>JANRMT010062791.1:225571311-225605879 GCA_026402145.1 Polypterus bichir lapradei
TTTAGGTAGAAAAGAATTAAGCTTGTGCACAGAATTATTAGATAACTTGCATTCTTTAATGAGAAAATGCTGACCTCTTGATACTAACAGAACACCCTGTGATATTATAAACCAGTTGTGATCGTTTTCTGAATTCTTGCTTAAAACGATAAGAAACATGTCACTTATGGATTATTAATCTTAATTAAAAACCAAGCAAAATCTAATGAAGATATTAAAGCTATAAGAATGTAATTTCTTTAAAACTAATGTACTGAACTATAAGAAACTGCTTTAAACTGGTCTTGTGTGTGTGTGTGTGCTGATAAAGGCGTATTTTTAGGAATATGAGTGCCCTGATGACTCTTTAAGTTGGTAATAAAACTCTGTACACTCTTTTATGTAATAAATTAGGATGCAACTGTAATTTGCAGCAATCTATGTATGACCTCAAAATGAAATGCCATGTTTTTTTTCTCTCTTTGGTTAATGAATAAGCTAGGTAATAAAAAGAGAGGAATTCTTTCTTTTAGGCAGGCTGTCTGTTCTGACCAGTCAGTGGCACTTTGACTAATTAAGAATAAAGAAATTGCTTTTTACTTTAAATTGGTGTTTGTATCCCGTTGTTTTCGACTTCAGTGTCCACACCAGGAAAAATAAATAGCAACTAAAATAAGAACATTAATCTACAATAATCCGTTTGAACGAATTACGTAATTTGTTCAAATGAATTAAGTCGGCCCAGTTGGTCTTCTCACTGCCACTTTGAACAATGAGGGAGCATCAGTTTAGTTACAGTTCATAGCTGTAGAGTAGTGGTTCTGCTGAAATTGAATACGAGCAACTTTTAGTCTTTTTTGTTTGTTTGTTTTGTTTTATGTTGTATTGCTAAAGTCCTTGCGCCATCCCAACCCTTCATTTAAAGAAATAGTAGGCAACATTTATTTTCTGCTCAGCTTCCCATTGCATGTTCATGGTCATCTCTAGTAAACCAAAGACATAGAAATATTGAAGGTAGTTGTAAAGGATAAAAAGATATTAAATTAAACATTACAGTTCCTAACACCTGTATAGGAACAGACAAGAATGTAATGGCATTCTGACTGTAGATATTACTGTATCCCTTTGGCAGCATTTACGTTGTGTAATGTTTGTTTTCAGGAGTAATTGTTTCTTCATCTCCAATAAAATAATTCAGAGTTGCCACTTTGTGCTGAAATGGCACAAGGGTCATGAGCGTGAGCTTACCACACTAGTATGCAGCCAGTGACTTCAAAAGTTAAAGCCATCTTATCTCTGATTTCACTTACTTTAAGCATCTAAACACTATCTAATACAGGTTGTACATAACTCAGGTAGCATAATGTAATGTCTTGGCCCTTCTGGAAGAATCTGTGAGCTACAGAAGAGGGCTGCAACATTAGCCATAAGACGAGCCTTGCATAGCGTTTAGGAAACAACACTTATGAGACATCACTTACTGTATGATAAAGCACTCACGATGCAGCATCCTTTAGTGCAGCTTGGTAGTGGTACACATCCTCACTTGGATTGGCTTTTCACAGAGATGGGGGAAAAAACAAATGGACTGTGGGTCATAGTCACATCTCATATGGATAGTGAGTGATTTGAAGTGGAGTTAGAGAGAAGCAGTGTGAGAAGAGGATGGTAAGAGCCATAAGTTGACTTTTAAAATGTTGTCGTGTAAGTGATTTTGACCTGTTCTTGCAGACGGCCATTGCCATTCTTGCAGTATAGTCTGGAGTAAATTAACAATACCCAAAATGGATAATCCCTGATGCTGATCTCTCCATTGATATTGCCTTCAAATACACTGATTAGTCCTAATGACTTATTTAGGTATGAAGTGCAAAAAGTATGAAAATTAAAGTAATGCAATTTTTGAAACAGAATAACTATGGCAATATAAAATGAGGCTTTGTAAGTCACTTGTCTTAAGCCCAAGTCAATAAGTAAGTCTAAGTCAAATTTTTTTATTATTATTATTATTATTATTAGGCAAGTCACTAAAATTAACACTTAAGTCAAGTCGTGACTGGAGTCGGCCACCTCTGGTACATAGCTTTATGAATTATGTTTTTACCATTATTTTGTTTTTTTTTTTTTGTCTTCACGTGTCCCTCCATCTTGTTATTGTACCCTGGCAAGAAAATGAATCTGCAGTCACCGTTGCAAACAGGCATAAAAGTATTCAGTTTGTATAGGAGAAATACACTAGTAGCTGTTAATTAATGACTGATGTGACAGTAATTTTTAGCCTGTTAGTGTTATAATCCTTTGCCATAGGCACCATTTTGAAAGCTTTTGAATTGTAATTCCAGTTTAGTACTGTACTGATATGTCATTTATTTGATAGCTTTGAGGAGCTCATATGTGTATTTTTGTATGCTAACTTGTCTCCTGCCCTAGAGCAGGCTTGAATCATGTTGCAAATTCCCTTTGTAATCCATGGTTTTACTTTTAGACATGAGCCAACTTCTTTAGTGGGTATGCAGTCGTCAACACATTTCCTAATGAAATTCATAACAGGAGTAGCATAGTCATCCAGATCAGAAGGAGAGTGTTTGAATATATCCAAACCGAATATTCAAGGCAATCCTGAAGTTAGTGCCCCTTGTTAGGCGTGGAACATGCTGATGATAAATGGTGTAAACATTCCTGGAGTGTGTTTTGTCAAAATCCCCAGAGATGATGATAAGACCCTTGGGGCATGTGTTTTCATAGCCTGTAATGATGCTGTTCAGTTTTTTCAGTGCAGTGTTTGCAGCAGTCATAAAAACAGTAGGTAATGGGTGGCACTTGATCATTAATATCTCCAGGGGCCTCATGCATAACGGCGTGCGAAGAATTCACACTATAACATGGCGTACGGACAAAACGGAAATGTTCGTACGCACAAAAAAATCGAGATGCATAAATCATTTCGAACGCCAACTTCCACATTCTTTCGCTACATAAATCCCAGTCAGCGTGAAAGTAACGCACGTGCATGCGCCTGCTGCCCCACCCTAACTCCTCCCAGAATTACACTTCTTTGAATATGCAAATCAATATAAATAGCCCTTAAGCTCAGCGTTCTGTCATTAAAGTAGAACATCATAAACTTCATCTGAAAATCGTTTAATGTACTAGTTTCTCAAATCCCATTGTAACTAAAGTAGCATGTTAAATGCTTTGTTTTGTATTTGATCTTCTATGTGCTCTGTGTGTGTGAATCACTATGTGCTTCTTAAACGGGCTCTCTTCCTCCGACTGGACACAGAATCCATTACATTCATGATATTACAGTATTAAAATACTGAGATGTATACTTCTATCATTTTCATGATGATATGAGTTAAAGCATGTTATTAAACATGGGAACACAGTGGCGCAGTGATTGTTCATGCCTCACGCAAGATGCTTGCTTTGCCATGAGCGACCTTCAATGAAATACATTATTGTAGCAGTACTGTCTCTTTCAAATGTACTAAGCCCCAATTCCTGTCCTTACTTTTCTTTTTCCAAATACCCAATCGCCACACAATCAACTCTGTAATAGACGTTAAGCCATCTGTAAGCTTAGAACGGCGATTCTTCAAAAGTTTTAAGGAACATTGAAATATCTTCGTAGTACATGTTAAATTATTCTATCCATCTTTAATTTCCGGCGCCGCATCCGAGTGGCAGCCTTTTCCAGCAGCTCCGTATATGACTTTATCTTTTTACCTTTTTATCTCTATTTTTCTCTATTTCACTGATCACTTCTACCACTTTCTTTTATGTGAAATTGCTCCCTGGACACTTTTTACTATTTTACTACTTGACATGGATTTTTACACTCCGAGAATCGCCTATTCAAGTAGTCAGCTTAAAGCACTGAGAAGAAATGCACATGCCGGTGTGGTTGCTTATTTACCTGACGAGGTAAGAAGACGATATCGGGGCAGCCGAGCCGGCGCAAAGATAAAAGATAAGATTAAATCGAGACAACTTGAGAGAAAATGGCGTTATAAACCGTCGGTGCCTTCTGTGATCCTGGGAAATGTGAACTCACTACCAAATAAGATTGACGAACTGGCTGTGCTGGTGAAAACTGTCAGAACCTACAGAGAATGCAGCTTGCTGTGTTTTAGTGAAACGTGGCTAACAACTACCATCCCAGATGCTAACGTGGAGCTACCCGGGTTTAGCACAGTTAGAGCGGACAGAGACGCAAGTACCTGCGGGAAGAAGAAAGGTGGAGGACTCGCTCTCTATGTCAATACAAAGTGGTGCAACTCAGGACATGTAAACATTAAAATCTCCAATTGCTGCAGGGACATCGAACTGTTGGCCGTAAGTCTGCGTCCGTATTATTTGCCCAGAGAGTTTGGACACGTGATTGTTATCATTGTTTACATCCCCCCTCAAGCGAATGCGGAGATAGCGAGTGACATCATCCATTCCGCAGTTGCTAAGTTACAAACGCAGCACCCTGAGGCACTTGTGCTAATCGCTGGAGACTTTAACCATGTAACGCTGGACAAAACATTACCTGCCTTCTCCCAGTATGTGGATTGTAACACCCGGGGAAACAGGACTATCGACCTACTGTATGCAAACGTTAAAGACGCATACAGCGCCACCCCGCTGCCTGCGCTTGGGAAAGCAGATCATAACCTGGTTCTGCTACAGCCTCAATACAAACCAAGAGTGAGGGCGCTACCTACAACCACACGCTCATTCAGGAAGTGGTCCCCTGAGGCAGAGCAGGCTCTGAGAGACTGCTTTGGAACTACAGACTGGGATATATTCCTGGGGTCACATAGTGAGAACATTGAAGAGGCTGTTGAATGCACAACTGATTACATCAACTTCTGTATGGACATTGTAGTTCCAGTAAGAACAGTACGCTGCTATGCTAACAACAAGCCATGGGTTACAAGTGACATCAAGGGCCTTTTGAACCAGAAGAAAAGGGCTTTTAAAGGTGGTGATCAGCATGAGCTCAAGCGCGTGCAGAAGGAACTCCGAGTCCAACTCAGGGCGGCGAAAGAGCAGTACAGGAGAAAGCTGGAGCAGAAGTTGCAGAACAACAGCATGAAGGAAGTGTGGGATGGGATGAAGATTATCACTGGATGCAGCTCGAAGCGGGGTGCCGCCATCGAGACAGACGTGGAGAGAGCAAACCAAATGAACAACTTCTTTAATAGGTTTGATCACCCTAACCCACTATCACCTCGAAGTACTGCATCCTCCAACCATCCTTCTGCTGGTACCAGCATAGGTGAGACATCCCCACCCACAATTACAGCAGCCCATGTGAGCAGAGAGTTGAAAAGACTTCGTGCCAGCAAAGCAGCAGGTCCAGATGGTGTATCGCCACGACTACTGAAGGCCTGTGCGTTGGAACTGGGGAGTCCTCTACAGCGCATCTTCAACCTGAGCCTGGAACAGGGGAGAGTCCCAAGGCTTTGGAAAACATCTTGTATCACCCCTGTCCCAAAGGTATCACGACCTAGTGAGCTGAATGACTTCCGGCCTGTTGCTCTGACGTCACATCTGATGAAGACCATGGAGCGGCTGCTGCTTCACCACCTGAGGCCACAGGTCCGCCACGCCCTCGACCCTCTGCAGTTCGCATACCAGGAGAAGGTGGGAGCGGAGGATGCCATCATCTATATGCTACACCGATCCCTCTCCCACCTGGACAGAGGCAGTGGTGCTGTAAGAATTATGTTTTTGGACTTCTCTAGCGCCTTCAACACTATCCAACCTCTGCTCCTTAGAGACAAGCTGACTGAGATGGGAGTAGACTCACACCTGGTGGCATGGATTGTGGACTATCTTACAGACAGACCTCAATATGTGCGTCTTGGGAACTGCAGGTCTGACATTGTGTTCAGCAATACAGGGGCACCGCAGGGGACTGTACTTTCTCCGGTCCTGTTCAATCTATATACATCAGACTTCCAATACGACTCAGAGTCCTGTCACGTGCAAAAGTTCGCTGATGACACTGCTATTGTGGGCTGCATCAGGAGTGGGCAGGAGGAGGAGTACAGGAAGCTAATCAAAGACTTTGTTAAATGGTGCGACTCAAACCACTTACATCTTAACACCAGCAAAACCAAGGAACTGGTGGTGGATTTTAGGAGGCCCAGGCCCCTCATGGACCCTGTGATCATCAGAGGTGACTGTGTGCAGAGGGTGCAGACCTATAAATACCTGGGAGTGCAGCTGGATGACAAATTGGACTGGACTGCCAATACTGATGCTCTATGTAAGAAAGGTCAGAGCAGACTATACTTTCTGAGAAGGTTGGCATCGTTCAACATCTGCAGTAAGATGCTGCAGATGTTCTACCAGACGGTTGTGGCGAGTGCCCTCTTCTACGCGGTGGTGTGCTGGGGTGGCAGCATAAAGATGAAAGACGCCTCACGCCTGGACAAACTTGTTAAGAAGGCAGGCTCTATTGTAGGAGTAAAGTTGGACAGTTTAACATCTGTGGCAGAGCAACGGGCACTAAGCAAACTCCTGTCAATCATGAATAATCCACTGCATCCACTGAACAGTGTCATCTCCAGGCAGAGGAGTAGCTTCAGTGACAGACTTTTGTCACTATCCTGCTCCACTGACAGACTGAGGAGATCGTTCCTCCCCCACACTATGCGACTCTTCAATTCCACCCGGGGGAGTAAATGCTAACTTTTTTCATTTTTATTACTATTTAATTTAATATTGTTTCTTTGTATCAGTATACTGCTGCTGGATTATGTGAATTTCCCCTTGGGATTAATAAAGTATCTATCTATCTATCTATCTATCTATCTATCTATCTATCTATCTCTAGTGTCACACCAGTCCCAGCAAGAATACAGCGTGGGGCAGGAACAATCCGTGAATGGAACACCAGCTCCTTGCTAGCACTGCAACACTGTGTCCTCACATGTTTATTTATTAACAACTAGACATTAAGCCCGTTAAAATAACGGGCGCTAGAACAGTAGTGCATAAACATTTGTATGAACAGTCTATATTAAATGGCAAGGGACCTTGTATGTGGCTGTAATATGTGTCACTGTATTGTGTGCCTTTAATTTTCTCTCTCAGTAATACTGGTTTGTATTTCCGTAAAATGCCTGTAATTTTGTCTGACAGTAATACAGTGGAACCTCGGCTCACGACCATAATTCGTTCCAAAACTCTGGTTGTAACCCGATTTGGTCGTGAACCGAAGTAATTTCCCCCATAGGATTGTAGGTAAATACAATTAATCTGTTCCAGACCGTATGAGCTGTATGTAAATATATATTTTTTTAAGTTTGTAAGAACAAATATAGTTAACTATACCATAGAAAGCACAGCGTAATAGTAAACTAAATGTAAAAACATTTAATAACACTAAGAAAACCTTGAACAACAGAAAACTAACACTGCAAGAATTTGCGCTATAGCCTTATGACCCGCTCACTAAAAACTCTTTTTTTAATGAGTTTTAAGCACAGGGGAAAAAATGAACATTTGAAAAATCTGTAATTTAATAAACAACCAAGAAAAGTAACATTGCAACAATGCACGCGCGCACCTGTGTGTGTGTGTCTCTCTCGCGGGCCTGCGTGTGTGTGTCTCTCGTGTGTGTGTCTCTTAAGCGCGCGCCTCTGTGTCTGTGTGTGTCTGTCTGTCTGTCTGTCTGTCTGTCTGTCTGTCTGTCGCGCGTGCCTGTGTGTGTGTGTCTCACGTGTGCGTGCGTGTGTGCGTGCGTGTGTATGTGTGACACGCGCGCCTGTGTGTGTGTGTGTGTGTGAGGCACGCCTGTGTGTGTGTGTGTGTGACTCGCGCGCGCCTGTGTGTGTGTGTGTGTGTGTGACTCGCGTGCGCCTGTGTGTGTGCATGACTCGTGCACGCCTGTGTGTGTGTGTGACTCGTGCGTGACTCGTGTGCGCCTGTGTGTGTGTGTGTGTGTGTATGTGTGACTCGCGCGCGCCTGTGTGTGTCTCTGTCTCTCTCTCTGCACAGGGAATGCACAGGAAGAGACTGAATATGTGCTGTGTGGCCCCGCGCATGCACACTTCTCCAGAAGACACACACACGGACACCGCGCGCCTGTGTGTGTGTGTGACGCGCGCGTGCCTGTGTGTGTGTGTGACTTGCGCGCGCCTGTGTGTGTGCGTGACTCGTGCGCGCCTGTGTGTGTATCTGTCTCTCTCTCTGCACAGGAAGAGACTGAACACGTGCTGTGTGGCCCCGCGCATGTGCACTTCACACGGACACCTGGACGCACACAAGGGTTTTATTAAAGAGGATGATATAGATTATTTAAATTAAGTTAAAGTTTTATCTGTATAATATAATAAACATATTTTGCTGCATTTCATCTTAAAAATGATATTGTCATCATGTAATCATATGCGATTTATAAAGTGACTCAGGTTGTGCAATATTATAATTGTATCGCAAGTTTACAATCAGGTAATTGTACTTATAAGTACAAACAGTTCTACAAGGAGCACTTGATGGACTGATTGAGTGCGTATATAGTTCTTGGGATGAAATATTTTTTAAACCGCAAGGTCCATACAGAAAAGGCTCTGAAGCGTTTGCCGTATGAGAGCAGTTCAAATAGGCAGCATGGCTGAGGCAGCGTGTGCTTGATGCTGTATACTGATAATTCTCTTTCCGATCAGCTGCTGCTGTGATTCCCCACTCAGATACAGTGATATAAATACTCTGAGGGGTGCAGTGAGAGTAATATGGAAAAAGATGATCCGCTGTGGCAACCCTTAACGGGAGCAGCTAGAAAAAGAAGAAGAAGAAGAAGGAGAAGTGAGAGTAACAACGCTAAAGCAGTTATGGTATTTAGAATAGTTTGGCCATTCTGTGGACCATTATGTTGTTACAGGTTAATTACAATCAGATACCTTAAACTAATAAACAATATGCGGTTAATTTCAGTGTATTTATAAAGATGATCCGATGTGGCAAACCTTAAAGGGAGCAGCTGAAAGAAGAAGAAGAAGAAGGTGCAGTGAGAGTAACAACGCTAAAGCAGCTATGTTATTTGGAATAGTTTGACCATTCTGTGGACCATTATATTGTTACAGGTTAATTACAATCAGATGCCTTAAACTAATAAACAATATGCGGTTAATTTCAGTGTATTTATAAAGCCGCGTCAGGGATGTGGATGTAAAAAAGAAAGGGAAACCACACAGGAACAAAAGCATTGCTTTGACACTGGGTGCTGCAGGGTTTGAGCTACCATGGAAATGTGCATGGCTTTACGCCAAGTTTAGGTTTTATACATCGCGATTTGAAAGTGGAAACGTTCATACACAACATTTTTGTGCGTACGCACCATTTATACATAAGGCCCCAGGTCTGGTGTGTGCTTCTGTGAAATCACTACCACATCTAACACCACTCATTGATTCTGAGAAAATATATACCATTTCCTCTTCTTCTCAGATAATTCAGTTCAGTCTTCGTGATAGATGGAAAAGCACTCTAGCTGAATGGCAAAATTTGAAATACATGCAGTCAGCCATGTTTCTTTCCATAAATTGTAAAACACATCGTTTCCCTAGATCCCTTTGAAATTTTAGTCTTCCTCAAAGATCATCAAGTACATGAACATTGGCAAGAAAAATGGGAGTGAGAGCCAGCTGTGTTTCATGATTACCTGGATGCTTGCCCATTTAGGCCTACTTTCTCAAGCATTTTCTCTATGTATCTTCAAGTGAGTTGTTTCCTCATCTATAACAGCACTGGGACTATGACTTCAAAAGTTGCATCTTGTTGAATTGTCTCTCCAGTTTGCTAGAGTATACTGTGAACATAAGTGATTACTGAATAAGCTGATTGGACAGTAACAACAGAATAATAAATGTCACAAACAACAGGTGTAAAAAGAGAGGCACTCAACACGTTATAGTACTCCAGTGCCACGACCTTACTTTCATCAGTGGTGGGTAAGCAGGGTGATGCTGCCCAATCCCTGCGGCCTTTTGCTCGATATATTCCAGATATTAAGCTGCTTTCTTTGTTTTTCAGATTACCTTGCTTCTTTTTGTGCCATTCCTTAAATCAGTTTCTACTCAGCTACCAAAAAAGAAACATCACAAACCTTGCATTTCTCTAAACTGATGTTCTTCTGCCATTTTGTCCATCTTGCAAAGTATTATAAAGAGACTGCATTCCAAACATTCCTGCGCAGCCACCAGCGTAAATATTTATTAGCATTACTCTTCCAAACTAAAAAAGTAAGTCACTAAATGAGAGCTCACCTCAGCAGACTTGCAGTTTAGAATTACTGTTGTATTGAGCACACAAGCACACACACTAAACTGGCATTATTATTACAAGTAAAGCTATTGAGACTTACTAGTTACAAACTAGTAAGACTCTTGTACTAATCGCACATTTACACAGACTAAACTAGCATTGGTATTCCAAGGAAAAATGAATGAGACATTTGCTTAGGGAGAGCTTAAATTAGCTATGCATAGAATATGCTTGTCCTATCAAAGAGGTTGTGAGATGGTATGCAATGAATAAAGGATGAGAAGATTAGATTTAATGAGGAAACCTAAACAGAACACACACTCTAAAATCTGGATATTCAATCTGTAGTCTCATATGACCTGAAAGTGCAGGCCGCCAACCTTTATGCAGCCATTGTGGGATAAGAACGAGAATCCCGGCCAGGGAGGAGCATGGATTATTTACCTGGATGGGAGGCCTAAGAGGAGCAATGGACAGATTGGCCGGCTGGGAGAAAAAAAAATATAATGGATGGACCAGCAGAAGCCAGAATGTGAGAGTGGTTCCGTCCCCTATGTGCTAGGTGGCAATGTCCTTTGTAGGGAAATGGAGTCCCGAAGTGCAACCCTGTAGGGGTCCCTTGGAACACATAGATGGTGCTGTTGGGGGAGGACCATCCTACTTTCATTATGGCCCAGAAGTGCTTCCCGGAAGCATTCCTGGGTCCGGAATAAAAACAAGCCCATTGCCGCACATGGACAAGTCAGAGTCAGGAGGCAGCGTGCAAAACTCAGCGGAGGTGGAGAAGGAGGAGGAACTGTGGGCTTATTGTGTATTTTCATTATGCTTGTGCAAGTGCTCTACGAGGAATTTTGGAAAGGTGCTTGTGAGGAAGATAAAAGCCTTTATTTTATTCTACAAACGTGTGGTGATTTACTGTGTCTGTGGTTTGGGGCTCTCTGGCAACCCCTTGTGGTTACACCATTTTAATAACTTCACATGCTGCACACTTTCAGTCATCCCTAGGTTGAAACACCACAGAAGAATGTAAATAAAACACATAAAATGCTGGTAACCTTCATAAATAATTATGGCTTCAGTGGAAGATAGGCAAAATTTTTCAGTTTGACAGTGAAAGCAAAGCTTACTAATATGTTTGCCATTAAAAACAAACCCAGACAGGATGGCCATGAAAAACTGCAAAAGTCACGCAGGAAAAGTTAAAAGGTGATTAGATCTTAGGTGTTAAAGAAAATCATTTGCATATTCACAGGCAGCAGAATGAGAGGATGTAAATTAATTTTGAGTATTTTATTAAGCAATTAAAATAAGATAAGCAACAATAAACAAATGTTATTCCAAGATGGACCTCAAACCATACCATATTAATATGCAATCTGACTAGTGCAGCAGCTTAAAATACTCAAATATTACTAAATACATCGCCACAGTGCAATATGAGAGATGCCTTACCTTAGGAAAATCATAAATGCAAGGATTCAAAGAGTACTCTTTTCAGCTATTAATCAGCTAATAAATCCAGCACCAACTATAGCTGTTAATGTAATTTAATCTTTTGCTAGGGTTCTATCAGAAGGGTTTCAGGGACCCCTGGAAATGCACTAATTTGCATGGCTTAGCCAATAGAAAGCCGAGTGCAGGAATCTGTGGTAGATATTTAACACTTATTAAAGAAAGAAACATTCCCTAACATAACAAATCAGTTATCAGGCAGGAGAAAAGCTGTCCATTGTATCTTTTAATTACTCCTTGGCAAAATGCCTTGGAGGGAGCAGTCAGTTACAGCCTGGTCAGAATGGTCAGAGAAAACAAAGAGGTTAATTTTATAAACCATTGAATTTATGTACAGTGTCAATCAATGTAGACATTTTACTCTGGTTGGTCCATTGGTTTACGCCCAAATGACTTGTAATAAATAAAAGTGTATTATATTATATTCTGGTTCTTCTTATACCTTTGAGTTGCGCCACCACCCTTGAAATCTCTATGCATATAACAACTGTCCGTTCTGATTTTTTATCGAATATCTGCTGACTTCTTAGTCATCTCTATCTCTCTATCTTTCAGTACATTTTGTTATTCATTTGACCTTTATCCGCTTTCTGACATTTATGAACCCTTTATGCTATTTCTTTAAGATGAATGCTCTGTTAACCTAAAAGTATTCTTCCACAAGTCACGATCAGATGACTGGAAATGAGAGACTGGTGAATTCCAGTAATTTATATTTGATTCAGCATAACAAACAATTAACAACACTAAACAAACATGCTGTAGGTTAACCAATATGGCAGAAAACAATGTCTCTTGGGAACAGGCAACAACTTCTGGTCAAGGGTGTGACCTTATTAGACTTTCTTACAAGGGTACTTCATGTGCTTTTAGTATACTACAGAAAAAGATAATCATTCTTCTTATTTTTGGAAGGTTCTGTCTCGTGCATCTGTGGACCACAACAGGAGCTTGACCTGACAGATGCAAATCTCACCCCAGAATATATGAAAGCACTGATGTTAATTCTTCACAGTTCCAGATCTATCAGGTGAGTAATAAAACCTTCCAGCAGTTTAGTTTTGCTGTCAGTAAACACCATGGGGTATCAGTATAATCATTAAATGCACTTTTCTATTAAGCTCCATCCATATACTATGTAATGAATCTTCTTATGAAATAAGAGGCTTCCACAAGTAAAAGGTTTGGGGACTGTCCCCATATAATGTCCGTAAGAACAAAGAAAAGACGCAGACTTCTTTCAGTGGTCAAAATCGTATATCATGTTTTGACATTGTTTACTTGCAAAATGGCACTTTTATACAGACAAACAAAATGGAGATGGGAAGTGAGTTGGCAGGTGATGACGTTGAAGCTGTGGGATGGATGCAACGTCATCAAAGGTGGACCGGAAGTAATGTGGTAACAGTAGCGATGTCATCAGGTGGAGCCGGAAGTAACATCATATGAAAGGGCCGGAGGTGATGGCATCTGGGGTTGACGGACGTAATGTTTTTGGCGGGATTCTTTGGAATCCGACAGTACGTAGTTATTTTTCTTCTTTTTGTCTGATGGAAAGAAAGAGAGAGAGGCACCGTTACCGCATATCAACTCCTCGTCTTGCGCTATTTCACTCACCTCTGAGCTTGTTGACTGCCTTCTAAGCGCACATGTGTGACATGACCCCCCTCAGCCCAGACCCGTCGAGTCGGGCAGCATGCACCGAGAGGTTGTAAACACATGAGAGAGTGTCTGCATTGGCCTGCAAGGAACCTTTACGATAAGTGACAGTGAACCAGTACGGTTGAAAATCTAAAAACCACCTAGTTACGCGCGAGTTAGACTCCCGATACATGGACATCCACTTTAAGGCAACATGATCCGTCACCAAAGTAAACTCATCCCCCAACAGATAGTATCTCAACTGGGTTACAGCCCGCTTAATTGCCAAGGCTTCACGCTCCACTGCAGCATACCGTCTCTCCTGGTCTAGCAGTTTCCGGCTGAGGTACATAACGGAGTGTTCAGCACCATCAATGCATTGGCTCAACATGGCACCTAATCCTGTGTCCGATGCTTCGGTCTGGAGGATAAAAGGAAAAGAAAAGTCAGGAAATTTCAGAATAGGTGCTGACATTAGGGCCATTTTTATGTCACTGAATGCAGTTTCAGTTAAATTGTCCCATGCCACTTTTGCCGGTGCCCTTTTCTTTGTTAAATTAATTAAGGGCGCAGCTATCTCCGAGAAACAAGGTACAAAATGGCGGTAGTCCCCTACTAAACCCAGGAAAGCTTGTACCTGCCACTTAGTTACCGGATGGGGCCACTTAATAATGGCATCAACTTTAGAACATTGTGGTTTAACAGTACCCCCACCCACCAGATAGCCCAAATATTTGGCTTATCTTAATCCAAAGAAGCATTTCTTAGGGTTCATGCGAAGCTCACCTTGTGCTAGTGTAGCAAGCACTGTTTTCACGTGCAGTACATGTTCCTTCCATGTACCAAAATAGATGACTTCCTCATCCAGATAGGCGGCACTAAAGGAATTGTGGGGCTGTAACAGTGTATCTACCAGATGTTGGAAAGTCGCTGGCGCCCCATGCAACCCGAAAGGAAGGACTGTGTACTGCCAATGCCCACTTGGAGTATTAAAGGCATTTTTTTCTTTGGCGGAGTCCATTAAAGGAATTTGCCAGTGCCCTTTCGTCATGTCTAAAGTAGTTAGGAATTGCGTATTTCCTAGCCGATTGAGTAGATGATCCATTTGTGGCATCGGATAAGCGTCAAATTAAGAGACCTGATTGAGACATCAGAAGTCATTGCAGAACCTCCACGACCTATCAGGTTTAGGAACCAATACAATAGGACTGGACCATGAAAAAGGAGCAAGGCTGGCTGGCGGAGGGATAATTTTCCCTGTCGTTCCACGGTTTCAGCAGAATTATATGATATACTCGCTCACTCGGTCGACGATTGGGTTGTTTAACCAAATAATCGACGAGTTCTTTTCTTTCCTTTATTTTGTATGGGCCTTGCCAATGTGCCAATAGTTCAGAATGGGAAGTAGGAACTAGTACCATGACACAATCTCCTGGAATAAATTCCCGAAGGTGGTGTTTCTATTATAATATCGGGACTGTGCTGCTTTAAAGTCTGATTAAATTGTTCTACCAATCCATCTGTCTGTGGATGATAGACCAGTGTTTTTAGATGTTTAGTTTGGAGTAACTTAGCCAACTCCTTGAATGTCTCTGAAGTGAAGGGAGTCCCTTGGTCTGTTAAAACCTCTTTGGGGATACCAACATGAGCAAATATACTTGCAATAAAATTTGAGTAAGTGCAAAGGAACAGCCTCTGGAAATCAGGTGGCATAATCAACTAAGACCAATATATATTTATGGCCTCTCAAGGAGGGTTCTAATGGGCCTACGAGGTCGATACTGACTTGTTCAAAAGGGTTATCAATAAGGGGAAGAGGGACAAGATGAGCACAGTCCCTCCTAGGAATCTGACACAGTTGGCATTCAGAACACGAAGTACAAAATCGTTAGACCTCCTCATTAATCCCTGGCCAGTAAAATCGGAGTTTAATTCTCTCCAGTGTTTCTTCAGTACCCAAATGGGCACCTAGAAGGTGGGCATGTGCTACTTCACATACTTGCTGCCAATAAGTACATGGCACTAAGAACAATGAACTCACCTCACCCTCATGCTCTGCCACTCAATACAAGAGTTCATTATTAAATAAAAAGTAGGGCATTCGTGGTAAAGGCTCAATGGACGAGTGTCCGTTAACTGAAACAGTGTGTGTATAGGATTTTGGGCGACCTCAATGGGCGAAGTTTCAGTCCGCATGTCCTCCACGGTTGCCGAAGTGACTTCTGTAGAGGTCGATGGGACTTCCACCCCGTCACACTGGGTAGCTGTCTGGGTTCTATTGGCCATCGTATACGGTGTGGAGGCAGTCAGAGTAGCTATATTCCTATCCATTATTAAGCACAAGTTTTCCTCATGTGCAGTAATGCTTCTACCACTGTTATTTTTTAACCAATCTGTCCCCAGTATATCTGGATAGGGAGGATCCAGTAAAACCGCCATGGTTAATAGCATTCTCTTCATAGCATTGTCTACATTGACCACACAGGAGGTGGATTTATAATACCGGACCTCCCCATGTATACATCTCAAACTGGTCTTTACATTGAGCCATTGTTGTGGTAAAACATATCGGTGAGCAACAATGGAGATGTTACTCCCAGAATCAAACATTGCTCTTACCCTGTGACCATTTATAATAACTGCACCTGTAGAAAGAAGATATAAGGTTTAACAACAGCTCTGTACCTCTCTTCCCTCATAAGAGTGTAATCCATCGGTTCTCCTGGTATGGGGAATGCAGGCAATAGATGTCCAACCTCCCCACACCTGAAATAGTGGGGGTGGCTGAATTGTTTGTCTTTGGACCGGATGGCAGGCTCAGTGGTTCGCTGGGTGGACTCAGTGGCAGCCCCACGTACCTGTCAAGCTTGGCGAGCAGACCGTTCTGAGTGCTGTGGTTTACAGGCGGCCCAATGACATTCCACTATTTCAGTCAGAGCATACGTACATGCCGTCAAAATTCAGTTTCCGAACCTGCTGGGCAATATTATCAGGGAGGGCATGCACAAAGGTCTCACATGCTAAGATTTCGGCCATTTTCTGGGCGGAATTTAAATCTGGCCGTAGCCAGCACCCAACCTTACCCCAAACTTCAAAGGTCTGGGTACAGATCCGCTGGTCTGGGTCAAAATGCCACTTCCTCCATTCTCTTGCCTGCTGGGCTGGAGAGACACCATAGCGCTTAAAGACCTCTGCTCGTAGTGAGTCATAATCGGCTGCCTGCTCCTCAGTTAACTCATAATAGGTCTTCTGCACCTCACCCTTCAAGTAGGGAGCCAGTATGTATGCCAGTAGGTATGCCCACTCCGACCTCTGCCAAGTGTTCTGTTTTGCAGTATGCTCATAAATCAAAAAGTAAGTTTCTACATCATCACCAGATGCTGCAGCCTGAGCTTCCAACTCGGCTAGCTTGGTTCTTGTTTCCCCCATCTATACCTTGAGGGTGCTGAGTTCCGCCACTATGGTTGTCAAAACCTACCTACCTACCGACTACACCAATTGTAATGAAACTTCTTAGGAAATAAGAGGCTTCCACAAGTAAAAAGGTTTGGGAACCATCCCCATATAATGTCCATAGGACAAAGAAAAGACACAAACTTCTTTCAGTGATCGAAAACATTTTTTCGTGTTTTGACATTGTTTACATGCAAAATGGCGCTTTTATACAGACAAACAAAATGGAGACGGGAAGTGAGTGGAAGGAGATGATATCGAAGCTGTGGGACAGATTCAACGTTATCAAAGGCTGACAGGAAGTGATGTGGTAACAGTACTGATGTCATCAGGAGGAGCCGGAAGTAACGTCATATGAAATGGCCGGAAGCGATGTCATCTGGGGTTGACGGACATGATGCTTTCGGTGGCCATCTTTGGAATCCAGCAGTACATACTTATTTTTCTTCTTTTTGTCTGATGGAAAGAAAGAGAGAGAGGCACCATTACCACATATCAGCCCCTCGTCTCGCAATATTTCACTCACCTTTAAGCTTGTTGACTGCCTCCTAAGTGCACGTGTGTGACAACTACAAAAAGCAATATCACTGTAAACCCGTGTCACATTTATGATCCTCCATTATTTGAACCTGAATAATCCTATTTTAGGGTCCCAGAGAGCTGGGAGCTATCTGTCAGGTGCAAAGCACAAATCAACCCTGGCAGGGGTGCCAGGTTGTATAAATCAAATTCTTTAAGCCTGGATTAATGTATCACTGAAGTGCTCCTCTACATCAGAAGCGTGAGTGTAGTGCATAAAACACTCTGTTTCATTTCAAGTGGAAGTATTTCTTTACCTTAGAGGAATCCCAAACTGATCTGGCTCAGACCAATTCCATTAGGTTTCAGTGATTAAAAGGAACTAACTCCTAGACAAAATTTAGAAAGAATTTCTAGTTCAACAGTGAAAAGAGGACCCTGGGTCTAGTGACATGCTGTTGGCTCTTCCATCTTATCCAGATGACTTGAAACATCCATAGGCAGGATGGTTTGATGATTTCCAAGAAGACACTTTTTGTTATCTTATTTAAAAGCTGTGTGAAGGAATGGATGTAGTTATGCAGTTTCTCTAAATGCAACTTCTTGTTTGTGCTTCTTTCAATATGATATACAAATAGATCAAGCTTTATTTCTCCCATTGAAGGAGAACAAACATTAACCTGAACATTATGTCAAACGTTTGGTTCTATAACTATCAAAAAAAAACTTGTAAGAGTGTCAGAGTTGTAGAAGTCATCTAAAAGCTTAAACACTGCCTGATAGAAGCTAATGGTTTTATATGTGTGCATAAATTCAAGCTAAGTTTTAAATACACTATGTCGCTGTGGAATCACAGGAGTCAATAACCATCAGTATACAGGAAGAAAAGTATGTGTGGGAGAGAGCAAAAATCTGGGGTGAAAATACAGTGTTCTCTTAGGACAGTAAAGATCAGGGGCCTCATGCATAACGGCGTGCATATAATTCACACTAAAACATAGCGTAAGGACAAAAGCGGAAATGTGTGTACACATAAAAAAATCCAGATGCATAAATCTGTGTATTCGCAAACTTCCACGTTCTTCCGCACCATAAATCCCGGTCAGCGTGAAAAGTAACACACGTGCACGCGCCTGCTGCCACTCTCCAAACTCCTCCCAGAATTACACCTCTTTGAATATGCAAATCCATATAAATAGCCCTTAAGGTCAGCGTTCTGTGAAAAGGCAAAAGCACGGAGGAAAATAGAAGAATTTCATGCGAACACCAAGTGGCGGCAAGGAAAAAAGTACTATTCATTTGGTTTAACAGTGGTATAAACAACAAAAGGAAGTTGATCGAGTAACATAGACTGTCAGAGAAACTTGAAAGCTCAAGTTCACAAAGTCGCACAGTGCCCAAAATAAAAAAGAAGCTGTCAGATATCAAACTCGCCGTGAAAAGGCGAGTCGAAACCCACCATCTGAGTGTCATATGAAAGCTTATTAGGGTACAGAGAAAAGAAAAAAAATAGGGACACAGTGAGGAAAAAAGCTCGAAATGTCAACTTTAATCTCGAAATTTCCACTTTAATCACATAGTTTATTTTGTCATTAAAGCAGAATATCATAAATTTCATCTTAAAATTGTTTAATTTGCTAGTTTCTCAAATACCATCACAACTAAAGTAGCACGTTAAATGCTTTGTTTTGTATGTGTTCTTCTATGTGCTCTATGTGTGTGAATCACTACGTGCTTCTTAAATGGGCTTTCTCTTCCTCCGACTGGACACAGAATCCATTACATTCGTGATATTACTTCTCTCTGAATAATTAAAATACTGAGATGTATACTTGATATCATTTTCATTATGATAGGAATTAAAGCATGTTATTAAACATGGGAACACAGTGGTGCAGTGAATGTGACGAGCTGGTGCCCTGTCCATATCTGCCTCACACAAGATGCTTGCTACGCCGTGTTTGACCTTCGATGAGATCATTTATTGCAGCAGTACTTTCTCTTTCAAATGTACTAACCTCAAATTCCTGTCCTTCCTTTTCTTTCTCCAAATACTCAATCGCCACACAATCAGCTCTGTAATAGATGTTCAGCCATCTGTAAGCTGAGGATGCAGATTCTTCAAAATTTTAAGGAACATTGAAATATCTTCGTAGTACATGTTTAATTATTCTATCCATCTATCCATCCAGTGTCGCGCCAGTCCCAGCAAGAATACAGCACGAGGCAGGAAAAATCCCTGAACAGGGCAGCAGCTCCTTGCTAGCGCTACGACACCGTGTCCTCACATGTTTAATTATCTATACTAATAAAAGGCAAAGCCCTCACTAACTGACTCACTCACTCACTCACTCACTCACTCACTCACTCATCACTAATTCTCCAACTTCCCGTGTAGGTAGAAGGCTGAAATTTGGCAGGCTTATTCCTTACAACTCATTTACAAAAGTTAAGCAGGTTTCATTTCGAAATTCTACGCGTAATGGTCATAACTGGAAGTTGTTTTTCTCCATTTACTGTAATGGAGATGAGCGCGAAAGCCGTGGGGGTGGAGTTTCGTGTGACATCATCACGCCTCCCACGTAATCACGCAGTACATAGAAAACCAGGAAGACCTCCAAAAAGCGCTGAAGAAAACATGCATTATATAATTGAGAAGGCAGCGAAACAATAAGAAGCGAGCGAGTGACATATACAACCATATTCATGAGTGATGCTACTATGGAAACAAAGCACAGTGTAAACCTAAACTTTAAATTAAGTTCATAGACAGGCTGCCGCTGGCGTTTGTAATTTAGTGCCTGCCCATATAAGGCCGTCCGTCAGCGGCAATCCAATAGAAACACTGCCACTAAATATTCACGGGTGAAGGACTGTGCTTATGCAGAGGAAGATGAGATGGTCAGGGTGGTGTTTGGCACAAATTCAGCGAAACTGCGAGAGAAAGTTTTAAGTGCCGGGACTTCGGTAACATTAAATATAGCCATGGACATAGCACGACATGGCACCAGCATAGCTGGGAAACTTCGATGCAAGAACACCGAGCGGCTCACGTGAACTGACGCAGTGCACAGACAAAAAGCAACGGTTCCAAAGAGCGCTGAACAAAAACCGAATTACACAATTGAAAAGGCAGCAAAAAAATATGAAGCGTCTGATACATACAAGCATATTCATAAATGCAGCTACTGCGGAAACAAAGCACACGGTGGAAAAAGTCAATGTCCCGCTAAAGGAAGACAGTGTAAAAAAAAAAAACCTGTGCATGCAGTGTGTCAGGTCTCAGATAAAGAAGAAGATGAGCTGTTTATTGATGCAGTAAGAAACGAATCGATGAATGAAACCTCTTATCTTTACAACGATTGACAAACACGGAATGTAACTTGAACACAACACAGCCTACAAATACGAACCTGATTGATTGATCCGATGGGAGGCTTTGTATATGTTTACTGACATTGCTGGTAAACCCGTGTCTCTCATTTGTGGAGCTAATGTGGCTGTAATTACAGAATTTAATCTAAGACGGCACTATGAGACAAAACATCAGGATAACCTGAAAAACCTGAATGCAATGCAGAAGATACAGAAAGCAGAAGAATTAAATAAGAATCTGACACTTCAGCGGACGTTTTTACCCGTGCACAATCACAAAGTGATTTCAAGTGAAGCTGCTTTTATGGGAGACACAAATGCACCAGTGCAACTTTCCCCACTTTCCCTGTTGCCAAGTAATGTTGAACCAATTTGGCACAACGATGTTCCCAAATATGCAATTTGCTGATAAACTGAGCGCACTGAGTTCGCACGGCGCTTTGGTGACTTTGAAGAACAAAAAAATAATTTTGACTTGTTTCGCAACCCATTTGCCGTCGATGTGGAAACTGTACTTGTGCAGATTCAGATGGAGGTGATTGAGCTGCAGTGTAATGGCACACTGAAGGCAAAGTACGATACTGCACGGCCCGCACAGTTTATTCACTCCATTACCGCAGAAATGCTCCAGAAATGCTCCAGCTCCATCTACATGCGGCTCGAACCTTGTGCATGTTTGGTAGCACATATCTGTGTGAGAAGCTCTTCTCAGTGATGAAGATTAACAAAACAGCACACAGGCATCGCCTCACTGATGAGCACCTGCAGTCCATCCTGAGAATCTCCACAACACAGAACCTCACACCAAACATAAACGAACTTGTTGCCAAAAAAAGATGCCAGGCGTCCAGCTCTAAAATGACATATGAGCAAAGACAACTGAATGATTTGATTTGTTATTGCTGAAAAGAACACATTTTATTTATATTTCCAGGTTTTGTTATGCAGCATGTTCATATTTGAATTTGTATAATTTTGACAGGATATGTTTTTATGGAGAGCAAAATCTTTTGGGATATTTAAAATCTAAGTTTATTTTTTATATAAAATTACATAAGAGTAAAGAAATTTGAATGTTTGTTCTTTTAACGTTTACTTTACTTCTAACTTGTATAATTTAGACAGGATATATTTTTATGGAGAGCAAAATATTATAAGTTATTTAAGGTTTGAGTTGATTTATTCAGGAATAATATTCCTGTCTGTTTTTACCATTCCTACCAAAGATATTTCTGTCGACTAAATAAAAATTCTTTCTATTTAAAATTTAAATAGAACTTGAACAGATACGATAGTTCATAATATCCACGCAGACTTGCACGTAATAGCGGGAGTCATCCGTTTTAACAAACAGCGTATTACACTGATACGAAATAGCCTGCCCATTTAATTATTTAGGAATGGATAAATAAATTAAGATTTTGTACAAATAATGTTTTTCATTTTTCTTCCTTGATGGATTCTGCCACCCCCAGCAACAGTTGCTTGCACCCCAAAGAGTGTATGTATATATATATATAAAATACCCGCGCTTCACAGCGGTGAAGTACTGCCTTAAAATGTTTATTAAGAAGAAAATTAAACCTTTTTAAACTGAGGGAAAATATACCAATAATTATTTGTTAAGGATCTCTTTGTATGCCACATTGTCAGTTCGGCCCTCCAGTTGCAATATGACCAAGCTGTAGCTGTGCGCTGAGCTTACTCTTGAGCATGCAACGTACAGTTGGCCATGTGAACAGTAATCTTGTTTAAAATCTCACAGCTTGGATTGCTGCTGTCATAATCGGTTTGAGTTTCATGGTTTGTTTCAGTTACGACAGTATTTGTAGGACTTGTTTTGAAGAGACATTCGGCATCTGTCAAGCGTTGTAAGTATACAACCAGTTTCATTAATAACTTCACATCCAGCTTTTGAGAGTTTAAACATTTCTAAACATCAAAGTGTCCACTACTGAAATCGTCACCTGTGAAGCTAAGATGTTTAAGAGGCATTGGCGGTTGTCCAAAGGTGTAAAATATTTGACCATTTCGGTACACTTAAGCATTTCACTCTTCTAGTGCTCCTCTGTAGTATAATTATCTCCTGTACCGTCATCAGTCCACACCTTGAACCTGTCCCAGTCATTCAATACATAAGACACAATGTTCCTCCGGATATCAATAGTGAGCCTGATATGGCTGTGCAATATGTAACAAAGAGAATGGAAAAGGCAGGTGCCATCTCCGGGCATGGGAACCACTTGGTAAGTGACAGTTCTTTGATCGATGGTGATTACCTCGATAGACATGTTAATGGGGGTACGGTTGGAATGATAAAGGAAATGGGTACCTGAACAATGTAAAGTAAGTCTAAAATACCTATACAATAAATATAATCGTAATAAATGAACAATAAAACAGCGGAGAAGCCGTGGATTAAATAAAAAGGCTGTAGTTATCAGCAGGGAGACGTGAATACCGTG
This sequence comes from Polypterus bichir lapradei, assembly GCA_026402145.1. Classification (NCBI taxonomy): domain Eukaryota; kingdom Metazoa; phylum Chordata; class Cladistia; order Polypteriformes; family Polypteridae; genus Polypterus; species Polypterus bichir. Next base: position 225,594,522 of record JANRMT010062791.1, read on the forward strand.
GTGAAGCAAGGAAGGGAATGTAGAGACTGGAGCGACAGACGGCCTTATATAGGCAGGCAGCCAACAACGTGGGAGGCGTTGGGATGGGGGACCCAACGCCACCTCACACTGTGACCGAGCTGCAGGCTATGGACGTATATATGTACGTAAGTAGGATTCAGTTAGCGTTGGGAACCCGCGTACCAAATTTCTTGAAGATGGGCCCATAAGTAACAAAGACCGTTGAAAAGTTCAATATGGCAGCTGACAGTGGCATCATATCACCGAAATAAGTACCAAATTTCAGCCTTCTTCCTATGAATAAGAGAGTTCAACATGGCAGACGTTGTTGACCGTTATGACCGTTACGCGTAGAATTTTGAAATGAAACCTGCTTAAGTTTTGTAAGTAAGCTGTAAGGAATGAGCCTGCCAAATTTCAGCCTTCTACCTACACGGGAAGTTGGAGAATTAGTGACGTTGGAAAGTTCAATATGGCGGCCGACAATGGCGTCATACCATCGAAATAAGTACATACATCGGTTTTGGTTAGCGCAGGGAAGCCACCTACCAAATTTCGTGAAGATGGGGTCAGCCTTCTACCTACACGGGAAGTTGGAAAATTAGTGACATTGGAAAGTTCAATATGGCGGCCGACAATGGCGTCATACCATCGAAATAAGTACATACATCGGTTTTGGTTAGCGCAGGGAAGCCGCCTACCAAATTTCGTGAAGATGGTGCCATAAATAAGAAAGTTCAACATGGCGGACGTTGTCGACCGTTATCGACCGTTATGACCGTTACGTGTAGAATTTCGAAATGAAACCTGCTTAACTTTTGTAAATGAGCAGTAAGGAATAAGCCTGCCAAATTTCAGCCTTCTACCTACACGGGAAGTTGGAGAATTAGTGATGAGTCAGTCAGTCAGTCAGTCAGTGAGTGAGTGAGTGAGTGAGTGAGTGAGGGCTTTGCCTTTTATTGGTATAGATATATATTTATATATATATATATATGTGTGTGTGTGTGTATGTAGATATGTATGTATACGTTTATATATGTGTGTGTATGTATATATATATGTATTTGTGTGCATATATGTGTGTGTGTGTATGTATGTGTGTATGTATATGTATGTGTATATATGTAGATATATATATGTATGTATATATGTGTGTGTGTATATATATATGTGTATATGTGTATATGTATAGATATGTATATATATATGTTTATATGTGTGTGTATATATATATATACATATATATATATATACATATATATATATATATATAAATATATATATATATATATATATGTGTGTGACAGCAACACTCATCACTCACAACTGTGACAAAACAATTACATTGCCAATCATGTTACATTATTTTCAAAATGTTTCATTTTCTTTTTCATTACTTCTTTAACACACTACTTCTCCGCTGCGAAGCGCGGGTATTTTGCTATTAACAATATACTGTAGGTTTTTTTATCTGTATAATGTAATAAACATATTTTGCTTCATTTCATCTTAAAAATAAAATTGCCTTCATATTGTGGACTATGGCCGGCCAGTCATCCTGGCCAATACCCCTAGGCCACCAGGTGGAGCCCTCCCTGCAGCATGGAGGTTCCCCGAATGCCAGCAGGGAATTATGGACATTGGAGTTTTCATCCACAGCCCTGCTGGATACCACAGAGGCCTCTAGGAGGCGCTGCAGGGAGGAGCAACGAGGGTTTCGCCTACAACCCGGAAGTGCGTCCTAGTCACATGGACAGAGAAAATGACGTGCTTCCGGGTTGAAGAAAAGAACACTTTTGATCTGACCCGGAAGTGCTAAGAAGTCACATGGTCAGGGGTCACGGACTATAAAAGGACTGTGGGAGATCCCAGACGTTGAGCTGAGCTGGGTGGCAGGGTGGCAACACGTCTGGGAATGGAGGATTGTTTGTTTATTGAGTATTGTGTATTTATATGAGTATTGTTGAGAGGAGTGTGCTTTGTGCACTGTATAATTATAATAAAGTCAACTATTGGACTTTTACCTGGTGTCTGGTGTGGGGTCCGAAGGTTCAAAGGGACGACAGCGCCCTCTATCTGTCACAATATGTAAATACATGCTTTATAAAGTGGCGCAGGTTGTGCGATATCATAACTGTATCGCAAGTTTACAGTGAGTTAATTGTACTTATAAGTACAAACAGTTTTACAAGGAGCACTTGATGGACTGATTGATTGCATTTGTAGTTCTTGGGATGAAACTGTTTCTGAACCGCAATGTCCCTACAGGAAAGGCTCTGACGCTTTTGCCATTTGAGACTAGTTCAATAAACAGCATGGCTGAGGCACCATGTGCTTGATGCTGTATACCAATAATTCTCTTTCTGATCAGATTGCACACTCAGATACAGTGGGATAAATAGTCTGAGTGGTGCAGTGAGAGTAACAACGCTAAAGCAGCTCTAGTATTTGGAATAGTTTGGCTATTCCCTGGACCATTATATTGTTACAGGTTAATTACAATTAAATGCCTTAAACTAATAAATAATATGCGGTTAATTTCAATGTATATGATAAAGCCACGTCAGGGATGTGGATCTAAAAAAGAAAGGGAAACCACACTGGCACAAAAGCACTGCTTTGACTCTGGGTGCTGCCAGTTTGCAAAACCGAGCGGAGAACTTGCACACCCCAAGCATTTAGCTAGCATGACAATGTACGTGGCTTTATGCCAAGTTTAGGTTTTATACATCGCGATTTGAGTGTGGAAACGGTTTACGCAACATTTTTGTGCATACGCACCGTTTATACATGAGGCCCCAGGTGACCAAATGGTTTCCAGGGATTCCAATACCCTCTTCCAAAAGAGGGAATAAGGCCAGGAGGGCCAATTCCAGAACAGCTTCTAACTGTTTCAGAATGGTGAAAGCAGCCTCTTAAGGGGAAACTGAAGGCTCATTGGCAAGGGGACAGAACCAGCTGCTGACGTTCTTGCCCAAGGGGTGGGGAGAGGGGGGGGGGGTAGTTTTGCTGTGTTGCTTACCTTTTTTAATGTTTCTTTTTCTTCTGTTATTTTTGTTTTTCTAGTTTTGTCCTTCTTATGTTTGTGTTTTCACCAAGGTTATTATAGTTAATGAAAACTAAAATCAAAACTGAAACTATTATTAAAAAAACATTTTCGTAAACTGAAATAAAATAATTAACAAAACCGAAATGAAAACTAAACCTAAACGAAACTATGTATTAAAGTAGCTGGAAAGACTAACTGAAATAAAATAATAATTTACTAAAATAATTTTAATTTTCATTTTTGAATGAATATTCTTGCCGTTAATTTTTAACCCTTCTAACTTTTAACTCTAAAACTGAAAGTCATCCACCACAAGCTGCCTGCACATATTCATCCAATGAACGGTGGCCAGTGACAGAAGGCTGGTGTTCACACAGCATTTGCAGTGACAGAGCAAGCTGAATATGCGTGTAAAACCTGTGGAATTTAAAGCGATTTACGTGCCACCTTTCTTTGCACTTGTTGTATATCAAGATGTTATTCAAACTCCTGAAATCAGAATGTGCTGGTCAACAAAAACTTTATCATGTGGACAGAAAAATCACATCTGAGTAATGTTTCAGTTGATTTCTCAGGTGCCTGCTTTTTGTTGACAGTAATTTACTTGCCACTTTGTACACAAAGTATAGAGAAAATATAGTAATCATGAAAAAAATTCGACCTCGAGATTTTGATGAATCTTGACGTTTTAGACCTCCCCGAGTCCAAAAATATCGTTTTTTGGAATTATGTATGTATGTACTTTTATCATAATTGTTCAATATATTATTAATTTGATTTAATTTGTTGTTCATGGTCCTTTAATGTACATAATATAATCATTGTCTTGCGGTTAACTCCGCAAATATCCATCCTCATATCCGAGTACACGAGAAAGTCTAGGGGAGACCACTCCTGATTTTTGAAAATAAAACGGCACTGATCGAGACACTGACAAGATCAGCATATTGTTAATAACCAATCACTTTTGCTTTAAAAACGTCATTTAACAACGAAGCGATAGAAACAAGGGTAGGTAGGTGAAGAGAGTCTGCCAAGTGATGAAAAGCTAAACATACTAATGTGTGTGAATTCGGAACTGAATTGGAAGCCAATAAAGCTGCTGCAAAACGGGAGTGATATGGTGAATAGAGGGGGTTCTAGTAATGATGACATCAAGCCCAAGTGCAAGGTACGGCCTTTCAGAGACTAACCTGGAACAAACAGGCGAAGGCACAGACTCCCCAGGACCCTGCTTCGCTGCATCATCTCCTGTAGAGAGCGAAAATGGGAGCAAATGTGCAAGTGATGCAGGACACGATAGCTCGCCGATTTTTAGATCACTTGAAACTGGAAATGGCCTTGCAGTCCGCGCTTTCATCTACTCCTCGCGATCTGCGATCTGTCCGAACTGAAGGTAATGATTTCAACAATGGCCACGGCCATAAATGAGCTGAAGAAAGACATTCAGAAAAATATAAAGAAAGAAATAAATGGCTTACTCAAGACAAGCGAGAAGACAAACGAGAAGCTGCGGCTGGAGCAGCTGGAGATGTTGGTGCTGCAGCAGGATAATAAAGACTTTGAAAAATGTGTATATAATCGCTTTGATGCAGCCTTTAAAGGTATGCTGTAAAAAATTTAGGAACACATTCAGGAAAATGCATCCAAACTGAGAGCACTTGCCAGTCAGCTGGAAGACATTAAGCAGATATTCATGACTCGAATTGAAACAGCTGAACATTTGGCATCTACCACTGATGTAAAAGCAACAGCTGTGAATTCCAAATGCAAAAAACTCGGAGACAGACTTGCTGCTCCGGAAGATGGATGCAGAAGGAATAATATTAGAATCAAAGGTCTACCTGAGAATCATGAAAGTCCAAACCCAGTGAAATTCATAGCTGAACTATTCTCAAAAATAATTGGAGATGACTATAAATCAGACACCGAGATAGTGGCAGCTTATCGCATACGTGGATCAAATACCTCTAAATTTAGGACTCTAATTGTTCGCTTCGAGAGATTACAATTTAAGCTTAATGTAATGTCACTTCTCAGACAGAAACAAGAGATTATATTTGAAAATAACCACATTCGTATTTTCCCTGATTTCTCACCCTCAACAGCTGCTAAACGTGCTTCTTTTTACAACATTAAACAGCGGTTACGGAAAGCCAATATCAGATACAGCCTCTTGTATCCTGCCAAACTGAAAGTGGATATTCAAGACAAATATTACATCTTCACCACTACAGAGGAAGCAGAAAAAGAGTTAAGAAAGCTGATCCCGACGCTTTTTTGAAATACGATCGTGAGTCACAACCTGTCATGGCATGGCAAGAAGATATTACCTGCTGTCTGATCAGCTTGCAATGATACTGGTATCATAATTATACATCCTTTTTTCTTCTCTGCCACTTTCTGTTTATGTTTTAATTATAATTATACTCATATGTGTGGAAGAAATTAAAGTAGTAACATTTTTCTTTCTTTTTTTTTTTTTTTTTTTACTATTCTAAAGGAGAGTATTTAACATCATACCCTTGGTTTATTGTTATTGTTATTATTGCATTATGGTTTACTGTGCTTATACAGGGCCACTTTTTAACACCATTCCCTGGGTTTACTATCTTAATATTTCAAGACTGTTGAAGATTATATTTTATGCTTATAGTATTTAGACTTTATCAGCAACAGATATCTCTATTTTTAATCCTCAAACACCGCTGCTGGGGGACTTGTTTTGTTTTGGACGTGCTCTGCCACTAGGTATGTCAGAGGACATTTACTGGATAAACCTTTGGCTTTATCAGAATTACTAGATCCTATAAAGTCACTTCAGAGTGGGAAAGCAGTAGGCCCTGATGGGTACCCTGTCGAATTTTATAAGAAATTCTCCACTCAGCTAGCTGCCCTCTTATTAGCAACAGTTACAGAAGCTAGATACAATCAAATTCAACCTCAAACTTTTCGCCAACCATTAATCACCATCTTTCATGAATAAAATAAGGACTTATTATAATGTGCATCATACAGACCAATTTCACTTCTGAATAATGATGTTAAGATACTCTCCAAAGTTCTAGCTAGAAGAATGGAGAAAGTGATGTCTTCGGTAATATCACAAGATCAAACTGGATTTATTAAAGGCTGACACTTAGCTCCCAATCTTTGATGCCTGTTTAATGTAATATATTCACCCGCAAAGTCAAACACCCCAGAGATATTATTATCGTTTGATGCAGAAAAAGCATTTGATATGATTGAATGGAACTACCTTTTCACTACATTAGAGAAATTAGGGTTTGACCCGAACATTTGTGCATGGATCAAACTACTGTATACCAATCAAGAAGCTTCAGTTTGTATTAACTACATTAATTCAGATTACTTTAAACTAGAACATGGTACCAGACAAGGATGCCCCTTGTCACCACTACTTTTTGCAATTGCCATTGAGCCACTGGCAGTTCACTGTTGAAATGCTTATCAGATAAAGGAGATTATCAGAGAAGGACTTGAACAGAAAATTTCTTTATATGCAGATAATGTGGTACTGTATATATCAGACCCACAAAATACTGTGCCTGCAGTCCTAACAGCACTTACAGAATTTTCAAAGATTTCTGGTCTCAGAATTAATTTGAATAACGTTTGCTCTTCCCAGTGAATTCTCAAGCATCCAATATTAGATTGGACAGCTTCCCTTTTATCATTGCAGATCAGTTTAAATACCTAGGGGTAAATATCACAAGTAAACATAAAGCTCTTTGTCAACAAAATATCACCATGTGTATGGAAAAAATTAAGCAAGACTTGCATAGATTGTCAACCTTTCATCTCACTCTAGCTGGAAGAATTAATGTTGTTAAGATGAATATCCTTCCTAAGCTTCTCTTTTTATTTCAAAACATTCCAATATACATCAATAAATCATTTTTTAAGTAATTAGATTCAACCATAACCTCATTTACTTGGAACTCAAAACATCCACATATCCAAGGAGCGACCCTACAAAGACCTAAGGCAGAAGGTGGCATGGCTCTACCTAACTTTCAGTTTTATTACTGGGCAGCAAACATACAAGCTATAAAAACCTGGACACAAATAGATGAACATACACAGGCTTAGTCCGCAATAGAAATAAAATCGTGCAGTACTTCTTTATATTCCCTGCTTTGTGCCCCAATGAATGCAAGTCATTGCCAATATACTAACAATGCTTCACTCACTCAGAATATGGAACCAATGTAGAAAGCATTTTAAAATAGAGAATCTTTTATCTGTGGCACCTCTGCACGAGAACCACCATTTTCAACCCTCACAAACATATGCAGTTTTTAATATCTGGAAAGCATTTGGGATTAAATTACTTAGGGATCTTTATACAGACAACATCTTTGCATCCTATGAACAATTACATTCCAAATTTAACTTTCCAGCAACACATTTCTTTCACTATCTTCAAATTAGAAACTTTGTTAAATGGAACCTGCCCGATTTCCATCATCTCCCACTTTCCTTTATGCTGGAAAAAATATTGCTCAGTTTCAAGGATTTAGACAGCATTTCTGTAATATATAAAATCATTTTACAGTCCCTCCCTTTCAAAGATCAAAGTGAACAATAGGAAAAAGATCTCTCACTCAAAATATCAGAAAAGGAGTGGAAGGCAGCAATGCAGAGAATTCACTCGAGCTCCATATACGCAAAGCATACAATTATTCAACTCAAAATTATACATCGAGCACATCTGTCTCATTTAAAATTGTCCAAAATGTTTTCAGGGCAAGATCCAACCTGCGAACGCTGCAATCAAGTCCCAGCCTCACTGGGTCACATGTTTTGGGCCTGCACCAAATTAACATCATTCTGGACAAAAATTTTTAAGTGCCTTTCAGACAGCCTTGGTGTCACAATCCTTTCTAACCCATTAACAGCTGTGTTTGGTGGGCTCACAGAGGGTCTTAAAGTGGAGAAGAACAAACAAACTATGATTGCCTTTACCTCACTATTGGCACGCAGACTTATCTTACTCAACTGGAAGAATCCTAACTCTCCTCTTTTAAGTCAGTGGGTAACTGATGTTTTTTTTACTATTTGAAATTGGAAAAAATCATAATTCTCAGTTAGAGGATCTGTGCAGAACTTTTTCAAAACCTGGCAGTATCTAAGCAATAACATTTTAGATTAAGCTCTTAAAGCACTGAGGAAGCAGATTCTCTTCCCGTTTCTTTCTCTTCTCCATTTATCTTTATCCACTTATTAAACTCATCAATTTAATTATTTTTACCAGCTTTAAGTTTTACTCTGTTGGCCATGCTCTGTTTCTCAGGGGTGGGGGTTGATTAGTTTTAAATCCTAGTCTTTGTAAAAATGGATCTATTTGTATGGAATGATTACAATAAAATTTAAAAAAATAAAAAATAGAAAAAAATAAGTAAAATAAACTCATATCCAAACCCGTTAAGTGTACAGTTCTTTCTCATTGTCACACAAAAACTAAACTCCATAGTAGCTCTTTAAATGTACCATAATTACGAAAACTAAAACTGAAACTAGTAGATATAAAAATAAAATAGAAATGTCTTTGTAAAATAAAAACTAAATTAAAATTAAAAATACATGATGAAGGAAAACTAAAACTAAACTGAATTTCCAAGTAAGGTCAGAAAAAATATAGAAATAAAAACTAATATAAAAAGGAAAAACCATAATAACCTTGGTTCTCACTATAAAGTCACTTGTTGTATAACTTCAACTTGATTGCATGCAATGTTATTTCTTCTAATAAAAAAAAGGTTCTCGTCTAGTGTCCTTGGAACTAACAGAAGTAGTCCATGACCTTGAAATTGAGATTACAGGACTTGGTCAGAAGATGGGGTTTAGAGGTGCCTCACAGTCAAGTACCCTTAAGTGCATAGTCGAGAGGTGAGTTACACAACAGCTCAGCTGGTGTGGGACATTAAGATGACAGGGTCGTGAGTGAGGAAACGGAGAGCTTTTGTGTGGTGAGGAAGTGGATAAACTATCCAGCTGGATGGACAGGAGTGCAAATCCTGCACAGCTATGCTCGGAAAGATAGTAGGTTTATTGTTTTTACTTCTGATTGTTTGTACTTTGTGTTCTTCCTTGAGTTTGTTATCTATACTATTAAAAGGCAAAGCCCTCACTGACTGACTGACTGACTCACTCACTCACTCACTCACTCACTGACTCATCACTAATTCTCCAACTTCCCGTGTAGGTAGAAGGCTGAAATTTGGCAGGCTCATTCCTTACAGCTTCCTTACAAAAGTTGGGCTGGTTTCATTTCGAAATTCTACGCGTAATGGTCATAACTGGAACCTATTTTCATCCATATACTGTAATAGACTGCAGCTCGATGGCCGTGAGAGGTAGAGTTTCGTCTCGCATCATCACGCCTCCCACGTAATTGAGTGCCTGCCCATATAAGGTAAATATTCACGGGTGAAGGACTGTGCTTAGCATATTCATAAGTAAAAATATCTGAATCACAAACTGATGTTAATTATATTTTGTCAATGAATACTTATTAAATAATTCCAAATAGTCTGTCCGCTTCCTTTCATAGCTTTTCCGATGGTTGTGCTGCTTCCAGGCATGTATTTTCATATTAAAGCATTTAACCCATCACATTTCAGCCATCATTTTTTGCCAGGCAGAGAGGCCTTCACAATCCGTTGTGCAGGCACTCTAACACAGAATAAATGTCGATTAACCTGTTGCTTCAAACAATCAGATTTTGAGTTGGTGTCAGTAGGGCCCTCTAGCAGGCGTACGGCAACGTCACCGTATTCAGACCCATTGATTGGATAGAAGCCAATATGACAAACTCTATGAGGCCACTGAACACACCGCAAGCGCTCCGAGCGCAAGATCTTCGCGCGCACTACGGCCAACTCCATGGCAGGATTCTGGACAATATTATTTGCCAGACACAGACCAGATTTCAAGACCAGGAAAACCTGATGTTTGTCACGCTCCTCGAGCCCCAGAAGTTTCGGGAATACAAGAAAAATTTCCCGCATGCAGCCTTCTTTAGTTAACACAACAGCCACGGAGCGGTTTTTGATCTGTCTTGGCTAAAAACAGAACTGACTGTGATGTATGCCATGGATGCATGGATGCAGGAAAATCTCCCACTGATCTCCTTGACTTCCTTCATCAGAAAAATGTGAATGGGAGCATGGGGCAGCTGTTCACATTGGTATATTTGGCGGTGACCATTCCCGTGTACACTGCTTCTGTCGAGTGGACATTTTCAGCCCTAAAGCGAATTAAAACTTATGCCAAAAATACGACAGGGCAGGTTCGACTTTCAGCATTAGCTTCGATGGCGATAGAAAGGGACTTTTTGATGGAACTGAAGCGCACGGATAATCCCTACGACAGAGTAATTGAACTGTTTTTGAGGAAAGAGAGGAGGATGGATTTTGTTTACAAATAATCTGAATTTTTGGTGAGTAAAATGTTGTGATTTTCCTAAATAATATTGCAAGTTTATGAGTTATTATTGATGTTTTTTATGTGTGTCGCAGCTGTGGCTGCAGTAGAAAGGAACTTGTTCACCCCTGGTTTGTCTATTCAATAAAGGCATTTATTGTGGATACAGGAATTATCTTATATATATATATATATTTACCCCGATCTACATACTGTCAAATAAACGAACCACACTCCATGGCGCAACACAAGAGGCTTCACCTCTAGCGCTGACGTCCGAGGTTCGATTCCCGAAAGGGGGTGCAGTGAGCGTGTACGCCTGATAAGCCCAGAATTAGGGAGAAACATGTGTCGCGTACTCTTTGCATTATTTGACAGTAAAACTATATACACATATATTATATATACACACACACATACATATATATCAGCGCTTCCCGATTCATTTTACCCTTGCACCCCCTGTGACAGACGATCCCGATTTCGCACCCCCCTGGTTTGAGAAGAAGTATGAAAAAATATGAGGTTAACGCAGAAAAACAGATCACCAATTGAAGCTTTATGAATAATGGATACTTTATTCGCCATCAATAATTGTTTTGGTAAAGCCATACTCAGTGTAATCCTCCTTCCATTTTCTAATTTTTTCGCGACTAGCCATGATTAAATGAATGGTAAAAAAGTAAGAGTGAAGGGACGGTGACTTATTGAGGCAGGCAGGCGAGAGCACAATAGCACCCGGGATCGATGTAGTGCGCGTCAAGTCGATCTAAAATACGTGATCAGATTCGAAAAAATATATCTTTTCAAGTTCTATTTGGATATAAGTAGGTTCTATTTAGTCGACAGAAATATCTTTG
>JANRMT010062791.1:225606279-225620971 GCA_026402145.1 Polypterus bichir lapradei
TATATATATATATATATATATATATATATATATGTGTCTATATGTATGTGTGTATATATGTATATGTATATATGTATATGTGTATATGTATATATATGTTTATATGTGTGTGTGTGTGTATATATATATATATGACAGCAACACTCATAACAGTGATAAAACAATTACATTGACAATCATGTTACGTTATTTTCAAAATGTTTCCTTTTCTTTTTCATTACTTCTTTAACACACTACTTCTCCGCTGCGAAGCGCGGGTATTTTGCTAGTTGATAATAAAGACACAATGTTTTGTATCTTTTGCCTTTTTAGTGTTAATCCTGGTTGTGGAGGTCTAGCATAAAGGTCTCTTTCTATCAAAATAGTAAGAGTTTCTTTTAATTAGCAAACATAGCATTATTAAAGAAATTCAGAGTGGGACATGCTGCTGATTTATGCCAAGTAGTCTAAATATTGAAGGCAGCAATCATAAAAATCCTGTTTAAATCAAATTTGGAGTGTATTGTATTGTATGACACTCTTAAGAGCTTCTTATTCTCACCAGGATATAGCTGGCAGCACCGTGAGGGTCATGTTTTTTGATTTCTCCTGTACTTTCGTTATGATCCAGCAATCCCTGTTAAGAGGTAAGCTCAGAGATATGCAGTTTGATGAGTCTGTGGTGTCCTAGATAATGGACTGTCTGTCAGGCAGACCACAGTATGTGAGACTCAATGACTTTGTGAGCAACACTGAAGCACCACAAGGAGCAGGCCTGTCTCCTTTTCTCTTCACTCATTGCACCTCCAACTATAAGTATAACAGCAGGTCATGTTATTTGCAGAAATTCCTAGATGATTCTGCACTTATGGGTGTATTGATTAAAGGAATGAGACTGAGTGCAGGAGTCAGATGGAGACGTTCCTTTCTTGGTGCAAAGAGAATTGTTTGCATCTTAACATCAGCAAAAACAAGTAACTGTTTATTGACTTCTACCGCACCAAAGAGCCTGCATGTCCGGTCACTATTCAGAGAGTGCACTTCTACAAGTATTTGGGCGGGGAGTCCACATTAATGACAGGCTTCACGGGGAACATAAAGGAACTATATAAGAAAGGGCAGAGCAGGCTCTTCTTTTTCCTTAGGAGACTGCGTTCCTTTAATGTGGGAAGTGACAGACATCTGCTATAACTCTGTGATGACCAGTGCGCTTTTTTCTGTGCTGTGGTGGGCTGGGCTGATCACATCACTTAAAGAGAGGCCCACCAAATCAACAGGCCTTATTTAAAGGGCAGGCTTAGTTTTAGGACACACTGTGGACCCCCTTGAGGCTGTAGCAAAGGAGAGGATGAAAATAAAACTGAGTGCCATTATGAACAATGCTGCACATCCTCTCTCTGATACAACAACACTGAGCACTTTCAGCCAATGAATCATTCAACAAAAGTGTGTCAAGAAACACTATGGGGGTTCCTTTACACAAACAGCAATACATCCTTCATAATGAACACCTCACTGGGACTGGAACTGCCAAGACAGAAGCTTGCTTTCTTTATAATCTTCCTAATAATTCTTTTTAGTCATTCTGTTGTGTGTTCAGACCACAGTATGTGTGCATTTATATTTATTAATTTTTCAATTTCATGTATTTATTTATTGAACTAGCTTCCATTAAAAGCCAAATTTCCTCCTGGGGATGAGCAAAGCTCTATATATTTTGAAATTCTGTCTTTTTCTTTATACTGTTCTACATGGTTTTATGAGAAGAAAGGAATAGTCTAACTTTGCATTTTTGTGGCTGCCATAGAGAACCTTCTTCTGTGTGATAAAAATTATGCTAAGGAAAAAGCTGTCTGTAAGATTTTTGGACTTACACCTATATAGTAAATGAAAGCATTCCTGTATCCAAAAACCATTACCACACTTCCATGCCTAATTGTATTTCACACACATAATTAAGTAGAGCAGTCTAAAGGAACATTGTTAGTCACATACTGTACACAGAGTATATCAAAACATCACTAAAATATGTTACAATAGTCCCATTTTAGTCATCACATGAGAAATCAGGATTGAGATGACATTTGGTGTTTGTGACATGGGCACAGAGTTGTTTCTAGAGCTTCTCTGTAGGTACTCTGTGTATCCTCACCTCATCACTCTCCCTCTCAACAGGATGTTCATGAACGCCTTCACCCCTGAATGTTGTGAAGTTATCTCCTCAGTTCTCTCCAACAAATACTCAGAACTGACTGAGCTGGAGCTGATGCATAGTGAACTGAAGGATTCAGGAGTACGTCTGCTTTGTAAGGGGCTGAGCAGTACAAACTGTAAATTAGAGAAACTGAGGTGAGTAAATACTGAGTGTGTGTCAGAGAGAGTGTTATACTTTTGTAAATTCATATCTATGAATCAAAATATCAAAGATAGACAGCATAAAAAAACTAATATTAATAAATCAGACTTAATGATTTCAGGCCAAACTACTACTTCAAATGAGAAATTGCATGTCAAATGAAGTAGGATATCTGTGTCTCACTTTTATCCCTGGATGCCAGAATTATGAAGAGATCTAATGCATATTAAAAGCATTTGCATTTTTTTGCTATACCACAGTAAATAACTGCGGGTTTAATTTGGCTTTTTTGACACTGATCAACAGTAAACCTACTTTAATATCAAAGTGGTCTAAATAATTATAAAAATGATATACAAAATAATTGATTGCACAAGTATTCTTTCAAGTCAAAATTTACTAGATGTACCTTTAGCAGCTATGACAGCCTTGAGTCTATGTGCACTGGTCTGTATTAGCTTTGTATTCTTCGATACTGAAGTTTTTCCACAGGGATGAATACTTGTTTACAGGCCTCGTATAAATTTCAATTTATGAAAAAAAGTCCGTAAACTGCCAAAGGTGCACACAAATCAACCTTCAGGTATGTCAAATGGATCTTGTCCAGTAGCATTTTTGGAATGAAAATCCGGGTGTAGTTTAGTGTTTGCAGACGGTCAGAAGGGGTAGAGCCATCCTGAGAAGCCGACATAAAAGGAGTCTTGCAGATGATGGGCACATGAGAGAGAGAGTAAGAATAACTGTGAAAGAAAGAGATATAGTATGATCAAGCACTTATAGAGCATCGATTCTTAGGAGAGTTGCACCTCTGCTCAAATCCATTGGATTAGGTATAGGCAACCTAAGAGTCTTGGGCATTTATCCGGGATTAGACCAACTCACAGCGTCAGGTGGTGTTGCTTTTGATCCCGAGTGAGTAGTTTTAGTTAGTGCACTACTCTGCCCAAACAACCCTGCCACCATTAATATGTAGGCAATGGACAAGGTAGAGAAAAGATCAATGGAGCTGCATGGTAGGAGCTGTGGAAGATCAGAGGCACTGCTGCTGTTTTGTCTAAACTGAAGAAAGGTTTTTTGTTTTAAATGAAGAGGGCAGAAAGTGAAATATGCCTTAAGCATGAGCATGGGAAAGGGTTAGGGTTATATAAATAAAATAAAATGTATTATTATTAAATATAACTGAGAAACAAGCCTGATTCAGTAGCAAAAAAATCCATCTTTTGCCAAAAGCATAATCCTAAAAATCATTGTTGAAAAAACTCTTGCAAAGTTTCTTTAGCCAGAATTTCCTAGTAAGCACACACCAAATGACCTTAATTTTGTCTTCAATCCAGTCTCAGATGATCCAGAAGTCATCAGGACTGACCTTTACGCAGTCCTGTATTTGACATCACATGTTGGTCTTCCTTGTCAGCCAGTCAAAAAGGTGGCAGCGGCCACTACACAAGAGTCCTACAAAGTAAAAATAAATTCCATGCATTTCAAAACCCTAATAGGAAAGAAAAGGAGTTAAAAAAAACAGACAAAATGTATAATGAATCTGTACTATAACAGTTGGAGAGTGGATGATCAAAAAGATAGCTCCAGTAACCTTGAGTGATGAAGAGACATTGCCTTTCATAATGTATTACCAAAAAAAAATATCAGCTGATTAATGGAGTACAAAAATCATACAAAATGAAGATCTATCAACATTATTTTTATCACGTACAACCACCAAAGGACACGATTAAAATATTTTTCAGCATTTAGTAAATACTCAACAACAAAAAAAAAAAATTCAAACAAAATTGAAGCTATAAAAAAGCCATGTTAAAATGATGAGTTTTTAGCAGCTTTTTAAAGTGCTCCACCATATTACCCTGGCGAATTTCTATCGGTAAGCTATTCCAGATTTTAGGTGTATAACAGCAGAAGGCCGCCTCACCACTTCTTTTAAGTTTAAGTTTTGGAATTCTAAGCAGACACTCATTTGAAGATCTAAGGTTACAACTTGGAGTGTAAGGTGAAAGGCATTTCAAGATATAGGATGAAGTGAGATTATTTAAGGCTTTGTAAATCATAAGCAGTATTTTAAAGTCAAATGGCACAGGTAACCAGTGTAGTGACATCAAAACTGGGGTGATGTGCTCGGATTTTCTTTTCCTAGTTAAGATTCTAGCAGCTCCATTCTGCACTCATTGCAATCGATTGATGTCTTTCTTGGGTGGTCCTGAGAGGAGCGTATTACAGTAATCTAGTTGACTAAAAGGAAAAGCATGAACTAATTTTTCAGCATCTTGCAGAGTTATAAGGGATCAAATATTTGCTATATTTCTTAAGTGAAAAAATGCTGTTTTAGTAATCAGATTAATATGTGATTTAAAATCTAGGTCAGAGTCAATTATCACCCGTAAATTGTTTACCTTTGTCTTGACTTTTAAGCCCAATGGATCAAGTTTATTTCTAATAATCCTCATTATATCCATTTTTGCCAATCACTAAGATTTCTGTTTCCTCCTTATTTAGTGTGAGGAAATTACTAGTCATCCCCTCAGAAACACAAGTAAGACATTGGTTCAGTGAACCAAGAGACTCGTGGTCATCAGGCGCTATTGATAAATACAGCTGTGTGTTATCAGCATAGCTGTGGTAACACACTTTATGCCCTGAGATAATCTGACCTAACGGAAGCATGTAGATCAAAAAGAGCAGTGGACCCAGGATAGAGCCTTGTGGAACACCATATAAATTATCATGTGTCTTTGAAGTATAATTACTACAACTAACAAAGAATTTTCTACCTCCCAGGTAGGATTCAAACCAATTTAAGATACTGCCAGAGAAGCCCACCCTAAGGCGATTCATAAGAATATTATGATCAATGGTATTGAATGCGGCACTCAGATCTAAGAAGATGAGAACAGATAAACGGCCTCTGTCTGCATTTACTACTTTAACAAGGGCAATTTCTGCACTGTGATTTAAAAGAAATATTAGTCTGCAAACCATAGTATAAAGTAGCAATGTAGTTGTTTTTTGCCTGATTCCTGTCATCTAAAAGAACATGAGCTGTATTTGTTCCTGATTTCTTCAGGAACCAAGTGGAAGGAGGCTGAGTGTACTTTGTCTCACATTGTTGTGAATGGCAGAATGCTGTAGTCACAGTCTTTAAAATTTCCTAGTATGGTCCTTTTTTATAGCATAAAATCCATCCACTGAGAGGTTAGTGGTCAGCTAACATTCCTATTCATCAAAACTAATGCATTTCTCTTTTTGTACTCTCTGTCCTATTCGTACAGCTTGCTCTCTTTTAGTGAGTATGAACGTAATGAGGCATCCAAGCCCAACTTTTTTATGGCCCACTGTATTGTGCTGCTAAGATCATGTACTAGATTAGTCCTTGGAGCAGAAGAATCACTCTAGTCTTTTGCTGCAGGCAATAGGCAAAAATATTTTTACTATGGAGCAGGAGTTGAACCCAAAGCTTAAGTTGATTCAGGGACAGTTAGAAGCTACGGCGATTACTGGATTATAAAGGAAATAGAGGACATGTGTTTATCATCTATCTGCTCCCTTTGGGTGTCATTTTTCGTAAATGGAAGATAAACTTTCATTGTTGCGCAGACGACACCCAGTTATATATCTCAACTTCACCATCTGCATCGCTTCCACCATCCTCACTTACTGATTGCCTTGCTGAGATTAAGTCCTGGTTCTCTACTAACTTCTTGCAGTTGAACTCTAATAAAACTGAGGTGCTTCTTATGGGCACGAAATCTGCAATAGCGAAGGCATCAAAGATCTCAGTATTAATAGACAACACATCTGTTACCTGTACAGATCAGATAAAAAGCCTTGGTGTAATTCTAGACAACACGTTGTCTTTCCAGTCTCACATCAGTTCTGTTACTCGAGCAGCTTACTTCCACCTGCAAAACATTAATCGCCTGCGTCCATTTCTGTCAAATCACTCTACTGCTATTTTAATCAACAGTTTGGTTACCTCCCACCTGGACTATTGCAACTCACTTCTCTTTGGTCTGCCCCAAAAGTTACTACATAAACTTCAACTTGTTCAAAATTCGGCTGCTCGTATAATTACTAAAACACCCTACTCTGATCACATTACACCCATTATTCAGCAGCTTCATTGGCTGCCAATAAAGTTCAGGGTCAACTACAAAATTTTTGTCCTTACATATAAGGCTATTCATAATCTTGCCCCCACATATCTCTCTGAGCTCCTACAAGTCACTAAATCCTCTCGCATGCTCAGATCCTCTTCTTCCATCAAATAATCCACCAGCACGTCTTGTCACGATGGGATACCGAGCATTTAGCAGATCGGCACCTTTACTATGGAACTCATTACCTGATTACCTTAGGAACATGACTACCCTTCACCAATTCCAGGCTAATCTCAAAACTCATCTGTTCATTGTTATTGGTTTTTATCTGATGTTTTGTTTGGGTTTTAAATTTTCTAGTCATTTAATGTTTTTATTTTTTTAACCTGATTGTACAGTGACCTTGAGTTTTTTGAAAGGCGCTCCGAATAAAATGTATTATTATTATTATTATTATTATTATTATTATTATTATTATTATTATTATTTTATCATTAGTTTCTTGGATGTACACACAATCAACAATACAAAACCAAGCTGTGTCTGAGTCTTGACACACCGGCATCAGTGTCATTCGAGAGTGCCTTATTAGATGGAGTGATGCAGATCGTATATACCAAAGTAGCAGTTCTTTAGAAAAACTCATCTTTTGGTTTGGTTGAAAAGAATTTTTTTCCTTGGTGGAGGTTTGATGTTAATTTTCAGTAAAAGTGGCCACTGCTAAGGTCTGCAACTACAGTGAGTGTCTCATGTGTCATGCCAAAAGAAGAAAAAGAGACAAGCCAACTTCGTCCTTTAATGGAAACTGGAATTGTTTAATTAGACCTTGACTTAGTAACTCTGCAACTTCATCTGCTCTCTCCTCATCTCTGCAGACTGATCAAATGTCAGCTCACCTTTAAGTCTTGTGCAGCTCTTGCCTCAGTTCTTTCTGCTGAACACTCACACCTAACTGAGCTGGACCTGAGTGAAAACCACTTCTATGACCCAGGAGTTTGTCTGCTGTGTAAAGGAATGATGAACAAAACGTGTAAATTGGAGAAACTGAGGTGAGTAAACTGTGAGTGTGTAAGGAGAGTATGGATTTATTCCTGATGGCTTTTTGAATCTGAGTATACAAACATACAGACTAAAATAATATTACATTTCACATGATGAGTCCAAGCAAGACTATAGAGTGACTTGGGGGAGTAGTAAAGGTACTGCTGATGTGAGGAGGAGACAGGAGAACATTTTTTTTTAAATTAGTCTAAATGTGTCTTTATTTTTTCTTTTAATTATTTACGTGTAAGCCTAATTTTAACCCTGTAAATTTCATGAAGGTAACATCTCCACAGTGCATTCAACCCTGCAGAGAGGACCTCATCTTTTTATTTTTTTCTTTCACATGATGCAGATTATTTATTTAAATAAATTCTCTGTTTCTGTTCTCCCATTATGGTTCCCCCTTCTTTTCCTCTCACATATTAAAACCGTTCCATGCTAAATTGTTTAGCTCCTGTGAAACTCCCTCTAACCTAGTGCTCACTGAGACTGCCACTTTCTGCTCCAAATGGTTTCTGAACTTCACAATTTTATGTTTTCTTGTTGCTATATTTACTATGTTTACTGCCTCAGTATGGACATTCACAGTAGTCACATCAAGTGTATTATTGTGTGTATGTAGTACAATTAAATTTGTACTTGCCTGTGTCAGAACAGTTGACAAAAGTACAAAATAGAAATATAAATAATTTCCAAAGGGACGATTCCATCATGTTCTGCAGTGTCCTGTCCATTCTAACTTTACCTGTAATTGTAATCTTAGAAACTCCATGGATGAATTATTAAGAAATTGAATCTAGGGCTCCCTAAACTGGTTAGAGACTCTGTCAGTAGCTTCATTGAATCAATGGGATGTTGGTTGACCTTTCTAGATCCAGCTGGCAGCCTTCTCCTTTATAGGATGGCCATCCTCTAAGAACTCCTAATCTCTACAGAGTCAAAGCTACTTCACAGAATGCAAAGGACCCTCAGATCTGGAGATAGGAGATCAAGATAGTGAAGGAGAGATGGAGAAGCAACTCTAAAAAGGGAAAAGGCCTTTAAGGAACAAAGAGAGTTCAAGCTGTAGGAGGACATACTGTACTGTAGGTGAGAAGTGGGGTGAGAAGGACTATCAGCTGTGATGAGATCAATTAATAATTGCTTTTGAACAAATTCAACTCCCACTTGCCATTCATGCCCTTCAGCACTTTTTGTTAGGGTATACCAGATTGTGCTGGGATGGAGGGTCCAATCTGTTCACTGATTTTTATATTGTTTTGCACTTTACTATTTTTTGTAGTGTCTGTGTGCACCTTACATTCTAAGGTGCAGCTGGAGCAGGTGAGTGTGACATCAAGTACAGTCATTTGAAAAAGTTCGGACCCCTCTTAATTCTTTGTATTTTTGTTTATCATTGGTTGAGCTTTCAAAGTAGCAACTTCCTTTTAATATAGGACATGCCTTATGGAAACAGTAGGATTTCAGCAGTGACATTAAGTTTATTGGATTAACAGAAAATATGCAATATGCATCCTAACAAAATTAGACAGGTGCATAAATTTGAGCACCCCAACAGAGATATTACATCAATACTTAGTTGAGCCTCCTTTTGCTCCTTTGAGCCTCTAGACGCCTCCTATAGCCTTTGATGAGTGTCTGAATTCTGGATGGAGGTATTTTTGACCATTCTTCCATACAAAATCTCTCCAGTTCAGTTAAATTTGATGGCTGCCGAGTACAGACAGCCTTCTTCAAATCATCCCATTGATTTTCGATGATATTCCAGTCAGGGGACTGTGACGGCCATTCCAGAACATTGTACTTCTCCCTCTGCATTAATGCCTTTGTAGATTTCAAACTGTGTTTTGGGTCATTGTCTTGTTGGAATATCCAACCCCTGCGTAACTTCAACTTTGTGACTGATGCTTGAACATTATCCTGATGAATGTGTTGATATTGGGTTGAATTCATCCGACCCTCAACTTTAACAAGGGCCCCAGTCCCTGAACTAGCCACACAGCCCCACAGCATGATGGAACCTCCACCAAATTTGACAGTAGGTAGCAGGTGTTTTTCTTGGAATGCGATGTTCTTCTTCCGCCATGCAAAGCGCTTTTTGTTATGACCAAATAACTCAATTTTTGTCTCATCAGCACTTTGTTCCAAAATGAATCTGGCTTGTCTAAATGAGCATTTGCATACAACAAGCGACTCTGTTTTTGGCGTGAGTGCAGAAAGGGCTTCTTTCTCATCACCCTGCCATACACATATCCATCCATCCATTTTCCAACCCGCTGAATCCAAACACAGGGTCACAGGGGTCTGCTGGAGCCAATCCCAGCCAACACAGGGCACAAGGCAGGAACCAATCCTGGGCAGGGTGCCAACCGCCATACACATATTCTTTGTGCAAATAGCGCTGAATTGCAGAACGATGTACAGATACACCATCTGCAGTGAGATGTTCTTGCAGGTCTTTGGAGTTGATCTGTGGGTTGTCTGTAACCATTCTCACAATCCTGCACATATGTCGCTCTTGTATTTTTCTTGGCCTGCCAGACCTGCTGGGTTTAACAGCAACTGTGCCTGTGGCCTTCCATTTCCTGATTCCATTCCTTACAGTTGAAACTGACAGTTTAAACCTCTGAGATGGCTTTTTGTAGCCTTTCCCTAAACCATGAGACTGAACAATCTTTGTTTTCAGATCTTTTGAGATTTGCTTTGAGGATCCCATGCTGTCACTCTTCAGAGGAGAGTCAAAAGGAAGCGCAACTTGCAATTGACCATCTTAAATGCCTTTTTTCATGATTGGACACACCCGTCTATGAAGTTCAAGGCTTAATGAGCACATCCAACCAATTTGGTGTTGCAAGTAATCAGTATTGAGCAGTTACATGCATTCAAATCAGCAAAATTACAAGGGGACCCAACTTTTTGCTTAGCCAGTTTTTCACATTTGATTTAATTTCATACAACTAAATACTGCTTCACTAAAAATCTTTGTTTGGAAAACACCCCAGTACTCAGATGTTCCTAGGAAATGAAAGACATACCACTGTTATCTTTTTTGTTGAAAGTAGAGTAAATTAATATGCAGGTTGAGAGGGGATCCCACACTTTTTCATATGACTGTATCTGTCTCTGTGTTATATGGTGCCTTTCACGTATGCTCATCCATGTATTGATCATTTTATATAGTGCCTCTCATGTATATCTGTCTGTCTATCTATCAGTGTTGATCACTGAAATTCACCAAAGCATTATTCACAGTGAATATGCTGTGTTTGCTAGTGACCTTGTTCTCCAAATGTTTTTCTGGAACTATGTCATGTGACTGCCTTAGAAAAACTTTTTATTTTCCCCCAGTGCCCTTGTGGTGTTATGGGTCCACAGCTCTCTCAGCAAAGGCCAGGTTTTTTTTAAATAAGTAATCACCGCGCTCGCGGCTTAGTGAGGGAGCGTGGTGGCTGTAGTGGATCTCAGGGTGATCTGCAGTGTGGGCGTTTCTCACCTAAGTGCACAGGTGAGGGACTGCCCACATCCGTGATTGTTCCTGAGGCTGCTAATGTGCTGCAGCTGCTATGGCCCCACTCAATATATAGAAGCGCGAGTCGGCTGGAGGGGGAAAACAAAAAAAGGAAAAAGAGACGGAGGTTGCTGGAGGGCACGGGGCAGGAGAAAGCCAGTGAGATAGAGTGAGAGAGAGTGAGAGAGCGAGGGCGAATGAGCAAGAGCAGGCTCGATTGCAGCTGGACTGTGGGCCCTAATGAGGTGTGTAGTTAACACCTAGGGCAGTTGATGGTAGTCGCTCCCGCTGAGCATTTGGAGAAGAGCGGGACTGACTAGTGAGGAAGAAGACTCATCATGGAAGACAGTAGGAGTTGGGTGACTTAGTTTTAGAATCTCCCACGTGGGAGTCCTGGGCATTGGGAGAGAAGTTAAGTCCCGGTCTGGGATGAGAGTGAGACCGAAGCTAGGATCGGGAAGCCTCCAGACTGGAGTGAGTGAGTGAGAGAGGTCAGCTGCAGAGAGAACATCTTGCCTGCTGTAGGGCCCTAACGGGAGAAGCAGGTGAGACGCTAATGGAAAAGAAGCACTGGGCTTTTATTTGTTTTAAAGGATTTGTTTCAGCGATGTTTTAACCTCAGCTTTTAAAGGATTATTTGTTTTGTTTTAAATCTACACGTTCTGTTTTTATGGATTATTTATTGAAATCTGCACTGGTGCACTTTGTTTTTGTTGTTTGGAGTTAATAAAAGCACTTTTGCACTTTTATACACCATCCCCTTGCTCATTTGTTATTGCCTCTCTGTCTAGCTCATCTCGGTTATAAATATCGACGGTGTAGGGTTCAAGGGCTCCCGAACAGCGGATGGGAGCATGGAGCTGAACACGCATCATCACAGCCCTATGATGCTTTGTTAGGCCAGAGTGACCATGCAAAGCTGTAGCAGGCTGCACAGAACTTTCATATGGGCCTACTGTAAGATCACTGCCTGATCTACTTTATGCATGTGTGACATCACTACCTGACCAGCAGATTTACACCCACCTAAGTTTAAAATAAAAGTAAAATTTTTAAAATTCAGTATTTTTATTTGTGGCATATATTAGTCAAACATAATAAGAATATTATGAGTAATGTGGTGTGTATGCTATGGTTTGCTGGGCTGGTAACATCACTTCAAGAGAAGTCCACCAAATCAACATGCTAAGTAAAAGGATAGGCTCAGGAATGGGACCCACTCTGGACCCCCTGGAGATCATAGCAAAGGAGAGAATTAAAACAAAACTGAGTGCCATTATGAACAATGCTGCACATCCTCTCTGTAAGACACCAACACTGATGACTTTTAGCCAACAAAATATTCAGCAGAAGTGTGTCAAGAAACTCTATGGGGGCTGCTTAATACCAACAGCAGTACATTTGTCAGAAGCTTTCTTTTTAATTTTCTTTCTTTTTAGTCATTCTGTTGTATGACCATAGTATGTATGTATATTATGTATATATATATATATATATATATATATATATATATATATATATATATATATATATATAGTGATGGACGGGATGCTCTTTTGAAGAGAAGACCGGGGAAATGGGCGTACCACCAGGAGTACCTCCTCCAGGACACGAAATGGCAGCGGCCTTGGTTTACATCTGGGCCACGGAATTGGAGCTCAGAAGCTCAACCTGATGGGGGTCCGTGGCCAGAAGTGCTGCCAGAAGAGAAGCGGAGTTCTTATGCAGAACTTCAGCCACACCTGGAAGTGCTGCCGGATGTTAATCAGGAGACACCTGGAGCACATATGGGTGCAGTATAAAGGAGGCCACCTCACTCCATTCAGAGGCCAGAGTCGGGTGGAAGGTGGACAAAGCTAAGGAGGAAAGGAGTAGAGGCAGAAGAAGGACTGAGTACTGTGCTGATTTGTGCACTGTGTTTGTGCTCTGTGAAAAAGGAGAAATAAACGTGTGTTATTTTGGACATTCTGAGCCTGGCTTGTCATCCCGGCCAATACCCCCAGGCCGCCAGACGGAGCCCTCCCTGCAGTATGGAGGTGCCCCGAAGACCAGCAGGGAGTCATGGACTATGTAGTTTTTATCCTCAGCCCTGCTGGATACCACAGGGGCCATAAGAGGGAGCTGCAGGGAGGACCAAAGACTTATTTGTGCCCTATGACCCGGAAGTTTGTCAAAGGAAGAGCGACGGGCTTCCGGGGTGAAGAAAAGAACTTTTACCTGACCCAGAAGTGATACAGGATCACATGGACTGGGATTGGGAACACTTCCGGGTCAGGGAATATAAAAAGGACTGTGAGAGCTCCCAGACGGCGAGCTGAGCTGGGTGGAAGGGTGGCAACGCGTCTGGGGGTTGGAGGATTGTGTGTTATTATTGAGTATTGTGATTTGTTTGAGTATTGTGGAGGAGAGGGTGCTTTGTGCACTGTGGCAATTGAATAAAGTCAACTATTGGACTTTTACCTGGTGTCTGGAGCCGTGGACAGGGGTTCAAGGGATCGATACGGCCCCAATCTGTCATTTTATATATATATATACGCCCACCTCAGACCACGTGGGGGCGACCACCCTGGTTGCTATGGGGACGCCAGGGGGCGCCCCGATCCCTTGTGAGCTCTGGACCTCAGCACTTCCACCACACCCAGAAGTGCTGGGGGGAAGAGGAGCAGGGACACCCGGAGTGCTTCCTGGGATGCAGCCGGCACTTCCACCACACTGGGGCGTGTCGGTGGGAAATTGCCGGAGCACACCTGGAGCACATCCGGGTGCTTATAAAAGGGGCGGCCTCCCTTCATGTGGAGACTGGAGTCGGGGGAGAGAGAAGGACGAGGTCTGGGAGGAGGCAGAGAGGCGGCCTAAAGAAGACAAGGCATTGTGTGGTGTTGGCCAGGACTTTTGGGGACTTGGGGACTTGTGAGCACTTTATTGTAAATATGGAGTATGTAAATAAACGTGTGTGGGGTAATTACAACGTGTCTGCCTGTCTGTGTCCGGGTCAAGTTCCACAATATAAATATATAATGTATGTGTGTATATGTATTCATTTATCTATCTATTTCTTTATTTAAAGAGTTTCTGTGAAAAGCAAAATTTCCCTTTGGGGACTGTTAAAGTTTTTCTTCTACTGCCACTAGATATATAACACTGACTACTGTGCACTGACTCAGTGTATCTCAGCACCACATGGTTAATAATTAGCCATGTGTTGCAGTAAGGAGTTAAAACAAGCCTGACCCTCCTCCTCCCCGAGTGACAATGAGATCTTGTGATACGAAAATACTAACAAAGGGTTTATTGCTATTTACAAGAATTTATTGTCTTTTTAACTTAAGAAAAAAATGAAAAGTTTCAGAATTAGAGATCAGAAACAAAAAGATACTCCTGCTGTACCCAGAGCGGCAACTTCAAATAACAGAAGAAGTCAATCTCAAGCAGTTTATGGCTACTGTACTTTGTGGCAATTTGTTGCATTTTGTCTGTGGTTTTCTTTCCCTCAGCATCTTTTATTGTTTGAAGCATGGTGACAGTGATTAGCACTGCGGACTCACAGCTCATATAACATTTTTGACTACAAAAATTGGTCCAGCATAGGTGTCAGATATTTCCTAGCCCTCTGGGACACTTAGAAATCTATCTATCTATCTATCTATCTATCTATCTATCTATCTATCTATCTATCTATCTATCTATCTATCTATC
>JANRMT010062791.1:225627438-225650439 GCA_026402145.1 Polypterus bichir lapradei
TCAAGAAATCACTTAAATAGGAGCTGCCTGACACAGAGAAGTAGACCAAAAGCACCTCAAAAGCTAGACATCATGCCAAGATCCAAAGAAATTCAGGAACAAATGAGAACAGAAGTAATTGAGATCTATCAGTCTGATAAAGGTTATAAAGCCATTTCTAGAGCTTTGGGACTCCAGCGAACCACAGTGAGAGCCATTATCCACAAATGGCAAAAACATGGAACAGTGGTGAACCTTCCCAGGAGTGGCCGGCCGACCAAAATTACCCCAAGAGCGCAGAGACGACTCATCCGAGAGGTCACAAAAGACCCCAGGACAACGTCTAAAGAACTGCAGGCCTCACTTGCCTCAATTAAGGTCAGTGTTCACGACTCCACCATAAGAAAGAGACTGGGCAAAAACGGCCTGCAGGGCAGATTTCCAAGACGCAAACCACTGTTAAGCAAAAAGAACATTAGGGCTCGTCTCAATTTTGCTAAGAAACATCTCAATGATTGCCAAGACTTTTGGGAAAATACCTTGTGGACTGATGAGACAAAAGTTGAACTTTTTGGAAGGCAAATGTCCCATTACATCTGGCGTAAAAGGAACACAGCATTTCAGAAAAAGAACATCATACCAACAGTAAAATATGGTGGTGGTAGTGTGATGGTCTGGGGTTGTTTTGCTGCTTCAGGACCTGGAAGGCTTGCTGTGATAGATGGAACCATGAATTCTACTGTCTACCAAAAAATCCTGAAGGAGAATGTCCGGCCATCTGTTCGTCAACTCAAGCTGAAGCGATCTTGGGTGCTGCAACAGGACAATGACCCAAAACACACCAGCAAATCCACCTCTGAATGGCTGAAGAAAAACAAAATGAAGACTTTGGAGTGGCCTAGTCAAAGTCCTGACCTGAATCCAATTGAGATGCTATGGCATGACCTTAAAAAGGCGGTTCATGCTAGAAAACCCTCAAATAAAGCTGAATTACAACAATTCTGCAAAGATGAGTGGGCCAAAATTCCTCCAGAGCGCTGTAAAAGACTCATTGCAAGTTATCGCAACGCTTGATTGCAGTTATTGCTGCTAAGGGTGGCCCAACCAGTTATTAGGTTCAGGGGGCAATTACTTTTTCACACAGGGCCATGTAGGTTTGGATTTTTTTTTCTCCCTAAATAATAAAAACCATCATTTAAAAACTGCATTTTGTGTTTACTTGTGTTATATATGACTAATGGTTAAATGTGTTTGATGATCAGAAACATTTTGTGTGACAAACATGCAAAAGAATAAGAAATCAGGAAGGGGGCAAATAGTTTTTCACACCACTGTATATGAATACTATGGATGAACTTGGTGGGTTGAATGGTCTGGTTTTTTCCCAGTCGTTCTAATGTTCACCACAGGAAGTCCATCTTTGCAGAGGCAACTGCCACCTTTTTATGTTTTTTCTCACATGTAGATCCTGGTTAACTGATAGCTATTCTGACTGATTCTTAGGTGTAGTCTTCTGGACCGAAACAGTAAACAGAGAAACAGCAAAACACAAAATTGTGAAACTGATTAATATAATACTTGGAGCAGAAACCAGCAACCACAATGGCTATTAGGTCTGAAGCAGGATCACGTCATCTACAGGATTTGCCCTGAAAAGGTTTAGTGTATTAGTTGTAGATATTCTCCCTTTCTGTTCTCTCATTAGGTTTCCCTTTGCCTATCAGACCTGATGTCTTCTGTGAGCGCCACTTCAACCAGTGGAGTGCTGTGATAACCTTCCCAGACCCTTCTAACAGCCTTTCCCTGCCACTTACCACATGTCCTCCCTGTGTGGACATCAACTAAAGACCACAGAGAAAAAGCTACTGCACTAAACAAAAAGAGCCATCAGGTCTCAAAACAGGAGGTCAAGAAAGTGCAAGGAGAGCTGAAGAACTACCTCTAAAAAGGGAAAAATTTGGTAAAGAGACTAGCAAAGTATATGCTAAAGGAAAATAGAGTGAAGAGGATGTGGAGTGGTGTGAGAAAGACCACTGGATACTCTTTTATAGCCTGTCTTTGGGTACCTAGTTAGCTGTCTATCATGTAGTGCCTTTCCTGTTTACATGTCATATCTAACTTTAATCAGAATTTTCAGACACCATTTCTGTCTCGAATGGGCACCACAATTTTGTGTCTCCATTTCACATATACGCAGCCCTGGGTTGCTAAGGTTGTGACCCTGGTAACTGATATCATTGTTATCACCTTCACAATGAAAAAGTCACCATTTTGAGTCTAACACTGTTCAACTTTGAGGATAACAAAAAAAAATTCTTGTGTGTTCTCTTCAAACTTCTGGCTTTAAGATTTTTCCCTGTTTAACCATTTTGAGTTCTTTTCTCCCTTGATTTTCAATTGCTTACTGTATATACTCGCGGATAAGATTGTGATTTTATGATCGATTTTTCAGGTTTCAAGACCTGTTTTATATTTGAGTACACACGGAAATTCATAACCCTTCCTTATTTAGTTGCTGGTATACCCACTTTTTGCACTTCCTGGTCCTTTTCTCTAATTAGCTGAACCTTTTACCACTGCAATAATAAAGACAGGATTGACAGCACCTCAAGCACCATCTTCTTAAGTAAGTGCTTCTGGAGGATCTCATGAGTTAAATGTTTACATCTCTCTCCTGCAGTACTTCATCCATCCCATTTGGTTGCCTCTGATGTTTTATATAGGAAAGCCAATGAGACTGCACCACATTAACGCATGGGGATTCTGCAATCATCGACACTTCTACGTGGTTTCTGCACCAATGGCGAGGCTTGAAAGTGCAAAGTGGTTGGGCCTTGGTATGAAACAGGCAAAAAAATTAGTTCTGAGATCACGAAAACTCATTATAAAAGATGGGTGTTTCAGGGA
The DNA here is from genome assembly GCA_026402145.1 of Polypterus bichir lapradei. Lineage (NCBI taxonomy): Eukaryota > Metazoa > Chordata > Cladistia > Polypteriformes > Polypteridae > Polypterus > Polypterus bichir. The sequence continues at coordinate 225,630,325 of JANRMT010062791.1, forward strand.
CCTCTGGAAATGCGATAATTTGCGGGATTTAGCTAACAGAAAGCCTAGTGCAGGAGCCACGGTCAGATGAATGGAGACATGAGACTGTTAAATTCCAGTATTTTATATTTAATTAACGTAAAAAACAACTGAAAACAATACACAAACAAACAGGCTGTAGATAAACCAATATGGCGGAAAGTAAAAGTCTCTCGTGAACAGGCAACCACTTCCGGTTGACCTGATCAAACATTCTTAGACTCATCATCTTTTGTATGACCTCATTATAGGTCGTCATTTATCTATATATTTAAAACTGTAAGGCTTGTCAGTCTCTCATGTATCCCTGTCTATTTAAACTTAATTCTGGTCTCAATCAACAGTTTAAGCCACGACACTCTCAACGTGACCCATAAACAGGACAATAAGGGATGGCGGGAGAAAAGTTGAGTTTCAAGTACCTCTCACAGCTGGCACAGATGCAGGGGCACACCTGGCCTGTTCTGACAGAATATGCATGACTGAGAACACCTCTGCACTACTTGACACAGAGTAGACACAATGACATGAATCCAATCCAACAAAAGACTATGTTGCCAAAATGTAACCATATTGCTTACCCTATGTGAATGACAACACATGCATGCCCCCACAACAGCACTCGCAGGCAGGGCCACCAGTGTGCACCATGCAGCATTACTATTCAAAGTTATTGTCTGCTTTTACATGCATTTTTATTACTGTTTAATTTTTTTTTGTATCGGTATACTGCAGCTGGATTATGTGAATTTCCTCTTGGGATTAACAAAGTATCCATCTATCAATGCCTGAAGCAGTGATATTCAAGTACAAATCAATACAGTTCATATGCAAGCCAGCAGTATACATATACAAACTGACAGTAGACAGACACAAACCAATATATTTCATATGAATGAAACCAGTATTGTACTCTCGCAAACAAATGAAGTGTACATGCAAACTGAGAGTAAACACTCAAAAGCCAATTGTGAGAACATGTAAACCAATTGATTACACACACAAATATATGATTTATGGCCTAAACATGAAGTTGTATCGACCATTGAGAAACATACTGACACTCTAGCCCAGGGGTGTCGAACTCCAGTCCTGGAGGGCCGCAGTGGCTGCAGGTTTTCATCCTAACCATCTTCTTAATTCGTGACCAGTTTTTGATGCTAATTAACTTCTTTAGCCTTAGCTTTAATTAGCTTCACTCAGGCCTCTTAGTTGTTTTTTCCTTAATTAGCAGCCGGACAGTAATGAGGCATAAAACAAGCAGGACATGACCAGCTCATCTGTACCCATTAAACAAAATCTGAAAATAAAGATGAAGGGCTCAATAAGGTTGATCCCTCAGGTTACCAAAACATTATAGGAGTTCTTAGAAAAAACCGGTAACTGATGTAGTATCTGTAAGGTACTCAATTTCCCAGAAGTTTGAGAAATAGTCAACAGTAACAAGATAGTCTCTATTATCAGACTGAAATAGGACTGTTCCAGCTTTTGCCCAAGGTCTCCCTGGAATTTTATGTGGACACATTGTCTCTTTTCAATGACAACATGTTTTATGATGCTCTCTTTATTCAATTTCTAAGATATAGTTGTAGTGAGAAGTCAAGCAAAATGACACAGTTTATTTGCTAACTAAAAAGATTACAATATGCAAGCTTTCAAGGCAACTCAGACTCCTTCTTCAGACAAGATGTAATCATAGCTGTATTAAATAGCTCACACGAACCCACCATCTTAGTGCTCTCCAACTTTACTTACAGCACTCTTAAAGCAATATCTGTTCATCTACAGTATGTGTCTTTCACAAAAGGCTCCATACTCCAACAATTTTGAATTCCCCTTGTTACACAGAGCAAGTTACACAACGTTACAAGAAGAGCTCCCAGTTCTAGTCAAATTCTAGACATTAGTACTGAGATCAAGAAAACTCATCATCTTTTGTAGTATTATTAAAGTTTACTACTGTGCGGTGCATTATATGTCATCACTTATCAACGAAATAATATTTAACAGCCACAGATGACATAGAAACTGTCAGATCAAGCTACACAGAGTTTGTATGGAACGCTACATGCTTTTAATAAATTCAGTAAAAGATTTTTTTAAAAAAGCTACACAAAGTTACAAGAAGGGCTCCACATTCTAGTGATATGGTGGAATCCCATGACACTATTTAGATCAAAGTGGTAACAACACAACAGTGTAAAAAAAATATTAGGCTTATAGTTAAATGTAGTCTCAATGAGCATGGTTTGCTTACCTGGGTATATTTTAGTGAAAACATTCTCTTTGGCTGTTCTGTACCCCCCTAGATGTCACATTGACCTCTGTTCCTATTGGTGGTGATACTTCTATGCACTTGCCATAATGGAATGGTCAAAATCTGCATGTAAACCCATACATATGTACTGTATATTCAGACATGTTGAGTTCTTATGTTAAAATTAGTTGTGACTTTCTTATTCCTCGACTGATTTTTGCAAAATGTTTTGTTATAATTTTTAGACATACACATATAGAAGAATAGCAGGTCCAATGTGAGGGGTCTGCTGAAAGTGATGAGAATGGGAGGAAAAGGGATTCAGAGACTGCTGTTTGTAATATTCCTGGCTCAAGTTCATAGTCCAAATGAGAATACAGTACCATCAGTATTAGAAATATTTTTAAAATATATAGAAGGTAAGAGAGGCATTAAGGTAAAGGATTATTTCCCTGATATGGAAATGTTTTGACATCAGAAGGATATATAAAACCGGCTAAAAGCACCCCCAATCCAGATTATACCATGAAGTAAACAGCCCCTACAAATTTCTATAAAACCTGATCAACTTCCCTGAGGAGTTTATTTTAAAGAGAGATAAGGAGAATAAATATATGATAGGTGGAATAGTTTCAGTGTGTAACATAAAGGTCAGGGGACACAAGGCTCTTCTCACCTTCCAGTTGTCCAGGAAATATCTTCTGCAACTGAAAATTGTAACTTTATACTATATAGCCAAATTTTCTCAACACCTATATGAGCTTTTTGGACATTCCATTCCAAAATCATGGGCATTAATATGGAGTTAACCCTCCCTTTGTAGCTGAAACAACCTCCACCCTTCTGGGAAGACTTTCCAACAGATTTTGGAATGTTGTCTGCGGGTCAGCTAAATGAGCATCTGTGAGATAAGGCACTGATAATTGGACTAATAGATCTGACTCACAATTGGAATTTCAATTCATCCCAATAGAGTTCAATACGATTGTCATCAAGGTTCAGTGCAGGCCACTCGAGTTTATCTGCACCAGACTCATCAAACCATGTCATTATGGACCTGGCTTTGTACACAGGGACATGTCATGCCGGAACAGAGAATTGCCTTCCCCAAACTGTTGCCACAAAATTGGAAGTTCCCAACTATCTAAAGTGTCAAAGTAGGCTGTAGTAATGTGGTACTCTTCACTGGAACCAATTGGCCTAGCCCAATCCCCGCCTCCTCTACCAAACTTTAGAGTTGGCACAATGCAGTCCAGAAGGTAGCATTCTCCCAGCATCTGCCAAACTCACATTAATCATCATGCTGCCAAATTGTGACACATAATTCATCACTCCAGAGAACATGTTTCTACTGTTCCAAAGTCCAATGGTGGCGAGCTTTACACCACTCAAGCCAACACTTGACATTGTGCATAGCGATCTTAGGCTTGTTTGCAGCTTCTCAGCCATAGTCAATTTGTACGCATTATGCACAGCATATGCACTTGGCAATCCCATTCTCTAAGTTTGAATGGTTTACCACTTCATGGCTGAGCTGTTTTTCTCCTAGACATTTCTACTTCACAATGACAGAACTTACAGTTGACCAGGGCAGATCTAGCAGAGCAGACATTTCATGTACTGACTTGTGGTAAAGATAGTCGTACGGTGGCATCCTGTGACCATGCCATGTTTAAAGTCTCTGATCACTTCAGTATTACCCATTCGACTGCCAATGTTTGTTAACGTAGATTGCATGGCTTTGTGCTCGATTTTTTTGTACCTGTTAACAACTGGTGTGTCTACATACTTTTGGCCATATATTGTACCTCACAGTAGTTCAATGGTACTAGCAAACAAATTGTTCATCTTGTCTGTGGAAAGCTCCAGATGATTTAACTTGCACAGTAGCAAGTGCTGTGAAAGAATAATTTTAGGGTAACATAGCATCATCTTTAAGAAATGGCATAAAGGGTTAATAATTGTTGGAAATGAGATAAAGATCAAGTGAACAACAATATATACATTGAAATATAAGAATTGGTTTAGGAAAAATACTGAGATGATCAAGCAAATAAAGAATGTACCAGAAGAAAGGTTGATGTTGTGGGCGAAAGAAATTGCAGACTCGACAGCAGGTGATGTTTTTCACAAGTTCTTGTTTATTCTACATCAGGAGTCACAGAAAGTAGAGATCCAGAGAGCACAGTCCGTCGCAGCAGGCTGTTCCTCTGAACCCTGAACAACGGCTAGGGGGAGCTTTAAATACCCCTCTATCTTATGATTCTGTAAATGATGTAATATCTGAACTAGACATTATCTAAGTTCCCCTTAAAACATACAGGCGCCTTGCACATATGCCCTGCAATCTTATGATCTTTCTTCGTTCCTGAGCCATGTACTTTGAGGAAGTTAGGCACTGGGTAACATATTTTTGTCAGTTCAATAAATCAAGCTTTCTTTTTTACTGGCAGAGCACTGTTATGAAACTTAGTTACCAAATACACAGGGCACAAGGTGCCGAGGAGAACACTCTTCTTCTACAATGTAATATACAAAATGTACTGAAGGATGATTAAAGCGATGACCAAGAAATCAGCAGATGTCCTGTAAACAACGAGAATGGACAGTCATTATATGCACAGAAATGTCAAGGGTGGTGGCGCAACTCAAAAGGTATAAGAAGAAACAGAATATAATATAACAGATTTTTATTTTATACAAGTCACTTGGGTGTAAACCAGTGAACCAACCAGAGTAAAATGTATGCATTGATTGACACTGTATGTAAATTCAGTAGTTTATAAAATGAATCTGTTAAAATTGTTTTCTCTGACCATTCTAACCAGGCTGTAATAGACTGCTTTTGACGAATGCTCCATCAAGGGCATTTTGCTAAGGAGTCATTACTATGAACAGTCTTTCTCCAGCCTAATTACTGAATTGTCCTGTTAGAGGATGTTTCTTTCTTTAATAAGATGTTGCATTTCTACCACAGTGCCAATTGAGCAAATTTATTTTTTCTGGAGTGTTCCACCTAGAACCTATTGAGAATTTTGCTATTAGGGATCCCACATAAAATACGAGGAACGTTCAGAAAGTTTCTGCACTGTTTTTAACTCTATTTATTAGGGATTTCAAAAACAAATTACATCACTTTTCCACATAGTCAACTTCCTTTGTGATGCAATTTTCCCAGTCACATAGCACTCTCAGACACAACCAATTACTACTCTTCCCGGCTTCACCGTTTCCAACGAAAATATACAAGTGTGGAAACTTTTTGAATGCCCCTCGTACTTTCTTCTGACACAGATACATCTTGAAGAATTGTACAGAATCCATTAAAACAAGAATACGTTGAGGAGAAAAAGGAATAGAGATAACAGTTGTCTCACAGGTCCAGGAATCTGTGTTTCATCTTTAGTTGAATTACTTTTTTCTGTGGAGATTGCTCAATTTACACTTGTTTAAATTAAATGAAACAAGCCTTGTAAGTAAACAACCAGTAAACCAGTAGTTCTCTTAAGATTTTTCAGGTAAGGAAGACATAAATTTTAATGAGCACCTGCAGGTAAGAATTTCACTGTTCTTTGTACACGTAGCAATAAAGACCCTATAAATCTATAATGCAAAACACAATAATACTCATACTGGAAGAACAAGAAAACAATACATTGAAACAAATATTATAAGTAAGGTGCATTGTTCCTTCAAGAAATAGAACACGATTTATTCTGCCGATCAGAAGACATAAGATTTTGGTTAATTTTTTACCAATATTTGCGTAATTTTTCCATGGCAAGTCTACATATTAGTAGTCTTAATATCAAGGGTTGTATGAAAAGCATAAAAAGAACAGTTGTCCTTATTTTTCATTTTTGCAACAAACACATTTAAATATTATTTTTCTTCAAGAGGTTCCTCCATATTTGCACATTCGGGCAGATGGGATATTGGATTAGAGAAGGCCAATGGTTTTCAGTGATTGCTTTAGAACAAGTATAGGAGAAATAGTTTTATTTAATAGAATCAATTGTGATGAAAAGTATTTAGTTTACTAAGGTTTTGGCTGGTAGACTTAATGGTTAAAGCAGAGGATGGTATTTTTTTGGTAATGTGGTATTTATTAACATTTATTAGCATGTAGTGGCAACAAAAGGATGATATTTTTTAATCACTAATGGACAGTCACATTGCAGATCTGTTCCAGCAGTTTTCAGTAGTTACCTTTCCATAATCCTAGCAAATCATGACGAGCATCTGTGACTGCCCAGATATGTAGTGTGACATCCCCAGCTAACTCAGCCATAACACACTGCAATATGCTGTGACAAAAACAAAACAGGTGCATGTGAGAGTTAATTAACATTGGGTGCTCAGCCAGAAGTACAATATGTGCAATGCAGTGGCAAGGTAAGAAGACAAAAAATGTTTTGGGCCTCAACAACTGAAGAAGAGTCTGCTCTGTCCAACGCCTTGTATTTGCCATACCTCAATAGAATGGAAAAAGGAAAATGAAGGGCAAAGACTGCACCTGAACTCAGGTGGTATACTACACAAACTTTTGTTAGGGAGCATGTCAAACTGCAGTTGTTGGATCTCAGTGAAATTGAGGATGTCAATTTACACGACCAAGAATTTCAGAGGAATAGGAATTATACAACCTTCCAGGGCATGTTCAAATTTTCAGATTAACCAACTGAGTGCTCCCCATTTTGACAGACAATTGACGTGCTACTTGACGGCACTGGCGTCTACAGAAATGATTCCCATTGTGTACCAGAAGAGGGGGTGGGACAGGACTTAGTTTGGAACTTTTCCAACTCTTTGCTTAAAAATGTGTCCTGAATAAGAGGAGATGTGTTTAAGTAGGATTACATAAATAGTTACTACTGATATTTGCTCAGATGTTTGTGCACCATGTGTATTTACCTATAGATTATCTATCTATCTATCTATCTATCTATCTATCTATCTATCTATCTATCGATTTTTAAGCGTGATGTATTTTACGTACAGTATATCTCATTATTATATAGTGCCTTTTGTGTCTGTATATTTATCTGTTGATCATTTCATAAAGTGTGATGTGTGATGATAGAGATTCTAAATTACAGACACAGGAGTGAACACTGCATGTTTTGTAAATTAATTTTAGACATGTATGACAGTAAAAAATAAAGTTATTTAGTATTCATCACACGAATATCAAAAGTTGTTACTAGTGCCCACCCCCAGTTACTCTCAATGTTCTCACTTTCTCTCTGTTCACTTCTTTTTCACAGGCTGTCTTACTGTAGCCTCACCTCTGAATGTTGTGATGCTCTTTCTTTGGTTCTTTCAACTGAAGACTCACGCCTAACTGAGCTGGAGCTTAGCAATAATAAACTGGAGGATTCAGGAGTGCATCTGCTGTGTAGGGGGCTGAAGAACAAACACTGTAAATTACAGAAATTGGGGTGAGTAAACACTGAGTGTGTGAATGTAAGAACTTTGTGTCCTGATGGCTATACAGTATTGATGTGAGTGTCAACATACACAAAATAAAACACTGAGTATACAGTAGACTTCATATAACAAGGCCAAGACATTCTATAGTGTGAATTGTGAGAGAACTTACAGATAATGTAGATGTTAGGAAGAGATAAGAGTATATTTTATTTGAATAAGTTTAAACATTTCTGTTTGTGTTTAGGAGTTTCACATTTACTTGCCAGCCCCATCTTAATCCTCTAAATTCACAAAAGATAATATTGCCAAACTAGCTGGAAGGGCAGGTAATGCAGAATCAGCTGAATCATTACAGTGAAACTTGTACAACAGTCAGATGTGGGCAGATTTGTAACAGATGAGATTTCATGTAAGTAAATCCAAAGTATTACACACTGGAAGTCAAAATGTTAGGTCTGAATACACAATTGAAAGTCTGAAACTTGAAAGTACACCTCATGAGAAGGTGTGCTCATTGTGACTCATAACTACCCACATTGCTACAATATTCAGAAGAAATCAAGAGGGCCAATAGGATGTTAGGTTAAATATATATATATATATATATATATAATATATATAATTATAATCACAATGTGTGGTATACAAGTCAAAAGAGGTTATGCTTACAGTTTTGGTCTCAATGTGACAAAAAAATACTAGCAGCAGTAGAGAAAGCCCCAAGAAGTGCAACTATGCTGATTTCAGGAATGCGGGATATTGAGTTATGAGGAAACTTTGAACAAGCTGAACCTTATAAGTTTAACACTAGAATCCCTGAAGCCTATGAAAAAACTTGTAATCCTGGGCCACCTTAAATCTGCTCGCACCTCTCCATTAGCATCTTTTGTTTTGTAAATGTGTCGATCAGCACAAGCAGCAAGCAGCCTGCTATCCCATCCCATACTGCTGGAGCTCAACTCGGGTAAAAAGTTCTCCCAGCTCAAGTCTTGTTTATCTGCGTGTGAAGTTCCTGGAATTGCATAAGGTAAATAATATATTGTCATCTGAAAACCATTCATTTCATTTGTGTTCCATGTCTACAACAATCTGTGTAAATGTAGGATGAAATCCGAAGCAGGAATTGCTGAGCACACAACTGAAAAAGAAGCATTTTTCATATTTTAATAATAATTGACAAAATGTAGACCTGAAGTGTATAATGTGTGAAGACTGAAGTCCAAATATCAAATAAACACTTTCACAAAAGGTACACATATAACATACCTTATTATACAATAAAAACATACATTTGATTTGAGTCTGTAACAGCCGGTGTAAATATATGGTAATTATAAAGGTTAGCTTTTTTTTGTATTTTTTTTATTCAGTTTTATTCTCTCAGTCACGTTCACGCTTCCCCCGATCTGACACTTTTGTTAGTTTTCGATTAAAGACGTGCTATAACAGAGGTGAACTCAGCTGAGGACAAGGGTTCTGCATCAGAGAAAGAGAACAGAAACCCTCCCCACAAGAAATGTCCACTCACACATAAGAACAACGCAGCTGCACTAGGCGTACAAGCGAAAGATGGCACCATTTGGATGCAGCAACAAGTCGGGCATCATCCTAGGACAAGAAGTCAGTATGATCTGTAAATACACACTCTCTTCTAATTCTTCCATTTGCCATGTCCTCTAACAAGGCTAAAGCAGCTATGGTAGTTGGAATAGTTTGGCCAGTCCGTGCACCATTATATTATTACAGATTGATTACAATCAATTGCCTTACATTTGTAAACGATATGCAATTAATGTTGGTGTATTTGATAAAGCCTGTGTCATGGATGCTAATATGAAAATGAAAGGGAAGTGACACAGACACAGCAGCATTGCTTTGACGCTGGGTGCCGTCAGTTTACAAAACCAAGTAGAAACATTCATACGCATGGTCTGAGGCTGCCACGAAAATGTGAGTGACTTTACGGCAAGTTTAATTTTTGTAGATCTCAAAGAGAGCGTGGGAAAAGGCATAAGCAAGATTTTTGTACATATACACCATTTATACATGAGACCCCTGGGCTCTGGTAATTCAAATGCGTCAATTTTTATAATCTGGGCCAATTGATTTTTTTTTCTTTCAGTGATTTTAATCCTTTTTTCACTATTTTTTGCATACCCCCCACTTACTCTCCAGATAATTTTGGGGTCAGAGCACAAGGCCAACTATTTGTACAGCACCCCTGGAGCAATTGCAGGGTAAGGGCCTTGCTTAAGGGCCCAATGGAGTAGCATTTCTTCTGTCACTGCCAGAATCAGAACCGGCAGCCTTCGAGTTACCAGCCTAGATCCTTTAGCCAGAGACCTAATAATGATAGTCTAATAATCTTTCCTTCCTGGGTAAATCTAGGCATATTAATCTTTCAGGGGATCATGTGACAGTGCGGGTCGGCTCCACATTCCCACTTCCATTTTGGGAGCCTCTTGAACCCAACACCTTCGATAGTCATGACCGAGATGAGCCAGCAGATGAGGACAAACACACACAAAGCAAGGAGAAGGTGAAAAGGTGCTCAGTGCTTTTATTACAAGAAACTAATCCAAATAGTGATCAAAGCGTGCAGTGCTTCAAAGATTCAACAAATAAATAATCCATAACTTAAAGTGTTCTGTGGAGGTTAAAACAGAAAACAAAATAGAAAATCTGTTAAAACGAAGTTAAAACACAGGCAGGAAAGTTCTTTAAATACTCTATCCTCGATGCCCCTTCAAAACCAACTCCTCCTAGTCTTATCCCTTCCCAGATCTTGCAGACCGAGGAGAAGCCTACCATCTGATGCAGAAAATCTTGTTTAATGGCTAAAGTCCCCATCACCACTTCCTCTGCATTCCACGGGGAGCCACCGAGCCCTGCTCCACTCGTACCTCTGCCAGTCCATCGGATCCTAGTGGCACAAGCAACCTATCCTCCCACCTCTGCCAGTCCATTGGCTCCTCCCGGTGAGAGCACAGTCCAGAGCATAATTCATTTACTCATTCTACCTGGTCACTCAGTAGTAGCATCCCTTCAAGCCCCTCCTGAGCACTGGCCACACACACTCATCCCTGGGGCTCCATACCCATCTGTCTGCTTCCTTTCCTCGCTCCAGCTGTCTCCCACACTCCTGCCTCTCTTCTCCTCACTTTATCCTTCATCCTTTCTCCTGTTCTTTTCCTTTCCCTTTTCAAGCTAGTACTCATCCCTTTTATATGCAGGAGAAAGGTTGCAGGTGTGATCACCTAATTGCTGCCCTGGGCTGATAATGAGACAATCAGACTGCCCTCATGTGCCGGTAAGTCAATGCACAGCCTGCTGACCATCTTGCACCATCATGGAGACGAGACGTCTTCTCAAAACAGCTGCTTGCACCTACTCCACTCCCCAATACAAGCGTGTCTGTTTATTTATTTAAAATTGGTGCAATGCCATTGATCACACGTCACAGGTCACTTTGATTAAGACAAGCTCTAGGTATACAAGTCTATCATATCCTGACGTGGTTGTCCCATCAGCTCAGATCAGTTCTCAGAGCATGAAATGTTTTTCCATCTTCACCACTTCCTGTCACCTATTATTCACCTTCTCTAGTCTATTATCAAATCAAATTAAAATTTATAAGCAGTCTCACAAGACTTTCTATTAATTACTTTTGAATCAATTTGTTCAGTATGCCAATGTGATCTTCTTTCCACCTTCAACTCAAAGCATCAACATGTTCAAATGAAAATTGTGCACAATTCATATATTAGTCCCTGTAAACATGATGTTATGGAGCGGTCCGTATACCCATTTCAATGTCACCACACTAAAATCCCAGGACCCGTTTTTTGCACCTCATCGGATAATGTCCTGCACTTATCTTCTGGTCTGTTGTCTCTAAGTTTCTAGCTTTTAAGCTTTCTGTTAATATTCGTCTTCTGCTGCATGTATTTCTGCTTCTGCCCCTCTCTTTTTATCCCTTCAGTCACATCTAGCTGAGGTTATTCTTCCTAATCACCCTAATTTCTAAATGTAACTTTCCTTCAACTCTCAGCACCAAACATTAACTGGATTTTCAGTTTTAATATTACTACCGGAACAAAGTAGTGCAGCTAATCAAAACTGTGGCAGCCAGTCGTTGACTTAATCTCTAGGCACAGTACGTGGGATTGACTTTGGCTGGTTTTCCAAACAGGCATCCTCATTTTCCCTTAATAGTTATTCTTATATTACAGGGCTGAGTTTAGGTGGGTTCAGTGTATATGAGTGGTCCTAAGGATTCTTGTAATTGGTTGTTATTCTTAATGATTATTGAAGTACAGTAGGTTTATTATGGGTTTTTTTTTCTGTTTTCTCCTTTTTTTTTGGAATTACTATTTGTGTCAATTAATTCTGACATTGTTTTATGATTGTCCCGTGTTCTTTCTATTTTGTTTTGTTGATTATCAGTAAAAATCTGATCACTAAAAAAACACAAAAAAGTATAAAACAAGCACTGTTAATTCCCAAAAGGATGTACATTAATGGCATCTAGAAGGTTCCTGGTTCAAATCCCGCTACTGTCAGAAGGGGTCCTACTCCGCTGGGCCCCTGAGAAAGGCCCTTAATCTAAAAATTGCTCCAGGGGTGCTGTACAATGGCTGACCCTGTGCTCCAACCTCCACAGTTCATGTGAAAAAGACAATTTCCCCTCAGGGATTAATAAAGTGTATCAAATCAAACATGCATAGCCAGTATACCCAAAATAAAAACAGAAATTCAATCTGTCAGCATTGTGTCTTATAAAATTCTTCAACTCACAAATGTCTTAGAAAAGAAAAGAAAAGAAAAGAAAAGAAAAAAGCAGAAATGAACTCACCAACTCTAGCAGTCTAACTACAGTAATGTTCTCTTCGATTCAGTTGTGTGTCAATGACATCCGCATTGAGAGCCGGTGCCCAGGGATGGCCAAAAAGGGTTTTTCACCATAAAAACAGCCAACCTGATCCCAGGATCCTTTTAGACACTCGACTATACTTTCTCTTGCAACTCATGTTTCTATTTCTTCCACAGGGTGAAAAAAACTGGAATCAGTGAGGGTGAGAAGAGTAACCTCAAGTCTCTAGAGGATGAGTTGAACAGATCTGTACGATGTATGAAAATCGATATAAGTGATGACCAGAATTAATCCTACTGGCCTCTCAGTGATGAAGTTTACTGACAGTGTTCTTCATCATAGAATTTACTTTTTCCAGTTCATATGTGTTTTTTGTTGTTTTTTTTTGGAATGTCTTGATACTCTACTAAGTATTGTCCTAAACACAGGCCTGTTGTGGCCTAAATATGGTTCTGAGATCCAGAGTAACAGAAGATCAACCAGGAGACACTTTGTAATTTTGTACCTCTAATCTGAAGAAGTTTGTGAATGTAAACCACCACTTAGTAACAAGATTGTAAAGATAAATGCAGCACACTACATATATTTAAAAAAAGTTTTGCATATTTCAGATGATTTCTATATATTTTTGGGCACTGAATTCAAAAATTAAAAATATTTTTCTCCATCACATAGGCGTGTTTTCACAAAACACCTATTTTAGCTTTCAATTATGTTTAATCATTATAGCACTACAAATAATTAAAAGTCAATATTTTATTTTAAAGATAATTTGTTTGAATTTAAAATTTTCTATTATTACATTCTGTGTTTAAAGCAAACAGTTATTTTTTTCCCATAATAAAGTCAGAATATAACTGAAAGTTCTATATGTCTTACTACTTCAGCATTCAGCATACACACAATCCACAGTCTATTGGAAGGCTGGGGATCTTGCCTGGCCGGAACGCCCTTTTGAGGAGAAGATATATTACCAGCAGTACCTGCCCCAGGACATGTGGGGGCAGCTCCCCTGGTTTACACGGCCACAAAACTGGAGCTTAGAAGCTCAACCTGGCGTGGGTCCACGGCCACCACCAGGGGGTGCCTGGACAGCTCCAGAGCCTGGGCATGCAGCACTTCCGCCACACCTGGAAGTGCTGCTGGATGTTGACCGGGAAGCACCTGGAGTAGCTTCCGGGTGCAGTATAAAGGGGGCCACCTCACTCCACTCAGGGAGCCAGGGTCAGGTGGAAGAAGACGGAGTTTGTGAGTGAGGAGTGGAGGTTGCAGAGAAGAGAAGGGACTGAGAGCATAATTGTTGGTGATTTATGCACTGTGTTTATTGTGTTATACAGAGAAGGAATTAAACGTGTGTGTTTTGGGCCACTTGGCGTCCGTGTCTGTCTGTGTCCGGGGTTCAAGTTCACAACAGGTTTTCTCTGAGAGTGGAACAGCAGAGCCAAGAACTGAAATTGGCTTTAGAATGAATGGCCAGCTAGAAAAAACCTACGGCTTGGTGCCAAAACCATCATCAGACCTACAGTAGTTTGGTGAGTCCAGATAAACTGCTCCTACTACCATTTCTTAGTAAGATCTGGCCAAAGTCCAATCAATAGATTGAGCCTGTTTTATGGATTTCTGCCAAAGTTTTCCAGCATTGTTTCATGCTAAACTTTTTTTTTTTTTAAATAGAAAACTGATTATCCTGAAAAAGAATTTGATGGTGTGCTGAATGACCTGAAACGAGAGACTTGGGTATCATTCAAAGACGTTTTTAGGTAACAATAAAGATCCAAATTATAAAGGAATTGCAAAACATTTATAGGTTAAGGGTAAGGAATTGGTTTGCAACGTGAGCCACGAAGATCACTTTTTGGATTCACATTTGGAATTTTTCCATGAAAACCTTGGATTGATGAGTGAAGGGTGGGGTGAAAGATTCCATCAGGATATCCAGGACATGTAGAGAAGGCACCAGGGATGTTAGGATGTCTGTCTGATGGTGGACTACTGCTGAATGATTGATAAAGGGCCTAAACAGTAGTCATTTTTAGCTGTTTTATAAGGTTCACCTTTCTGATCTGTTGCAGCAGGAATTCTCAAGGACCAGAAATCAAGAAGGCAGATGGCAGTCCAGCTCTGCAAATATTGGACAGCCTTAGACAGAACCACAGAGGTGTTTTTAACGAAACACTCCATATCACTTCCTTCTGCTTCCCCGTCAATAACAGAAATCAGTGAAAGCAGCACCACCTAACAGGTTCCTGAGGTATTTCATTTTAAATCAGAAGTGTTGGACTTTTGTCGCAGCTTCTGATTTACTTACAGAAGATCACTTAAGGAACATCAGAATTCATCTCAAAACTCTCAAGAGTGAAGAGGTAATGGGCAGTCTCTAGCTACCCTTGTTAGTCAGTCCTGAAATCTTTTTACTTTTAAGTCTGTTTCTTTGCATTTGATTTTTTAAAGGAAAATTTTTACATTTTTTTCAGATTTTGTCATTTTTTTTTTGTTTTTATTATGAAATCTCTTGTTTATGTCTTTGTTTTTGAGTAAGGATTGCCAAGAAAAAGTATTTCCTCCTTTCCTTTCCTTTGAGGAGTCGCTCATGCAGGAAGTGGAGAGATTTTGTTTGGCCATTTGCTTGCAGAGAAACAACTTGTGTATTAGACCAGCCATCCGATTGATTATTTAATGTATAATTATTATATAAAGGGACATCTGAAATTAGGCCAGCTATCATGGAAACAGTCTATAGAAATGCTAAATCTAATTCAAGGCAGAACATGGCAAAAGAAAGAAGTAAGCCCTGTATTTGCCAGTCCATCACAGGCCCCATTTACACTTGCACATTCATATGTTTGTGAATATAAAAAAATCTTTTAAGTCTCTATGACTAAGAACTTGAAAGTTGATTCTAAAAACAGACGATCAAACACAAGCATAGAAAATTGTAGTTAGATCATCTCAATGCTGATCATAGACAGAATAACGATAATTTAAACATCTGACCAGAAGATAAAAACGTTCTACACCACCTTACACTGGGAAGAACAGCTTTTGAGGCCCATTGACTTTCTTGAAAAAAATGGAGCACACACACCACGTGTGAGGATTGGTTTATCTTCTTCCTTCTTGAGGGGTTGGTGAGAAGTTTTTAAATGTTTGCATATACAGTATATGTATGGTACTCACTTTGTTGGCAGATGAAAATCGGTTGATTTACTAGATGTCATGTTCTTGAGGTACCAAATCTTCAACAAAGGAAAACAGCATATCACAGTAGAGAACAGATGATGAAGAATTATTTTAAAATGTATACTGATGGTGTAAGTGATGACAAAATAATTTTAAATACTGTTTAAAAAAAAAACAGTACATTTAAACTCCATTCCTCTGGTAAGAGGCAAACAAGACAATTGCCCCTTTACCTCAACCCAGCAGCACAAGTTATGCTACTCCAAAAGATGCTGTGCTTGTGGTCCATTTTACAATACAATGGTAGATGTACTAGGAGTCAGTAGTCAGTCCTTCCACAGCAAGCCATTCAGTTACCAGTGTGTGCAGTGCGTAGGCTGCCATTTTACACAATTAAATATACAGTACCACAGCCCACAAACAGTTAAACAGGGTCTTCTTTAAATCTGTGAGTTTACAAACATGGTCGCTGTTATTCAGAGCACACAGATCACAACTAAATCTCTCACTGATGAGCTTCAACACCATGTTTGTGTAATATCCTTTCTTAAAAAATATTAGGTTCATTGTATGTGGGAAGCAGCAGGCATCCTGCATCTCTTCATCTCTACTTACTGATGCCTGTGCATCACCCATCATCCTTTGCAGAAGCGACAGAGACAGTATTGACACTATGTTCACAAGTCAAGTCACTGTGAGGTGCATTGGTTTGGTAAGAGGTCACTCCAGAGCTTCGCATCAGTTAGCTCACAGGTGTCGAACTCCAGGCCTGGAGGGCCGCAGTGGCTGCAGGTTTTCATTCTAACCATCTTCTTCATTAGTGACCAGTTTTTGCTGCTAATTAACTTATTTTGCTTTAGTTTTAATTAACTTGACTCAGGCCCCTTAGTTGTCTCTTTTTGTTTAACTCTTTCAGGGCTGATGTCGACTTTTGTCAAAATTCAGGGGTAGAGGACAGTAATCAGCTGTAAACTGCAACAAAACTTGCCCTTATGTTTTAGTTTGACTCTCTTTGTAGAAGAAAAGTTACATAGCTTTGCTGATTTAACCTCGATTCCCCACACATGCATGAGTAGCGAAGAGCCAACAACCTCTAAAATGGCATCGACATCTGGCGAGAGACCAAAGCGAATGTGCAAAGCAAAATACTCCGTGGGTGTTTTACATAATTTTGTTGAATAGGACTCTGACTTGTCGGACTCCCAGTTTGATGCAATTGATCTGGAAATGGATATCAAACGAAAGTGAAGTACCAGCATTGGAAAAAATATTCAGCCCTCAAAGAGTTAATTAGCAGCCAAACAATAATGAGACACAAAACAAGTTGCCACATGACCAGCTCACCTGTGCCTGTCACACAACAGCTGAAAATAAAGAAAGGTGAAGGTCTCAGTAAGGCTGATCTCTCAGGTCACCAAAATGTTTGACGAACAGAAAATCAACAGTTTTGGAAATGTCTGCTGTGGCAGAATGAGAGCAGCAACAAACCACAAAATTAAATAATGGGCTTAATTTATTAACAGCAAGAACCAACTTCTCATTATTAGATTGGTAGGAGTGAAATCGGTTGGAGTTTGAAATGCCAGTTTAGCTGCTCATCTGTTGGCTCGTCTCACATCTCATTTCTGTTTGGCTGCCGTTTGATGAAGAAACAAATCAATTCAGAGGACTGAATCCTTAAAAACAGGGCTATTAAAATGAAGGGGAAAAGAGTTAGGCCTTGTTCACACGGGCGTTAAGTTTTTGGATAAACGAACTTGCTCTGAACGTCCTAGACGTTTATGTTGCATTTTGTGGTGGCGATCGATTGACTTCTACACCGGCGTTCGTTTGTCTCTGTCTAACGCCAGCCTGCAGCCCAAATTGTAGTTTGTGTGTTAACCTGTGGAGGCAGTGTCGGGAACTGGATATGAAAGCCCTTGTCGTTTTATTTGAGGTGCTTCCTTTCAATATGGACCATTTTGCTATGTTAGATATTAATCTTCTTGTTTTAAAAATACTCGTAATACGGCGACGTAGGGAGAGAAAAAATCGCCGCCGCTACTGGGTTCATCCTCTGACTGCACAACGTCGGGTTAAAGGAAGTTTTTTTGTGCTTTATGAAGAAATGCGAAAATTTCCGCGCAAGTTTTTTAATTACTGTCGGATGTCGGTTTCCACTTTTGATTCTCTGCTGCAGCTGGTGCAATGCCTCATTGCACGCCGATCAACCAATATGCGACTTGGTGTTAGCCCCGAAAAGAGACTATATATATATCCGGTCCTCCGAAGCGTAAAATAAACGCGCAGAAAACGAACTAGAAGCGGTTTCCTTGCGTTCGTTGGGTTTTGAACGGCAAGAAAAAGCTGCATGCAACGTTTTTTTGATGCCGTATAAACGCGCAGCCGGACAAACGCACGTCACCAAAGCCCGTGTGAACACTCTCATTGACTCCTACGTGTAGAAAACACTCGGCGCTTGATCCGCGCTCACCGGACGCTACGAACGCAAAAAAAACGCTCGATTTTAACGCCCGTGTGAACAAGGCCTTAATTAGCAGTGAAAACTGGTCAACAATTAGGAAAAAGGTCAGAATGAAAACCTGCAGCCACTGCGACCCTCCAGGCCTGGAGTTTGACACCCCTGAGTTAGCTAGTGCCCTTCAGTATCTCCAGAAAAATGTGTGACAACACTGCTATGGCCCATGCTTTTTTTTTTTTTTACTAGATCCAGTCACCTTGTGGTCTGTTTCTACCCAGTGCTGCCATCTGTTTTCCATTATTCAACAACCATTACCACTTATTAGTAAGGTTTCCATGGACCTTTCCACTTCTGTCACTATTAAAGCTACTTTGCAAAATCTCCCTCCTCCCATAGTAGTAGTACATACCGCGACCACAGTCGGTGGTCTGCTGCACACTGCTGAATGCTGACCCTCTGCTAAACAGCAAACCAATGGCATCCTAGCACAACTACTCTTCGGAAACTTCCTCTTGGGCAGTGTAAGAGAATGGACGCTTGGTGGCACTGTTGCCCACCTTTTCCTAACAGACAGACACAGGACACAGGTTAAAAGCACTAAGAAGACTTTTAATTATTTTCTTC
The DNA here is from genome assembly GCA_026402145.1 of Polypterus bichir lapradei. Taxonomy (NCBI): domain Eukaryota; kingdom Metazoa; phylum Chordata; class Cladistia; order Polypteriformes; family Polypteridae; genus Polypterus; species Polypterus bichir. Next base: position 225,649,171 of record JANRMT010062791.1, read on the forward strand.
CTGCACAAAAGTGCCCCCAAAGCACCACAGCCCCAATAAACGCAACAATAAATCAGTAATAATGCATAATTTCTCCTCCACACCTCCCAGCAAGCTCTGTCCTACACCTCCTAACTCCCTGTAGCATCTTCTGGCAGCACCCACGGTACCCAGCAGGGTTGCAAAGCCAAACTCACGATCCCATGGTGCCCTGCAGGAATCCGGAGCACTGCTATGCTGCAGGGAAGCTGCCAGCTAGCGTCCTGGGGGAGGCAGTGTCCCAAAGTAGCTGCCTTCCCCCATCCTTCCACTTCAGAGGCATCCCGGCCGGGTTGTGCTGCTGGCCATCTCCTACAGCAGTATTTCAATGGGAAACGAGCACATTCTTAACTTGCCCTCTACAGCTCGGCTGCAGGCTTACCATGTAGCATGTCAAACTGAGCTCTCACCTGCCCTTTTGTTCACTCTGCTGTCCTTTCTCCTCCAAACTGCATCTTCCCCAGCCACTGCTTCCAACCTACTTGAGGAAGAAAGCTTTGTGTTGTGTTAACCTTAAGAAGGGAGCCACCGCAGGACGATTGTTCTCGTCACTGCTCATATCTTGTGTGATTGTATGCTGAAATGAAAGCTGTTTGAAATAAAGCCTTAGGCCTGTCCCTGCCTGTCCTGTATCCTGTAATAGTTATTTTTCCCTTGGAAACCTGGTGTTACCTTCCCGTCTCTCATGCAACTCTGCGACCCAAGCTGGACAAGATACAGTATATAGTAGATACTAGGCTGACCCGCCTTTTAAGGCGACCGACTTTTAAGTTGACCACTTCTTAAGGCAATTCAATATGTAGATCAATTTGATATTTTATACAAACTCATTAATTTGGTTATATTGCATTTGAGCGGTATTACTTTAATACTCGTAGTTTCTGTTATTTTTGTGATGAAATTTAAACTTTTTTTCTATATTGAGGTCACCCTTTTGAACCCCCTTGATATTTACTACGCTGATATTTGTACTCCATCAACATTAATTATTTCCAGAGACATCATTTTGTCTATTTTTCCAGCGCATCGCGCACAAAAGCAAGGGAACGATGGGAGCACCAGAACTCTGCTCACATCATGTCGCTTCGTACCGCAAGCTGCAAGTAGTAAGTCTGTGATAAGCGGAATACCGCTACGCTTTCCACTCACGGGACGGAAGGACAATCCCGACCGCTTTTATATAGTAAGAAAGAAGAAGAAGATATCGCACAGTCTGGAGTAGAAAATCATCTTTTACCTGGAAAAACGAAA
>JANRMT010062791.1:225650449-225719363 GCA_026402145.1 Polypterus bichir lapradei
CTGGAGTAGAAAATCATCTTTTACCTGGAAAAACGAAACTACAAATCCCATCGTGCATTGCGAAATGGACGGGGAGTGTGTGAAACTCCGCGCCTGCGTAGCACTCACGGGACGGAAGGACAATCCCGATGGCTTTTATATAGAAGGATATACGAGATATATACTGACTGATATATATACACTGCCCTCCATAATAGTTGGGACAAAGGCATCTACCCCTCTGCTCCACAGTTTAAAAACACAAATCAAACAATTCCAATTTGTTTGTTTCTACCCAGTGCTGCCATTTGTTTTCCATTGCTCAACAATCCATCCATCCATCCATTATCCAACCCTCTATATCCTAACTACAGGGTCACAGGGGTCTGCTGGAGCCAATCCCAGCAACACAGGGTGCAAGGCATTACTACTTATTAGTAAGGTTTTGCACATTGGGTGTTCCAGGCACGTTTCTTCACATGTTCTTTTTCTGCTCTACTGTTTGTTTTTTCCCTTTGGACCTTTGCATCTCATTGCTTGTCTTCTTTCCTCTCTGTTAATATTCTGCCACTGCCTCAAACTCCAATCCTTTCAGAGTTGTCTTCTCTACATCTCACTTCTTACCAGGGGAATCATATCTGTTCAGGCAGACTTATTGTTAAACCATTCTGGCTTTACACTGGAGTCTGTCACAAGGAACTCCACTTCCGGTCATTGAGGACGTTCACAAGAAGAGATGTTTACGCCAAGCTCGTTGCATTCTTAAGGACTCCTCTCATCCAGCCAACAAACTCTTCCAGCTCCTCCCCTCCAGAATGCGCTACAGGAGCCTTCCGACTAAAACCAGCAGGTTTAGGAACAGCTTCTTCCCCACAGCAGTCACACTTCTGAACTCAGTCCCCCGTTGAACCTTCACATCCACACACTTAATCCTCTACACTACTCCTCCTCCCTTCCTTGTACATATCTGTACATACCTGTGCACACACAGCACACCTGTACATTGTACATCATATATCATATATTGTATATCTGTATATATTACAATACTCATAGTATTACAGCACATACATATCACATCTGTATATTGTACATCTGTGTATATATATAATAGTACTTATATTATTACTGCACATACATAACACACCTGTATGTTGTACATCTGTATGTATATATATATATATATATATAGTACTTATAGTATTATAGTACATACAAATACATGTATAGGTACATAAATGTATATTGTAAAATATGTATATTTGCCATCCGCATTTAGAACATTTGTATATCTATCTATATATATCTATATATCTATTCCCATCTTCACTGTGCTCTTAACTGTACATATCGTATTTAACTGTAAATATCGTATTTAATTGTACATAATATGCACATATTATATTTATTGTACTTCTGCTCTTTGCACTTCTGATTAGATGCTAAACTGAATTTCGTTGCCCTGTATTTATACATGTGTAATGACAATAAAGTGAATCTAATCTAATCTAATCTAATAATTAGGCATCTTCATTTTTCAATTTGTTCCACATGGAATTATTTCCATCTTATATTAACCAATCATCACAAAATTCATCAAGGAGTGTTCTACCAGTGGTCAGTCCTTCAAGTCCTGTTGCTTACTGACCATGTCCCATTCTGTTCTCCTAAAACCTACTATATGTCACATTAGATGATTCTTCCAGCAATTTCCTTATATTATAGGGTGGCACAGTGCTGTCTCACTACGAGGAAACAGGGGTTCACATCCCACATGCTCCCTGTATGGAGTTTGCACGTTCTCTCCATGTCTTTGTGGGTTGACTCCCGGTCCTAAAATATGGAGGTTAGGTGAATTGGTGTGGCTAAATTGTCCCTGTATTGTGTGTGTGTTTGTCCTGCATTGGACTGGTATACTGTATTAATCTTCAAGGGGAAATTCTCTTTTGTCGCATACCCCAACTTACTCCTAGCTTTAGGGGCAGAGTGCAGGGTCAGCTACTGTAGTTGTACAGCGCCCCTGGAGCAATTACAGGTTAAGGGTTTTGCTCAAGGACACAACAGAATAACATTCCTTTTGTCACTGCTTAGATTCAAACCTTTGAGTTACCAGGCCAGATCCTTTAGTCACAGAGCCACCAGTCTGGTCAGTCCGGGTCCTTGGCACCCTGTCCGGGTGGTGTTCCTGCCTTGTGCCCGATGAGATGGGCTCCAACTGCCCCATGACCCTGCCCAGGATAAGTGGGCTAAGATGTATAAGGATGACATTTACTAATATAATTGTATATGACATCATCATGATGTATTATTTTTTGGCAGAAATTATATCATTTTAATCCACTTTTTTGAAAACAGAGTTTTAGCTAATTTTATTGTAGCTGTTGTTTCAAACAGTAAATCTATGAGAAGAAAAATAGTTTTGCATATTTTTGCACATAATGAGAATGTTTTAGCAAGTTTTGAAGGAGTTTCCCTAATTTCAAAATTATATTGAAGTAGAAACTCTATACCATCTATTCCTTGAAATTAGATTAGAATTAAAAAATATATACCATAGAAAGCGGGAGAACACAAAGTATGCAATATTAACCAATGATTTCTTTTTTTTTTTACTCCCATCAACATTTTTTTTTTCTCAATGTAGGGGACTCTGTAAGGAATTAAAATACAAAGAAGCACACAGAGGGAAGAGTGAAGAGGAAATGATATTGTCTGAAGCAGCTTCAGTGGGCATAGAAAGACACTGAACCGGCAGAGCTGCTAGAATTGAGTTCCATAATTTTAGTCAGAAAGCAGAAAGACAGAAGGCCTCGAGTCTAATTTCGCCCACATATTCTAAAATAAAGCATGAGAATGGGGATGTGAAAAAAAATAAAGAGAAAATAGAGACAGAGTGGAGTTGTCAAAATTAAAACTCAACACTATAAAAAAGAAGGCTACAGACCAAGAGAAGAGAAAAGTAAGAGAAATTGCAGGTAACACTTTTTAGTTCAAGGCAAGAGCCTTAAGTTTTGTTTTTTTTTTTTTTGCTGCCGAAATCATTATGTGTAAGAGATTATTTACATGATTCAACTGTTTCATCTCAGTATTGATCTTACTTGCAGTGCAGGATTTGAAAAAGAAAATGTAACTTGCCTGCGGTGGGCTGGCGCCCTGCCCGGGGTTTGTTTCCTGTCTTGCGCCCTGTGTTGGCTGGGATTGGCTCCAGCAGACCCCCATGACACCGTAGTTAGGATATAGCAGGTTGGACAATGGATGGATGGAAATTTAACTTGCTTACCCAGGAAGAGTCCATTTCAATTTAGGAAATGAGTGCATTTTAACTTGATTAACTGATTCTCTGTTTACTTTTGGGAATACCAGTAATTATTCCAATAATCTGGTAAGACTCTTACTTTCTTTACATTACCTTTCTCTGTTGTTGGAGGATGCAGGTCTCTGGCCTTTAGACTTGTATCAAGGTAACTGAGGCACACTCATTTTAGGAAACAGAATAATATAATTTATTGATAAGCACAAGGATTGTAGAAGAATTGATAACTACATATATATATACTGACTTGAAAGACTGGACACAGACAGACTAGACAGATAAACACGTAACACAGAGAGGCTGGCTGTTTACTGGGAGTGTGAGGTCTGCTTTGTCTTGGCACAGATAAATAGTTTTTTTTATACCAAGTCTTTATGGGTGATGTCTGATGTTGTGTAGAGTTGTTGGTTTATTGTTGCTCCGTGTTCAGACGTACAATTCTTCATATGTTTGTGGTTTCTGGATTGATAGAGTTTTTGGATCATTTTTTCTTCCTTGTCTTTAGATTACAATATCTGAATGCCACATTCGGGCTTGTTAGCTGTGGATTGCCTTTTAGGCAACTCTTCTTTGTTCTTCTTTTGAGCTTTTGTTATTTTTCTGTTTTGCTAAACACATACCTTCATTTTATAAAGATTCTTTTCATACACTGTTCCTCCAAATCCTGGTTTTATGGCTTGAACTTCTCTTGGAAAGCAATTGTATATTTTGGGACATTTAAACTTATTTTGATTCTTAAATCCCTTTTTGGGCCTGCAAAGCCTGAAGCAGGCCTGTAGAGTTAAGAATTTGACCCATTTATGGAGGCATAGGAGGGCTGGCCTGACTTGTGAAGGCTTTTGGGGGACAAACACTTTTTTGCTACAAATTAAATTCCAATTCAAGACAGAGTGGGCATCTAGTGATATTGTAGCGACCTTTGGTTTGAGTGGATGCAGAACAGAGGGTTCCATAGACAAATAATTAATAAATAAGTGGAGCAGTTTATTTTCTTAATGATTTCAAATAAAAAATATGGCAAAGTGTCTTGAACTTGACATCAGAACAACAGAATCAGTTTTAACTATTTACACTTACCTTCTTCTATAATACGCTACCGTGGCTGTCCGTTTGTCTGTCCAGGATTTCAAATCACTTGTAGCTCCCAAACCGTTTGAACGATTGACCTGAAATTTGGTACACATATACTACGTGACGTCTACTATCCGCTTTTGGGGTGATGATTGACTTCCAAGGTTATTCCTCTTTTCATTTTTGCTTTATTTTATTGTAAAATCAACTCTCGGCAAAGGGACAGGGTGGCCATGTGGCGCATGCGTACGGGCGCTGTTCTCATTCCTACCACCTTCGCTGTCACTTCGCCTACCTCTTCATATCTTAAGTCATTCTTGAGGCAGATTGAAGACTTAAGTGCCAGCTTAAGTGAAAAATTAAGAAAAACGTACTAAGTAATTGCAACACAAACACTAACTTAATCAGTTTGAACGTGAAAAGATGCCAACGGAAGAAGAGAAGAAGCGGGCCACTAGAGTGGAGAAAAGAAGAGCTGTTCAGGAAGCAGCAAGCGCATCAACCTCTGAGGAAACGAGTGCTAAACGTACAGAGAAAGAGGATGAAAACTAGGAATGTTCAAATCAAGTGTATTCACTGCACTTTAGCATGCAGTATGCCATTACTGGTAAAATAATAATTTGCTAGGGGGCTCTGGCCTCTTGCTCACTTTGCTCATAACTAATACTTCATCATTGTTGTAGCCGAGGAGAATGCGCTGACTATACCAGTCCCTTCATTTCACTCCCTTAAAGCAAGCTGTTACTAAAAAGGCTGTAGCTTCCACACCTTTTACTTAATCAATCTTCTTCATCTTGAGAAGCATCTAGCAGAACACAGCTTTACTCTGTTTTTCATCTTTTGCACTCGCTGCTACTGGACACACCCACTACAGTTTCCTGTGACATCACGGACCCATCATCTTCCTGTCTCTGAGGCTGTGATGCCCTATGAAGAGGCACCAAGCTCAGACTATGGGCACCTGTAGTCATAACAGAGCGACCAGAGTGAGAAGACAGAGAGACATAGGCACAAAATTCCAAAGTAAAAAAGTTGTTAATTATCTGTGTGTGCCGAATCACTGTCTTGTCCCTTTGCAATAAACTGATTTAATTAGTCCTTGTGCACTGACACCCTCAAAAATGGTCGAGGTTCTTGCTTTCTTCACCCTCCACAAAATCCGACAAAATTGCTCATGGCAAAGGGACTTCATTGAGCTCCTCAACAGGTTCAGACAAATCAACTCTACTAGTTCACCACATTGCCTCTAATCTCAGGCTTTAAGAAGACTTCAATCTGTAGGCACTGCCATACCTTCTTTTCCTTCCAGGGACTGTCAGAAGAATACAAGCAGATCCATGGAATTCCTAATAGCAACTACAGTGTCTTTCCTTCTCAGATTCTTGCCTCCACGTCAATAAATAATCAGAGGAATTAACCCCCCTTTTGCAGTGCTTGCAGAAGGCTGATTTATTTCTGTGACTAATGTCAAAATCAAATTTGCGAAGCCAATTTAAGGACAAGGAAAAATAACTTTATTGACAATGCATGTGGAATCACCCACAGTACCATGAAGGAATAACTGAATTACAGTGGTTGATTAAATTTCTTAAATACACAGTTAATTCAGGAGTATGTGAGTAGTGGGCATTTCTCATGTCCTTGCAAGTTAATGATAAACAGACTCTTGGAGTCAGAATGACTGCTGCTCTTGCTTAAAATGGTTGTTTATCAAAGCCTAACATTGTATATACAAGTGCCTACTCAGCACAGCTGAGACTGGGTCACAGTTCAAAAGGCTTTGATTAAAATACTTTCTAGGTGTACTAAGGGCAAAAGCTTTAATAATCCAATAGTAAAAGTGATTTTGGACAGTTAAATTCATCTCTGACAGTAACCATACCACACCTTCAGAAGAGAGCCCTTGCAGTGTTTTAAGTATCCTCACAGAATGTGTGCACTTAATCCCAGTCAGACAACTCTCTAACCCTAACCGTAGGCTCACACACTGCCAAGCTGACACCACTACATTCAGTCTCCAAACTACGCCTCTTAATAATTCTTTGGCCACTTTTTACTACTTTTTACTACTTGGACATGGATTTTTACACACCAAGACTTGTCTATTCATGTAGTCAACTTCAAGCGCTGAGAACAAATGCCCGCGCTGGTGTGGTTCCGTATTTACCTGACAAGGTAAGAAGGCGGTATCGTGGCAGCAGAGCCAGAGCTAAGCTAAAAGCCAAGCAACTAGCAAGAAAGTGGCGTTTTAAACCTTCGGTGCCTTCTGTGATCCTGGGAAATGTGAACTCACTACCAAATAAGATTGACGAACTGGCTGTGCTAGTGAAAAATGTCAGGACCTACAGAAAATGCAGTTTGCTGTGTTTTTGTGAAACGTGGCTAACAACTAACAATCCAGATGCTAACGTGGAGCTACCCGGGTTTAGCACAGTTAGAACGGACAGAGACGCAAGTACCTGCGGGAAGCGGAAAGGAGGAGGACTCGCTCTCTACGTGAATACAAGGTGGTGCAACTCTGGACATGTAAACATTGAAATCTCCACTTTCTGCAGGGACATCGAACTGTTGGCCGTAAGTCTGCTTCCCTATTACTTGCCCAGAGAGTTTGGACACTTCATTGTTGTTATTGTTTACATCCCTCCTCAGGCGTGGAGATAGCGGGTGACATCATCCACTCCGCTGTTGCTAAACTACAAACACAACACCCCGAGGAGACTTTAACCATGTGACGCTGTACAAAACATTACCTGCCTTCTCCCAGTATGTGGATTGTAACACCCGGGGAAATAGGACTATTCACCTACTGTATGCAAACGTTAAGGACGCATACAGCGCCACCCCGCTGCCTGTGCTTAGGAAAGCAGATCATAACCTGGTTCTGCTTCGGCCTCACTACAAACCAAGAGTGAGGGCGCTACCTACAACCACACGATCATTCAGGAAGTGGTCCACTGAGGCAGAGCAGGCTCTGAGAGACTGCTTTGGAACTACGGACCGGGATATCCTGCAGGGGTCACATAGTGAGAACATTGAGGAGGTTGCTGACTGCACTACTGATTACATCAACTTCTGTATGGACATTGTAGTTCCAGTAAGAACAGTACGCTGCTATGCTAACAACAAGCCATGGATTACAAGTGACATCAAGGGCCTTTTGAACCAGAAGAAAAGGGCTTTTAAAGGCGGTGATCAGCTCAAGCACGGGCAGAAGGAACTCCGAGTCCAGCTCAGGGCGGCAAAGGAGCAGTACAGGAGAAAGCTGGAGCAGAAGCTGCAGAATAACAGCATGAAGGAAGTGTGGGATGGGATTAAGATCATCACTGGCTGCAGCTCGAAATGGTGTGCCACCATCGAGAGAGACGTGGAGAGAGCAAACCAAATTAACTACTTTTTTAGCAGGTTTGACCACCCTATCCCACTCTCACCTCAGAGTACTGCATCCTCCAACCATCCTTCTGCTGATACCAGCATAGGAGAGACATCCCCACCCACAATTACAGCTGCGCAGGTGAGCAGAGAGCTGAGGAGACTTCGTGCCAGTAAAACAGCGGGTCCAGATGGAGTATCACCACGACTGCTGAAGGCCTGTGTGTTGGAGCTGGGGAGTCCTCTACAGTGCATCTTCAGCCTGAGCCTGGAACAGGGAAGAGTCCCGAGGCTTTGAAAAACATCTTGTATCACTCCAGTCCCAAAGGTATCACGTCCTAGTGAGCTGAATGACTTCCAGCCTGTCACCCTGATGTCACATGTGATGAAGACCGTGGAACGGCTGCTGCTTCACCACCTGAGGCCGCAGGTCCGCCACGACCTCGACCCTCTGCAGTTCGCATACCAGGAGAAGGTGGGAGTGGAGGATGCCATCATCTATATGCTACACCGATCCCTCTCCCACTTGGACAGAGGCAGTGGTGCTGTAAGAATTATGTTTCTGGACTTCTCTAGCGCCTTCAACACCATCCAACATCTGCTCCTTAGGGACAAGCTGACAGAGATGGGAGTAGATTGGCATGGATTGTGGACTATCTTACAGACAGACCTCAGTATGTGCGTCTTGGGAACAGCAGGTCTGACATTGTCGTCAGCAACACAGGAGCGCCACAGGGGACTGTACTTTCTCTGGTTCTGTTCAGCCTATATACATCAGACTTCCAATACGATTCGGAGTCCTGCCACGTGCAAAAGTTCGCTGACGACACTGCTATCGTGGGCTGCATCAGGAGTGGGCTGGAGGAGGAGTATAGGAACCTAATCAAGGACTTTGTTAAATGGTGTGACTCAGACCACCTACACCTGAATACCAGCAAAACCAAGGAGCTGGTGGTGGATTTTAGGAGGACCAGGCCCCTCATGGACCCCGTGATCATCAGAGGTGACTGTGTGCAAAGGGTGAAGACCTATAAATATCTGGGAGTGCAGCTGGATGATAAATTGGACTGGACTGCTAATACTGATGGTCTGTGTAAGAAAGGACAGAGCCAACTATACTTCCTTAGAAGGCTGGCATCTTTCAACATCTGCAATAAGATGCTGCAGATGTTCTATCAGATGGCTGTGGCGAGCACCCTCTTCTATGCGGTGGTGTATCTGAATATCTATCTTTGCATTTATATAGCGCTTTTCTTACTACTCAAAGCTCTTAGCAATTGCAGGTTAAGGGTCTTGCTCAAGGGCCCAACAGAGCAGAGTCCCTATTGGCATTTACAGGATTCAAACCGGCAACCTTCCAATTGCCAGTGCAGATCCCTAGCCTTAGAGCCACCACTCCGCCACTCTTATATCAATGGGGTCTTGAAAATTCCTATATGCATGCATTCACATGGATTAGATCCTTGGTCTAGTCTCCTCTCCTGAACCCCGCTCAGGTAAAAACTGTCCCTGAATTCTCTCCGAGCCCTTGCATGGCTTCTCACTAACTAGCACCTCACCTGTTACTCCCCTTCACAGTTGACAGTGCACCACCAGGGTGTCAGCACCACCCTTAGACACATGTGTGACCCTATAGCTCTTTCATGCTCAGACACACTCATCTGCTGTCTCCATCCATGGAACACTCCCGGGCAGCAGTCCAGCCTCTCACAAGAGACACCCCGCAATGCACCCATGCAGCTGTCCATCATCTTTTGTCCACCCCCAGCACTGCATTGTACTTCCCTCATCCTACGAGGTAAGTATAAAAACGTTTTCTTTTTGTCTCATAAGAGAGTGAACCAGCACCTAGTCACTTTATCCCGGCTCTCACCTACCCTCATGACATAGCCTTAGCACAAGGGCATCGATAGGAATAACTGAGGTAGAACCAGGAGAAAAGGGCAAACAAGCAAAACTTTCAGTTCAACAGAATAGCAGAGTTTGTTAGAAATGTAGAGAAATAAAGGGCATTTAAAGGTGCAAACAATGTATATACAAAAATCAATGGTTCAATAAAACCATACTCCATAAAAGCTCAATGTACATGTTCAATTTCATAATCCAATAAAAAAATCCAAAAATCCAGCTAGAGAGGTAAAACCATGTTTGTGCCACCTTTACTGTTTCCACATCCTCATCAGAACAATGGGAGATCCCTTGATGCACACTGCTGTGTCCCAGTCTGCCACCTCTTCCGGTCATGGCAGACCCAAACTGCTTCCTCTTCTGGACACTTCAGCTCCCAGAGCACCTTGGCCATCTCTGGATGCCACTGAGTCGGAACCTCCTTCCTGAAACCAGTTCCAGTGGCCTCACCTCCTCTTCCCTGCTCTGCTACTCAGCTATTCAGTTCATGAGAACACATCCACCCAAGTGGAGATTTCATCCAGTCCATGGTCCTGATCTCCACAGCTGAATCAGCAATGATGGATACTGTCCAGCTTGTCCTCCTCTCTGTTAGATCTCTCTCAGAAAATATTTTTTTTTCTACTTCAAAACCAACCAAAAAACATTTCCCTGTGTACAACCCCAATTCCAATGAAGTTGGGACGTTGTGTAAAATGTAAATAAAAACAGAATACAATGATTTGCAAATCCTTTTCAACCTATATTCAATTGAATACACTACAAAGACAAGATATCGAATGTTCAAACTGATAAACTTTATTGCTGTTTTGCAAATCTTCACTCATTTTGAATTTGATGCCTGCATCCCAGATGCATTTCCCACAAGTGTCTGCACTTCCCACAATATCTCTAATGGGGAGCTCATTTCGGTCGCTTGCACTCATGATCTAATTTTTAGGTCATTACCATAGGTGAAGTTAGGGACGTAGATCAACTGGTAAATTGAGTGCTTTGCCTTCTGACTCAGCTCTTTCTTCACCACTACGGACAGTAACTCAACTCCCACTTGGAGAGGATCATGGCCTCAAATTTGGAGGTGCTGATCCCCATCCCTGTGGCTTCTCACTCAGTTGCTAACCGTTGCAGTGCATGCTGGAGTTCACAGTTTGATGAAGCCAACAGGACCACATCATCTGCAAAAAGCAATGACACGATTCTAACTGGACCCCTCTCTTCCCCAGGTACACCTTGATATCCTGTCCATGAAAACTACAAACAGGATAGGAGACAAAGCACACCCCTGGTGGAGTCCCACATCCACTAGAAACAGAGCTGATGTTTTTCTGAGAATGAGGACACAACTCTCACTATGATTATACAGGGACAGAATAGTTCTTATTAGGAGCCCCTGAACCCCCATATTCTCCCAGCACCCCCCACAGCGTCCCTCAAGGAACACGATCATATGTCTTCCCCAAAACCACAAAACACATGTAGCCCAATTGGGCGTACTGCCATGCCCCCTCCAGCATCCTCATGAGGGTAAAAAGCTGATCCACCATTCCATGACTGGGTTCCACATTGCTCCTCCTGCAACTGGGCAGAGTCTCCTTTATGGTACCCTGGCATAAGCTTTCCCAGAAATGCTGAGGAGTGTTATCCCCCAATAGTTGGAGCACACCCTCCTGTCCTCCTTTTTAAAATTAGGGAATATCACCCTAGTCTGCTGCTCCAAAGGCACAATTCCCGATGATCACCAACACTGAACAGATGTGCCAGCCATGATAGCCCAACAATGTCCAGAGCCTTCAGCATTTCTGGGTGGATTTTATCTGCCCTTGGGGCCTTGCCACTATGGAATTGCTCAAATACCTTAGTGACTTCCTTTAGGGAAATGGACATTGCTCCCAGAACAGCTTCTGCCTCTGCCTCCTCCACAGAGGGCATGTCCTTTGGGTTCAGGAGCTCCTCAAAGTGTTCCTTCCACCACCAGAAAACATCCATAGTCTGGGTGAGCACTTCTCCACTCCACCCTTGCTGAGAACAGCCTGGTTGAATCCCTGCTTACTGAGTCGCCTGATGGTTTGCCAGATCCTCGTTGAGCCTGATCGATAGTCGCTTTCCATAATCTCTCTGAACTTCTCCCACACCCAGGTTTATGCTTCCCTGACCACCAAGTCTGTAGTCCTTCTGGTACCTCTCTGCTGCTTCGGGAGTCTCTTGTGCTAACCATATACAGAAGGCCTCATTTTTCAACCTGATGACATCCCTCACCTGTGGTGTTCACCATTGGGTTCTTGGATTGCCACCTCAAGAGTCACCTATGACCTTCAGGTCAGAGTTCTTAACAGCTGCTTCCACAATGGAGGCTTTCAACAAAGCCCATTCAGACTCTATGTCCCCAGCCACCACTGAGATGAGAGAAAAGCTCTTTCAGAGACTGGATCTGGAAGTCTTCAGGACAGCCACAATCCCCCCAGACATTCCCAGTTCACCCTCACTACTCACTTAGGCTTTCCAGGTTTGCCCAGGCAACTCCTCCACCATCTGATCCAGCTGACCACCTGGTTGTGATCAGTTGACAGCTCTGAGCCTCTCTTTACCCGAGTGTCCAGAACATACAGTTGAAAATCTGGTAATACAATTAGAATATAGATCATAGGTCTTTGGCATAGGGTGCTCTGGTAACAAGTACACTTATGAGGCACCTTATGTTCTTATATGGTGCTCATTATGGACAAACCATACCTAGCACAAAAGTCCAATAAGAAAGCACTGCTCAGGTTTAGATCTTGGAGGCCATTCCTCCCAATCTCTCCTCTCTAGATGTCTCCTTCATTACCCACATGTGCTTGGTACCCTTTCCAAGATCCTGCAGTGACTCCAAGAAGGCCTGGTATTCCAAACTGACATTTGGTGCACAGACACATATGACAGTCAGAGAGGCAGCCCTCTCATTCTCTGGGATAAACTCCAACATGGCATCAATGAAGCAGAAACTCGATAAGAAACCCACTCCTGCCTAATATCTTATCCCCCCCAGGGCAACTCCAGAGTAAAGGAAAGTCCAGCTGCCTTCAAAGGGTTTGGTTCCAGTATTAAACGAGTGGATAGAAGCGGGCCCAGCTATGTCTAGGTGGTATCTCTCCGCCTCACTCATCCACTCCAGCTCCTTTCCCCCAAGACAGGTGTCATTCCACATCCAAAGAGTCAGTTTATGTGTCTGGATTCCTGTCTGCCAAGGTCTCTGCCTTCAACTGCCACCCAGATCACACTGAACCTGGTCCCTACTCTTCCTACAGGTGGCGAGCCCACAAAAGGGCAGCCCCATGTTATGTTTTCAGGCTGTGCCGAATCGAGCCCCATGGTAGACCCAGCAACCAGGCTCTGACCTGTGGGTACTTCTCCCAGGCCTGGCTCCAGGAAAAATGGCCAGGGTACTCTTTTTATCTTCATAGACCCACATTATTAGGGGCAGTGAACAGTTTATTAACTAACTAACAATGGGGTTACTTGGGTACTGAATCAGGCTGCTGCTCTAGCCATCTCAAGTTTTATTTGTGTAAAGAAATATTGGGAGGTTTCAATGTACGGTTCATATTTAACTAGTGGTGCTCAAGTTGGATGGCTGGGAAACAGAGGAGTGAGATTGCGTTGGTTTGGACATGTGCAGAGGAGAGATGCTGAATATATTGGGAGAAGGATGCTAACGATAGAGCTGCCAGGTAAGAGGAAAAGAGGAAGGCCTAAGAGAAGGTTTATGGATGTGGTGAGAGGGGACATGCAAGTGATGGGTGTGACAGAAGAAGATGTAAAGGACAGGAAGATATGGAAAAAGATGATCTGCTGTGGCAACCCCTAACGGTAGCAGCCAGAAGAAGAAGAAGAAGAGGAGGTGTAGACCATGTACTGTGTAGGCCATATGACATATAACCCCTAACGGCAGTGAAGTTGTACACCAGGTAAGAGCTTCAGTGGGTAATGCTGTGTCCAGACACAAAAACTCATCACACACAGGTTTTGCCCAAACGTTTTCTTTCTTTAACTTCAACCCCCTCTTCCCCACACACCACCAGTTCACCACACCCCTTTTATTCCCATCCTGCCTCTTGTCTTTTATGAAATCAACTATGTACAATACTCCTAAAGAAACACACAATTCAAAGTCGAACTTGAGCGTTATGTTGTACACTTACTTGCATACTCGAAATCTTACGAAGCAAGTCTCTCCTCAATATTAAATGATACGGACATAAAATTATAAACGAGAACTTTACAAAACAATTCTGTACTATAAATGAGGGGAAAAAGGGAGGGGGGTTAAAATGTAGTTTTAGTACACGACAATTCCTCAAAGAAAAAGCCTTCCAGTATAAAATAAAAGCACGAACTAAAATTCCAAATGGCGTATCCTAAGAGTGAAGACGTCTCTTAAAACTATTTAAAGTTTAGATAGCAGATGATAACGAAAGAAACGTAAACAAAAAAGACCAACGAGTCTTCCAAAGCCAGAAAGAGAACGCGCGTGCACGTAACCGGTGGGCGGGTCACCACGGCGGTACAAACAGAGCATGCGTTAAAATTACAGGAGCTTAGGCCGGCTGCAGGTTTCCTTGTTTCCGCACTCCTTTCGAGATGCGCCCTGTGCATGTTAGGCGCGAATGTTTAATGGGTGCAAACGGTACAGTGGGCCGTTTTCGTCGGATTTCGGGTTGTGTTCAACTTACGTAGGATTTGTGCATTGCCAGTGGTAACGAGAATCATATCACCGATAGACCGAATGGTAAGTGAAAGTTTCACGCTATGGATGTGGGCTTTTCAATAGTTATTTTTTTCCAGCCTGAAGGCATATTCTTCTTTGTTTTTTTTTTTTTTATTATTTTTTTTTTATTTCCTTGCTCTTTGTGTTTCCCCTTAGAGCTTCGCTCTGTTTGGGACTGAATGCTTTCACGGGTTTGCTTTGCGTGTCTGTACCGTGGACAGGCCTCAGTATCTTCGGTTCCCTTCACACTGCTGAGTCCCGTTATCAAGCAGAGGCGCCTGGCTTCAGACTGGCACTTTATGACCGCATATTTCTTAGTGGAATTAATTCACACTTTGAGGCAGTGACTATTTCATCCTTGAAATGGTGCGTTATTTTATGCCATTATTTTCTTCAGTGTCGTAGTGCATTATGCTGGGCGATGGTAATGAAGGAGGCTCTGACCAGCACCCATCTGCCTCCACCCAGGATATTCACAGCTCTCACTGCGTTAAAAAGGCAAGCTCAATGGCTCTATACCAAATACTTTACATAATCCCCTGTATAATGGGGAGGTCAAAATTGCTGTTGCTTTTGTATGTACGAGCACTTTATATTTTGTGATGAAAAAAGGTAAAGATTTTAGTTCATATGCACATAAAGCAAAGGGCTGATTATTGGAATACAATTTGAATAAAAGCAAATTAGATATGATTAAGCTTAAGTCTTTTTTTTTTTTCTTCTTCTTCTTCTTTGCCTTATATGTGTTCATTGATGCACACTTTATTTTTTTTTCCCTGGGTAGAATACATACAGTACCTGCAATAGTTGGATTGGTTAGGGGGTCACTTCTTTGGATCACGTTTGTGTTACCTAGCATGCAGAACCAAGATCAGCCGAATGCAGTTCAATAAAGCATGAATGTGGTCACTCCGTCTAAAGGCTCACGTTCCTTTTAAGCATCTGTAGTCCGCACAAAGCTGTGATAGTAGCATATTAGGTAAATGTTTTCTCCTGATCTTAATTTTGTTGAACTCCTCGGTTTTTTATTTGATGCAGGACTGTACTCTTGTACGCTCAGTGAAGTGCCTTGTGGTGATGCACAGTGTTCATTTAGCTTCCCACCTGCGTAGCCAGTTTAGAGAGTCTGTGCAAATCTTTGAAACACTGTGTAAAGGGCACAAGTCAGGACACGCTCACGTGCACAACTGAAATTGCTATATTGGGCCAATTTAGAATTAACGTGATGTCAGCTGGAGCACACTTTGAAGAATCCACCCTGACAAAGGGCATAAATACTGTAAATGCCACACAGGCTGTGCCTTGGCTTGGATTCAAACCCGGGAATCTGAACCTGTGAGGCAACAGTTCTAGCCACTGTGCCGCCTGTTTTTGAATTGGCCTGAACTTGAGCCGTACTATTAATTTGTCTCATTGTGTTGTGTAAGAGTCTTAATAAATGTACAGGATCTCGTGTTGAACTGGTCCTTGATATGAAGGAGTTGACATTCTTCACATCTTCTAGAGCTCTTTCATAGCTAGTGCAATTTTGTATGGCGTGGTGTGCCTGGCTGGTAAGATCACTTCAAGAGAGGCCCACTGAATCAACAAGATAATTAAAAGGGCAGACTCGGTTATAGGACATACCCTGGAGGTCATAGAGGACAGAGAATGAAAACAAAACTGGGTGCCATTATGACCAGTGCTGCACATCCTCTCTCTGAGACAACAACGCTGAGGACTTTCAGACAACAAATCATTCACCAGAAGTGTGACAGGCCTTTATACAAATAACAATACACCTGCATAATGCCTCGGTGTGACAGCCATGTCAGAAGTTTTTTTTTTTTTTTTTGGTTTTATTTTCTGGTGTGCATTTTAGACCATAGTATGTGTGTATGTATATTAATTTCTTTGCTTATTTATTTATCTCTCTATTAGTGTATTTTTCATTATTTTCATAATTTCGGCTCTGTGCATCACTGCAGTGGATTTGAAGCAAAGCAATCAAGATGTGACTGAAGTGTAGACTTTCAGCTTTATTTCTAGGGGTTTACCAAAAATAGCATATGAGCTTTTTAGAAAAGAAAACCATTTTTACACATGGTCCCCCTATTCAGGGGTTCAAAAGTTATTGGACAGACTAACATAATCATAATGATCATTTTTAATATTTGGTCAAAAATCATTTCCATTCAATGAGTGCCTGAAGTCTGAACCCTTGACCTTCTCCAAGTGCTGAGTTTCCACCCTACAACTACTGCAGTTGTCTTCAAGTGCTGAACCTGAGCTGCACTATTAATTTGTCTCATTGTGTTGGGTAAGAGACACAATACATGTACAGGATCTCGTGTTGAACTGGAGCCTGATACGAAAGAGGTGACATCTTTCACATCTTCTAAAACTCTGTGATGGCCAGTGCTGCTTGTTCGTTGGACTTTCTGCCTTCAGTTTTGTGTTCATCAACAACAACAACAACAACAACAACATGTATTTCTATACCACATTTTCATACAAATAATGTAGCTCAAAGTGCTTTACATGATGAAGAAAGAGAAAAAAAGACTAAATAAATAATTAAAATTAGGGAACATCTAATTAACATAGAATAAAAGTAAGGTCTGATGGCCAGGGAGGACAGAAAAAAAAAAAAAAATTAAAATCTGCAGGGGTTCCAAGGCCACGAGACCACCTAGCCCCCTCTAGGCATTCTACCTAACATAAATGACCTCAATCAGTCCTCATTGTATTCAGGGTTGACATGGAAGAATTTGATGATGACGGTCATGTGGACTTCTGGCCTTTAATCCATCAATGTAGGGAACATCACGGTGCTTTGATTAGGTGGTGGTGGCGTTCAGCAAGTGAGCTGTATGTCCAGTCAGGTTGAGGTTAGTTGAATGACTTGGCCATTGAAGAATATTCCACTTCTTTGCCTTAAAAAAAACACTTGGTTTGCTGTCCCAGTACTGTATGTTTAGGGTCATTGCAAAGTGACAGTTTTGCAGCATTTGTCTGAATCTGAGCAGACAGTATAGCACCCTGTACCCTTCAGAGCTCATCCTGCTGCTTCTGCCAGCAGTCATATCTATACTAATAAAAGGCAAAGCCCTGACTCACTCACTCACTCATCACTAATTCTCCAACTTCCCGTGTAGGTAGAAGGCTGAAATTTGGCAGGCTCATTCCTTACAGCTTACTTACAAAAGTTAGGCAGGTTTCATTTCGAAATTCTACGCGTAATGGTCATAACTGGAACCTGCTTACGTACATACTGTATATACGGCCATAGCCTGCAGCTCGATCGCCGTGCAAGGCGGAGTTGCGTCCCTCATCATCACGCCTCCCATGTAATTGAGTGCCTGCCCATATAAGGCCGTCCATCAGCGGCAATCCAATAGACACGCTGCCGCTAAATATTCGCGGGTGAAGGACTGTGCTTATGCAAACGAAGATGAGATGGTCAGGGATAGACTAGTGTTTGGCACAAACTCGGCGAAAGTGCGAGAGAAACTTTTAAGTGCCGGGTCTGAGCTAACATTAAATAAAGCCGTGGACATCGCAAGATCGCACGAGATAGCACAACCACAGCTGAGAACCTTCGATGCATGTACTCCGAGCGGCTCACGTGAACTGACTGTGAACGCAGTACACAGACAACAAGCAAGAGCTACAAAGAGCTCATCCAAAAACGCATTACACGATTGAGAAGGCAGCAAAAGAATATGTAGCGAGTGACGCATACAAGCATATTCATAAGTGCAGCTACTGTGGAAACAAAGCACACAGTGGAAAAAGTCCATGTCCAGGTAAAGGAAGACAGTGTAAAAAATTTGGTAAATTGAACCACTTTGCTAAAGTTTGTAGGACTGGGAAAGGTAAACCCGTGCATGCAGTGCGTGTTGTCTCAGATAAAGAGGAAGACGAGCTGTTTATTGATGCAGTAAGAGAGGAACAACTGAATCTGAACAAGCCTTTTGAGGACATATCAATAGGAAAGCACGGTGTAAAGCTTAAGTTTAAATTAAGTTCATAGACGCGCTGCCGCTGGCGTTTGTCATGCCTACGACGAATACAATATTCGCGAGATACAAGTTTAATGAGAAGATGCAGGGTATAAACGAGACTTTTGATCACTTTGTAACGGAGTTAAAATTGCTGGTGAAGGACTGTGCTTAAGCAAACGAATAAGAAAACAAGGTGTAAAGCTTAAGTTTAAATTAAGTTCATAGACACGCTGCCGCTGGCGTTTTGTCATGCCGAGAGTCTGTGTTTGTGGAGGGATGGAGAGTTAAAGCGGGTGGGGCAGCCGCGTCATCATCTCCCCTCCCATTCACGTCATTTCATTCACTTCTTTTCGCTCCGCAGCTGACGCGGTCTTGCTGTTCTTTTTCCTTAATGTTTAGTCCTCTCTCCTTTACTGATTTATATAAAGGAGAGTTGAGATCCGAGAGACTTTGTTTGTGGAGGGATTGAGAGTTGAGGCGGGTGGGGGAGTCACGTCATCATCTCCCCTCCCATTCAGCTCATTTCATTCACTTCATTTCGCTCCGAGCTGAGCTCCGCAGCTGACGCGGTCTTGCGGAAACAACTTCGTGACGCTGCCGCCAAATACTCACAGAAAAATCCACAAGTTAATAGACACGCTGTCGCTAGAGTTTCTCCACACTCTGAATCCTCCAGGCACTCCTGAGCATAATCTACTGTAATTTTGAAGATTGGGACACCAATAATGTTACTGAAAAACTTACAGCCACTGAAACTTTGTAACGGCACATGTCTGCAAAAGAACCTAATTGAGGCAACTGTTTTTACTGGCAGTTGCTCAGGGGAGAGAGTTTTTATACCTTGCATCCCCATTATACCATCTGATCTCCCATTTCAATTCAAATGCCTCCAATTTCCAGTAAGGCTCTACTTCGCGATGACAATTAATAAGTCTCAGGGACACACCCTACAAAAGGTTGCCATTGATTTGAGGCAAGATTGCTTTTCACATGGCCAACTATACGTTGCATGCTCAAGAGTAAGCTCGCACAGCTTGGTCATATTACAACCAGAGTGCTGAACTGACAACATGGTATACAAAGAGATCCTTAACAAATAATTATTGGCATATTTTCCCTCAGTTTAAAAAGGTTTACTTTTCTTCTTAATAAAAATTTAAAAGCAGTACTTCGCCGCTGCGAAGCGCGGGGATTTTGCTAGTCATCAATAAACACCAGTGAGTGACTGCCATTCACAGTCATGCATGATAAAGTAATGAGGGACCTGCTCACAACTGGCTCTGGAACAGCATGGCAGTCAAATGTCCAAATACTTTTGAGACCTTGGAGACGGGCTTGGGGGCTATGCATAAAAATGTCTACCATTCCTAAACGGCTTATAGATCTTTTTGGTAAACCCCTTGAAGCTGCAAGTCTACACTTCAATTGCATACTGATTGCTTCATTTTAACTTCAGTGTGGTGGCATACAGAGCCAAAATTATGAAAATTGTGTCACTGTCCAAATACTTACAGACCTAAATGTATCTATATGACTGCAGAATGTTTTGCTTCGTGGTTATGTTTAAAATGTGCAGGATATGCCAAAAGGTACAATTTGCTCAAGAATGGGGAGCTTGCCTCATTTCACTCTGTTGTCCCTTTTACTGCACACATCTTAAAGGTTTTTACACCCCAGTTATTTTGATATAAACCAAAATCGTTGTGAACATGCAATAATCATATTTTTACAAATGCACTGTACTTCAGCCTAAACTGTGTTTTTCTTTTTTAGTGTGTGCAGTTCATCAAGAATTAACCCCCGTCCTTTCCAGAGGGAAGACGAAGAAGCTGCCCTTTTTTTTTTTTTTTTTTCTTTGGTCACATTTGTGACAGGAGCTTGACATTTTCAGTCATGGAGAAAACAGTTGTAAAAATTAAAGAGGAAGACTGTGAATGGGAATGGATCCACCCAGAACAGGATAGTCTTTGTATTAAGAATGAGCATTTTAAAGTGGAATCAATAGATGTGAAGGAAGAGACGGAGCAGAAGTGTGTTGGCGGTGATTTGCAGAAGCATGACAGGCCTGATCATATCAAGGAAGATGGCCGCGACTCCAAACTTTTCTCTCCATTTGAAGGTGCAGGTGGAGCGATTACCAAATTAGACTCTGCTCAAAGTAAGCGCTCTTCTTTCCATGAGCATTCTGTTAATGTGAAGTCTGAGTCATCAGTGTTCCACTCAAAGAGGGCTGAAGGAGCAGCCTTAAGGAAGACCTCTGAAGATCAGCCGCCATCTGCAAGTCAGGGTGCAAAAGGTAGGTGTTAAAAAATAAATACGTATTTTTGTGGTAAACCTAAGCATGTATTAATGTTTATTTATGCTGCAAAATAAACTTGTTTGCTGTAAATTACATTAACAGTCATTGATGTAAACATTTGAATGAAACTTTGGACAATATAAGCTTATTTTTACTTTGTAATTTTATCTTAATTTGGCAAAAAACTATTACTGAGTAGTAGGAATAGGCATTGGCAGCAACTTGACGATGCAGTTCACATTAGGATACCATCATGGCCAACCTGTCCCAATACAACAGCATTCATCACACATAATGCGTGCTGATTTTCAAGTCTAATATTGCAGAGGCATCTGTCCTTTCCAAAGAATTGCCCAGGGCAGGGGATGTGGACCTCCCGTCGTGTCCTGCCCCTCGGACCTCCCTTTTGAAGGTACTGGCAGTGCATTTATGTCAATTGCAGCTGGCTTTTGGGTTCAGGATTAACAAAATAATTCCTGATGAATTACATTCTGAATAAGAGCCTTGCCTACTTAGTAGATATTTTTTATTAACTTCCTCAAACAAATGAAAACTGCATGACCCTTTTATGCAAGAGCACCAACACGCTAAATGCTACCAGCTAAGGTACAATACACGAAACTCGTACACTGTCGTAATGACTGTACTGCAAAGTCATCAGACAGCCATCTAGTGTCACCGGCCATTTTCAGCTTAATCTGGGGAATGTTCAGAATATTTTGATTTTCCGTTAAACCAGCCATCCTAATTGAAGAATTTTGGAAGAAATAGAATAGCTACCTTAAATGTTCAGTTTTGTTAATTAAGGTACAGCAGCTGCTGCTTGGGCACTTGCAAGGGCCAATCGGTGGTTTACACAGTGGCAGGTGACCAAGAGTCCAGATGTTTTATCTGTAAGCAGTTTTGCCACACCTTTCTGTTTCCCAATCATAACAGCCGCTCAATCTGACCCTAGTCCAACCAGATTAGCAGTTTTCAAGCCTAGAGTGTCCATAGTCTCACTCAGTGTGTTGGTTATAGTCTTCGCTTTGCTGTCAATCATATTGCGGGTTGATACAGAACTAACTCTGACCTCTTTAGTGACCTGGTAAACATATTAAATGTAAATAATTAATTGTTTTACATCTGAGATATCTATGATTTCATCACATAGAATACTGAAAAAATTTTCTTTGTGTATATTTTTCAGTATGTTAGATTTTATTTCTGATGCTAAGACATCCAGCAGCTCTTGCATTATTCTTTCAGAGGGGTAATGTGCATTTTTACCAACATTGAGATGTTGTAAAAAGGAACAACCCATTTCTTTACAGTGTTCCAACAGCTTTTCAAACAACGTTGTATGTGGCAACTCATTTTTTGCCAAACAATGCATGGATTTTAAAGCTCCCACAAAGGCATCTCTCTGTAAGTTATTTAACACAGATACAGATCCTTCAATTTGACCGATTCCAGTTTGCTCTAGTACACGCTTTCCAAAAAGGTCAGCAGAAGGCTCATTGTGCGTTTTACTTTTTTTCATGGTCCACCTAGCTTTCTTTTCAAATTTTTGTGTATGGCACGTTTACCCAAAGTAACCCCTCCTTGGGGGGTGTGTGTTTAACTATTTCATGCACAATGAGCACCACATAACATTTTCTTTGACCATTAGCCAATCAAAATCTTTAAATCATTGTTTGTTTATGCCGTATAAGCAGTGCTTAGATTTATCAATTGGCAGAGTGTGTGCTGAAGTGATTTCCCCTGATGGACCAGCTTCTGCAATGTCCTTGTCTGAAATTGCCACATGAGGAGTTGACTCCGCACCTTCATTAGTTTGTGACATCATCTCTTTTCAGAAATAACTGAGCAGTGTTGTTTTCTGAACACTTCTTTTGCTCTTGTTGGTAAAACGTTTGAAAAAAATTTAAAGTACCTATGAATAAGACTTTTGAGTGGGAAAGGGAGAGCCTGTTGGATATTCAATTCACACTTGCACTACGGCAGGTACGCATTCTCGACATTTCCACTTTAATCTCGACACTTATGTTGAGAATAAAGTTGACATTTCCACTTTATTCTCGACATTTCTACTTTATTCTCGCCGTTTATCTCGAGATTAAATTCGACATGTTGACTTTATTCTCATAGTTTGTCATTAAAGTAGAACATCGTAAACTAAACTTCATTTTAAAATGAATGTTTAATTTACTAGATTTTCTCAAACCCCCGTCATAAGTTATGTAGCAACATGTCAACTTTATTCTCGTCATTAACGTCAAGATTAAAGTGGAAATGTCGAGAATAATGTCAACATCTCGACTTTATTCTCGACATATAGTTTTTTTTCTTCACTTTGTCTGTATTTTTTTTTTTCTTCACCGTGGCCTTAATACGCTTCCGTACAAAACTCTCAGCAATTCAGTGACAAAAGTTTTGCTCAGGACTGCAAGGTTTTCTGCACATTTTTTGCAATATGGACGCAGGTCCAAATATGAGGAAATATAAGAACGGCAGATGGGGTCACTTTGTATTGGTTTGCTATGTATTTTACAAGAAGAGAGCTGCTGTACGCTCGGCCGCACTATACAGACTGCGCTGACACCGAGAACAGAGATATCACTTCCTGACACCATTTTTCTGATATCTGGCAGGCTGGTTTCACTAGACTTATTTTATCAGACCTCCTCTTGCCCGTCCACCTCCACATCCTCTTTGCTTGTGAACTGCCGCTCCGCTCCCGCTATTAGCATGTACAGCCCCCTCTCACCCTCCCACCTCTCAATACTCCTTGCAGCTGTATTAAGCGGCTACACCGCTGCTATTACCATGTACAGCCTGCTCTTGAAACCCCACCTCCCCATACTCTTTGCTTGTGAACTCTGCTTCGCCTTGACACCCGCTATTAGCTTTAGCAGTATTTGCCCACCCGCCCGCTCGTCCCTTACCATCTCTGCAGATCATTAGATCTGCCTGTGCCTGCGCCTGCAAATCTGCGGCTGTCATCTCACAATGTCATATGAGATGACAGCCAGGCGCTCAACTAAATTAGCTGGGCGGAGCGCCCGGCTAAAAGATGCTAGGGAGAACCCTGATGTGTGTGGCGGATGGCCGGGATGCCTCCACGCTAGGATGACCGGGGGAGCCAGCCTATTCAGAGCGTTACCTCCCCGGGAACGCTACATTGCAGCCCCCCTGGGTTGCAGCGGTGCCTAGGACTCCCGCAGGGCTTCATGGGAGTTGGAGTTTGGTGCAGCCTTTTTCAGATCCATGGGCGCCGCCGGGGGTTCTGCAGCTGCTGCTGAGCCCTACAAAACAGTTCTTATGCCACACCTGGAAGTGCTGCCAGAAATAAGTCATCAAGCACCTCGAGCATTTCTGGAAGCATTATAAAAGGAACCAGAGTTGGGAGGAGGAGGCCGATACTTGCCGGGGGAGAGTGGAGAAGAAAAAGAAAGAAAGAAAAGTGTATTGTTATTGTGCTTGTGGGAGACAGGGAAGACATTTCCCACAAGGGAAAAGAGAAAATAAAAGCCCTGTATGCTTTGAACTTGTGTCCTATGCCTGTCTGTGTCAGGGCTGGCCTTTACAATATGAATACACACATTTTCTTCAGATTTAATCAGCTGAAATGTAATGAATGGCCTAAAATGGTGAAAAGGTAAACAGAAAACTGTCAGAGGTGTAAAGTGTAGGTTAGAAAAAGTGGAAAAGAAGAAAATATCAGAAGATAACAAATGGGCTTTCTTCAGGGAACAACTAATAAATAGGTTACAACCTACAGATATTCTGCAGATATTCAAGTAAATTAAGCCTTGCAAGTTGAAGCAAACAGTTTGCACAGGTGTCCCAACTCCTGTTGATTACTTAAAATCCTCTGTCTTAAAGCAGAACTGGAACAGACTGCGTTACTACACCCTCTGAAGCACTACTTGAGCAATATTATACTGGCATAAAAAACAAATAAACAATGGCAAATAAAAAAAAAAAAAAGTCAATGAATCATTAAGTGTACAAAATTTTATTCAATTTTTTTTTTGATTTTATTGATTTTATTAAAATTTAATAACATTCCATACAAGTAAATCAGGTTTTACAAAAATAGGTTCGAAACAAATCAACCCCACACCCCTGAGAAAGAGAGCTAGGCCGGTAGAGTAAAACTAATTAGTAAGCTAATAAAAATAAGTAAATAGATAAATTAATCAATTAATAAAGATAAATGGAGTAAAAGAGGGGTGAGAACCTGCTTCCTCAATTTAAATGCTTATTCTAAAATGTTATTGATTTGATCCTGTCAAGTTCTGCACAGATCCTCTAAGTGAGAATTTGATGTTTTTCCAGTTTCAAATAGTATGTAACATCAGTGACCCACTGACTAAAAAGAGGAGAGTTAGGATTCTTCCAGTTGAGCAGACAAGTCTACTTACCAATAGTGTAGTAAAGGCAGTTAGTTTGTTAGTCCTCCTCCACTTTAAGCCCCTCTGTGAGTCCACCAAACACAGCTATTAATGGATTAGGAGGGATTGTGACACCAAGGCTGTCTGAAAGGCATTTAAAGCTTTTGGTCCAGAATGATGTTAATTTGGTGCAGGCCCAAAACATGTGACCCAGTGAAGCCGGAACTTGATTGCAGCGTTCGCAGGTTGGATCTTGCCCTGGAAACATTTTGGACAAATTGTAAGCGAGATGGATGCACTTGATATATAATTTTGAGTTGAGTAATTCTATGCAGCTCAAGTGAATTCTGTGCATTGCTACCTTCCACTTCTTTTCTGAGATGCTGAGTGAGTGATCCTTTTCCCACTGTACTCTGGGATCTTTGAAAGGGAGGGACCGTAAAATAGTTTTATATATTACGGAAATGTTGTCTGAGTCCTCGAGACTGATCAATATTTTTCCGGAATAGAGGTAGGTGGGGAGGTGAGGAAAATTGGGCAGGTTCTGTTTAACAAAGTTTCTGATTTGAAGGTAGTGAAAGAAATGTGTTGCTGGAAAGTTGAATTTGGAGTGTAATTGTTCATAGGATGCAAAGACGTTGTCTATGTACAGATCTCTAAATGATTTAATCCTGAATGTTTTCCAGACATTAAAAACTGCATACGTTTTGAGAGGGTGGAAAAAGGTGGTTCTCGTGCAGAGGTGCCACAGTTAAAAGCTTGTCTGTCTTAAAATACTTCCTACATTGGTTCCATATTCTGAAAGGGTGACACGCTATTGGGTTGTTAGTATATTGGCAATAACTTGCATTTATAGGGGCACAAAGCAAGGAATATAAAGAAGTGCTGCAGGATTTTATTTCTATTGCGGAACAAGCCTGTGTATGTTCATCTATTTGTGTCCATGTCCAGGTTTTCATAGCTTGTATATTTGCTGCCCAGTAATAAAACTGAAAGTTAGGTAGAGCCATGCCACCTTCTGCCTTAAGTCCCTGTAGGGTCGCCCTTTGGATACGTGGATGTTTTGAATTCCAAATAAATGAGGTTATGGTTGAATCTAATTTCTTATAAAATGGTTTACTGATTTATATTGGAATGTTTTGAAATAAAAAGAGATGCTTCGGAAGGATATTCATCTTAACAGTGTTGACTCTTCGATCTAAAGTGAGATGAAGGGTTGATCCTCTATGCAAGTCTTAATTTTTTCCATACAGACGGCAAAATTTTGTTGATAAAGAGCTTTGTGTTTACTTGTGATGTTTACCCCTAGATATTTAAACTGATCTGCAATGATAAAAGAGAAGGTGTCCAATCTGATATTGTGTGCTTGAGAATTCACTGGAAAGAGCACACTTTTGTTCAAATTGATTCTGAGACCAGAAATCTTTTGAAATTCTGTTAGTGCTGTTAAGACTGCAGGCACAGTATTTTGTGGATCTGATAAATGCAGTACCATATCATCTGCATACAGAGAAACTTTTTTTCTTGTCCTTCTCTTTATCTCAATAGCATTTCAACAATGAACTGCCAATGGCTCAATGGCAATTGCAAAAAGCAGTGATGGCAAGGGGCATCCTTGTCTAGTACCATGCTTTCCCATTCTGAAGTGAGTTTATAGCATCTAGTAATTCTGATTATACAATTTATCCAATTCCTCTGCACTGAGAGTATCTATTTGTGGTATCTGTAAAGCGTCCATTACATTGTGTGTTGTCTTCTGTAATCTCAGTAGAGTATAAGGATTTATAGTAGTCTTTAAATGTGTGCATTATATTTTTATGGTCAGTGATTTTTTGTCTCCGTCTGTATTGGTAATTGCTGGCACTGCATTGCGAACTTCCTGCTTGTGGATTTGTTGATCCAAGAGCTTATTAGCTTTCTCTCCATGTTCACAGTATTGATCTCTTGATTTAAAAATGAGTTGTTCAGTTTATTTAGTTGTTAAGAGGTTGAGCTCTGAATACAGAGCCTGCCTTTTCCTATGAAATGCCTCATTTGGACACCAGGCATATTCTTGATCTATTCTAGTAATTTCGTTGATTAGCTCTGACACCTTCTTGGTTTCCAATTTTATTTCTGTGGGAAAGATATGAGATAATCTGTCCTTTTAAAAAGCCTTCAGGGTTTCCCAGTGTATTTCTGCAGAAACCTATGAGGATGTATTTATCTAAAAAATATTGATTTACTTGGATATAAATTCTGTACAGTTCTCCTCTGCTAATAATAGTGGATTAAGATGACAGCTGCAAGATGAGTATGTGGGGCATAGTGATTTTAGCTCCAAAATTAAAGGGGCATGGTCAGAAATAACAATAGTGTCGTACTTGCATGATTTAATCATAGGCAAGAAATGGTTATCTACAAAGAAATAATCAATTCTTGAGTCACACTGATGCACTGGTGAGTAGAAGGAATATGCTCCTGAGTTTGGGTTTAGAAATCTCTGATAGGTTGTGATCAGTTACAAACTGTGTAAATGTCTTGGCAGTGTTAGGTATCATCCACCCTGTGACGGGAGACCTATCTAGGTCAGGATTTAAAACACAATTGATGTCCCCAGTCATTATAATTGTATTGAATGTTCACACTGGCAAAGGATGCAAATACATTTTGTATGAAGTCCCTATCATTGACATTGTGTGCATAAACATTTTATCAAAATCACTTTACAGTTATGTGATTATCATAGGTAATTTATTTATCTCCCTTCAGGATCAGATACAACATCTGATACTACAAATGAGACTGCTCTATGTATAAGAATTCCCACACCTCTGGTTTTCTTTGTATCGCTGGAATGGAACATTTGGCCAGTCCAGTCTTTGTGCAGCCGAAACTGATCTTTGCTTAGTAAATGGGTCTCCTGTAAAAATTCTGTTTTGGCGTTTAGACCTGTTAGGTGAGAGAATACTTTCTTTCTCTTTAATTCGTGATTCAGGCCTTTAACATTCCAGCTCACAAAGTTAACTGCCTGGTCTTGGAGACACTGCTTCTGAACTTTTGTTGTCATTTTGTAGACTTAACTTTGACCTTAATTTCCAATTTTCCCAGGAGGTATTGCCATGAAGCATATTGTTACATTGGCACGTATAATAATAAGGATTAAAAGGATAGACTAGAAATAGCTTGCTGTCTTTCTCTCCTCCCCACGTGAGGCTGGACCATACTTCACAATGTCCCAGTCCTCTGACATACCTAGAGAGAGGGCACGTCCAAAAACAAAACAAGCCCCCCAGCAGTGGCGTATGAGGAATAAAATTGAGATCTCTATTGCTAATACAGTCCAATTACTATAAGCATAAAATGTCAACAATCTTCATCCATCCATTATACAACCTGCTATATCGCAACTACAGGGTATCTTGAAATATTAACATCATTCCCTGGGTTTACTATTTTACCAAGTAGCCCTGGATAAGCATAATAATTCCAATTTTTGACTGATCAAAGTAGCCCTCTTTTTCTGATCTAACAGCCAAACTGTGGTAGCCCTTTTGATTCAGAATGCCAGTCACTCTCTGCAAGTCACCAACTCTGTCTCCAGCAAAAGAACCTCGGGACCATCACACTTCCTCCTCCAGGTTTGACAGTTGGTGTCACACGCTTTAAAGCATCCTGTCATCAACTTGACGACATACAAACTCTCTGCGTGGTGAACCCAAGATTTCAAATTTGGATTCATCAGTCCATAAGACTTTCTTCCAGTCTGCAGTAGTCCACAGCCAATATTTCAAGGTGCTATTTTGTCCTTTAAGGAATGGCTTTCTTATTGCCACTTGTCCTGTCAAACCTGCAGCACAAAGGTGCCTCTTCACAATACAAACCCAGATTTGCTTTTTTTTGACCTGCGATGTTAAGCTGTGTTTGAAGCTGTTTTGCTGTGAGGCGCCTGTGATCATGCGAGCTGGGGACCCTCAGAAACTGGTCTTCGTATTGGTTAGTGACTTTGAGTGTGCCAGATCTCTTCCTGTCAGAGTTTCTTCTAGTTTCCAATTGCCTTTATGGTTTTGTCGGACACCACAGTACTTGCTTACACTTTTTTGTTATTTTGCAGTTTCTCTAAATGAAAGGCCTAAATAATACTTTGTGTCATTTCATTTGTTAATTGCCATTATCTCTGAAATGTACAAGTTTCTACAGTGTACTACTGTCCAAGTAGTACTTCAGAGGGTGTAGTAACCCAGTCTATCCCAACTCTGCTTTAAGACAGATGTATGGATTACTTAAAACCCCTCTGTCTAAGTTGGGACATCTGTGCAAATTGTTTGCTTCAACTTGCAAGACTTCATTTACTTAAAGATGTTCTGCAGCAATTAAAGTTGTAACCTATTAGTTGTTCCCTGAAGAAGGCCCATTTGTAATATTGCAATATTTCCTTTTTTTCAGTTTTTGTTAACCTAAACTTTAAATTTTAAACCTCTGTCAGTTTACTGCTTACCTTTTTACCATTTTAGGTCATTCATTGCATTTCAACTGATTACACTTGAAGAAAAAAAAATGGAAAAAATGAAATGTTCAAAAACTTTTGACTGGTAGTGTATATTGAAACATGATGCAAGATGCATCATGTATAATGCACACCCAGCATGCAGAACATACAGTATGTGGTAACAGACATACAATACATTACCCTATGACCGTGGATCTCCAGCTTAGCCGTGGGGATTCCACGAGGCTGCAGGTTTTTGCTCCAACAAACTTCTGTTTTGAATTGGATTTTTTGCCTTAAGCTGATTTCACATTATGTCACTTTTTGTCATGTGGTATGTCAGATTTGACAACTGCAGTTGCTGTGCATCATGTCCAATTATGACTAAAAAATCGCAGCCCGCATCACATTAGAGTTTCCAACGTACTCCTGCTTTTCCCCTTTTTCTGATAGCCAATAGTAAGTTGCCTGTTGGAGCTACGTTCTACAAAGAGAGAAGAGGCTTTCTCCTGGCAACCCTTCCAAACAAGCCCTACTTGTTCAGTTTTTGTCTAATTGTACTGTCATGAACTTTAACATTTCATATCCTAGCTGAGGCCTGTAGAGTCTGACATGGAGCTCTTGGGGTTTGTGCAGTTTCTCTTAACATTGCACGGCCTGACCTTGGGGTGAATTTGTCCACTCCTGGTAAGACTGGCAACCATCTGGAATATTTTCCACTTGTGAATAATCTTTTGTACTGTAGAATGATGGCCTTCAAATTGTTTTGAAATGGCCTTATAACCCTTCTCAGACTGATGAGCATCAACAATTGCTTCTGTAAGGTCATTGCTGATGTCTTTGCTCCTTGACCTTGTGTTAACACACACCTGGATGCTCCAGAGCAGAAAACTACCAGAACCTCTGCTTTTATTGAGGTGGTCACACTTGCTGATGATCAGTTAATCAGGGGGCATTTGATGAGCAGCACTGGGCTGCTACTAACCCTCTTAATTCCTAAGGAAGCAGTAAAGGTGGATTTCATTTGTCTTAATTTATCACACACTGCTTCTGCATTTTGGCTTAGTTTTTGTGATATGTCATGTGGTGTTGCTCATGTGACAATTTTAAGACCCTTTTTAAGGGTTTAAGACTTTGTCTTAAAAAAAAAAAAAAAATTTACGAGGCCTCATGTATAAGGCCGTGCGTAGAATTCACACTAAAGCATGGCGTACTCACAAAAAAATCCAGATGCATAAATCTGTGTATTCACCAACTTCCACCTTGTTCTGCTCCATAAATCCCAGTCAGCGTGAAAAGTAATGCACGTGCCTGCTGCCACTCCCCAACTCCTCCCGGAATTATGCCTCTTTGAGTATGCAAATCAATTAAGCTCAGCTTTCTGTGAAAAGGCAATGGCAAAAGCACGGGGGAAAATAGAAGAATTTCAGCAAATACCAAGTGGAGGCAAGGTAAAATGTACTATTTGTTGGTTTAAACAGTGGTATAAACAACAAATGGAAGTTGATTGAGTGACATAGAGTGTCGGAGAAACATGAAAGCTCAAGTTCAGAAAGTCGCACAGTGCCTGAAATATAAAAAGAAGTTGGCAGATATCAAAGTTGCTGCGAAAAGTCGAGTCGTAGCCCTCCGTCTGAGTGTCATATGAAAGCTTATTAGGGTACAGAGGAAAAAAAAATAGGGACACAGTAGGGGAAAAAAGCTTGAAATGCCAACTTTAATC
Organism: Polypterus bichir lapradei; assembly: GCA_026402145.1. Taxonomy (NCBI): domain Eukaryota; kingdom Metazoa; phylum Chordata; class Cladistia; order Polypteriformes; family Polypteridae; genus Polypterus; species Polypterus bichir. Next base: position 225,681,689 of record JANRMT010062791.1, read on the forward strand.
TCATAAACTTCATCTTAAAATCGTTTAATTTACAAGTTTCTCAAATCCCATCGTAACTAAAGTACATTAGAATGGTAAATGCTTCGTATTCTATTTGTTCTTCTTTGTACTGTGTGTGAATCATTACGTGCTTCTTAAATGGGCTTTCTCTTCCTCCGACTGGACACAGAATCCATTACATTTGTGATATTACAGCTCTCTGAATAATTAAAATACTGAGATATATACTTGATATCATTTTTCATGATGATAGGAGTTAAAGCATGTTATTAAACATGGGAACACAGTGGCGCAGTGATACTGACGAGATGGCACTCTGTCCAGAGATTCTTCCTGCCTCCCGCAAGATGCTTGCTGCGCCGTGCGCGACCTTCAATGAAATAATTTATTGCAGCACTACTGTCTCTTTCAAACGTACTAACCCCCAATTCCTGTCCTTCCTTTTCTTTCCCCAAGTAACCAATCACCACACAATCAGCTCTTTAATAGATGTCAAGCCATCTGTAAGCTTAGAACGGAAATTCTTCAAAACTTTTAAGGAACATTGAAATATCTTCATAGTACGTGTTTAATTATTCTATCCATCCAGGGTCACGCCAGTCCCAGCAAGAATACTGAGCGAGGCAGGAACAATCCCTGAATCTAGCACCAACTCATCACTAGCGCTGTCCACCGCGTCCACACACTTAATAACACTTAATAACACTTAATAACACTTAATAACACTTAATAACACTTAATAACACTTAATAACACTTAATAACACTTAATAACACTTAATAACACTTAATTACATTATGAAGTTAAAAATGTATCTGTATAATGTAATATACATACTTTAATGCATTTCATCTTAAAAATGATATCAAGAGTTCCAAGAAGATAGCGTCTGGAAATGTAAATTGACTTAGAATATATAATAATATAAACAGTGAAAAATATACAATATGAAAGCATAAGTACAGTGGTACCTCGGTATATGTCCTTAATCTGTTCCAGATCCTTTGGTGTACGTCCTGTTTGGTATAAGTCAAACACATTTTTCTCATAAGAAATGATGGGGAAAATGATTAATCCGTTCCCATGAAAAAAAATCCTATTGTTATTGGCCTATTATACATTGATGGGGTTGTATAAAATTTAAACACTGCTTAAAACTAAAATACATAAATACAAAAGCAATTAGATGAAATAAGTGGAAAGTTTAACCTCACTTTTTAATAACGTCTTTGTTCTTCACAATCGTAGAAACTGTCGTTCTTGGCATACGGTATGCAGCAGCCATGTCCCGGATACGCATGCCACCTTCATACTTTTCAACAATCAATTCAAATTTACGTGAAAAAACACAAAATCACATTGTGACGATGCGGGTTTACTGTATGCTCCCACCTGCTGTCCAGGAGCCCTTGAACCCTACACCGTCGGTATTGTTACCGATGAGCTTAGCAGTGAAGCACAACAAAGCAAGGGGAAGGTGAAAAAGTGCAAAGTGCTTTTATTAAAACAATCAAAAAAACAAGGTGTTCAAATTAAAATGCAGTGTCCAAAGTTCCAATAAATAAATCCATAAAATCACAAAAGTGTCTCTCTCTCTCTCCTGCAACCTCCGTCCGTCCATCCGTTCGTTCTTTCTTTTTCCTCCCCTTCTAGCCGACTTGCGCTTCTATTTATCAAGAGGGCATGGCAGCTGTGGCAAATCGGCAGCCCCGGGAACAATCACAAATGCGGATGGTCTCACCTGTGCACTTAGGTGAGAAACGCCCACATCGCGAATCTCCCTGAGAACCGCTTCAGCCACACAACAACACGCCCCCTCACCAAGCCGCAAGCGCGGTGATTATTTATTTTAAAACTGGCCTTTGACAGGAGCTGTGGACCCGCTATACCACACACGTGAAAATACATAGAGTTATAGCGTGGGTTGTTCACTGAATGCTAGCAACTGGCACACTAATGCTCGTGGGCAGTCGTGGCTTTGTCTCGAGAGAGGTGAACAAGGGTAGTGCGCGGTATTCTGGCACGCGAGTCGTATTCCAAACAAAGGTCATATACCAAGCAAAATTTTTCACGTCCAAACAGGACGTATACCAAGTTGGACTTATTCCAAAGCGGACGTATATGGAGGTACCACTGTACAATATACATGTACATATAGTGCAGACAGTGTGAATGGTTCATAAAGTGGCTCAGGTTGTGCAGTATTAGAACTGTATAGAAAGTTTACAGTGAGGTAATTGTACTTATAAGTACAAACAGTTCTACATGGAGCATTTGATGGACTGATTGAGTGCATTTCGAGTTCTTAGGATGAAACTGTTTCTGAACCGCGAGGTCTGTACAGGAAAGGCTCTGAAGCGTTTGCAGAATAGGAGAAGTTCAAATAGACTGTGTCGCATATCTGAGGCAGCGTGTGCTAAAAGCCATACCCCAATAATTCTCCTGCTCTCCACACAAACCACTGTAGAGCTTTCCAATCAGCTGCTGTACAGCTGTGATTCCACACTCTGATACAGCGGGTTAAATACTCCGTAGTACACTGAGACTAACAATGCTAAAGCAGCTATGGTATTTGGAATAGTTTGGCCATTCTGTGCACCATTATATTGTTACAGGTTGATTACAATCAGGTGCCTTAAATGTCCAAACAATATGTGGTTAATTTCAGTGCATTTGATAAAGCCGTGTGAGGGATATAAATGTAAAAAAATAAAGGTAATCCACACAGGAACAGTAGCACTGTTTTGACGCTGGGTGCCGCCAGTTTGCAAAACCAAGCTGAAAATGTGCGTACGCAAGGGTTTGACCTGGCGTGAGAATGTGTGTGGCTTCATGCCAAGTTTAGCTTTTATACATCGCAATGTGAGCGTGGAAACAGACGTACGCAACATTTGTGCATATGCACCGTTTATACATGAGGCCCCAGATGATTTTTTTTTTTATGTCCTGATACATTAAAGTTTAGAATTGAAAGAAGGTCTATTTTCTTTTTTTACATGACTGTATTCATTGGCCTCATTTTAACCGTGCATTGGTAGCTCAGCTGAATGCAAAAGGGGCTTTTCTGTTATGATGCTACACAAAGCGGGTGGAAGAGCACATTTAATAAGTCAGACTCTCAGTGACTCAATGTGTGTTTGTGCCTAGTGCAACGGTCAACTCATTTGGCTTCAGTAGATCAGTTAATCCGCAGTATGAGGAGTCTGTACAGCCACGGACATCAGAGGTGGACAGTCCTCCACCTTTATATATATTGGTTGGACAGAGCGGGCCTTTTGTCATTGGTTATTTGAAAATGTATGCAAACAGTAAGCTGTTATTTATATTGACATTCACTCATGGTCTATTGTCCTAGTTATGGGATGTGCCCTTAGCAAGAACAAAAGGATTTCAGACACTACTTGGCACAAGCTTGGTAGTTACAGCACTGAAAACATGCCTGGCAGTTTTAGTGTTAAAAAAACATGCATGTAATTCTGTATTCAAGCCCCTGCAGTTTGGCATCATCCACAAACGCCTTCTCTCGATAGGCATTCTCTATCGCCTCCACTGGACTCACTCACATCTGAATAAAGGATGTAGTGCTGTGAGGATCATGTTCTTTGACCTTTCCAGCATCTTCGTCATCATCATCCAGCCCATCCCCTGAGGGCCAAGCTGTACTGGTTTGGATTGGAATTGCACCTGGTTAACTGGATACCATATTACCTTACTGGTAGACCTCAGCTTGTCAGACTGGGGAACTGCACATCAGACTGCCATCAGTAGCTCAGGAGCTCCACAGGGGACTCTTCCTTCCCCTTTGCTCTTCACCCTGTACACATTGAACTTCAGTTACAACTTGGGGCCATGCCACATGCAGAAGTTCTCAGATGACACTGCTATTGTGGGGTGTTTCAAGGTGGACAGGAGGAGGAGGAGGAGGAGGAGTATAGGAGTCTGGTGAATTACTTTGTGGGATGGTGTCCATCAAACTAACTGCTGTTGAAAATTTCCAAAACCAAGGAGATGGTTGTGGACTGCTGTAGGTCTAGACCACCACTGAGACCGGTCTGCATTGAAGGGGCTGATGTAGGAGTGGGTCAAGACCTACAAATAACTTGGAGTGCAGTTGGATGACAGGCTGGACTGTTCAGAGAACACAAAAGCTATGTTCAGGAAGGGGCAAAGTTAGCTCTATATTCTGAAGTGGCTGGGCTCCTGTAACACATGTAACAAACTCCTGCAAATGTTCTATCAGTCGGTATTTATGGTGGTGTGCTGTGGGGGTAGCTTGAAGAAGAGTGATACTGATTGTATTGACAAGCAGAATCTGTGTTTGGAATGGAAATGGACTCTTTGGTCACAGTGGCAAGCTGCTGATGAACATCACCCACTATACTCCACCACAGATGAGCGGAAGAGCTTGTGTAGTCAAGAGATCCTTTGTCCCCAGAGCCATTACACTTTTTAACTGTTCACAACAGGAGCAGGGGGTGGTTGAGCTCTGGGCCTGATGCTACTTCGTTGCTCATAAGCCATATTAGCTATGCACTCCATCCGATATATCTCACTACTGTATAACTTTTTCATAATGTGTCAATTTTAAACATGTTATCCCATCAGCATAAACCATGTCACTTTATTGTACTTTTTGTCACTTTAGTATCTGTCGCTTTAATATTATGTGCCATCTGTCACTTTGGTAGTAATATTATTTGCACAATTGTCATTGTGCTGGCATTATTGTATGCTCCATCTACACTACCTGTGTTGCACTGTAAGATTACATCCCCAGCGTACTTATTCAGTGTAATTTGTATAGTGTTTACTTTAAATGTTTGAATCTAACTTGGTATAATTCTTGGCTACTGGTACTTCAATTTCCCTTAGGATCAATAAAGTATCTATTTATCTATAAAATTGACCTGTTACTCAAAGACTTTTGTGTTTGTTTAATTTTAATAAACAAAAGTAGTAATTGCAATTTAACAGATGAACATCAACCTTCAGAAAAGAAAGGCAGACTTATGCAAACACTAAATTTGTACACTTTTTGAACTTTCCAGTTAATTATAGTTTAGCCATGGAGCTTTGATGAGACAAAGTTCAAAAGGAAACGCTCTCCATTATTTTTTGCTTTAAGTGGTGAAAAGGAGATTTTTTTTTTTTTTTTTTAAGCTGTGAAATGCAAGGAAAAACATTAATGTTGTTGAATTAAAGTGGAATGATGCGTACTTGGTGTTCTAGTGACATTAGTCCAGGTGAGCACATGTCAGGGTGCTGTGTTCCAGTTACAGGACTTTTGCATTACGCTCTCATTTATCAGAAATCTTCATATTGTGAGAAAGTATTAAGAAGTATCATTTTATTAACCATTGATTCAGCTAAATGTAATAAAAATAGACCTGAATTATGAAGGCCCAGCTTGAGCAGCAAGCCTGTTCCCAAAAGACCACCTTTGTAAGGTGAATTTTTGCAGTGTGAAAATTAATATAAATGTAAATCTTTGGTTGGTTGGTTGGATTAGTTAAGACCAATTCCTTGACCTTAAAAAAAATAAAAATAAATAAATAAATAAATAATACCCACATTTTTGTTAAAATAACACAAATACATGGAAATTAACAGAACTAATATATTAGTCATAACAAAACCCTAATACCTGTAAGACAAGACTGTTTTATCAGTTCCTATTTAATAAGGGTGGTTACCTGTACTGAGAAGCAACACAAGTCCCTACAGATAATCAATGACTTACATTTAAATATCATCCTAGTTTTGATCATGGTAACTGTAAAAATGTAGCTTCATTATGATTCCTAGGAAAGGTAGTAATAATAATAATTCTATGTATTCCAGAATTTTTGTAAAGCAGTTGTGGTGGTCTTGAGAGAAATACACTTGTGTTCACTTATGACCATGTTTGGTTCAGATGGGCCGGTCGTAAGTCGATCTGGATGTAAGACACACCGGTATATGTATTCAAACCTGAGTGTATGTATAGTACTGTATCATTAGTCCCTTAAGTTATACCGTATATACTCGCGTAATGCTAGGTGGTATACCGGTTCATACCGAAAACCATTTTTTATTTTTGTTATGATATGGATTTTTCTTATACTGCATCACCGGTTTAAACAGCCTAAACAACATCTGGAACGTGGTGCAGCAGGAAAATGTTTAAAGGGGGAAGGGCAACCTTTTTCACTGCTACACCGCTAAATACGCATTAAACAGAGTACATGCGTTAGTGGAGGTATTGAGAGGTGAAAATGGACGGTGAACATTCTGAAACTGAAGCTGTAGCAGGCAATAAAGTTAAACATGACGACACAGAAGAACTTTTGCAGAAAAAAGGAGACGTGTCTGCTGTCTGGAGATACTTCGGTTTTAAAAGGTCGAATGTGGACCAAATAAATATTTCTTGCAAATGCTGTCGGGCTAAAGTTGTCGCCACAGGTGGCAACATGAGCAATTTGCTGCACCACCTTAGCCGCAAACATTCGTTGGAGTACCATGAATGTATGGAACTAAGATGGGCACCCTCCATGTCCTCGGGTAAAACTGAAAAACCTAGAGGACATTCGAGTCCGATGTCACTTGTAGATGCGTTTGCTAGAGGTACTGCCTATGACAAAAAAGCAAGCGGTGGATCGAGATAACCAATGCCATTACTGTCCATATAGCCAAAAAAATGGTTTCTTTAAGTACTGTGGAGAAAGGCGGATTCAGGGCTATGATCAAGACACTGGATCCCAAGTCGCAGGTACTTTAGCCAAACGGCAATCCCCAACTTGTAGCAAGAACACAGAGGGAAGTTACAAGCAAAGGTGGCTACAGTCTCCGACTATTCAACAACAGCAGGTATGTGGTCAAGTCGCACTATGGAGCCATATCTGAGCCTGACGATTCATTTTATAAGTGATGACTGGCTATTGAAAAGTTAGTGCCTCCAAACAAGCACTTGATTCCTGGGGTCTTGCAGAGCAGAGACAAGTGGCCATCACAACGGACAGTGGAGCCAACATCAAGAAGGCTGTCAAGATTAACAATTGGACTCCAGTGCTTTGGACACAGGCTTCACACAGCCATAGGTATGCAATAGTTATTAAAATAATAAACTATTTTAAGTAATGGTAGTAAAAACATACCATAGTAATAAGATATGGTACGGAAGCGTATTGGGGCCATGGTGGAAAAAAAAAAAAAAAATACAGACAAAGTAAAGAAAAAAAAAACTATGTTTAGAATAAAGTCGACATGTTGACTTTATCCTCAACATTTCCACTTTATTCTCTACGTTTATCTCGAGATTAAAGTCAACATGTTTGTTTGTCTTTAAAGTAGACCAACGTAAAATAAACTTAATCTTAAAATGAATATTTAATTTACTAGATTTTCTCAAACCCTGTCATAAATTATATAGCACATTAAATGATTTGTATTAAGTGTTCCCCGGCCAAGTTGTTAATCGCTACGTGCTTCTTAAACTGACTTCCTCTTGCACTAAGAGGAGGTGCAGGCGGCGATCACACAGAATACATTACTTTCATGATATTCCTGCTCCCTGAACATTTAGAATGCTAAGATAAATACTTGATGTCATTTTCATGATGAAATGCATTAAAGCAGGTATTAAACATGCACGCTAGTGAGGCGGTAGTGCTGCTCCCCCGCAGCAAATGGGGTCCCGGGTGTTTCCACCCTTGAGTTTGCATGTTTGCTTGTATTCGCCTTGCGATGAGCTGGCACCCCGATCAGGATTTCCTCCTGCCTCGCACACGATGCTTGCTGAGATGGGCGCAACCCTGAATGGATGGCATAATTAAAAATATATAACAAAGATTTTTTTAAAGTTCTGAACACTCCGTGGGCTAAGTTTATAACTAGTTTTAATTTCACAAAGATGTTTATCGTGTGGCGATTGGTTATGTGGAGAAAGAAAAAGGAAGGATAGGAACTGGGGGTTTGGTATGTCAGACAGAGACAGCACTCCTGCAATAAAGAAAGCCCGCTCAGAAGAACATCCATTGAATTCTGTGTTCATGTCTCTAACCACCAGATCACGAACCCAACATGTACATAATATTTAAGTTAAACCAGTGCGATACCCATTCATACATCCAGTTTTTTGGAGCCTCATCACACCTGCCATAAAGTTCTCCACACTGAACTTACATCTGAGGACCCCCTACTGCGAGGAAGCAGCACTACCGCCACACCACCGTGCATGTTTAATACCTGCTTTAATGCATTTCATCATGAAAATGATATCAAGTATTTATCTTCGCATTCTAAATTTTCAGAGAGCAGGAATATCATGAAGTGAATGGATTCTGTGCGGTGATCGCTGCCTGCGCCTCCTTAGTGCAAGAGGAAGTCAGTTTAAGAAGCACATAGTGATTAACAACTGGGTCGGGGAACACTTAACACAAAGCATTTAATGTGCTACATAACTTATGATGTGGTTTGAGAAAATCTAGTAAATTAAACATTGATTTTAGGATGAAGTTTAGTTTACGACATTGTACTTTAATGACAAAATAAACTACGAGAATAAAGTGGAAATGTCGACTTTAATCTCGACATAAATGTCAAGACTAAAGTGGAAATGTCGAATAAAGTCAAGGATTTTTTTTTTTCCCCCCTAATACGCTTCCGTAGAAATGTATAATGAATGTGTGTATAATTGGTTTTCTGTTATCTCTATTATCAGTCAGTACAGGTAGTCCCTTACTTACAATGGTTCAACACCTTAGATTTTTTTCGAAGTTACGATGTTGTACGTTACATGATAATTTATATAAAATTGTGTAAAATATAAATTTAGAAGTTGGCGCGGAAAACAAACGTTTCTGTGGGCTGAGCGATACAGTACGATATGTTGCTGGAAACTCCCACATTGTGAGATGCCTCGGTCTAGCTAGCGATCAATAGAGACTCCGATTTTGATGCAAGTGATCTGGAGACGTAGATCGAAAATGAAAGTGAGGTACCGGGATCAGCTGATCGGTCACCAGCTAATTGTGGTGCTGAACACATTCCTGTAGCTGATGCACCCATGGCAACATTCGCCTGGGATGTCCAACACTTACAATGACAGGAAGTACAAACCATATTGTGTCACACTGCAATAGTCACCCCTGCGTATCTGTCTCACAAAGACAGCCAGTCTACCGTGCATTCCTGCTGGCTGTCGAGCTGCCCCCTGCGCAGCTGGAAACTGCAAACAGGCGCCGACAGCAGGCACGACAGGCAGTAACAGTCATTTTATGTTGATTTATGTGTGAAACCATTGCTTTGTGCACTTTTCAGAAAACTTTTCGAAAAATTATTCAGCCCTCAAAGAGTTAAGTGGGCTCTGCGTGCAGTTCCTTCGGCTAGGTTTACGATCAATTCGACTAGCGATCTGATGTGCAGAAAGCAAGCCCATCGTTAACTATCATAATTTTCCAGTAACGCATGATGTGAGATTGACATTTAACTTATTTTGTGTGGGTCTGTGGAAATTTGTAAAGGAGTTTATAAATGAGTATTTTTGGACTATCAATAAATGAATCTCTTGTAATTAACATTTGGATTAGCAAACCAATAGAATTGTTGTTTTTTACAGAGACGGGTATTTAAGATGAATGTATACAACGTGCAGTTGGTGTCTGCAAAAAAATTGTCTCTGCCTTCTCGTACTCTTGGAAGAAAAGGAGGGACCTGGGCATTGCTCAGGATGAACTGGGCCTGCCAAAGCACATGCTCACGACTGAGATGCCTACCAGATGGGGGACACATCAAAAGATGATCAAGAGTACTTGAGCAGGAGAGGGCCATTAGTCAGGTTCTAAAAGCTGACAGAAAATTAAGGCACTTGGTGCTCAGCTGGCAGGATGTGGATGTGCTGGAGGCAGTGAACAAGTTGTTGAGCCCACTCCAGGACTTCACAGATACCTTGTCAAGAGAACACTATGTCAGCGTCTCCTACCTCAAGTCCGTACTCCATCTCTTCAACACAAGCATTCTTGCTGAGGAAGAGAATGATACGCAACTGACTAAGGATGTGAGGAAAAACGTTCTAACCTACTTGAATGAGAAATATTCAGATCCTGCCTTGGATCACCTCCTGGATGTCACATCTCTTCTTGACCCACAATTCAGAACAACCTACATAAAGAATGAAAAGGTGGAACACATTATATCCAGAGCAGTAGAAGAAATAAAATCCCTAAAGGATCAACATGAAGCCAGCACTGGCATGTCAGCACTCTCAACAGCTTCTGGTGCAGCAGCAGAGCCTATTCCTCCTCCTGAGGAAAAAAGAAAAAAGTCTTTGTCCAGCTTTTTCAAAAAGCAGATGGTGGGCAGCATGGGCTCCAGCAGTGTTAGACTGTCAGATGAGGAAAGCATCAAAATGGAGCTGAGAACCTACCTGCAGACCACAGAGGTTGACAGTGATGCAGACCCTTTGGAGTGGTGGAAATGCCACCAAGCAAATTTCCCCCGAGTTGCCAAGCTAGCCTGACGATATTTGTGTATCCCTGCTACCAGTTCTCTATCTGAAAGAGCTTTCAGCACTGGTAGAAAGATTGTCACGTGCCACAAGGCAGCACTGAAACCAGATGCTGTTGAGTGTCTGGTTTTCCTTGCCCAGAATTTAATGGTAGAGATTTACAGAAGTGCCTTGTCCATTATATTCAAATGTGTGAATACACATGCACTTGTTTGGTTTTTCTTTTTTTTCAATACGTGAATACTGCATAATGTACTTGGGCTTGAAGCCTTGAAGTAATGGTATTATTATTGGAATTTGCACTTTTATTTATTTTATTGTTATTTGTTTAAATATTATGCAGTTTAATGATGGGATTGTTGAAAATATGTTGTCAAAATAGTTGTTTGCAAAATTTGTCCAATAAAAATGTTCTATATTTTGAGTGCAACTGTCATGCAATGTGATTTCTTCTCTTCATTAAAAAAATCACTTTATGGGGCCATGCAAACCTGTATTAATACTTGTGTGCACATTAAAATGTTTTTTGTACAATGTTCAATTCTCATGACAGTGGAATAGGCTATTCTTAGCCAGTCTACTGCAGTAATTGCAGTGAAAAATGTGGTTAACATCCACTCATGCATGGGGAAAAAAAAATACCGTTGAATACCATGAAACTGGTATAATTTTGAAAAATACCGTGATATAAAATTTTTTGGTCATACCACCCAGCACTATACTCGCGTATAAGTTGGGTCTTGAAGCCTGAAAAATCGATCATAAAATCAGACCTGACTTATATGCCTGTTCAAAAATACGACACTTAAATTTATTTTTTTTAAACATCTTCTTGCTTCCTCCAATCTCGCACCTGTTTCTCAGACACATTGAATTTTGTTGCAGCAGCACAGTTACCAATTTCTTTCGCCACTTCAGTGACTTTTCATATTTTCTTCTGATCGAACGCTCCATCGTAGATAAGGGATGCTCTTACGATAAAGGTGTATGAGGGTGTGAGATAGAAACAAAACAAAACGGTGCAAAAGTTGCTTCGAAATAGTTTGAGTATTACCGTTTGGTCACGTAGGCACAATACATAAGGAAAAAAAGGCCATGTACTCCGTGGTTGCTCTCTCAGGTGGGCGTTAGCATGTAGTAATCTCTTGGACCAATAACATGAGTTTTCTGAATTCAGCTTATACGACCGACATTATAAAATACCAGAAATTTATACTGTAAAATCAAATCCAGACTTATCCACAGTAGAACTTATCCGCTAGTAAATATGGTATTTGTTTTATATCCGTTCTTAGCACTTTGTGTAAATTTTCTATCATTTTTTTTGTAAATTCATTTTTTATTTTGTTTAGTTATTACTGTTACTCACACAGGTGCCAAACCTTTAAGAGCTTCGTTAAGCCTTTCTTTGTCTGATGTTATGTTACGTCATCAGTGTTTGCCTCACCCTGTGCTCATTATAACTGTACTGGGGCAGACTTTGAGCATTCTCATGCTTTATGTGGTAACATTGCAGCCTGTTAATAATAAACATTAACGGATAAAGGAGTTCAGTGTGGTTTCATTAACCCCTTGTGGTCAGCCATATGAAGCGGTACATTGCGAGTTACAATACAGAAGCATCGGAGGTTAACTGGATTCAAAGCCAGAGCACAGCAATCCAGTGCGGTGAACATCGGTTTCAATGGGATAACTTACAATGACATTTGCTTTCTTTCCATCCTCATATTGCTTGATCACCTTCATTTCTGTGTTGAGATTAATTGGCTTTTTTCCCTGTAATTTATAGAAAAAATAAATAAATAAAATGTACCTGAATGTAGTCAAAACCACCGCAGGTAATAAAGTGAGATTGAGATGTAGGAGTCATAGCATACAGAGCTGACGTGGCAAAAACTGTTTGCCCACAAGACGTGGCAGCGGTCATGCATTGAACAATCATAAAGCGTGTTTTCAACGACTATCTGTAATTTGGGGGGGGGAGGGGAGTAATTCTGAGAGAGAAGTAACAAAATGGTACCAGTAGTGTTTTGGATAGTATCTTTCACCATTATCTAGTTGTGCCAATTTCATTACTTTTTCATCTCGTTGAATGCGGCAAATGGTGGTAGATTAGCAAACTGAGTTACTTAAAGGCACATGCAAGTGGGAAAACAAACTTGTATAGGAAAATATGTCCCTAATTAAAAACATTCTTTTATATTGCTACTAAAACACATTAGTACAGTGAGGCTTGAACCCTAACCATTTACTTAGAATTCCCCAGACTCTTGCTAATGTTCTGAAAGCACTTTGTCTTTTGACTTTTCTAATATGTAAAGCTGAGGAAAATTGAATTTGACACTAATCAACAGAAAACTGGAGCATGTGTAGTTGTGGTGGTGTTCTTCAGGTTATTTCAATGGGCAAAAATGTATCTTATACTGAAAGTTTGCTTCTATTTACATAATGTTCACTTATGTCTTTCTGCAGATTTACAAGACGTTAGTCTCTCCCCACCTTCATTTCCTCAGACCTCCCTTCCCTGCAAATCACGGCAGGCACCACGGCAGGAAAATGTGACGAAACCGAAATCTGACTCGGAGATTTTGATACCAGCTATTTTCCAGCAGAGGTCTCTACCTGTTATCAGACTAACAAGGATAGATGCTATCTCCTTACAAAAACAAGTACAAAATTCAAGTTCATCTGCTTTATATGCTTCCAAAGAGAGCAGCAAAAACTTGAAAAACAAATCCAACTGCAGTAATGAGCAAGACCGTGATAAGAAACACAGGCCACATTCATGTTCAGAGTGTGGCAAAAGATTCACACAACTATGCAACCTTCAGGTACACAAACGAATTCACACTGGAGAGAAGCCATATTGCTGTTCTGACTGTAATAAACGATTCTCCAGCAATAGCTACCTTCAGATCCACAGAAGAATTCACACTGGGGAGAGGCCATATACCTGTTCTGAATGTAACAAAAAATTCACCACCAGTAGTACCCTTCAGAAACATACAAGAATTCACAGTGGTGAAAAGCCATATTGTTGTTCTGACTGTGGCAAACGATTCTTCAACAGAAGCAGTCTTGAGAAACACACAAGAATTCACACTGGTGAGAAACCATTTTGCTGCTCTGAATGTGGCAAACGATTCTCACAAATGAGTGGTCTCCAGAACCACACAAGAATTCACACTGGAGAAAAACCATATTGCTGCTCTGAGTGTGGCAGACGATTCTCTGTCAGCTGCCATCTTCAGAAGCACACAAGAATCCACACAGGAGAGAAGCCATATTCCTGTTCTGAATGCAGCAAAAGTTTCTCTACCAGTAGCAGTCTTCAGAAACATGTAAGAATTCACACTGGGGAGAAACCGTATTGTTGTTCCTTCTGTGGCAATCGATTCTATGACAACAGTCGGCTTCTGAACCACACAAGAATTCACACTGGAGAGAAACCATATTCTTGCTCTGAATGTGGGAAACGGTTCTCTACTAACAGTCGCCTTCAGAAGCACAAAAGAATTCATACTGGTGAGAAGCCATATTGCTGTTCTGACTGTGGCAAACTCTTCTCAGATGGTAGTAGTCTTCAGAGACATAAGCGAACTCACTCTGGAGAAAAACCATATTGCTGCTCTGACTGTGGCAAACAATTCTCCACTAGTAGTGGTCTTCACACTCACAAAAGATTTCATACTGGAGAGAAGCCGTTTTGCTGTTCTGAATGTGGCAAACGGTTCTTCACTATTAGCAGTCTTCAGAAGCACACAAGAATTCACACTGGAGAGAAGCCATTCTGCTGTTCAGAATGTGGCAAACGATTCTCTGACAAAGGTGGTTTTCAACAACACACAAGAGTTCACACTGGAGAGAAGCCCTATAGTTGTTCTAAGTGTGCCAAACGATTCTCACAAATGAGTGGTCTTCAGAATCACATAAGAATTCACAACGGAGAGAAGCCATACAGCTGTTCAGAATGTAAAAAACGATTCTTATCAAAGTACAACCTACTGAAGCATACAAAGATTCACACTGGAAAGAAGATTCCTTCCTGAGAGAAGCCATTTTATTGTTGTGAAGGAAGTGTTTGACATTATATACCATTCCATGGAAACATTAGAAAGGCAGTAGAAAAGGAGAGTATAAATGATTAGCCCAGCAAAAATGAACCTCTGACAGCCATATACTGCATATGTAATATTAAGATGCTGGCCTCCCGGCTCGGCCCCATATGGCTCAATAATTGACATGGCTTAGCAGATGGAAACTAAGGTCAAGAAATGAATATTCAATTGTGCTTAGACAAGAGGGTGAGCCACACACAATGGGTAAAGTATAAACATAAGTCAAAAGAGGTAAGTGCCAGCTAGCGTCACATTTTGTCATATAGCTATAGACAGGGTCCAAGATGCAACAAGGTGGAAAAGATTTGACAGATGTAACCACTCCACACTCCAAAATATTTTACAGACTATTACACATGTAGACAGGTAAGAAGTCCCACTGCAAACCCTTTCTTGTCCCACTGCTTTGACTTGCGGAAATACCAAAGACAGCTGAGGCTCCACCTTGGAGTTTGTGAATGTGTTTGTCATTGAAGGGGCAGAAGAAGCAAGGGCTGTGTCATTTTATGGGGGCATAGGAAAGCACTACAAGTATCCATGTTTTTTTTCATTCTTTTATTAAAGGACAGAAAGAATAAAAAATTGTGTAAATGCTGGGCTCGAAACTGCAAATGAAACAGCCACAAATGCACCCCCCCAAAATCTCTTCCTGCAGCCTTGGCCAAAGGTTTTGAGAATGACACAAGTATTATTTTTTTTACAAAGTTTGCTGCTTCATTGTTTTTAGATCTTTTTGTCAGATGTTTCTATGGTATATTGAAGTAGAATTACAAGCATCTCATAAGTTTCAAAGGCTTTAATTGACAATTACATTAAGTTTATTCAAAGAGTCCATATTTGCAGTGTTGGCCCTGCTTTCTTTTTCAAGACCTCTGCAATTCGCCCTGGCAATCAACTTCTGGGCCAAATCCTGAGTGATGGCAGCCCATTCTTGCATAATCAGTGCTTGGAGTTTGTCAGAATTTGTGGGTTGTTGTTTGTCCACCCATCTCTTGAGGATTGACCACAAGTTTTCAATGGGGAGTTTCCTGGCAATGGACCCAAAATTTTGATATTTTGTTCCCCAAGCTACTTAGTTCTCACTTTTTGCCTTATGGCCCGGTGCCCCATCATGCTGGAAAAGGCATTGTGTGTCACCAAACTGTTCTTGGATGGTTGGGAAACATTGCTCTCGGAGGATGTTTTGGTCCAATTCTTTATTAATGGCACGGGATTGGGGGGCACCACTAGTGCAAAGCTTGCTCAGGAATGGCAGTAGGCAGGTGTGAGTGCATCTGCATGCACAGTAAGAGAGGCAAAGATTTTTGGAGAATGGCCTGGTGTCAAGACGGGCAGCATAAATGCCAAGAAAAACATCAAGGACAGACTGATATTCTGCAAAAGGTCCAGGGATTGGACTGCTGAGGGAAAGTCATTTTCTCTGATGAATCCCCTTTCTGATTGTTTGGGGTACCCGGAAAAAAGAGAAGGTGAGTGGCGCTACCATCAGTCCTGTGTCAGGCCAACAGTAAAGCATTCTGACACCATACATGTGTGGGGTTGCTTCTCAGACAAGGGAGTGGGCTCACTCACAATTGTTCCTAAGAACACAGCCATGAATAAAGAATGGGACCAAAACATCCACCGAGAGCAACTTCTCCCAACCATCCAAAAACAGTTTGGTGACCCACAATGCCTTTTAACTAAGTGGCTCAGGGAACAAAACATCAAAGTTCTGGGTCCATATCCAGGAAACTCCCCATTGAGAACTTGTGGTCAATCATCAAGAGGCGGGTGAACAAACAAAAACCCACCAATTCTGACAAACTCCAAGCATTTATAATCCAAGAATGGGCTGCCATCAGTCAGGATTTGGCGCAGAAGTTGATTGCCAGCCTGCCAGAGCAAACTGCAGAGGCCTTGAAAAAGAAAGAAGGGTCAACACTGCAAATATGGACTCTATGCATAAACTTAATGTAATTGTCAATAAAAGCCTTTGAAACTTATGAAATGCTTGTAATTCTACATCAGTATACCATAGAAACATCTGATAAAAAGATCTAAAAACACTGAAGCAGCAAACTTTGTGAAAATCAATACTGGTGTCATTCTCAAAATCTTTGGCCACAACTGTACACTACGTCATTCTCGGCTGATTTCATTAATAGTTTATTTGGTGATTAAACACGGTGGATCAGGTGCATATAATCGCTTATCACAATGGTAAAGTGCAAAACATTGGACTTGTATTAGTGTTCATCTAGTGTCACATTCAGTGACCGACCGGACCAGTGAATTACACACTGAGGGTAAAGCTACACAACCACAAGCGGCTGCTTGAAGGTTCAAAGCATTAACTACAGGAATTTCCCTGGCAGAGATCCGATACGGAGAAGCAAACTGTGTGTTGTGACTTTTTATTCAAAAGCAGGTGAAGATATTTGGGGGATCTAAATGTATAAGGGGTTTGCTTTATTTCAAAATAGACCTGGAGAAGATCTGGTGCAAGACACTGTGGGAGGACTTAAACATCACCTTGGCACACACACACCGGTGGATCAGTCCAAGTTTTATGGGGGCCAAGAAAGAATGGAAGGATAAGTTGGGTATTTTTCCGAGTCTTGTGTTGTTTTGTTCACAATCAGAGTCTACATTCATTTATCAGAGGAAACGGTGTCCTTAAGCGAGGCATTATTATAAAGTTTAAATAAATCTGTTTCTGTTCTTGTGCTTTAAAGCTTACCTAACATGCCCATTTTCAAGCCAATGTTGATCCATGTCTTGGATGTGCTGTTTTACAATAGGGGGGAAATGACCTGTCGTTTTTGGAATTATTTTTATGAGATTCTGCAATTTTTAAAATGTGCCCATCTTCCACTGTGTTAACCTTTCGCCCCCAGGGTCTAGATTTCTGTTACTTAAGATTTTGACAAATATTTATAGTTCAAATGTGCTGCTGTGAAGATGTAGAAAGGCAGTGTGGCACTGAACAGTTTTAGACACTTGTATACTTTTGTGCCATCTTTATTTAATGTTTTTTTGCAGTACATGAAAGCCCCAACCATGACCCTCATTGTGAGCGGACAACTGAAAAAGAACGCATTTTCACCTGACGCAGTGCCAGAAGTCTGTGATTAAAAATGTATTTCTGTACTTCCAATTTGCTTTGGCTGTCATAAACACACCTCGGAAATGTGAAAGGCATGATTCCTGAAAGCAAAAGCTTCAGCGTGGACAGATTTGCTAAGATTTTTAAAGGCTCTTGTTTTTCATGGGCTCCAGTATGCCCATTTTTTAAACTGCAAGAACAGACACAGATTTTTTTCTGATTTAAGAACACAAATTTAAATGTTTATCACATTAATATTGAAAAAATGTAATTCTACTTCAGAAGACCTGAAAATGAATGTCAATGTGTTTTATATTTTTGCTCATGAAGAACTGTCATTCCATAAATTTTAGCTCCTAAAGCAGGACTGTGCAACTCTGATCCTGAAGGGCCACAATGGCTGAAGGTTTTCATTCCAACCATCTTCTTAATCAGTTACCAGTTTTTGCTGCTGCTTAACTTTTGTTTTGCCTTGGTTTTAACTAACTTGACTCGGACCCCTTAGTTCGGTCCTTGAGGGTTGTGGTGGCTGCAGGTTTTTGTTCCAACTCAGTTTCTTAATGAGAAGTCAGTTATTGCTGATGAAGCCCTTACTGCTCAAGTGACATTTTGATGCTTCATTTTAGTGGTCTTTCTTGTTAAAGTTCCCCACCCTTAATTGCTTATTTCTGTCCTAAACAGCTGCATTCACTGTTTTTAATGGCTCCTTATTAGCAATAAGATGCAAATGACAAGGGAGCTAGCAGTTCTCCATCTAGCTTGTCTCCACTTACACCTGCATCGATTCATCATGGATTATTTGATTTAATAAAACTTAAGAGAAAAATGTGACTGACTGAAAATGATGCATTTTACAATACAATACAATACAGTTTATTTTTGTATAGCCCAAAATCATACAGGAAGTGCCGCAATGGGCTTTAATGGGCCCTACCTCTCGACAGCCCCCCAGCCTTGACTCTCTAAGAAGACAAGGAAAAACTCCCAAAAAACCCCAGTAGGGAAAAAATTGAAGAAACATCGGGAAAGGCAGTTCAAAGAGAGACCCCTTTCCAGGTAGGTTGGGCGTGCAGTGGGTGTCAAAAAGAAGGGGGTCAATACAATACACAGAACAGAACAAATCCTCAATACAGTATAAAAATAAAAATTCTAGAAGTACGTGGCAGAATTTAACAGTGGATGACGTACGTGGCAGAATTTAACAGTGGATGACATTTTAGGCTTCAAATCATTTAGGTGAAGCAGACTAATAACCCGAAAAGACTAAATAAGGTCAGAGATTGGCAAGGATTGGTTTCTTATTAAGCAACTGGGTTGGAACAAAAACCTGCAGCCCTCCAAGACTGACATTGCCCACCCCTGCCTTAGTTGTTTCTTTTTCTTTAAGTAGCAGCCAAACAAAGTGAGACATAAAACAAGGCCCCACATGACCAGCTTACTTACCTGTGCGGCCCTCCAGGATCGGAGTTGGACACCCCTGTCCTGAAGTAGCCTAATGGAAAGAATGTGCTAAATATAAAATATATATGACAATGGAAAGAAAGGCATGTACTGACTGTGTTAGCTGTATTGGAAATGTGCTGAAACTGGCACAGAGGTGCACAACAGGCTCCGCCATCAGCGGTCGGGTACAACAAAGGACGGCAAAAATCAGGAAAGAGGAGAAGACACCGTAAGTCTGTTCAATAACTAATTTGAGTCAAATTTGGTGACTAAACAGATTAATTAGATTAAATGTTTCATTTTGAGAACCAGTAGTGCCCCAATATTTTATTTTATTTTTAGTTTGAAGCCCTATAGTTCGTTCAATAGACTGTCCAGTATGTCATTTATGTGCCTATTAAACCCTGGGCCTATGAATGGGGGGGACAGTCAGTGGGGAGCTACATACATGTGGCCAGACAGCAGCCTGCCTGCACTGCTGGAGCTTCTCAGTGCCAGAAATGGGAGCACCACCACCCCCACTGTAAATTTTATGAGCTATAAAGTGCTACTAGGCTAACCTGGCTGGTGGTGTGCGAGAAAGTCTGGTCAACTAACCTCTCATATCTAAGAGGAGCAGGGAGTGGACAATTTCATCGGAGTGTGATGTCTGTTACTACCACTGGGGTATTCTGGTGAACAAACACTGAGAAAGTAAATTTAAGCCAAACTTTTTTTTTTTTTTGCTTGAGAGAATGTACTTAATGGGATAAAAACTTAAGAAATTATCCACCTTCATAAGAAAGCTAGATTGGTTCATAGTGTTAATTTCTTGTATGTGCTGTTGTGATGTGTAAGCATACTTTTTATTTATTAAACAATAAAACAAAAAGCACTCGCCTTGTTTATTTAAATTAAGTATAAAACATGTATTTTAAAAAGCTCCAATTTTTGTATTTAAGTTTCAGTAAATTAACTGAAGTGGCGCAGGGGCGACATGTCACACAGATCAAGAATCCAAACACTTTTACCATGAAGGTGAATATTACTGAATACTGAGCGGAGCTTAAAACAAAAATAAAAACAAGGAGGTCAAAGCATAGAAATAAACTATTACAAAAATACAGAATTTAGGGGGTCTTAAAAAGCCAATTCCTTATGTTCTTTTGGTCCAATGAAGCAGACTGCCGCATCACCACTCCCTGTACTAGAAATCTCTGGTAAAGGAAACTGCTTTTTTTTTTGGGCAGAGTCCAAGAAATCATTTCCCACAGAATTTAATACAGTACAAAAGTGGTACAAAAATGTATAATAAAAATTTTGGATGTGAGTGTCAGTAGGCTTTGTGCCCTCAGAACCCAGTTACCCAAACTGTTCTTTAACATGTGTTATTTGCCTCTCTGATGCTGATCATAAAACAGGTCACTACAATAATCGATTGACAAAAAGAATTCATAATTATAGAATTACGGTTTTTTAGGGTTCCTCTAGAGTGCCTCTTTCTCTTAAACTTTTTAGCTCTAGGCCTTCCTCAAAAAATGGTGGGCTGCAGTGGCTGCAGGTTTTCACTTCAACCAATTTCTTCATTTGAGCCCATTTATTTACCACTAAAGCAATACATTTTTTGGCTTAGTTTTGGTTATCTTGCCTGTTACAATTCAGAACCCTTAATTGCCTATTTTAGTTTTTAGCCTCTGCATTTACTCAAGAAACTGTGAAAAACAGACAGACACACACACAGAGACTGGGTTATCGTGGTATTTCCCTCTTCTTACCCTTTACCTATTTTCTTCAGGGATAAGTGTACTCAACAGGTTTGTTACTGGGTTGGTCTACTGTCACTCCTTAAGATTAACAGACACAGACCCTAATCACAACAGTGCCCTATGAGTGACACACATACAGCTGATTAATCTCTATAGCACTTTAAACTGCACTTTAAACCACACAAGTGCCTTAGGAATAACACAGCCTGTCACTCTCTCAGCACTGCAAGAGACTTGCTTATTATCAACAGGAACATCATGTGATGTTTTAAAGATATCTCAGACCTAAACATTACTTTTGGTCTCCAAGAATACATTTAAACTTACAAAGGTTGAGCATCCTTGACTATAGGCCATTTTTCAGCCAATACTGCCTTACTTTATGTACTGTACTCTACTTTTGGGTAGAACTCTCACCCTCAGCCTTAATAAACCACGCAGCACAGAGCATATAGCAAATCTCTGGCTGCACCAGATGCTCAAGGAAATCTACCTTATTAGTTCAGTCACTCTAGACATTAAGACAAAGCATAGAAAGTTAAAAGCAACATGGTATTTATTATAGGAATAATAATAGCAAATATAACAAGGAATAAAAGAAAGTAAGATTGAAAGTAAAGTCTGGAGATTATTCCTCTCTATTATAATAAAAAAATCCTGGGACAAGACTTTTTCAGAAAGATACTTTCAAGTCCTGTGAGGCTAAAAAAGTTCAACTGTCTTCCAAGATGTTTCAGGTAATGAGGACGGAGGTTTGCAGGTAAGTTAGATTAACTCACTAATCAAGGTGCTGGCACGTGGCAACTTGCACACACAAGTAAGAAGTTCTCGGACATTAAGGAGCCTGTACTGACCCTATCGAATAACCTGAAGGCCATGTCAGAATCTGCACTTTGGGTTACTTTTTTACAGCCTATTCCTAAATCGTGGAGATATTGGTTTACTCTGTTATTTTGGCACCCATTGCATGCTTAACCTACCTGGAAAGGGGTCTCTCTTTGAAATGTCCTCATGGTTTCTCCCATTTTTCCTGCAAGTTTTTTTTTTTGTCTTCTTAGATCAGGGGTCCTCAGTCACGGTCCTGGAGGGCCAGCTAGTTTTCCCAATTAGACCTCAGTCCTCGCTGATCATGAAACTTGCTATTTATCTATATGACTTGTTACCACCTTCAAGACAGATTTTAGTTACACTGTAGATCAGGGGTCCTCAATCACGGTCCTGGAGGTCTGCAGAGTCATCTGGCACCAACCACACAAAGACGTTTTTTAAGGAAATGGCAGAAGAGATAAATGACCGTAATGCATAGAGCAACAACCAGTGGCAGAAACTCATTTATGAAGGCAGGTGTCCAAAGTTTAAATTTCTGGTATACAAAGATATCTCTCTATTATAATAAAAAAAAAAAAAAAACTTGGGTCGAGACGTGATCTTCTCAGAAGACACTTTGACGTCCCGCGAGACAAACGAACAGCCGCTGCCCAGGCTTTTAAATGATCGACGCACAGCGAGACAGACCAAGGCAGCAGCTGATCCGCCCGCATCTCCTTGGCGTGCGTTCAAGACCCCCCCCCCTCCCCTCCCCGAACACAATGGGCAGAAGTGTGAAGTGTCTGGCATGAAGCGAGCAGTGGGCTTTACCCCCTAGTCAGTATTAAAGAAAGAGTGGATGAGAAGTGCCTACCATCTACATTTAGGCTGTGCCCCTACCCTATCAGATCATTGATCCTCTCTGGCATCATCATGATCTGGAATAATACATCAATGTGAAATTAAAAGTTAGTAAACTGAGAGCTTCACAGCCATGAGCTGCCCAGCCAGGAACACTCCACTCCCAACAAGTGGCTTAAAGTGAAAGAGGGACCTGCTTAGAAATCCCATGGCTCTGAGGTGACCAAGACAATCCACAATGACGCACAAGCACTGCACAGAGATTATTGTCAGTGTGCAGTGGTTTTATTGCTTTCTAAAGTAACTGCACAACCGGGAATGAAAGACTTTTGGAAGTTAAACAGTTTAGATTTACAGCATGTTAAATCAAGGAGGGGCAGCAGAAAACGGAGGTTATTTGCTTGTTGCTTTCTGCCTTGCACTGTTATATTAGTAGGAGGAAACTGTGCTCTGTGACATAGATTGCATTCTTCATGTATCAAGTCAACCAATTTGTCAGATACTTGATATGAAATTTGACAGCTATAAACAAAATTGTGTTACTAGACTTGCAGAACAGCTCCACACACAATTAGTGAATTAATCTTTTAGCGAGTAAAACTGAACTAAAAAAAATATGAGATAAACTAAAACCTGAGTATGCTGCAAAAAATAAAACTAGACAAAAATGCAGAACTAAATTAAAATATAACCAAAAGATATCAGAAAACTAGAAACACACATACTGCCGGCTGCCTTCTGTGAAGCATGATGGCAGCTCTGTCCGAAACTTGGGCTGCACTTCTGTCAGTGCTGCATGGGATCAGGTCAATGGAATGGTGACTGCTGGGAAGTAGAAACACATTTGAAGGTTTTCAGGGCAGACATCGACTTTTGTTGAAATTCTGGAGTACAGGACGCTGATCAGCTGTAAATGGCAACAAAACTCGCCATTACGTTTTAGTGCGACTCTCTTTGCTAGAAGGAAAGTTAGCCTCATTGATTTGACCTGCGCATGCGTGAGTAGCGAAGTGCAAATCACCTCAAAAAATGGTATCGACATCTGGCGAGAGACCAAAGCGAATGCACAAAGCAAAATACTCCGTCAATGACATTTTGCGTATTATCGCCAAATCGGACTCTGACTTGTTGGACTCTTGATTTTGATGCAAGTGATCTGAGCAGTGGCATAGCTAGCTTGGTGAAGGCCGCTGTGGAGCGCCCTCAGGTGGGTCCCTCCTGTCTAGCATAACTCTTATCATTTATTTGCAACTAAATCCTAGGGGCCGGCTGGGCAGTGGCGTCACACAAACCGGCTCTCTAAATGAAATTTGTAATAACTTTTTAGATCGCTTTATTACAACTGCTGTAATAAAAAAATAAATCGTGAACCGAATGTAGGAGGTGTGGGTAGTAGTTGTCGTACATAAATATGAGGTGAGGCACAAAAATAACCAGATTGGTAAAAATATATATATTTATTGATGAGTTACAGTATTCTAAACATTGTCACCTCTCTGACTTTGTCTTCCAACCGTCCAACTTGAGCTGACCCTCTAATGTCATCATTTCTAATCCTGTCCATCCTCGTCACACCCAATGCAAATCTTAGCATCTTTAACTCCTCCAGCTCTGTCTCCTGCTGTCTGGTCAGTGCCACCTTCTCCAACCCATATAACATAGCTGGTCTCACTACCATCCTGCAGAACTTCCCTTTCACTCTTGCTGATATCCGTCTGTCACAAATCACTCCCGACACTCTTCTCCACCCATTCCTCCCTGCCTGCACTCTCTTTTTCACCTCTCTTCCACAATCCCCATTACTCTGTACTGTTGATCCCAAGTATTTAAACTCCTCCACCTTCGCCAACTCTACTCCCTGCATCCTCACCATTCCTCTGACCTCCTCTCATTTACACACATGTATTCTGTCTTGTTGTTACTGACCTTCATTCCTCTCCTCTCTAGAGCATATCTCCACCTCTCCAGGGTCACATAAAAATTATATATATATATTACCAAACTTAGTTTTGTAACTTCTACATTGTCTCCCAAACTTTGAAAATTGGAAATAACTGCTTATTTAAGTAGGCCAGGAGTCCAATTAAAAACAGAAGTTGGTTGGAACAAAAATCTGCAGGCACACATTAGGGGATGTCCCCATGTCCCCAGGACTGAGTTTGGGAATCATTACAATAAAGCAATGATGTTGAAGTTAAAGCTTCACCACTCCCTTTGCTAGAAATATCTGGTAAAGATACTATTTTTTTTTTTAAGCAGAGCCCAAGAAATTGTTTCTCAAAGACTTAATACAGTACACACAAGACCAAAAATAAGAATGTGTAATAAGAAAAGAAAACAATGTAATAATAATAAAAATAGAAAAAAAAAATAAACTTATGTGAAAGAACAGTGTGTCACAGGCAGGTCATATATATGAGTGTTAGTAGTAGCAGTTGTCATACATAAATATATGTAAAATGTGGACCCGCTTAACTTTTCCAAGACAGCTTTGTGAGAAAAGATGATTAAAATGTAACATAAGCTAGAAAGTGGAAACTGTTCTGTGCTATGAAATGAAACAATTTAAATTTGTAGCAAATTAAAATGACAACACAGGCCGACAGGATACTGTACTACTACACAATCGACCAGAAAATGGACATCATAAAGTGGCCACGCTCACAAATCCTCACAGAAGTGACACTGACGCACAGTAAGCCATACTAAGGTACACAAAAAAAGGATTACAGATATGTTAAATTGTTAAAGTTTACAAAAATGGAACTGACTGACAAGTGTGGACGAAAACTCAGACCAGACAGCAGGTGCGGTTATAAAGCAGCTTTATTTTGCAGAGTCACAGTGAGAAGAGTTTCAGAAAAGCAGACAATCAAATATACATGACAGTGTCAGGGCTCTTCTGAACTCCGTCTGTTCGGTGGGGTCCTATTTTATACCCCTAGAATGCGTGATTTAATATCATTATAAAATGCAACAGTCACCATATTTATTATACACAATCCTTGAGCCCATTTAATATCCCTTGTAAAACTTGATTTCTTGGCCCCTTTTGTTATGGCGTTCAGATGTAAGCTAAGGGAAAACGTGACAAGGCAGACTCATGTGTGGAATGCTTCGACCTTGAGTCCTTTGCACAAATATTTTTCTGTTTGCTAAAACAAAGCATGCTTTTCGTAAAGCTTACTTCTCAGACATGAATTAGTACAAGGGAACGAAGAGAACATTCATCTTCCACACAAGTCACAAATCATATTATTTAAAATATCACTACTTCTTCTTCCGGCTGCTTCCATTAGTTGTTTCCACAGCGGGTACCTTAAAATACTCACTTGCGTGTCTTCTGTTTCGCAAACGTCTCAACAATGTTTAACACGTCAAGTTGTCTCATTTAAGATTGAGAGTACAGCCACGCCACTAACTCTGTCTTGCTACGTGGTGAGGATGATCGTTCACACGCAGCAGCAGTCACTGGTATAGTCAGCAGTGACATGTAAGCCGTGCAAACGTCACTGGAAGAAGACGACAGTGCACAGTGTACTTCGAAAACAGTCGACTTGGTTGACAGGATCGATTTAAACATGCACGAGATGACAACAATTGAGCGGAAAACGCTGATGAAATGTCGGTGCTATAGCGTTCAGCGAGAAGATCTGCAACAGCACATAATTCGTCGTTAGCCATCGAGGTCAGAGTTGATAATAACAAGACATTGAACGCTGAAGCCATTATATCGAGGCTGTGAAACCACTGTTTTAGTTAAGTCATTAAAAATAAAAAATATATATACACACAGCCCCGAGTGGGTCCCCCAAGCTCACAGGCCTTTGTGCTTTGCACAATCTGTACAATCCATTGCTACACCAGTGGATCTGAAGATGGGGAGGTGAGGTACCGTCTTCAGCTGATCGTGACGCTGAGCACGCGTGTGTAGCAGATGCGCCTACAGCAACAGCACTTGCAATGACAAGAGGTACAGACCAGATTGTGTCGCACTGCCATGCCAAGACATGCCAGGCAGCCAGTCCGCCACGCATTCCTACCGGCCATCGAGCTGCCCCTACACAGCCACCAGAGACGCTGAACAGGCACCGACAGCAAACAGACGTTTGATGTTGAATTTCACGTGAAGCCATTGCTTTGTGTGCTTTTCAGAAAACTGAGTTGCCTGCAACAAATTCTCAGCCCTCAAAGAGTTAATTTGCAAAAACAACCTTTTGGGACAGGTTTTCATTTTTCATCATGACAACAACCCTAAACATGCTGCAAACACAGTGGAGAGTGGGCTTTGAGCTATCATGCTGGACTCTCCGAATATCGACAGCATGATCACAACCACAAGCATGGGGCAGAAACGTGCAGATTGAACACCAACAGGTCCACCTCAGAGCCCTGACCTCAACGTAACTGAAGCTGTAGGGGTCACTTGGAGTGACAAGAGTTCAAAAAGCTGCAAAGGTCAAAGAAGAGTTTGGGCAAATCCTGCTAAGAAGAAGAAGAACTGACCAGAAGACAACCTGAAAAACTCAACAGCAGGAGGCCAAATCGGACTAATTCAACACTGCATTCCAAGAGAGATTACATAAAACACGGACTTGTTTTAAAACCTGTTTACTACTTTTTACTGTATTGATGTTTCTTTGCATTTTATTCTAAAATTGTGTGATGTTTTCAAAAGCAAAGACACACTTACTGCCCAAATACCTACAGGACCTTTAAAAAGAATCTTCTAATGGGCTGAAGACTTTTGCTAAATAAGCTCCAGCTTAAGACCCTCAAGTGCTCACATCCTTCTATGTGATCATTCATGCCATGAATACAAAGACTCCAGCCCTAAAATTCACTATACAGACGTGTTTCAGATAAGCACTGTCCAAGCAGGAGTGAAATGCAGAGTGAATATCAACTCATGCATCCTGCCACACACACACACGGTATCAATTTACGCCATGAGCAGAGGATCATGGGAGCGAGTGCTGTAAAGGTTTACACATTCCTGCTGGACAGAAGATACATTAGGCTTTTGCTCTCCATAATGTCTTTACGTTCACCTTGGAAAAGCTGTTGAAAGAAACGGATGTCATCCGGGGGATAAAGAAGAATTTGAAACTGAACCTGCATATCGTCAGGTCAACAGCGACCGTCCACTTGAGGTTGTCTTGCTGCTGTGCCATTTTCTGTACTGCAAAAAACAGACATCCAACTGGAATTGGAAGGAACTGCTTGACTTTAAGTCGCATTGCGTTTATAAGCCATTTATTAAATCTATACGATAATGGGGTTGATGTTCCCTGTTTTACAGAGATGAGAATGGGCTACGCAAGCAGTAGGAGATTTCTGGAACTAGGCCGACATCGACAAACCGCAACTTGTGAGCGGTCACAAAAAAAAACCCCTAAAACCATACAAAAATCAAAGAAAGACATACGCATACTAAAACCACCAGTACAGCAAGCAGTGCAGTTAGAAATATACAAAAATGAATGACAAACAGTACCCCAAAAATGACAATAAAACAACTGTGTAACCAGTGCCTGGTACCGATGGAAAGTGGTTACTCTTTGTGATCCAAGTTTTTATTGAGAGAATACAACTCGTACAAAATTAACTATTTTCAAAACAGTTTTAGAATATAAAACCACACTACCACCACAATGATGAAAGAATAAAGACCCTCCCTGCCGTCCCCCAATTCCTATGAGCTATGACAGTAGAAAAGAGGGACCTTACACGTGGAGGAGAGAGCCTCAGCTTGTGAGAAGGTTTGATGTGTAAACAGCAACACACCCAGAATGTCTTCCCAATTCAGGGCACAAAGTCGGTTCCCCAAGTTAACAATCCATTTGTCACTTCAGAGAATTCAAGGAGCATCACTTTGTAGCAGAAAGATTTCAAAATAAGGGCAGAAAGAACAAAATTGAGAATAGAAATGCCATCACCCAACCACACCATACTCCACCACCTCATTGCACAGGGTGGTCCACGAGAAAGTGGCCTGCCTCCACCGAGACCACTGCATTACGTGGTGAAGAGTAAAACAATCAAATTTGGTGTGCGTCAATACATCTCTGTGCCCGTTTCAGCCTGCTCATGTACACTCTTTGGAACATCGCGGGATCGGGGCCACTTTTTCGTAGGCCACCTTGTACCTCCCAAACGAGGCTCAACCCTTCAGAGTCACAGTCTTTGGATAAGATAAGTGTCCATCAAAGTCTTTTGAAGTTTCTGATGAGTTTTTCCATACAATGTGGGTCTGTAGACAGGGTGCCTGTGTCAGTCTGAGAGATGCAAACAATCCTCATATTTTGTTATAAAACTCTTGTCTCTATTGCTGTAATGTGTTATATTTTAGCATGAGTTTGACTTCCCATTATTCTTTTCTCTCTTGCTGTGTTTTGAAGTTGCCCATAAGCACTGTGACTTTAAAGTCCCTCTCACAGTGTCCATGACTGTTGAAGTGGGCCGCTACAGGAACATCTGTGTTGCCACGTTTAATGTGGAACTTGTGTAAATTCACTCTCTGGCGGAGTGTTTGTCCAGTTTCTCCCACATTAGAGTGCAATGTCAGGACATTTCATGCAGAGAATGAGGTAGACCACATTAGATGAACTGCAGGAAAATGATCCCTTTATGTGATGTTCTAGTCGACAGTGTGGTATAACTATATGGTCTGTATTATAAATGTGGGCACACGTTTTACATCTTTTCTGTAGGCAGGGAGATGTGCCAATTTCTGTTGGTCCACTTAGGGACCTTCAGACAATTAGTTGCTGCAGGTTTGGTGGTTGTCTGTATGCCAGGAGGGAAGGTTCATGAAATACATTTTTCAGTATTTGGTTGTTGTTTAGCATTGGCTGAAGTTCTTTTATAATGTTTCGAAGTGCTTCAAGATGTGGGTTATAGGTGACTGGGATAAGCAACTGCAGGAGCTCAGACAAGATTTCATCAGACAAGGTTATACCCCCAAAACAACAGACACTCAAATAAGAAGAACTAATGCCATACCCAGAGACAACCTTCATTGTTAAGATCTGCTATTCAGTAAATTAGAGAACTGGTTGAGGTTCTGAATGCTTTTGCCATGTGCTACATACGGACGTTATTGATATTAAACTTTGAAAATGTCCATATTTTTATGTAACATGAAATAAACAAAAAGCATCACCATTTGTTTTCTCTTCATTTCCATATTCCTCCATCCTGTGACTTCCATTGTAAGATCACAGCAAACCTGAACCTTGAGAGTACCACGTCCAAAAGAAATGCCATCTGTGGAGTTGATGCCTGATTTGATAAAATGATGGTTGATGCAGCTGAGCTTTGGGCAGGATTAATAAAAGAACAAGAAAAACCTGATTAAAACAATGAAGTTTAGCCCACGCTGAACCATCAGAAGCACAATGCATACATGGAGATGATCACAATAGCAGAACAATCACAAACCAGGGATGACTTCAATACAACTTATTTGTGAAACCAGGACGCCACATTGAGAAATGCAATTGAGTTTTGGCCCAAAGTAACTTACTGAGAGCATCCTAAGACCATTACTGTCAAAGAACTGTTGGTCACATTCACAACAGCAACATGGCACCTCTCCTGGGTCAAGTGTGTTGCACTCAAGGCAGTTCTCATTGGAAAGTCATTTGCTACATATGAAACACAAATGAAGTTTCTGTTGGGGCTACTTCTTCATTTGCCTTTGTGCTCTGACTTGACACGTGTGCTTCACGGCCTAGTGATGACATTTCTTGTGTTGCTTCGTCTTTTATTCTCTAACATTTGCAGATAGGGTTTTGCATTGTGACTGCACTGTCCCCTTTGTCCTTTCTCACAGCTTACATGGGATGATAACAGATAAGAAGTGGTGGCTCTCAGGCTGGGGATCTGCACTGGCAATCGTAAGGTTGCCGGTTCGAATCCCGTAAATGCCAAAAGGGACTCTGCTCTGTTGGGTCCTTGAGCAAGGCCCTTAACCTGCAATTGCTGAGCGCTTTGAGTAGTGAGCTATATAAATGCAAAGAATTATTTAATTATTATTAAGAAGGTTTAAGTCACAAGTGTGCAGGATTCTGGTGTAGGAATGTTAGTACCTTAAGGTTGTGGACGCCATCTGGCTCAGATGCCTTTCAGTTAGCAGCAGCTTTCTTCATCAATTCTAATTTTATTTGCCATTACCACAGGCTACTGTTTTTTCTTCCAATGGGGGTTTATGATGTCTGACCATCCATTCTACTCTGATGTGTTCTATGGACTTTCACTTATGATATTCTTGAGATTTTTTCAATTTAAAATTTTCTCTTCCCTTGAAGTTCTAGGTTTTTGTTAAACTGTCATTGACAAAAACATTCTTCATTATTTTTCAATATTTATACTTGGATCCTCTAGGTTACTGTGAGGAGTCTTAAGGTATTATTTGCCATTGTAAATTTCCTGCCTTTGTGTGTTATAACGCTACTTATTGGAAATTTGCTGCGACTTCACCTATTCTTTACAAGGTTCTGTTAACGCCACTTCTTTTTTCTTTGTTCTTTTCTCACCCGTATGAATTCGTGTATGGTTTTGAAGATGGCTTTTGTGTAAAAATCGTTTTCCACAATCAGAGCAGCAGTGCGGCTTCTCTCCTGTGTGAATTTTTGCATGTTGGCGTAAACCACCCCTGTCAGAAAATCGTTTGCCACAGTGAGAGCAGCAATACGGCTTTTCTCCAGTATGGATTCTTATGTGTTTCTGAAGACTGCTATTAGTGGAGAATCGTTTTTCACATTGAGAACAGCCATAAGGCTTCTCTCCAGTGTGAATTCGTATGTGGATCTGAAGCTGACCATTGGTTGAAAATCTCCTGTTACATTCAGAACAGCAGTATGGTTTCACTCCAGTATGAACTCTTGTGTGACTCCAAAGTTTGCTACTGTTAGAGAATCGCTTTCCACATTCAGAACAACAATAAAGCTTTTCCCCAGTGTGAAGTCTTGTGTGGTTTTGAAGACCATTCATTTGTGAGAATCGCTTCCCACATTCCGAACAACAATATGGTTTCTCTCCGGTGTGAATTCTTCTGTGAATCTGAAGATTGTTATTTGTAGAGAATTGTTTACCACAGTCAGAACAGCAATGAGGCTTCTCTCCCGTGTGAATTCTTCGGTGGCACCAAAGACTGCTACTGGCAGAGAATCGTTTGCCACAGTCAGAACAGCAATATGGTTTCTCTCCACCATGAACTTTTCTGTGGCTGTGAAGACCATACTTTGAAGAGAATCGTATGCCACAGTCAGAACAGCAAAATGGTTTCTCTCCTGTATGAACTCTTGCATGGCAGTGAAGACCATAACTTGAAGAGTACCGTATGCCACATTCAGAACAGCAATACGACTTCTCACCTGTATGAACTCTTGTGTGGCTATGAAGACCATAACTTGAAGAGAATCGCGTGCCACATTCAGAACAGCAATACGGCTTTTCTCCAGTATGTATTCTTGTGTGGATCTTGAGGTGGCTACTCCTGGAGAACTGTTTGCCGCATTCAGCACAAGCATAAGGCTTCTCTCCAGTGTGAATTTTTGTGTGAGTCTTGAGGTAGCTACTCCTGGAGAATTGTTTGCCACATTCTGAACAGCAATAGGACTTCTCACCCATGTGAGTTTGTGTGTGGCTGTGAAGACCATACAATGAAGAGAACTGTTTGTCACATTTGGAACAGCAATATGGCTTCTCTCCAGTATGAACCCTTTTGTGAGTTAGAAGACTGCTGCTGGTGGAGAACTGTGTGCCACAATCAGTGCAAGAATACGGCTTCTCCCCAGTATGAACTCTTGTGTGCATCTGGAGACACTGTGTGCTTGAAAATTGTTTTCCACATTCAGAGCAGCAATATGGTTTCTGTTCCATTTGATCCTGTTTATCTTTGCAATGAGATGCATTCTTAGATATGTTCTCCGATTCTGTGCACACATCTAAATCTACTACATTTTGATTTTGTTCCTTTTCGGTGTTCATGGAATCTAATTCCCTCTGAATCACTTCAGGCACAGAGCAGTGAATGAATGAGGCCAGCAACAAACTTCCTGGTAGAGATGTCACTTTCTTTAGATTTTCACCTTTCCGTGTTTGATCTGGTTGACGCTGAATGGTACTCTCATTAAACATGCTTAAGCCGAGGTTGCCAGTCTCTTGTGAATCTGTAGAAACGCATAAAAAAAATGAACTTCAAAGTCACTGAGACAGTACAAAAAAAAGAAATATGTCATATTTATGAGACACTCCTATTTTTTTTCAACTGAAATTTAAATAAAACCTGTTTAAAATTACATGAAAATGAAGACATCTCACAAATGAGAATTGACCATTTATTCCTTTAAGCTCATTCAGATTTTCAATTTTAAATTTTACGTCAAAAACATAGCTAATAAAAACCTGATCATTCTGTTTTCTGAATTACATTAAATATTAAAACTTCCTGATGTAACAGTTCATCATAAAACCAAGGAGAACATATGCGACTATTAGATTATTTACAACTAAATAGCTGACAAAAGGCACAACTGACGATATTATTGATCACATTTTGTTAAGTGTCTTACAGCACCACATAATTACTCTGTGATCAGTTCCTTCCTTAATTCAAATTAATAGTTTCAATAATTTCCAATAAATTAAAAGTTTTAAGAGCTGATAAGATGCAAAAGCCAAGCCAGGAGCAGAAACCAAACTGGTAGAGACGGTAGACAGCTGTCCTGGTAGCAAATTCTCTCCATAGGCTGAAACTGCGACTAAGACAAGTACCCAAAAGCAAAGAGGCACAGCTGCCTGCTACCTCCCCATTGACGTTGGTTTGCAGGCCCACAGCCTACAGCACTGCAGTTGTGTGCCAGCCTCAAGCTCTTTCAGCCATAGAATGTAACCCAGCAGCACTGCTCCGTAACTCATTGGGAACACACCTAGAAACGTCAACTTGTGAAAGAAAAATTAAGTGCTTGCAAGTTACTAAGGGTTAAAAGCTGACAAAGCTGTTTTGCTATAACGGCAGATTATTCAGGCCTCTTTAGAAACGCATCTGTTAGACACAGGAAAGATGACCTTTCCTTCTTTAGGGCCACGTCTGACACGTACACAAAACAAAAATGGTTAGCCAATTTGTGCAATATAAATGAAATGCTTAGGTAAAAAATATTATGCTTTTTGACAAGTAAGGGGAAGAGGGTGGGAGGAAGAAAATAAAAAGCCGAAGGAAAGAAGGACCTTTGCTCTTTTGCCTTGCAACGCATGAATCCATGTACTCATCTGTGACTGAATAAAGCTGATTGATTGAACTATTCCTGTCTTCCTCGGGGGTTACTTCCACAAACTCTACATACATCTCCAAAACAGCCAGTCTGAGGTACCACGCAGAAGTCATCAGCTGCTAAATTATTTTAAAGCAAGTTTTTTTGGGCACTTAATGCTTATTTCCACAATATTAGAATAGAAACAAAAAATTAATACAATTTTTAAAATAATAATTGTTTACATTTATATAGTGCTTTTCTCACTACTCAAAGTGCTCTCCATGCAGGGAGGACCCAGAAAGCGAACCCATGATGTGTCAGTAATCTATGCGTTACTTTTATTTGGTCCACTGTCATCTAGTTTTCTAAACTCCATTTTTGGACTTTGGCCCACATGGGTTCAGTTAGCTTGAGGTTGGGGCTCTGAGGTGGACAAGTCTCACCCTATTAATGTTCCATCTGCAGACTTTTGCCCTATGCAGGACTTAAATGGATATATCACATCACACTGAAAAGTCAAAATGTTTGTATAATAAGACGTTTTCCTGAAGATAGTCTGATGAATCAAAACTGGCTTCCATTTTATTCCACTGATTTTGTCCAAATCCCATACTCTGTTGACTGAAATGTCTTTATTCACCGAGGGTTTCGGAAAGGCATCAGTGTACACCTTGACAGCTGATGGACAGACATATGGACGTCTTTACAAACTGAGCATTTCAAATCTGAATGTAGTACCACACAAGACCTCTAGAAACAGTAACGCTAAGTAAATAGTTACATTCTTTGCAACATGATATTTAGAAATGTAAAGCTGAATGCTTCCATTATTGTATCTATAAACTGCTCAAAAAATGAAAGGAACACTTTGAAAACACATCAGATCTCAATGGGGAAAAGAATCCCGCTGGATATCTCTACTGATATGGACTGATGAGGCAATGTGTTAGGAACGAAAGGATACCACATCGTTTGATGGGAATGAAAATGATCAACCTACAGAGGGCTGAATTCAAAGACACCCCGAAAATCAAAGTGGAAAAATGATGCGGCAGGCGAGTCCATTTTGCCGAAATTTCATTGTAGCAACTCCAAATCATATACAGTAGTTTGTATGGCCCCCACGTGCTTGTATGCATGCCTGATAATGTGCTCCTAGTAAGACAACAGATGGTGTCCTGGGGGATCTCCTCCCAGATCTGGACGAGGGCACCACTGAGCTCCTGGACAGTCTGAGGTGCAACCTGGTGGTGTCAAATGGACCAAAACATAATGTCACACCCAGAGGTGGTCTATTGGATTTAGGTCAGGTGAGCATGGGAGCCAGTCAATGGTATCAATTCCTTCATCCTCCAGGAACTGCCTGCATACTCTCGCCACATGAGGCCGGGCATTGTCATGCACCAGGAGGAACCCAGGACCAACTGCATCAGCATACGGTGTGACAATGGGTCCAAAGATTTCATTCCGATACCTAATGGCAGTCAAGGTGCTCTTGTCTAGCCTGTAGAGTTCTGTGCATCCCTTCATGGATATGCCTCCACAGACCATCACTGACCCACCACCAAACCGGTTCACGCTGAATGATGTTACAGGCAGCATAACATTCTCCATGGCTTCTTCTTTCATGTCTGTCACATGTGCTCAGGACGAACCTGCTCTCATCTGTGAACAGCACAGGGCACCAGTGGTGGACCTGCCAATTCTGGTATTCTATGGCAAATGCCAATCAAGCTCCACGGTGCCAGGCAGTGAGCACAGGGCCAACTAGAGAATGCCAGGCCCTCAGGCCATCCTCATGAAGTCTGTTTCTGATTGTTTGATCAGAGACATTCACACCAGCAGCCTGCTGAAGGTCATTTTGTAGGCCTCTGTCAGTGCTCATCCTGGTCCTCCTTGCCCAAAGGAGCAGATACTGGTTAGTACTTTTGATGGGTTAAGGACCTTCTACAGGGGGCCCTGTCCAGCTCTCCTAGAATAACTGCCTGTCTCCTGGAATCTCCTCCATGCCCTTGAGACTGTGCTGGGAGATGCAGCAAAACCTTTGTCAATGGCACATATTGATGTGCCTGCCATCCTGGAGAAGTTGGGCTACCTGTGACAGCTCTGTAGGATCCAGGTAGCTACCAGTAGTGACACTGACCTTAGCCAAATGCAAAACGAGTGAAAAAACAGACAAGAAGGGAAAAATATCAGTGGCCTCCACCTGTTAAACCATTCGTTCCTGTTTTGGGGGTCGTCTCATTGTTGCCCCTCTAGTGCACCAAAACAGCTGAGAATGATTAACAACCCCCTTTGCTACTTAACTGACCAGATCAACAGCCCAGAAGTTTCATTGACTTGATGCTATTCTCTCATTAAAAAGTGTTGCTTTAATTTTGTCTGTCTGCTTTTCACAAGATAACTACTTAATGGATTTAGATTTTTTTCCTAGAATTTGCTTGAACATTCCAGATGATTTTGCGACTTCTCTCGTCATGCTAAGTACCATAGTCCGCTTGTAGGAGTGATATATTTGCGCTAATCCGAGACAGAGGCTGCGTGCTGAGGGGAGGGGAAGCGTGATGTCAGGAGTGGGGAGCCGGACGGGGCCCTCCTCACTGTCCTGTTTCACTACTACGCGGGCGAAGTCGAGGGGGATGGCTAATATGCGTGTGTGTGTGTGTGTGTGTGTTCTATGAAGGATGAGTAGTGTAGCAAAGCTGAATTTTTCACTTTGCAAGAAATGTTGCTGGCACATACTCTGGCACCAAACCACCCTAAACCGATTGAATGGATAATCTCAACCACCTCTGCTGCCTTGCAGTAAGAAGATTATGGGTTTGAGTAGTGAGAAAAATGCTATAAAAATATAAAAAAATATTATTATTATTATTATTATTATTATTCTATGAAGTTTGCTCCTTCTCCTCGTGTTAAGGTAGATTTCTTCTGGGTGGCATTCTTTACCTACAGTATTAAGGGGGACTTTAAGATGTTCAAAATGGACAGCAGGTATAATGCGTCTCCAGCTGGAGTACATTTCTGAAAATTCAATCTTTAAACCCACCCATCTAGTCCCAGAAGTGCCCCTCACTTCATGATCTGTAAAGATATTTTTTTATAGCCTCAACCTCCACTGTGTTTTTCTCATTTGTATGAAGAATAATGCATAACCCTGAAAGTTAGGGTTTTAGGAGAAAACATAAATAATGCATCATGCTGGGATAAATGACACATTCAATTCAAAACCTTTCTTTGTCAATGGGTTTATAAAATCTTCATTTTTTGTAGTGAGATTCATAGATCAAAACATGCTTGCATTTTCATGTTTGATCAAAAAGCAGGAGAGTCTCTTCAGGTAGCTCTTGCCAGCACCAAGCCTTACACTGAATTTTTTTTTTAATTTTAATTTAACACCTACCTTCCCCAGATGAAGTTGAACATGAGAGTTTCTCCATGTTCTCCAAACATTTGGGCTCCTTGTGGACAGGACACTGCTGTTGTGAGGGGTCCCCATGTTGTAAGTGGTCTAATCCGGTGCCTTCTTCATTAGCAGGCACATGCCGGCAGACACACACTGATTTGACGTCTTCTGCCTTGACACTTCTACCAGACTCATTTTTCTGAATGTCAGCGCTAGCAGATGTTTGTTCAGATTCCTCTTTAATGCCCACTATTGCCAATTCACAGTCCTCCTCCTTTTTAATGCCAGGATTGTTCTGCTGGTGGTGCACAGATTCCCACTCACAGTCTTCTTCCTTAATATTCACAATTCTTTCCTCCATGGTAGTCATGACAAGGAGGTTCCTGTGTAGCTCTGGACTGTCCCCTTCCTCGCTATTACTCATATCTTCATAGACCACATCTTCATATTTATATTAAAC
>JANRMT010062791.1:225725178-225782812 GCA_026402145.1 Polypterus bichir lapradei
TTGGTGACTTTGAAGAACAAAAAAAGTCCGTCTACATGCGGCTCGAACCTTGTGCATGTTTGGTAGCACATATCTGTGTGAGAAGCTCTTCTCAGTGATAAAGACTAACAAAACAGCACACAGGAGTCGCCTCACTCATGAGCACCTGCAGTCCATCCTGAGAATCTCCACAACACAGAACCTCACACCAAACATAAACGAACTTGTTGCCAAAAAAAGATACTAGGCGTCCAGCTCTAAAATGACATATGAGCAAAGACAACTGAATGATTTGATTTGTTATTGCTGAAAGGAACACATTTTATTTATATTTCCAGGTTTTGTTATGCAGCATGTTCATATTTGAATTTGTATAATTTTGACAGGATATATTTTTATGGAGAGCAAAATCTTTTGGGATATTTAAAATCTAAGTTTATTTTCTATATAAAATTAAATAAGAGTAAAGAAATTTGAATGTTTGTTCTTTTAACGTTTACTTTATTTCTAACTTGTATAATTTAGACAGGATATAATTTTATGGAGAGCAAAATATTATAAGTTGTTTAAGGTTTGAGTTGATTTATTCAGGAATAATATTCCTGTCTGTTTTTACCATTCCTACCAAAGATATTTCTGTCGACTAAATAAAAATTCCTTCTATTTAAAATTTAAATAGAACTTGAACAAATACGATAGTTCATAATATCCACGCAGACTTGCACGTAAGAGCGGGAGTTATCCGTTTTAACAAGCAGCGTCTTGCACTGATACGAAATAGCTGTGTGTGTATATGTAGATATGTATGTATATGTATATATATGTTTATATATGTGTGTGTGTAAGTGTATATATATATGTATTTGTGTGTATATATGTGTGTGTATGTATGTATGTATGTATGTATGTGTGTATGTATATGTAAGTGTATATATGTAGATATATATATGTATGTATATATGTGTGTGTGTATATATGTGTATATGTATAGATATGTATATATATATGTTTATGTGTGTGTGTAAATATATATATATATTTATATATATATGACAGCAACACTCATCACTCATAACAGTGATTACATTGACAATCATGTTACGTTATTTTCAAAATGTTTCCTTTTCTTTTTCATTGCTTCTTTAACACACTACTTCTCCGCTGCGAAGCGCAGGTATTTTGCTAGTATATATATATGCACACACAACAATTACATTGACAATCATGTTACGTTATTTTCCAAATTTTTCCTTTTCTTTTTCATACCTTCTTTAACACACTACTTCTCCGCTGCGAAGCGCGGGTATTCTGCTAGTATATATATATATATACACACACACAAGTGATGAGTGATCAGACTTTGCTAATGCTTAGCTTTTGTAAAAACAAGTTCTGGATGATTAACTGGACTGACATAACCATTAGTAACCACTCAAATGTCAGACAGATGGGCTTTTATCAGATTTGTCACATATACTCATTAACACAAGTTGTCTCCAAAATGAAAAGAATGACACAAATTTAGTGTTTGCATATTCACATTCAGCAATGAAGTATTTGGTTTTGGAAGTCATTGTAAATGCACTTGTCACAACTATGTATTTTTGTTAAAATGTTATAGGTTCTTTTGAAGTATTCAAATTAGGGATATGGGAATTAGGGGTCAATGCTGATATCTGATAATGTTTATGTACCTGTCTGCCAATGACAATATAGTAATCCCTCGCTATATCGCGCTTCGACTTTCGCGGCTTCACTCTATCGCGGATTTTATATGTAAGCATATCTAAATATATTAACGCGGATTTTTCGCTGCTTCGCGGGTTCTGCGGACAATGGGTCTTTTTACTTCTGGTACATGCTTCCTCAGTTGGTTTGCCCAGTTGATTTCATACAAGGGACGCGATTGGCGGATGGCTGAGAAGCTAACCAATCAGAGCACGCAGTTAAGTTCCTGTGTGCTGAATGGCTCAGCGACGGAGCGTCGAATTCGATTCCGCGGCGTTAACCAGGAAGTCTTGTCTCGCTCATTCAGCATCAACGAGTTTCGCTGTGTAAGGAGTTAACTTGTGTGCTCTTTTGTGTTTATCTTTGTGGATAGTCAAGCCCTTCATTATGGCTCCAAAACGATCTGCTCCTGCTACTGCTTCAGGGGCCGTGCCCAAGCACCAACGGAAGATGTTAACGATTGCCGAAAAGGTAAACGTTTTGGATATGTTGAAGGAAGGGAAAAGCTACACCGCATTAAGACGCCATTACGGCATCAATGAGGCTACGATTCTTTTTATTTAAAAAGTATGAAAGGAATATAAGATCTACGGCCGCAGTGTCCTTTTAAACAGGGTGCAAAATGAGTTATAAGTGGATGTAATAAGGCAGTAGGAATCTGCTTTAGGGATTTGGATTGAAGACTGCCAGAAGAAGAACAACGGCAGTGCTACACAGTTGCCTGAAGTGGCTCCTTTAGAAGAGCTGTAACACTCTCCTTTGTTGTGCAGTAAAATTAAACT
The DNA here is from genome assembly GCA_026402145.1 of Polypterus bichir lapradei. Taxonomy (NCBI): domain Eukaryota; kingdom Metazoa; phylum Chordata; class Cladistia; order Polypteriformes; family Polypteridae; genus Polypterus; species Polypterus bichir. The sequence goes on from JANRMT010062791.1 coordinate 225,727,668, forward strand.
CATCGTTATCGGACAAGTCGTTGTGTCATTGTTGGTGAGTAATCATAATTAATTTTCTACGTACAGTACATATTACATGTACATACGTTTAATGTCACTGTACACACATTTACTGTATACTATTTTTCTTGCATTGTACGTATTTATTGCTGGTGGCCTGTCTAATTGTAATGGCTGTAACATATGTGATATCGGAGACACTTGTTATCTTTAAAATAATATTTAGGTTTTACTGTATATAAACAGTGTGTTTCAATAAATCTTACCTAATATCTAAGAGAGTTATGCTGTATAACTGTGTGGGGAACATTTATAAACAGTGTGGGAGAGTTTATAAGGGCTTAAAATATAAATAAAAATAACCATACAAACATATGGTTTCTACTTCGCGGATTTTCACCTATCGCGTTAGGAACGCAACCCCCGCGATCGAGGAGGGATTACTGTATACACATTCATGAAATACAGAGTAAAATAAGATTTCGATGAAAATTACAGAGAAATGTCACCTTTATTTGTATAACACTTCAATTTTGCTTACCAAGTCACTAAAAATAAATTATGTCTGCCTCATTTGCCTGGCAAATCTATTGGTTTTTATGGGAAATGGATTTGCAGGCTTTTACTTTTCTTTTTCTTTTAGATGAAACAAACTCATCAAAAAAAAAAAAGAAAACTTAAAAAGAATAAAATGCTACAATGAGAAAGGAATAAGTAATGTCACTTAAAAATGACATGTTCTCCCTGTGTCTGCGTGGGTTTCCTCAGGGTGCTCCGGTTTCCTCCCACAGTCCAAAGACATGCAGGTTAGGTGCATTGGCGATCCTAAATTGTCCCTGGTGTGTGCTTGGTGTGTGTCTTGTGTTGGGTGGCTCCTTGCCCGAGATTTGTTCCTGCCTTGTGCTCTGTGCTGGCTGGGATTGGTTCCAGCAGACCCCTGTGACCCTGTGTTAGGATATAGTGGGTTGGACGAGGACTGGCTGACTGACTTAAGAATGACAATAACATTTGCAGATCATTCACAATGTTTAACACAAATGGCTTCTGTTGAACCATATTAAGCTGGCTGCTTGATCCTTGGTTTTACTGGCTGTAGTTTTAAATGCTACAGTACATGCTAATTCCTCCTTTCTTTTTGATTGAATAAATCTAACCAAAACTGAAAGAAAATTATTAAAAATGGAAAAAACATACAACAATAAAAATAAATAAATAAATAAATAAATAACAATATATTTTTCTGCAAGTTTACCATTCTATTTTTTTAGCCTGAGGAGGAAGTGTTTCTTAAAGAACAAAAGCATCTCTAGGCCTTGTCACAGATAATTTCATTTATCTTTCAATTGACAAAATTAGAAGCCGCCCTGAACCTCGCTGTCCACGCTAGCGCACGGGGCTGACAGGAACTTGCATGCTACTGTGGCAATGGCAGAGAACCGACTCCAATTGTTATTCCAGTACTGCAGTGGATTTGCATTTCTTGGGACAAGTGCTTTGGACAGAAAAGTCTGCACCTGCCAGGTGGTATCATGTATGCATATCACAGCATTACATTCAAGGCTATCTTTTATAGTATCTCTGCACTATGGCTTACACCAGTCCTGTCAGATTAAGATTTTTGCACCTTCATATAAATAAGCAGAAGGTACTCAAACGCAGGGTAAAAGTTTAGGGAGCTTGAATGAAAGTATGTACTGCATGTGCCGTTTTTAAAATATTAATATTTGGACTTTTTTGCTGTAAAGCATGAAGTGCTTACGAGTTGCTCAATATTGCTTAAGACACTCAGGTGAAAATGAGGGCAACTGACTCTTACAAAATTCAACACAACAAAAGAGAAATAAGACACAGATGGCACTCTTGCTCATTGAGATAAGAAAACCAAACAAAATTGTCTGTGACTGCTCAAACCAAGTAAATGCAGCCATTAACATTTGTTCCTTTAATCCAGTGATGCTTCTTTTCTCCTTGAGGCCAGAAAACCATGTTTCAATACATAAACTGAAGAGCTGAGAGCGTTTACATGTTTAACAAATAAAACGAATTCATTAAATGCTGCATTGTGATAGTCTTTCAGTATTTACTGTGTATTGTAATTATTCATTTACCAGCATTTTTGAAAGCAATCTGTAAAAGAAGTTTAAATGTTTATTAAGGAAACTACTTAGTTAACACACACCAAACACAATTTTAAAACAAAGCAGCAAAGGTTATAGCTAGCTCAGGCGCTAAATGAAAACTAGCGGCCTTTAAAAAGGGGTTTGCGTTTAACACTGAGAATGCTGCCTGTTTAACTAACGACTAATAACAATACAGGTTAACAGCTTAAAAATACAAACTGGCTGCTCCTAAGACTTATGTGCAAAAACAGATCAGTAAAATCCAGCTATGCTGTGCAGCACATCCTTATATATAATTTGATACTATTCGTATGTATGGTGTTTGCGACAATACCGCGACTCAATACAAGTTAGAACAATGCAATGGGACTCTGCCTCTGTAGTTAGAACATAACGTGGCAAACGCGGACACAGTATTGCATGATTGGCTAAGAATGTTTGAATGCTTCAGTGACGCCGCTGGACGGCCGAGTATAGTAAGTCGGTGTTGGTTCGAGCAGATAACAGTAAGTTCAGTTGGTTTTTGGAACGTTGGTTTGGTTGGACGTACTTTCCAGGACTAACATCGTCGACTGACTTAAACCCTTCGACAGCTCCGGAACCGTAAGTAATTTAGGACGTATCGCCATTTGTTTGGTATGTCGAAATCAATCTTTGGCCAGTTTGGTTTTGGTATCTGTCCTTCTGACATCTATTGGCAAACTGAGTAATGACGGCTGGGTATTAACAACGGTTACTGTTTAAATTTTAGCCGATCTTAGATCTAAAATGACCATGGCAACATAATTATTACTCCGACTCTGATTAGAGTCGTAAAATACGGTTTGTTTTGAAAATTTGTCTGCCGGGAAAAAATCTAATGAGGTGCGCCGAAGAGCTGAGTTCACGTCTCGCAGCCCCGTTTAAACAGGAAGCTCTTCATTACATCGGCCGAAAAGGTCTATTTTAAGCACAAATCAGTGCCATGCTAACAAAATCATTTCAAGGACTTAAAAAAACAAATAATTCTTTGCAGAGAAAGTATGGATTTCACAAACGTAGAATTTGTAGCCCTGTTCGATCGGGCTCCCAGTTGCTATCTTAAATAACATGATGACAAAGTTATTTCAAGGTAAACCAACAACTGCTCTTTCACATTAGATTTTTTTTATGGCCAGCCAAGATTATTGTTTAATATACAGGATGATTTAAAAAGCTTCATCCGATTTCAAAGTGCGACATTTTTACAACCGTGAGGTGCCTAGAAACCAATCACAAACCAATTGAAAGAGGGGGTCTTAGAGTTTCTGACTGTCACTGGAAGATGGCTCCCTTCAGTCTGCGTTGTTTCTCATCACTGGATTGGCCGTAAAGGAACCCACAATTTGGCCCACCAGTTCTGGCCCCCAACATCACCAGATCTCACACCATTTGACTCTTTTTAGGGGGTACGTAAAGGATGCTGTTTATGTGCCACCACTCCCAACAACACTGGATGATCTCTGAAATCGCATTGAAAAAGCCGTAAGTACAATGGCACCCAACATGCTCAATTGAGTATGGGATGAATTTGACTGTCACATTGATGTTGTCCATACAACTGGAGGAGGTCAGATTAAGCACTTGTAAAATTACACAATAAACTTTATGCTCACCTAAACCATTTACCAATTTGCTGCATTGTTCTGTAATGATTTACAAGTGAAATAAACTATTTTGAAATCAGATGAATCTTTGTGAATAACCCTGTATTTAAATGAAATTAGAATAGTGATATTGGACCCGACTGCCATAGTTATTTCTGCTGATTGTTAACTATATTTGAGAGTCTACACTGCAACAGAATATTCACGGCAAGCTGTAAAGTATGGCAAACTTGGGATCCTGCATTCCTCCACAGCCTTTGCAAAGTTGTGTGTGTTGTCTCGGAGCTCTAAGTGAATATTCTCACTGGGAATTTTCCACATTTCTAACATTCCCTGGAGAGTGCCATGGCCATGTGTGATCCTCAGCATTTTTTGGGTGTGCAAGATTGCTTTCTATAACTCAAAAGTACAGTCGATCTACTGTGCAGTTAAACTAAGGGCACTTGGACTTGTATCTGATACCCATATATCAGTGGTAAAGTTTCTGGCAGTGACATTGTGGACATGACTATATTACCGTATATACTCACGTTTAAGTTCTCCCGTGGATAAGTCAGGGCTTGATTTTACAGTATAAGGTATTTTATAATGTCAGTCACATAAGTCGAATGCAGAAAACTCATGCTATTGGTCCAAGAGATTATCATATGCTAACGCCCACCTGAGAGAGTAACAACGGAGCACACAGCCTTTTTTTTTTCCTATGTATTGTGCCTATGTGACCACAACGATAATACTCGAACTACAGTAATCCCTCCTCGATCGCGGGGGTTGCGTTCCAGACCCCCTCGCGATAGGTGAAAATCCGCGAAGTAGAAACCATATGTTTGTTATTTTTATATATTTTAAGCCCTTATAAACTCTCCCATACTGTTAACATTATTAGAGCCCTCTAGACATGAAATAACACCCTTTAGTCAAAGGTTTAAACTGTGCTCCATGACAAGACAGAGATGACAGTTGTTTCTCACAATTAAAAGAATGCAAACATATCTTCTCTTCAAAGGAGCACCGTCAGGAGAATTTCAGAGAGAGAGAGCGCGAGATAAGAAAAGCAAACAATCAAAAAATCAATACGTGCTTTTAAGTATGCCGAAGTATGGAAGCTCCGTGAAAAAGCGGCATTTTGTAGAGGAGCGTCCGTATCCTCTGTGCAAACAGCCCCTCCGTCAGGCGCAGAGAATGTAAGAGAGGGTGAGAGACCAAGAAAAGCAAACAATCAAGCACCGCGCGGGAAGCATATTATTGAGGAGTTTTATTTAATATGTAATACATGCTCTGATTGGGTAGCTTCTAAGCCATCCGCCAATAGCGTCCCTTGTATGAAATCAACTGGGCAAACAAACTGAGGAAGCATGTACCATAAATTAAAAGACCCATTGTCCGCAGAAATCTGCGAACCAGCGAAAAATCCATGATATATATTTAGATATGCTTACGTTTAAAATCCGCGATAGAGTGAAGCCGCGAAAGTCGAAGCGCGATATAGCGAGGGATTACTGTATTCCAAAGCAACATCCGCACTATTTTATGTTTTTTGTATCTCACAACCTCATACACCTTTATCATAAGATCATCCCTCATCAACAATGGCGCATTCGATCAAAAGAAAATATGAAGCTGGTTTTAAATTAAAAGTCGTTGAAGTGGCGAAAGAAATTGGAAACTGCGCTACTGCAACAAAATTTGATGCGCCTGAGAAACTGATGCGAGATTGGAGGAAGCAAGAAGATGTAAAAAAAGAATAAAAAATTAAGTGTCACATTTTTGAATGGCCGTATAAGTCATGGTCTGATTTTATGATCGATTTGTCAGGTTTTCGAGACCCGACTTATACACGAGTACATACGGTATGTACTGTAGCTCTGGAAGTGCTCTACTTTAGAGAAACGATGACTGGGCTATTGCGCAGTGGGGCCCGAGATGCTTAACCATCCTTTGAAATCCCACATCTTCCACAACAGAAAATAGCTGATTGTTCAGAGCAATAAATTCTATCAACTTTGCAGCAATTGTTTTAGCCTTTACACACTCTTTGATTTTTCACATGTAGAATCCCTCAGCAAAGGAATGATCATCACTTGTAAGCACAATCCTTCCTTACATCAGTCACTGACTTCTCAGCATTTGCTGTATGGAAGGTGAGCGCCATGTATGAAAACTAAGAACTCTGTACTGAGTACACAGATCTTCTCTACCTGAGCAAAGCTCTCCTTATCCACCTGTAACCCTTTCACACATTAAATTGAAAAGGCTAAAACCAAGCAGAAAGAGGCAAAATCAACTGTGAATGACCTACGTTATAATCAATTTCATGTCTGCCCTGGCATGGAGCAAGAGAGGGAAAGAAAGAGTGCACAAAAAAAGAGAAAACGCTTCTCAATAGCAAACAAGAGAACACACACTGCACAGATGAAAATCAGCTCTTAACACTGGAAAGAAACAAAAATATGTTGTATAGTTGACTTACCCTAGTAGGTTTGAAAGTGATGGCCATGAAAAAAATGTAATCTCACGGTTTCATGGAGAACAGCGATGAAGAGTGTTTCCTGATAGAATGGGAGCCTATGGTGACCGAGTGTTCCCTTAACCTCCACCACCACCTGCATAAGCATAAAACATTTCATTCTAGCAGACAATATAGTAGAATCAATGTGATCTTGCAATATTTAGCAGAATTTACCAAATATCAAACGAACATTAAATCTAAGTTCCAGGAATTTGACGTTAATATATTCAGATTTCCATGTAAATTTTTATATGTGTACGATTCTTTATATAAAACATCTACCAAATTTCTTGAATTTTTTTTTTTATTTTATTGATTTTATTAAAATCAAATAACATCCCATAAAAATAAGTCAAGTTTTACAAAAATAAATTCAAAACACACACATTTTTTGAATTTAACATCCCTAATGGAGACTGACTGAGGCAGCAAAAACCTTCAACCACTGCAGCCTTGCAGGATCAGGAGTAAATGTGAATCAAACCCCATTCTCCAAGCCAGTCCTTCACATGTAACTATTGAACTAAGCAGCACAGAACTCAAGGCACCATTTTTTTTTTCTTTATTTTTGTTCAGCCCTCCAAGTGTGCATGTGGCCTCAGACAGACCACTCACATATTCACTAGAGGAATGAACAATGTGGGGGCACTTTCAAACAGAGCCGAAACGTAATGTGCTTGAGGTACCCCAGAGACACAAAGGACAAAGGAACAGAGAGGACACGGGCACACGGAGACACTCGGCCCACATGCATGCTGAGCAGCCGTCGAGAATGAGGGGCACATTTACATGACTTTGGGCTGTGCAGAGCAAGACTCTAAAAAGCAGGCAATGAAGGTCTGCAGTTTTCATGAACAAGTATAATTCTTCACCACACACATAATAAAGATAAAGTATAAAAATCGGGTTTACTTTTGCAGATCTGGTACACCAACAAAATGATCCAGCTGTTGAATGCTCATTATTGTAGGAAACAATTTTAGACAGTTAACAATAATAATACATTTTATTTATATAGCACCCTTCCCATTAATGTTAATGTTAAATTCACATGAGTGTCTACTTAATTTCAATAGAATATCAGTTTCTCTTAGTTACTTAGATTATGGTACAGTCTTTTACCCCTTGTAAGTTAACAAGACATAGAACTTTCTTAGCTATTCATGTGTTAGTCAAGCTAGTTAGGAAATGGGCTCATTGCTGGACGCATGGACTGTAGATTAGCTTATAAACAGAACATTGGCATGCAGTTCTCTGATCCTCTCCTGATCTTTCTACACCCTTTAATGAACAGACAAACATCTGAAAATATGACAATATTTAGAGAGAAATAAAACAAGATAAGTAAGCCTTAAACATAAATTACATTAAACAAGAACTTTGCTTTTCTTTTTGATATAATTTTCTCCATTTTTTGTGTTAACTATTTTGCTTTTGAATTTTTACTAAAACTTTTAAAACAAAGATATTTGGATTGTGGAATTATTTGAACACGCGTCGCACTATTCCCTGAATTGTTCTAATGAAGTAAGATAAAGCTGCAGAACTTTGGACATTTTTGGACACCATAATAATGATAGTTTGTTGACTTAATTGGAATTTCTGTCAAGATTTCAGCTCCCTTCCATTCCTAAGGACTATGTTATAGTTTTTGATGTCATCCCAGAAGCTGCAGGGCATTGGCTAAAAGCAAACTAAACATAAATTAGGATGGATGTCTTTTCTGGTTTAATAACTAGTTTATTTTTGGATAGTGTGGAAATCGAGGATAGGAAATGTAATACAGTAATCATACAAGGAATATCTGTAAACTATTCTTTAACCCAGCTTGCATGCCTTTTTGTGCTTGATAATAAGCTGGATAGGTATTGTATTGTATGACGAGGTATTTCAAACTATTCCTAAACGTCATCCAGTTAAAACAATGACTTTTGAAGTTTAGATATGAGCAGGGTGATTTGCCATCTTGTTGGAGTGTTGTATGTTCACTGTATGTTTTGCTGCAAAGTGCTGATTATAGATATTTAAACATTTTGCTCTCCTGTGTAAAATGAATACTTTTAATAATTAATAATTTGTCGGCTTTTCTGAACAGACATGCAAGTTGGAATTTCAAAAGTACACGACAATAAACTTGAATAAATGTCATCCTCAAATGATCCAACGGTACTCCTTCTTTCAGCACTTCAGTAAGTGAAGCTTAAGTATCATTTAAAATGTTTGAAAAACATCTGAATTATGCAATACAAAAATCAAAATACTTTAAATAAAGGTTTCCCTTGTTGCCTCTGGATGTTAAAAGGTCAGCTACTTTGTTCATATAAAACGCTCTGTGTTGGTTAACTTATGTTTCTATATGGTTTAACAAGTATCTCACTAATTAAAAAAAAAAAAAACGAAAAAGCACTGTATCCGGTCACAGCGTTCACTCTGAGGCATAAAACACCAACGTGCCCATCGGACTAAATCCCCCCAAAACTATGCAGCGGTGCAAAAGCATTGATAATGGCACCTAGTGTGTCAAGCAGACACCTAGGTATCGATTCGGGAATAACCAGGGAGAACGAAACATAGCGGTGACAATGAGGGTTTCGGTTTAGTGATGCAAGCGCGACCCCCAAAGCCAGTAACCGGTGGAAACAATTCAGTCGACCCGATTGGCGACCGCCCGCCACCACAGAAAGTACGAGAAGCCTTCGTGTGCCGCTCGGCGGCTGCGACTTCCACCTCTGACGCTGGTTGCTGCCGGAGTTTCATTTTATTCCATCTCTCTCGCACTTTTTCAAAATGACGTTAATGTGTACCTTTTCTTTTCCGTTTCACATGTCCACTTGTGCAACCAGGCCGCACGAGCGTCAATTCTTAATCCTTAATCTGAACTATTAGGGAGTCGCGCAAACAGTGCCTGGCACCGTCTCACTTGGCGTCGCTTTGGTGACGTCATCAGAGACCGCTCTATTTTTTTGGGGGATACGAGTTCATTTGAGGAGAGTCAGTGTGCTGTGTGGATACAAGCACGCCTCAACTTCTCTGATTGTAACACTAAAATTATACGGAAGTGAACAAGAACCAAAATTATGCGTAGCAAACTTTGGTGGATAACATTTAAAATACATTAATGTTTTCGTGTGATATTATATTGTAACGATCCGGCAGCAAGCGCTGGCGGAGTGACGCCGTATGGGTAATTTATGTAAATAGTTTGTGGGGAATTTATGGGTAATTTATGTAAAGCTTATTGTTGTGTCGAAGTTAACTTAATAACCTAATTGTCTTTCTTGTTGTAAGTGTGGTATGTGTTTGTGCTCAATCAGTGGGGTGGGTTGGGTTATCGCCGTCCGGGGTTGTTGTTATTGTAAATAGTCACCATCAAATAGAAAGATGGCTCTGTAAATGACCTTGACCATGGCTATACAACGAGTTTTAAGCTTTGTTTGCTGAGTATCTCCGCTAATAAAGACATACAACAGGACAGGGCTGTGTATTTGCTAAGATTTATCTCAGCAATACTTGCGAGATACTCGGAGTCGTGCGGTGTATGGGACACGAGTGCTCGTTATCTAAAGAGCTGGGTGTAGCTGTGTGCATAACGCTAACAATCCGCTAGCCGACAGCTTGGGAGAGGTGCACGGCAGAGTTCGGCTCTAAAATCTTTAAAGACTCCACCACGGGTCGCTACAATATGTAAATACACGTCTTCATTGCCAGGTTGGACAAGCCCGGGGTATTCGAGTACATTGAGCTACACAGTCTATTTCATCATCGTATCTGAAATCACTTTGTACAGGTACCCTATGAGAAGTGTCCCTCTTTCCGTGTCTTTACATGCATTTTACACGCTTAGTTAAATGCCTTTAAAACAGGGTTGTGCCTTAGGCACCTTATGCACCAAAAGACTGAGTACGTTTTAGCATTGGCCATATGATAGCCAATGAAAATAAAGCAGGCGTTCTTTTGGACGTGTGAGCCAATAAATAAGGAGCAGGGCGTTCCCGAAATCTTAAAATGAAACGCCCTTTACTGCATTTCGACAGACCATTAGACGCTGGGATTCTGTGCTGATTGAAATAATAAGTACAACACATCGTTGGCCTAAACTGTCAAACAGGATCGCTGTAATAACAATAACCAAATTAAACGTATTAGAAAGGTAACTGGGACTATAAGGAAAACGGCAGGGAAAAAATGTGACCCAGAACTGTCGTCAGACAGTAAGAGCCTGAGTGGCCACTTCTTGCAGCACCCACGGCTTCATACCTCCAGTAAATCCTTAACCCTGCACTTGTTTTTCAGCTCCTGCAGCTGAGCCTAACCAATGTGCTGTCCATCGGCAGTCAGAAGTTCGCATCTCCAGATGCCTGGCATCCCAAAACAGTTCTGTGGGGTTAAGAAAGGGAGAGAAGGCTGAACAAGGCAGCACCGGCACACTTTAACTCCTCGGGACAATTATCACAGCAGCTGTGTGTGGCCGGGTGTTGGCGAGGGTCCTGACTGCAGATCTGCAGCGGCAGGCCCCTCCCTATGTGCCTGCCCCACCAGAGGACCCTGTGGCGCCATTTGGTGTGAAGTGTTGGCACTGGGTGAAGTGTGCATGTAAAGGCAGACATGGATGCTGACGCTCTTGGTTGGTCCGCTAGTCGATAATCATCCGCCACGAGATATATGTGATACAATATTTTCCAAATAATACAAAGAGTATTAAAGCTCGTTAGGTATATGCACTTTTGCATGCCCTTACGGGGAATCGAACCTTTGACGGAAGCGCCTGAAGCGAAGCCTCTGACGTTGCGCCACGGCTGCTGGTTCAATTATATGACAGGGTGAAGATCGGAATATTACATTGTTAGGATATACACATACATACACACACGTATCTTTACATCTTTAAGTTCGCCTTATAAATTTTGTTGAATGAAACTGAAACGGATATCATCCAGGAGGATAAAGAAGAAACGGAAACAGAATACTACGATGTCAGTGTGTTCAGTTTGAAATCAGAATGGTTTGCTTGGTTTAATTTGCATTACTTGTATGATTGTTTAAAATATTGAATATAATTAGGTTGATTTGTAGGTATTGTAGTAACAACCCACACTATGCAGAGATGAGCAACGCTACACTTCAAGGATTACACAAGCCAAGAGTAACGTATGGAATTATACCAAGAAAATGTAATAGTGAAATGAGAATGAATTAAATCCAAAAAATAGAAAACATACTTTATCAAACAAGTACATATCAATCATCCTGTACATTTATTTATATTTTATATAAATGAATAATCAAACAGCAAATTACTATTAGAAAATAAAGAGCATAACTGTACAAACACCATTAAAGTTAGTAACCCCAATTTATATTTTTTATTAAGAGAATAAAACTAGTAGAAAATTAACTAGCATTTCCAAAACATTTTGAGAATATTAAAGAATAACCGCACTACAATGAGGAAAGAACAGGAATTAAAACAACTGCCTACCCTCATTTCATGCCTGTGAGTGCCAGAGAATAAGAGAATGAGACAGACTCAGAAGAAGAGAGGAAACTTGTGGTTCGGGAAGAGGGCATCACCTTGCAGCTATAATGAGATGAATGAGTCGACTCACTGGACATTCCTAATTCACTTTGAGAACATTGTGTTAGGTGAAGGTCAGGTCCTAATTAGACAATGCAGAGAATTCAAGGAACATTACATTGAAAAAGAGAGATATTTACTGGTGTGACATCTCAAAATAAGGACATGTCCGAAAAAATGGTGAGAGGAATCAGGACCTTTGCAACTCCTCATCCTGCCCATAACCAGCTCCACTCCAACCACCCCCTGCCTCGTCTTCACCCCACACCTCAACACGACCAAGATCAGCCCTTCACAATCCTCTGACAAGCTGCACTGCAATGTGGCCTAGAAACAAACGCATATCCCCCAACACTGCAAGAATGAAGCTCTACTTCAAGTGCAAAATTACTTTTGTTCTGACAAATATGGGAAGGTTCCACAACTTACACGCAGTATAAAATGACTAACTCTGTAAAATAGTTAATGTATAAAAATAGAATACCCTTACACCCCAACAAAAGATATGAAATAGTGTGGAAAACAAAACTAACTCATATGAAATTGTTGTTGAATATCATCTAACTACCAAATATTCTTACAACTGACAATCTTTTAAGTGTTTTGGATTACCTTGACTTTGTGTTTAATTGGTGCTGCAGCCACATGCGATGTTGTCAAAATGAAGAAAGCTTGACAAGACCGCCATGTTAACACTCACATGTTCACTGGCCTCAAAATATCCAAAGTGGGCTGGTCGGGTCTTTTGGGTTTGAACTCCTTGAGGTTTACCACCTTCAGCATCCCACTGACCCAAGTTTCTGTTTTCCTTTCCTCTCTTGCCATCTGACCATAGCATAACAACAATGCTGGACATTTTGAACTCTCTTTCCTCCTGTTTTATAATACCTTTCATAAATGTTCTTTAGTTTTTAATGTAATTCTGGTGAACTAGTATTATTATTGTAAAGCACTTTAAAGAAATTTCACATATGAAAACATACCATATATCAATAGATGCTTTTTTTAAATCAAAAAAAAGATTTTTGCACATTCATTTCTTATTGTTTATCTATTATAGTATTCTTGATTGGACATACTTTATTGTTTACAGACACTAATGCTGGTATTATTTTCCCCTCCAGGAGGTGCTCTTTTGGAGTGATTCTAGCCACAGGCTCATTGTACCACGGTGTGCTACGAAGCATCTCTGGGGGTCTTTTCTGCTCACTGCTATCAGATTATTCAATGCTTTCTCCCAGTGTACTCATTAAGTTCATTTTGAAATATCTGCACACCATTTCTTTATGTTATTGTAAAGCACTTTATTAATCCAAGGAGTAATAAAATAACAGTGGGAGGTTGAGCTTTTAGTTACAGGGCCCCTAAACTGTGGAATGGTCTGCCTGTTACTATAAGAGATGCCCCTTCAATCTCAGCTTTCATATTCCGGCTGAAGACTCACTACTTCAGTTTAGCACACCCTGACTAGAGCAGCTGATTAACTGTACAGACTGCATCTCTGTTGTTAGTCATTAACACTAAAACATAAGTAACATGATAGTTATAATTTGATACTAACCCTCACCTATTCTGTTTCTGTTCTCGGTACTCAAATGTGGCACTTGGTGCCACGGCCCACCTGCCAAGTTGTTCTGCCTGCCTTTGGTGAAGTCATCTCTGATGGAGGATCACAGGAATCATTGTGTAGAGGGGTCCTTTCATTGGATTGGCAGGCCCAGCGCTGACTCAGGTGTGGAATGGCCAATAGGGGGAAGCAACTTGATGGATGAGGTCTCCAGGACTCTAAACAAATCCAAATCGTATTATGTGATATCATCTACTGTTAAATTCTGCTCCATACTTGTAAATTTCTTTTTTTATACTGTATTGAAGATTTGTTCTGTTTTGTATATTGTATTATCCCCCTTCTTTTTGACACCCACTGCACACCCAACCTACCTGGAAAGGGGTCTCTCTTTGAACTGCCTTTCCCAAGGTTTCTTCCATTTTTTCCCTACAAGGGTTTTTTTGGGAGTTTTTCCTTGTCTTCTTAGAGAGTCAAGGCTGGGGGGCTGTCAAGAGGCAGGGCCCGTTAAAGCCCATTGCTGCACTTCTTGTGTGATGTTGGGCTATACAAAAATAAATTGTACTGTATTTATTAACTCTTTGAGGGCTGAATATTTTTTTACCATAAAACAGTTTCTGAAAAGCAATGGTTTCACACAGAAATCAACATAAAACGTCTGTTGCTGCATGCTGTGGCTTCCAGTTTGCCAAGAATGTGCAGCAAGTTTGCTGCCAGGCTGTCTTCGCGTGGCTGGGGCAGCAGCAGCAGCGATCACAAATATACCTCTTATCATTGTTAAGTGGCAGTTCTACCTGGTGAACATTGTCAGTACCATGATTAGCTGGGGACCAATCAGCTGAAGCTGGAACCTCACACTCGTTTTGGATCACTTGTATCAAAATCAGAGTCTGGCAAGTCATAATCCAGTTCAGAGATAATAGTCAAAATGTCATCTGCGGTGTATTTTGCTTTACACATTCACTTTGATCTCTCGCCAGATGTCAGTCCCATTTTTGTCGTTGTTTGCACCTTGCTACTCTTGGAAATCTCGGCCAAACCAATGAATCTAACATTCCTTCAGGCAACGAGAGTCCAAATAAAAAATAACAGTTGGTTTTCTCACAGTTTACAGTTGATTACCCTCATCAACTCCTCCTTTTGACAAAGAGTCAACATCAGCCCTGAAAGAGTTAATGGAGTGATTGTCTGTGTATTATCTGTCCTTTCTGTATCTTTTGTTTTATGTTTCCAACGCTGTATGCAACTGAATTTCTCTATGGGATTAATAAAGTTCTATCTAATCAGTCACATGACACATTTTGAATTGAAACCTTCTTTGTTTTTTTGACTTTGTTCTTGTTTTTGCATTGTGGTTCTGCTGTATCCATTCAGTTTGGTCTCTAATGGGTTTAGAATTTCTTGCTTGGCCCCTAAGTCTGACATTTTATTATTTCTCAATGGTGTCTTCTATCTACCGGTTTTCTGTTCACTCAACAACCATTTCTGAATGCTGTGCCTTTCCAGGTGTTCACAACAATTGTACATTTAGGGGTCACCTCTAATGTGGAGCAGGCTGAAAAGAACTGACTGTTTTTTATACTTCAATTCTAAACATTATAATTGTCAAATGGCTCAGCTATTTATTCTTTTCAAACCCAATTTCAAAATACTGCCTGCAGCTTCTTTCTTATTTATTCACTGTTATTCAGATATTGCGTCTAATTCTCTGCTTTTACTGAAAGAGCACAAAAACTCAAAATTATTACTTTAAGATTGTCACTTTTAAAAAAAAAATCATTGAGTTTAAAGGCTTTGAAATAAAAACATCACATGAAAACAAAATTTCAGCATGTTATTTAGTTAAAGTAGAAAACTGGTCAAGAGACTGAATGCTTTTGTAAGGCAGCATACTGTATATGTTTTTGATTGATCCATAAAAATTTAGAAAAAAAAAATGTTCAGTAATAAAATATATTGTTTATGTAACACAAAAAGGTAAAAAGCATCACCATTTTCTCATCACTGTCCCTCCTCATCCTTCCTCTGGCTTCCTTTGTATGATCACAGTGACCCTGAGCCTCGGGCAGCATGTGGGCCGAAAGAGACGGCATCTGTGGAGCAGATACCTTGTAATGCGTTCGTGCAGTCAATGATTAGTTCATGGCAGAACAAATGCAATGCAGATGAATTAATAAAATAAGAACATCCATCCATTTTCCAACCCGCTGAATCCAAACACAGGGTCACGGGGGTCTGCTGGAGCCAATCCCAGCCAACACAGGGCACAAGGCAGGAACCAATCCCAGGCAGGGTGCCAACCCACCACAGGACACACAGAAAAACACCCACACACCAAGCACACACTAGGGCCAATTTAGAATCGCCAATCCACCTAACCTGCATGTCTTTGGACTGTGGGAGGAAACCGGAGCGCCCGGAGTACCCATGCAGACACGGGGAGAACATGCAAACTTCACGCAGGGAGGACCTGGGAAGCGAACCCGGGTCTCCTAACTGCGAGGCAACAGCGCTACCCACTGCGCCACCGTGCTGCTCAAATAAGAACATGAAAAGCATTTTTAAAAATTGTTAAATGTCACAAACACAGAACTAGCAGATGACTCTAAGACTAATGCACAATGAAGTTGATTGCAGAAGCAGAACAATTGCACACCAGGGATAACTTCAAGGACAGCTTCTCTGTAAAACTGTTGACTTTTGAGTACCCAAACTAAGTTACTGAGTGCACCCAAAGACTGCTGAAGAACTGTTTGCCACATTCACAACAGCAATATGGCACTTAAGGCAGTTACAGTGTAAAACACG
The DNA here is from genome assembly GCA_026402145.1 of Polypterus bichir lapradei. Taxonomy (NCBI): domain Eukaryota; kingdom Metazoa; phylum Chordata; class Cladistia; order Polypteriformes; family Polypteridae; genus Polypterus; species Polypterus bichir. The sequence continues at coordinate 225,743,872 of JANRMT010062791.1, forward strand.
GGTGTCGAACTCCAGTCCTGTAGGGCTACAGTGGCTGCAGGTTTTCATTCTAACCATCATTACTGAGCTAATTAACTTCTTTTGCCTTAGTTTTAACTAACTTGACTCAGGCCCATTAGTTGTCTCCTTTTCCTTACTTAGCAGCCAAACAATAATGAGACACAAAACAAGCTACCACATGACCAGCTAACCACAATATCTGAAAATAAAGAAAGGTGAAGGTCTCAGTAAGGTTGATCTCTCAGGTCACCAGAACATTTTGATGGTGTTCTTAGAAAAAAAAAAAAAAAAAAAAACAGAAAAATCAACAATTTTGGAAATGTCTACTGTAGCAGAATGAGAGGAGCAGCAACAAGCCATAGAAGTAAATAACGAGTTTAATTAACAGCAAGAATCAGCTTCTCATCAAGAGATTGATTGGAGTGAAATTGGTTGGAGTTTGAAATCCCAGTTTAACTGGTTATCTGTTGGCTCATTTCACATCTCATTTCTGTTTGGCTGCCATTTAATGAAGAAAGGAATACATTCAGAGGACTGAATCCTTAAAAACATGGGTATTAAAATGAAGGGAAAAGGAGTTAATTGGCAGTGAAAACTGGTCACGAATTAGGAAAAAGGTTAGAACGAAAACCTGCAGCCACTGTGGCCCTCCAGGCCCAGAGTTTGACACCCCTGGTCTACACGCTGGAGACAAATGAGGTCTCTCTTGGTGCTGTTTCTCTACTTGGCTGTGTGCTCTTGAAGTGATGGGTGTGCTTCACAGCTTAGTCATGACACTGCTTGTCTTTTATTCTCTTACACTTATACAGTATACCTGCATTGTCCTCTGTCCCATATATTTATAGCTCCTATAGAGAGTTTTCACTCTCAAGATAACAGGTGTTTCCCACAGCTGCTGCATTAAAACATTCTTGACCTTTGCAGTATTCTGGTGTAGGAACATTAATACCTTAAGCCAGACGCTGTGGACATCATCAGGAATGGACAGCTTACACTTAGCAGCAGGTCCAGGCAGAAGTACAATTTTTCAGCCATTACCAAGGGATACTGTATTTCTTTCTCTGAGGGGTGTGTGTGTGTGTGTGATGTCTGCTCATCCACTTTGCTTTAACATGTTCACATACAGTGTTCTCAAGATTATTTCAAGTTTATTTTCTTTCAGCTCCTTTTAAGTTCTAGGCCTTCCTTAGGTTGGTTCTAAAAAAAAATAATTCACCATTATGTTTCAACAGGTATGCTTATATCTTCTTTTGTTTTTCCTAGGAGTCTTTAGGTTTTACTTACCATTAAAATTTCCTGCCTTTGTATGTTATCATGTTGGAACTTGATGCAACTTTAGTACTTCTTCACAAGATTCAGTTGTCGCCATCTCTTCTCTCTCCTTTCCTTCATCCCTTCTTTGAATTCTTATGTGATTTTGAAGATGACTTTTCTGTAAAAATCGCTTCCCACAGTCAGAACAGTAGTGCGCCTTCTCTCCAGTGTGAATTTTTGCATGTTGTCGTAACCCACCCTTGCCAGAAAATCATTTGCCACAGCGAGAACAGCAATACGGCTTTACCCCAGTATGAATTCTTGTGTGTTTCTGAAGACTGCTGTTTTGAGAGAAGCTCTTGCCACAGTGGGAACAGCCATATGGCTTCTCTCCAGTGTGGATTCGTGTGTGGGTCTCAAGCTGCCAAGCAGTTGAAAATTGCCTGTTACATTCAGAACAGGAGTACAGTTTCTCCCCAGTGTGAACTCTTGTGTGACTCCAAAGATTTCTACTGTTTGAAAACTGCTTTCCACATTCGGCACAACAATAAAGCTTATCTCCAGTGTGAAGTCTCGTGTGGTTTTGAAGACTAATCATTTGTGAGAATCCTTTCCCACATTTGGAACAACAAAATGGTTTCTCTCCAGTGTGAATTCTTCTGTGAATCTGAAAGACAGGTACTACTAGAGAATTGTTTACCACATTCAGAGCAGCCATAGGGCTTTTCTCCTCTGTGAGTTCTTTGGTGGCTCTGAAGAGCGCCAATATGTGAGAATGGTTTGCCACATTCAAAACACCAATATGGCTTCTCTCCTGTATGAACTCTTCTGTGGCTCTGAAGACCATACTTTGAAGAAAATCGTATGCCACAGTCTGAACAGCTATATGGCTTTTCACCTGTGTGAACTCTTGTGTGACAGTGAAGACCATACCTGGAAAAGAATGGTATGCCACATTCAGAACACCAATATGGCTTCTCTCCTGTGTGAATTCTTTTGTGAGTCTGGAGGTAGCTCCTCCTGGAGAATCGCTTGCCACATTCTGAACAGCAATATGGTTTCTCTCCTGTGTGAACTTTGGTGTGGCTGTGAAGACCGTACCAAGAAGAGAATTGCTTGTCACATTTAGAACAACAATACGGCTTCTCTCCAGTGTGAACTCTTCTGTGGGTCAGAAGAGTGCTGCTGGTGGAGAACTGTGTGCCACAATCAGTGCAGGCTTGTCTCCAGTGTGAATTCTCGTGTGTATCTGAAGGCTTCGTCTGCTGTATAATTGTCTTCCACATTCAGAGCAGCTGTATGTCTTCTGTTGCGTACACCTGCGCTTATCTTTGTATGGAGAATTGTGTTTAGAACTTTTCTCCGACTCTTGGGGAACATCTAAATCTGCTAAATTTTGATTTTGTAATTGTTCGGTGTTCATTGTATCTAATTCCCTCTGAATCACTTCAGGAACACAGCAGTACAAGAAAGAGGCTAGTAAAAGACTTCCCGGTAGAGATGTCGGTTTTTTCAGATTTTCACTTTGCTGTGTTTGTGGTGGTTGGGACTGTGATGTGGATGAGCAGAGGTTGCCAGTCTCTTGAGTGTCTGCAGAAATACAAATACACAATAACAGAACTTTTAGATTAATATGAGATTTAAAAAGAGCTCTGATAATTATCTTATTCCTTTTGACATCCACTTAACTCACTGCAACAATCCAACCCTGTCACCTACATTTTTTGCTTAACAGTTTCATTTTTTTCTACTTAACATACTGGTTCATTTGCTATTGCAAGGATCGAAGAAAAACTGAGTTCGAAACATATGGAGACGGCAAAGAATACAAAAATAATAAAAAAAAGCATTATTGTGAGATTTTCTATTACATTTTCAATTTCGATGTATAATAAAACATTGTTTAATATTTGAGATATTGGGACAGCTTAGCTATTAGTTGGGCAAACAAGCTTAATGGACTGAATTGTTTGCTCTCATTTGTCTGATTTTTTATGTTCTTATAACATGAAAACAAAAATGTGAGCCACCTGACAGATGGGAATTGACAATTCTCTCCATTAAACTTGTTTGCATTTGAATTATCTGTCAGGAGCATAAATAAGCGGAACTTGTTGATTTACCTTTCTGAACTATAATGTAAATGTTAAAAGTTCAGTACAAACCAATAATAACTTCTCCGACTATTAGCAGGTCGTTTACAATTGTTTTGTTGATAAAAGGCACGACTGACAACATTATTGATCACATTTTGTTAAGAACAGAATCACATGATTAGAATCAATTAATAATTGTAATAAGTGAAATAAGTGGATAGGATTAGCAAGCTTTGTTGGGCTGAATGTTCTCGTCTAGATTGTTCTAAAAAAGGTTCACATCAGTGCCTTTTTATGAGGAGCACAGGGATTTTGAATTCTCCAGGAGATTTTTTAAAATTTACTGTGTATATAAATCCAGACTTGTTCAGGTACTTTCTTTGTCTGGTTTATTTATCCAGCAAAAAAAATGTAAATGCGGCAATTAGAACTAATATGATATGATATTTCTAATGTTCTAATTTCTTCCTTAATTCAAATTTACTGCATCAGTAATTTTCTATGAATTAAAGGTTGTGAGAGCTGATGAAGTGCAAATAAGCAGAGTCAGGAGTGAGAATCAAAGCGAGTCAACACCAGACGTAGTCAATGAATGAGTAAGACGGCCACCCTGCTACCGGAGACGAGACATAAGCCCTACCTACGCAAGGCTCAAGTAAGCTTCAAGTCCTGACCTTCATGTTTCGAGTCACGTCTTAAGTTATAATGATTACATTCAAAGCAAGTCGAGTCGAGTCATAGTTAAGAAGACTTGAGTGAAAAAGTGCATCCGCTTTGACACCACTACCTGCAATTAATCTCTTTTTACAATGTCTGAAATATACTAACATCTGCACAAAAATTTTGAAAGGTCATGCCACTTCAGAGTGATGTAGCTACATCATCAATTCTCATTTTAAAATAACTTCACATACTTTAATTTTGTATGTTTATAAACAAATATTTCAGCAATCCACCATTACTTGCAGAAAACTGAATTTGGTAGGATGTCATTCCTTTTTCGTGAGTCATGTGACAGAAGTATCACTCCCTCCATGATGAAATATGACCTGCTTAATAAGGTAACTGGGTGCAGGCACTGCCAGTACTCACACTACCACTTTGAACAATGACAGAGGGTCACTTTGGTTGTAGCCCAACACGGAAGATTGTCATAACTATCACATGTAAGTAGCACCTCAACTTTCAGCTTATTTTATTTATTTATTTATTTAATTATTTTTTTGCTTATCATGGTTTAATGTGAATGTGTTCAGCAATGGACGCTTGTTCCTTGAGAACAAGGATCTGGGGGGCACGGTGGTACACTGGTAGCAAATACGAAGCTGTTTCTTGTGTTGTTATTGGTTATGTGGGGAAAGAAAGAATAGGGACTGAGGTTTGGTACGTCCAATAAAGAGGGACGACTGCAATAAACAAAGGCCGCTCAGAAGAACATCCATCCATTGAATTCTGTCTCTGTGTCCCCGACCACCAGCTCACAAACCCAACATTTATACTTTATTGCAATTAAACCAGTGGGATCATTCATATATCTAGCGTCTTGGAGCCTCGTCACCCCTGCCATAAAGGTTCTCTGAACTAAACGTACAAGCTGCTTTTGCAAAGACTTTTTAGAGATATTATGGCAAGGCATCCTGGCAATCTAATGGATGTTCTTCTAGATGAAATTTCTTTATTCTAGCAGGCCTGTCTCTTTTAAATGTACCAACCCCAAATTCCTGTCCTTCCATTTTCTTTCTCCATGTAACCAATCACCACACAATGAACGTCTTCCTATTCACTACCGCTGTGCCACCGTGCCCCCAGATGTTTAATACATGCTTCAATGCATTTCATCATAAAAATGATATCAAGTATACATCCTAGTATTCTAACAGCACAGAGCTCCAAGAGGAGAGCTCTTGGAAATCTAAATCAACTTAGAAGCCAGTGATCATCATCATCTATAAAAAAGCGCTCTCTACTACTGAATTGAATTCCTTTATTGTTATTGTATGGTACAATGAGATTCAATATGCAACTCCCTCATAAACTTACTTTTCTATAAAATGATAAAAAATAAAAATATACAATATGCAAGCATAAGTACAATATATATGTACATAGAGTGCAGATAGTGCAAATGGTTCATAACGTGTCTCAGGTTGTGCAATGGTACAACTGTAGTGCAAGTTTGCAGTCAGGTGATCGTACTTATAAGCACAAACAGTTCTAGAAGCAGCACTTGATGGACTGATTGAGTGCGTTTAGAGCTCTTGGGATGAAACTGTTTCTGAACTGCGAGGTCAGTACAGGAAAGGCTCTGAAGCGTTTGCCGTATGAGAGTAGTTCAAATAGACTGTGGCATGACTGAGTGGAATCCATGCAGATGCTGGTGGATTTCCTTAGGCAGCATCTGCTATAAATGTCCTTCAGAGCTGGAAGCTGCATCCTAATAATCCTCTGCACTCTTGACACAACCCACTGCAGAGCTTTCTGATCAGCTACTGTGCAGCTGTGATACCAAACACACATACAATGGATTAAAATATTCTGAGTGGTACACTGAGAGTAGCAATGCTAAAGCACCTATGGCAGTTTGACCATTCCATGCACCATTATATTGTTACAGAATGGTTACAATCAAGTGAATTAAATTTGTAAACGATATGCAATTAATTTTGGTGTATTTGATAAATCCCACGTCACTGATGTGAATCTGAAAAAAGGGAGATCACACGGAAACAGTAGCACTGGTTTGACGCTGGGTGCCGGCAGTTTGCAAAACCGAGCAGAAACTTGAATACACAAAGGGGAAAGGCTGCCATGAAAATGTGTGAGGCGTTACGCAACATTTCGTTTTTATACATCTCGAAGTGTGCAATGAAATTTCTGTGCGTGCACACCGTTTATACGTGAGGCCTCTGGTGTTATATTTAATGTCGGAGATGTGTAGAGTGAAGATCCCCGGGCAGGGCACCAGCCCACCGCAGGACACACACACCCACACAAATCACACACTAGGGACAATTTAGGATCGCCAATGCAAATGTTTTTGGACTGTGGGAGGAAACCCTCGCAGTCACGGGGAGAACATGGAAACTCCACACAGGGAGGACCCAGGAAGCGAACCAAGGTCTCCTTACTGTGAGGCAGTAGCGCTACCACTGCGCCACCATAGACAGTTTAGTTAGTCTGAATTCCTGGGAGAAATTTCAGTTCCCTGCTACTCCCAAGGAGTGCATTTTTATATGCCATGCCAGTAGCTGTAGTGAATATGTTAAAAGAAAATCAAAAATCTACTGATTTATTTCCTTTATGCTGTCATAACTAGTCTGTTTTTCAGTTGTGTAGAAGTCAATGATAAGAAACATAATAGTGATATAAGGAATACTTATCAAACCCATTCTGACCATCCATGTGAATCTTTAGAATATTTACAGTTTGATAATATAAACTGAACACTGGTGTGGGCAACTCCTGATATGTACTGCATTATATTATTTTGAATCGATCATACATGAGTGTTCAGCAGAATGATTTGTATTCTTTTTGTAGGGTTAAAATGTGCATCTGTGTGTTCGCCGCATGTTTACAAGATTTTCAGGGATCGATTGGTAAGGTTTTGCCTACAGGCATTAAAAGGTGTATTTTAGATTTTGACAGGTCTGTCTAACATAATAGATCAAACTGTAAAAATAATAGTTACAATAATTGCTTTGGGTTAAATTTCATATCCATTTATCTTCATTAAAATGTATTTAATATATTTTCAGATTTCATATTTGATTCATAAATGAAAATGGTCTAAGAGATCTCTCTCTTTTATTTGGGATGGAATTGAAATATCATTTAAAGTTAACAAAAAAGCTGAAAAACCTTAAATCCTAAAAGAAAGTTATATAATATAAAACAAAGTCAACACTTTCATACATAAATTATTACATTGCTGCCTCTGGGTGTTATAAATTCAGGTTCTGTATTCCTATAAATGGTATTGGTTCTTCTTTGTTTCTGTAAATTCTGTAAGGTTTCTTACTAATTACTGTTTTTTAAAAATCCCAAAAAAGTGCACAGCGTCCCTGTCACCATCTTAACTAAGAGATGGCTAGCAACAATGTGAGCATCAACCCACCAACAACACTATCACGCAGTATAAAATGTTTAGCACCAGTCAAAATTTTGAAAACACCCAGAAATATTCATGTTTTTGATACAAACCGATACCCCTTTATAATCAAGTAACCATTAAATTGATTAAAAAATATAGACAAGACATTAATAGTGTTGCTAATGACTATTACTGCTTGAAATGACTGATTCATATTTATTACTCACATATGACTGAAAAGCCCCATTCTCAGCAGCCATTCCTTTAGTATCCTAACGGTCAACTTCTTTAGTGTATTCTTAATTAGTCATGTTTAAATGCTAATTGGTTATTAGAGCAACCTTTATAATTGCATTAGCACCGCCGAAACCTGTTATTCTCTTCACTTGGGTTGCAAGGTACTGGCATTCCTAAAGTTCAGTTCTGGGTTCAAAAATAGTCAAAACCAAAAAGCTTTCTCAAGAAACATGTCACTCCATTGTTTTGTTGCACGATGAAGGTTATTCACTGTGAATGTTGTAAGAGTTGAACCTGCACCCTGGTAATTGTCAAAAGAAGCCCCATTGTAATTTCTGCTGAGTTTGCGCTTAAGTTTCATATTTGTTTAATTCTGAGCTTATGCTTGAAGGCTGAAGGTGTTATTGCCTATTCACTATGATAAAGACTTGAGTTAATGCATTAACTTATTTTATAGCGGCCAGCATACAGATAGATAGATAGACAGATAGCTAGAAAGAGCGAGCTTAAGAGGAACAGGTTATTATTTAGTGCATAATCATTGTTGTATTGCTTAGTTTGTTTCCTGTTGATGTACCCAGCTGGATTATAAAAAAGTAGACCAGGTCTGAAAAACTATAAAAAAAGGAAAAATATTCAAACTCTCAGGGTCATAAACACATTTAAAAAGTCACATTGACAGAACTATCAATCAACCTAGTGGACGGAGTTAATTGTGGTCAACGTTTGTCATGTCCCGTTAGCAACTGTGTGTAACCAATCATGTTAAAAGTTTTCTGATTATGTAATGAATTCTTTGGAATTGTGATCTAGTCAATGAATTGTATAAATAGAGTGCAGAGGACACTCCTTTCCTCTGTAATACTTGCTAATAAGATATGCCATGAGTGTTGCCTCTTGCAAGACTTAGATAATAAATAAGAAAGATTGATGCTTTCTCCTGCCTGTGTTCACTGCCTATATGAGACACCCAGTGGGGGATGCCCGTTAAATTTCTTCCAAAATGTGAATTACTGCCGAGAAGCTGAAGATTTCATACAAAGCTGTCTTAATAGAAGTGGATGGACCGATCTAACCAGGACAGAAGAAGAAAGGGAAGGCCCAGATGCACAACTGTATAACAGTAGTGTGAGAAACAAATGTCATACAGGCTTCCTTTTTAAATACAAAAAACAAATCTAAGTGTCATCTTCTTGCAGAGAAAAGATGACTCTGGGATGCTAGCATATGAGGCAGAGTTTCAAAGAAAAAGCCATATCTGAAACTGGCAAGTAATAAGAAAAGGTTACAATTGTCAATAGAATGGACACTAGATGGTTGGAAAAGTATATTATGGCCAGCATCCATTATTCATTTTGGCCATTTCTGAATGCAGATTTGAATTTTAGGAATGCCAGTACCTTTCCAACCAGTGAATAGAATAACAGGTTTCAGTTTTGCTAAAGCAATTACCAAGGTTTCTCTACATGGCTAATTACAGTACTGTAGTGGGCTGGCACCCTGCCTGGGATTTGTTCCTGCAGACCCCCGTGACCCTGCGTTAGGATATAGCGGGTTGGTCAATGACTGACTGACATGACTAATTAAGGATAAGCTAAGAAATTGACTATTGGGACATTGTAGGAATGGCTACTGAAAATGGGGCTTTTGCTGTCACGTGAAGAAAAAAATGAAAAATAAGTCGTTTCAAGCAATAATAGCCATTAAAATCACTAATAATTTCGCGCCTGTGTTTTAAATCAGTATAATGGTCTTTAAATAGAAACAAGTTATCAAGTTTTATTGAAAGCATGAAAATTTCTGGGTGTGTCCAAATTTTTTGACTGGTATTTTATATACAGGGGTGGGCAAAAGTAGGTTTACAGTTGTTCGTATGGAAAAAGACAAACATGATTATCACAATAGCTTTATTAACTCAAAAGAATGTCACAATGCACTTCGGTAAAATCTCACAAGTGTTCAAATCTACTGCCTCGCGTACTCATAGCTGTAACTCCAGTTTTACCCAGGTTAAACTGACATCGAGGTAGTGGTTCGTGGAACAAGCGGGGAGGCCCAAGTGTCGGAGACCGACTACTACGAGTGGGAGGGCTTCATCAATATGAGGTGAGCCGCGCAGGCCGAGGTCGTTGAGCTTTGTGAGCAATTCAGCCGACTCAAGCGGCGCCCGCCCGTTGTTATCGAGAAGGCGAATGAATATAGGACCTACCCAATCACCAGCCCTAACCTTAAAAACACTGGGGAAGGCAGCAACAGTGAAATGGCATGCCTAAGCTTAAGATAGTGGGGGAGGGGCATATTCCTTCTTTAGCATATAAAAAAAGTTCGTGGAAATGTCCATCCCGGACAACAATTAACACGAGGCAGGACAGGATCCAACTTAAAAAGCTATTTCTTCCACAAACTAAAAAATCCTTCTAAAAACACACATGGATGAACACCTATCCAGAAAAGAGTACGATGAAAACGGTTTCTTTTAACTAAATGAAGCCAACCCGAACAACCGGACGTACAAGGCAGGATAAAATTAAAAAGACTAAATGGGACTAACTAATATAGGACCTACCTAATCAACAATCCTAACCTTAAAAAACACTGGGGAAGGCAGCAACAGGGAAAAAGCACACCTAAGCTTAAGATAGTAGGGGAGGGGTGTTTTTCCGTCTACTGTGGCGGTCACGTGTTTCCGCTTTCTGTGGAGCTTAACACCTTACAGTTGCTGCAGCCAGACGCTCTTGCTCTGCTCGGCCACTGGGACTTTCACATTCAGTTATGTCACTTCACCTCACTCCTCCACATCTATTCTGTCATTTATTATACTTAACCAGGTACCTTTTGTGTTCAGTTTTGGAAAGCCATTTCTCCAGGCGGGCCTCACGATCTGCCAGTTTAATGATTTGGTGCCGCGCAGACACCTGGTGTTGTCTCTCTTCCGTCGCCCTTACGTGACGTCATCAGTTTCCACCTTTTTTATTCTTACCTTATTACGCTTTAGTGAGAGCAAAACACGGATGGATTCTAAATATGCCGATAAAGAAGCAATATTCGTTACTTGAATGAAAAGTCAACGCACCTGAGAATAATACGAAAAAAGGGGGATTGGGGTTAGGATGACAATACCAATTGTGAACAACAGTCATCTGGCAGTGATATCATGAGGCACCACTGAGAGTGCAAGTGGGCTGTAGAAGAAATCAAAGAGCACGATAAAGGCTGATCTACCTAACTGGCTGAAAGAAAGGAACTCTGGTAAGCACATTTAAAATTAGACAAAATTAATTCACAGATTGTTTCTTTATATAGTCTGTAAATACTTACATATACTGTATCCATATTTTATTATCCTTATGTTGTGAACAATCTTAACTAAATCAAAATCATGCAAGCTTTGACCCTTCTTCTGCAAGGGAGTAACACATACCCTATCAATACACTTGATTGATCTCTGTGTCTTTTTGCTAGACATTAGGGGGTCAGGGTTCATAGGCAGGCATTGTACAGCACCCTTCAGTTTAAGGGCCTTGCTCAAGAACAATGGAGTAGGATCCCTTCTGGCAGTAATAGGATTTGAACCAGCAACTTTCCAGATACCAGCATAGATCCTCAGCCACAGAGTATCCCTGTTTATTTGCTTATTATTTGGCCTTCCTAGGCTTACCTTAGGACACCTACATTACACTGGGATGGGCATACCACCTTAGTCAAATTTCCCACCCGCTACTGTCCAAGAACAGGCCGCAGTGAAGTGGATGCTTGATACCTCATTGGGCAAGCCCTGCAGGCCCCCACTCCCCCTCACTTTTCCACAACAAGAATAAGAGTAACAATGCTGGTTACCTCTGTCATTTATTCTTGCTTTTTTATCAACTTTCAGCCTGAAATGACAATGACATTCTGGAGTCATCCTTTAATCATCTTCAGTATGTCACTTTTTTTTTCTTACTCTTAATTTAACATGTATAAAACATGCAGTATAAAATACATTCTTTCTTTTAAATTACATCCTATTGTTATCTTACTGTCAGGGACAATTAGCCTAAAGCCTCAAGCTTACTAAATAACTATTTTAAAAAGCACAACAACTTATTACTTAATCAGCTATTTCAGAGCAGACAGTTTCAGCGTTGATACAACAGTAGTTTAACCACCACTTACAATACAGCCCACAAAAGAGGAACTCATCCTGGTGGTCTGGCATACTTCGTCCAGTCCAAATGTTAAGAGTTTCTCCAATCTTTTCACCTCAGCATTCTCACTCAATTTCTAAACTGTCTAAATGAAGAGAGGCTCTGCTCAATAAGTCGCAAAGAAGCCCCACGGGACATCGGCAGTTGGGATCAATTTTGGCTCACTGGAATTGTAAACACTGAGTTCTTCTGTTACTGTATTAAAGAAGATCCCCACCCCACCACACACACACACACACACACACACCCCTGCAGCACATCTCAAAGGCTCAGCTTGTTTATCCGATGGGGGAGATTACCTCTTTCGGCTGTGGATATGCACCCACTTGTAGGATTTTGTATCATTACTGAAGTTTCAGGGAGGATAATTATCTGTGATCGGGGGATATTGCCCTGAACAATTTCTCACCAGTGACAACCGGTAGCATGGTCAGGAGTGCTTAGGGGAGGTGTGAATGTAAAGGGTGCGCACAGTCAATGGAGGCTGAGCCAGAGCTGGCCACTGTGTACTACGGCACCCACCCAGCGGCAGTACAAGTCAGAGGCACAGCTAGCTTGATGATGGGGATGGTGTGTCTCTTATTGCTCAGTTAAATAAGCTCTTGTTTTTGACTGGGAGGCCCTGTGTTTGCATGTAACTGCTACCATTTCAGGGGGGATCAACCAACTGTGAGTGATTTTCTGATGGTGAATGAGTGTCATAAATTCATGCAGTAGTGGTCCGGTGATTTATTTATTTTTTCGGTGGAGATTCCAGGGATGCACCGAGGCATGGCCCAACCTGCACACACTCACATGCAGAGACACGAAACCAATGAATGAGTGTATAATATACTAAATGAAAACCTAATACAAAACAACAACAATCAGACAAACCTCCCCTTTCCCCTACAGCTGTAACATAACAATGAACCACAACAATAAACACTCACAACGATGTCCTGATACAGTCCAATACAGCACAAGTGGATGAAATGGTTTGGTGTGAAGATAACAATCCAGAGAACAGCTTCCATAATAAATAAATGAATGAAACACTCCTAGCGGTAGTCCTGAGTGTCGAGTGGTGAGATTTGCAGGAGCGCACCTTTTGAAGACGCATGACGATGAATCCAGCACTATACACTCAACAGGCAGGCACGAGACAGTCCATTCATCCCAACAGGAAACAATCCCAGGCACAACTGGCATTTTAGATGACACATTGGGCAGGATACACAAAAAAATTGATCTCCCGTTGCTCCGTCAGACCCCCTTTTTCAACTTTCCCGCTAGGTTCTTTCGTCCCCAGCAGCCCCTATTTCCGTTTCAGTCATCCTATGCGGGTAATCCCCCTTGGGCTGCTGGGAAATGGAGTTCTTCCCATGGTAGCACTGCTACAATACTAACTCATCTTCTTTAAGGCCTTAAGAATCACCAGTCCATTTTTGATCCAAATAGATTCTTAGACTGATCTTTTGCTAGTGGGTCCAGGTAGTTTGTTAACTTCAGGAAGGAACTTCTACAAAGGTTTTAGGGCGTTACATTGAAACAACATTCTCCTCAACTAAACAATGTGTCAAAGTGATTAGAACGGCTAATAAAATGGTAGGCTTGTGGCAATTTGTCCCTGGCTGTGAGTTAGACATGTGTTAAGTTTCAATTCACCCAGTTTCTCTACTGCTTCATTAGAATAAGGAGCATGGACAATTAATCCAACTTCAATTTATTGCTTTTGGTCTTAAAAGACCAATTTTACCTTTATGATATAAATTAGTTGTAAGTTAATGTTATAATTTAATTAGCCTGGCCTACTAGATGCAGGCAGTGTGGTGTAGTGGTTAAGGCTTTGGAGGTTGTTGTTCAAATCCCACCACTGACACCACTGTGTGACCCTGAGCAAGTCACTTGACCTGCCTGTGCTCCAACTGGAAAACCAAAATGAGTTGCAACCAATTGTATCATAAATGCTGTAAGTCGCTTTGAATAAAGGCATCAGCCAAGTAAGCAAATGTAAAACTATCATTTTAAAAGCTTTGGTTTACATTCCTCTAGAAAACAACACAATTATTGCTGATTTGTCACTTTGTTATCTGTAACTTCAGAGATTAATGCTGTTTAATTAGTGTGTGCTCTGTAATAAAACTTCAGGGGCTAAGTTGCTACCTTATCTTGTGTTGCACAAATATTTCATACTCAACCTCACGCTAACTCAGTTTCAGTAGTACTTGTACTGTGTTAGCCATTATGAATGTAGTGAGAAGTCAAGTAAAATGACCCCTTTTATTGGTTAACTAAAAAAGACTACAATAGGCGAGCTTTCGAGGCAACTCGGGCCCCTTGTTCAGGCAATAAAAGGTGTCATTTTACTTGACTTCTCACTACGCTTGAGTTTCAGAAAAACAAAAAAACTCAAGAGGCTAGCTAACTTAACATGTGTTATGTTTTAATTAAAGCCTATTAAAGAATACTCACCAAACAGGAATATTCAGGCTGCAAATCTCCGGGGCTACGTCCCAGCATGTGTCCACAGTACAGAAGGAGCTACGCCTTTTCAGCATTAATTACAATGATAACAGTTAGATAATTAGTACAATAATTGACAATTTATTAATAGTGAGCTCAAAATTTTATACAGTAACAAAGTAGAATAAAATTATAAAAAAGCTGAAATAAGGAATATTATAAATGCACAACATACTGTACATTCCGGAAGACAGAGATACTAACCATCCCCTTGGCATTTGAAAACTTACCCTTATACTGTGTGGCAGGGATACAAAATAATAAGTATTTGTTTTTCTGTGCTGAATGCGTTTTGTTTTCATTGTCCCGTTTGCTGTACTATATGTGTGTATTAGTAAATGTTGTCCCCGTAAGTGAAAAGAGGAAGGATGATGAAGGAAGACCGCATCCCTAAGACGGAAATTACCTGTTAAATACACCAGTTACATCCGGGACATTCTGTATTTAAACGAGGGGAGCAACAGGCAAAAGAGAAGAGGAGAGAGAGAGAGAAGAATAAGAATCATTTACACATCCATATTTCATCTCATTTCCGTTCATCATACAAGTCCGTTACTTGCTTTTTAAGGATCCGGATCTTTATCACGACTGCCAGCACCGGGAAACCCCGGGGTTTGAATACTTATCAACCATTGCTGAGGACACTTACAGTGAGGTCATTTTTTGTATTGTCGGGAGGAAGCAAAATATCATATCTGTCATCATTCAACTGTTACCGGACTTTATTAGCTTTTGGACTCATTTATCACTTTCATTTCCATTGCCGTTTATCATTCATCTGTGCTTGTGTTTCATGTTTATTCGTTTAATATTTGAGGGCAAGGGAGGGTTTTTGTAAATATTGTGTATTTGTGTTTTTGTATAATTAATAATTATTCACAAATGACATTGGGATAGTTGTGGTTTGTGTGCACATAAATATTATTGAATATTTGTCTGTCCTCATGTGTTTTTATATTTATTACTGTTGATATATCCGTATTTGGTTTTACATATCGGTCTATTGTTTGCTTGTTATTTCGTCGTGTCAGGAAAAATAGGCCAATCTGTAAGAAGTACGGTTATCATCTCAAGAGTCTTCAGGTTAGTCCAAGGAAATAGTCTTGGTAGAGTAGTGGCCGGTCTGGGTAAGGGGTCGGCCATTACAACTGTATATCCTGAAGAGCTAACGTTAGTCAGAGATCAAAACTCATTCAACTGGACAATATGTGGCCATTAACCTTCAAAAGAGTGAACACCAGTTTCATTTGCTGCTAACAAAGGGAGCTGGAGGCTGACACTACAGATATCATAAAACCCACAGCTTTACCCTGGGATCTACTTCATTAATATGCTAGGATATATTAACAGTGTCACACACGTGTGTATGGGAGGTAGCTAAAGGGTCTAAATGAGAGTCCACACCAGACCAGGGGGTGGCGGAGTGCACTGACCTTTTTTCTCGCTTTTTCACGGGAAATTCCCCCTGATGACGTCACTTCCGAACCCATGGAGGAGGACCCTTCCAGTTTCCACCCTTTTAATGACATCACTTCCAGGTCCAATCCTATGGAGGAAGATCCTTCCAGATCTGATCCTTGTTGACATCATATCCTGTTTTGGCCTTTAAAGCCACCATCTTACAAACAGTTGATCGGTTTTGTTTTGGTTGGATTCTGTTCTGAGCACATCAGTGCTAGCAATTTACTCTTTTTGCTTATGGCCAGGGAATATTATATGGGTGGCTGCCCCAAATCTTTTTTTATGACTCTTTTGTGTCTGTTTTTTGTGGCGACAGAAACATCCGCTTCTGAAAATAGCTCAGAAAGATTCACCATAACAGCATTCATTTAAAACCAAACATGGCTATTAAAATAGTACGGGTCATATAAATTTGTAAATTCATTCAAATGAACCGTTAAGACACAAGACTGTTCGAATTTCTTTGATTGACTGCTGGAAGACATTCAACAGCTACGATCTTGGGAAAAGTATCCACTATATCAAGAAGTAAAACTCACAAGATAGAAAGGTTCTCTTTTCTTTACTGTAGACAAGCTGCAGTGTAGATCCAGCAGAAGTCTTCCAACTTAACACTAAATCACATACTGGACGACATCAGTGGAAATTAAAGGGAAGTGCATTTAACACTGAAGTTAGAAAGCACTTCTTTACGCAAAGAGTTGTGGGACTCAGGAACAAACTAGTGAGACATGGAGTTGAAGCAGAAACCTTGATAACCTTTAAGAAGAATCTGGATGTCATATTGGGACAGATTAACTGCAAACTAAACTAAGGAGCTTGATGGACTGAAGGGTCTCCTGTCATTTGTTAAATTTATTATGTTCACACATTCAGAATAGCAAGTGAATTCTCGTGTTGCACTCAAAAGACTCAAAATCATTGCAATGCTCAGAGGTTTCTCTTAGCAGCTAATTTTCTCCATTTGGCTTAGTGCTCTGACACAACTGCGTGAAAGTTGCCACCAAGTCATGACCCTTCTTGAATTGCTTATCTTCTGCTCCCTTAAATTTGCATCTAGGGCTTTACATATTGTTGTGAATCTTAGTTTTTGAACTCCCTAATGTCAATTCTGCAGTTATTTATTTTTTTTGATAGGTTGATATTCATTATTGTTTTTTGTGACATCACCACACTGCCATTTTTGTATATTATTTGGGCCACCTCTGTTGCCATTTTGCATTGCATGTAGCTTGGTTTACATCTTACAGACATAACACATACTTGGACTTTTGGTTATCGTTCTGGGTTGGGTATTTTTTTCACAGCCTGGTCCATTCCAAGTACTTTGTCCATGTGACCAGCCTATTTTCAGCTATGGAAGAATACACTGTGCCTCCACTGTCCCAGATTTCTGCTTTGTGTGGTTCATATGCAATGATAACATGCAGATTAGTTTGGAAATTTGGTTTCACTCTCCTTCCCTCATCTATTTGTATATTCTTAACTTTAGTGCTTGAAGCAAGGAGTCTGAATGGGTTGCCATTGTGAACGTCATGTGTGTTAACATGTTCTATTTCAATTTCTTTACCTCCATTTTTTCTCCCTTGTCTCTAGTGTGAATCTTTATGTGCCGCTGAACACTTCTTCTGTCAGCAAATCGTTTCCCACATTGAGAACAGCTAAATGGCTTTTCTCCAGAGTGAGTTGTTACATGGTTCCAAAGGCTGCTCATTTGTGAGAATCGTTTCCCACAGTGTAAACAGCAATACTGTTTCTGTCCGGTGTGAATTCTGGCATGGTTGTGAAGACTACTACTGAAGGAAAATTGTTTGCCACATTCAGAACAGAAATATGGCTTCTCTCCAGTATGAATTCTGGTGTGTATTTGAAGGTTACGTCTGTTAGACAGCTGTTTTCCACATTCAGAACAGCAGTATGGCTTTTCCCCTGAGTGACTCTTTGTGTGGCTGTAAAGACTGCTACTAAAGGAAAAGCGTTTTCCACATTCAGAGCAGGAAAATGGCTTTTCTCCAGTGTGCATTCTTCGATGGGCCTGAAGACCACTACTAGTGGAGAATTGTTTGCCACAATCAGAACAGCAATACGGTTTCTCTCCAGTGTGAATTCTTGTGTGTGTCTGGAGGTGAGTAGTGGTGGTGAATCGTTTGCCACATTCAGAACAGCAATGTGGTTTCTCTCCAGTGTGAATTTGTCTGTGGGCCTGAAGACCACTACAGGTGGAGAATTGTATGCCACATTTAGAGCAATGGTGCAACTTCTTTGTAGTGTGCACTTTTGAGTGGGTCTGAAGACTTTTTCTGGTGGAGAACCGTATTCCACATTCAGAACAGCCATAGTGCTTTTCTCCACTGTGAGTTCTTGTGTGGTTCTGAAGACTACTATAGTAGGAAAATCGTTTGCCACAGTCAGAGCAAGAATATGGCTTCTCTCCAGTGTGAGTTCTTCTGTGGGTCTGAAGATGGGTACAAGTAGCAAACTGCTTGCAATAGTCAGAACAGCAAAATGGCTTCTTCCTGGTGTGAACTGCTGTGTGTATCTGAAGTTCAGCACTGTTGGAGAATTGCTTTCCATACTTGCAGAAGCCATATTGCTGTTCTGTCATATGACTCAACTTATCTTTGTATTTAGACGTTTTCTTCCAGTCTTGGCAAATGGATAAAGTTGCTGATTTTTTATTTTGTACCTGTAGTGTGTTAGTGCCATCTAATTTCTTTGGTATAACTTCCGGTACAACAAAATAATGCAAAGAGGCTGGAATCAAAGTGTCCAGGACAGATGTCAGTTTCTCCATAGTTTCTTCATGTAGTGTTTGTTGTGGTCTGCACTGAACAAAAGTCTGGAGAGTCGAAGAGAAGGTGCCTCTTCCTTGTAAATCTGCTGAAATACATAAATGCACAATTTTATGTAAATTTAATACAACTAGAGAAAGATTTGACAAGCAGAAATCATTTAATACAGAATATCTGATTGCTGTTTATGTAAACCAAAGATCACAGCAATGTGCCAGTTCAGTGCTTTTAAGTTTCTTTTGTTTTTCTCTGCGTAAAACACTGAGTTCATTTTTTTGTGATCACTTGTTATTAACAGAAAAGGAAATCAACATGCCAGAACAAGAAACATTCAGTATGTGAAGAAAACCTAAGCGGGCACCAACTTCTGACCGAACTCCCGCCGCCCCCCCCCCAAATTCCCATGCATTGTGCCAAATAGCTTGACAGATATTGTTAAGAACTAAAGGAAACTTAACTTGGAAAACACGGACCCACTTGAAGATGCCACAGTTACTTTGAACAGTAAATAATAATAAATATATAACACAAGTTTAACAAAGAACCTCATTCATCTCATCAAGCTTGTTTGGATATGAATTATCAGTTAAAAGCAGAAGTTCACAAAACTGGATCATTTTGGTCTCCAAAACTATAAGGTTACATGTTAAAACTTCTCACTATACGAAAATTAATCGCATAGCTGGGTAGAAAAGATACGACTAGATCATGGGAGAAAGGTGCATTTCACAATGTTGTTAACTGCATTTCATTCTGTACCTCATAAAACCGAACAATCAAATGGCACTCAATAATTAAAAGCTTTCTTTTTAATTACATTTAATTTAGCTTCAATACATTTGACATATTTAGTAGTAAGAGCTAGCCAGAACCAACAACCAAGACAAGACACACAGATGGGAGTGTAGGCAGAACCAATGGTTAGGGCCCTATAAAATCTGTTTTATTTATTCACAAATTCTGTGTTTTTTTTTTTTTTTGTTTTGTTTTGTTTTTGATCTTCAGTTTTCACCGTTTTATTTGTCCTTGATTCAGATTTTTGGGTTTTTATTTTTTTACTGTAAGTAGCAACAGCTACAACAAAACAAACAATGATGAAATGGCACACTAGCACAACTGAACCATTCATCAGGTAGGAGCCCAGATCCTCCATAATGCTGTATGCTGAGACTACGAGTAGTAGGGCAGTGAGTGCCCTCCAGAATTGTAGGAGCTGTTACTAGTTTGATGGATCCTTCTGCGATGAAGGTGAACTTCACTTTTAGGGTCTCGGATGTTTGTTACAGCATGAGCTGATGTGTTCTCGACCAGAAAGAACTCTTCGTAGAGCTGAAGATGTTCAGCGAGGTACCCTACTGATTTGAAGCAGCTATTCCACCTGGTGTTTCCTAGCTCGGGGGTTCTTGAAAAAGGCAGACTTTACCCACGTCACTAGTGATGCAGCCTCACTGAAGTATTTCTAGTGCTGCCAGGTCTCTCCCACCACACTGATGACATGACACAAGCAGGTACACTGTTAGGCAGAACCCCTTTTAAAACGTCCTGGTCTGCTTTCAGACAGTATGATGCATTGTGGGTAACCACAGCTAAAATGTCATTAAGATTCAGCTGGTTGTTGTGAAGGGACTGAAGTGATGCTGCCTGTGAGAAGGTGGAAAAGCTGCAGCTCTCCATAAAGATAACATCTGCCAAAAAGCCCTGCTCTTTAGTACCTTTCATTGTAATTATGTACATTATTTCAAATGACTCTTAAACCTTAAATGTTTACAGATTGAAAACATGCATCATTACATCTGTAGCTTCATGTACTGCAAATCTTAAAACAATTAATTACAAAGCAAAAGCAAACTAATCTGCAAGATGCTAAATACGGAAATCAAACAGAAAAAAGAGAAAGAGAGACCCGCTTTTAAGGGCTTGTTGCAGATGAGGAGACACCTTCTCTTCTGCCCAGTTTTGTAGGTGGCGAGTTTATAACAGAAGAGTCAAATGTGGACCTTACGTGCATTGACACCATGAGGCAAAACATTTATTAAATCCTGAATCATTATCATTCATTTTTAAAAGGGTACTATGGTATGCTGGCAAAACATGCAGAAAAGTTGTTGTCCAGATTGGTAAGTCGCCGGGATATTGTTGCGCCCTCAATTTTGCAGTTAAGCTCGCGTTTTAGTTTTTTCGATGTAGTTAGGGTATCTGATACTGCTCGCTTCGACATTTCTCTCTCCTGCAGTGTTTTGATTCGGGAAAATGGTTCAAGGGGTTCTTTGGAGTAAGTGGGCAAAAATCAGAGAGAAGAGGTCCGATACGTCAATAAAATTTACTTATTCAATTATAACATTCAAATACATATAATGCAGTATAATGCAGTAGCGATAGATTATAGAAACAAATATATGCTTACAGTAATATATTTAAAGAAACAAACTTATGCTTACAGTATATCAAAAGAAACAAAGCTATCATCCTAGACCAGTAGACTGAGGGAGCCCGCATGTCAGTCTCGTCAGAGGATCAACTCGTGCCTGGTTCCAAATACCAAACAGGTGTGCACATTCCAAAGAAACTGAGGGCGGAACCTTCCCTTATATACTAATTGAGTGTCCTTGCTCAAAAGCGGCTTACGTGGAAGCAGTGTATGCAGAAGTGATCAGTTTCAGCACACACCCCCTTCCCACGAGACACGGTATTGTTTTTCACTTGGTCCTGATGGAGACGGCGCCTAGTACCAGAAGGCACACAAAAATAAGAGTTGCGTAGTGAAGCCCCTCGAAGTGAAAAACAAGTCAGCATTACCCTTTGGCCATCTCCCCAGTGTATTCCTTCTTGAAGCTGGTTTTTGCACTGAAGCGACCAACGCCCATCTGCTTTCCCGATTCTTTATTTTACCTCTGCTAATGCAGAGAAAACCCCTTCCATTACATGCAGCGACCTAATTCATATGCCTTTAATGAGAAAACATGAAGGAAACATGCGCACAAACAGACAGAGGCACAACTGAATTTCTACAAGAATTGTGTTCGCTTGAAAAACAAACTAGAAAATATTATCTGAATAAGAAAACTACAGATCATTCAATCGTTTAATTTATTGGAAAGTTTTGTAACACTCACCCCTTCAGTCTCTAAATTCCACACATTTCCATTTTTTAATCTAAAATCAGTTTCTATGCGTTAATTCCGTAATTCCATCTGGGTTTTCTGCATTGCGGAAATCGTGTGGCCCTAAATGCTGGACCAAATGGGTAAGATGGTACATGGCTGCCTTGATCATGAATCTTCTTTAAAGGCTGAACTGCTGCTCAGCTGAGTTTTGTTAAATGGGAGAGCCACAGCTGCTTAGTCCTTCATTATTTGGTTGACAGAAGAGTACGCGTATTTGTGTAGCCTTCCAGCCTGAGCACCACCAATTGTTCAGGTAGTATCTAACCATGACTCACTGCCTTCAACATGGCCAGTCTGCTGATGATGGATTTTGCATTAAATGGGAGATCAATTACCATTTTGCCTTTCAGGAGTTAATTTTCTTGTTGTGCATCTTGTAATATGTTCAACTGAGGTTGAAGGAGGTGGAGGGGCGGATATCTCTCTCGAGTTGTATGCTATTCTTAAGACTTTGGACTTTGGTTAAAAGAGGACACTGCACTGGGTTTGGAGTCAAATCTACTGGCTCATGCAGTGCATTTCCAGTTCGAGCTAACTCCTTGCTCCCTACAATACTTTAAGAAGTCTCATTTGTTTATCTTCTGTTCGGGTAAATAGAAAACATGAACAACCAATGCTAACTTTGTCCTTTGACTCTATCATATTACTGAAAACCACAGCGTTTCTTATATTATTTACATGCTGTGTCTAGCTCAGTGTTTCTCAGTGGATCATTGGTGGGTCACATGTGATTCAAGCAATCAGCACAGTGGCATGATATTTTTCCCTTTTTCTGTTTTATGAAGGGGGGCACCCCCACACCCCTGCCCACTCTTCCAAAAGCACTCAGTTCACAAAGGGAAATCCTTACCCACTCTTCTAATTGTGCTTGTTTGACAAAGGGCAGAAGCTCCCACCTCTTCAATTGCTTCCTGTGGGTTGACATTGAATTTAAAAAAGTAAAACTGGATCCTGAGAGCACAAAACATTCAGAAAAACACTGGTCTAGCGGACATTGATGTGCGATGCTTCACATAACAACACAGTTAACATCATTTCAGAAATTAGGTTGGTGGCCAACTACAGTAGCACCTTAGCACCGCTACCTATTTTTTTTAAAGCAGCTGTAGACTATGTGAAGCCTATTAAGAAAAGGAAAATGTTTAGTGAATTCTTGATGCAAGTATTAAGAAAATGAAACACCTGCTATTAATGCCCCTGGAGAACATTTTTTTTACAATTACCTGTCAGAGAGAGGTTGCTGATGAGGCAGCGGCAGGAAGTAGCAAAGAAAGAACAGCCACAGGTATGTGCAGCATTGTGGTCCTGTGGTGTGATAACAGGTTGTACATTTTGCAGGTATTTTTCAATATTACTGATAAAGATATGACCAGTGTGAAAAATTATTATAACTACAGGATATGTTGGAGTTATCTAGGGAAAGATGTGCAATAATACATTACAGTTACACAGGCATCATGTATGATATATTGCAAAGTTATAATAAGCTGTGGTACATAGCAGTACACAGTACAGTAGACTCTCAGTTTAACCGGCACCCATGGGGATTGGTAGACGCCAGGTACGTGTAGTTTCTGGTTGCTTGAGTGTTACAATTAAAAATAGGCCTAAAATTGTAGTCCATAGTAATTAAAAGCAAATTAACTCTTCGAGGGCTAAATATTTTTTTCGGTAGCCGGCAGGAATGCGCAGTAGAGCAGCTACTGGCCACCAAAGCTGCAGAAATTAAAGGTGGATCTGGGTGAGAGAATGCACAAAGTAAAATACTTCATAGACAACGTTTTGTGTATTATTGCTGAACTGGATTTCTGACTTATTGTGCATCGATTTTGATGCAAGTAATCTGGATATTAAAAATGAAAGTGATGTACCAGCATCTTTTGATCGATCCCAGGCTGATTGTAGAGCTGAATGCGTTCATGTAGCTGCATGTGGATGTACGCGACAGTTATCCAGGAGCAACAGAACTTTACTATCCTCTGGCGTTCTTTTCTTTCTTACATTTTCTTTGACGCTGGGAACAAACGAATGGTGGAACCACTTTGTAAAAATTTCAGCGTCCATCCAACTGTTCCTCGGTGGGTGATAATCCACAAGCCAGTCAGTTATGCCTTTAACTCTTTTTGGGCTAATTATTTTTTTATCCCTTTTGTCCCAGGGCTGAATATTTTTCCAGAAAACTCACTTTTCTAAACAGCACACAAAGCAATGATTTCACGCATAAATCAACATAAAACACTTATGTTGTCACTCTGTTTTATGCTCCAGGAGCCCCTACAGTATGCGTATTCACATACTTATTACATACGTTTTTGCCCCATCACTCAAAAGCTGAAAGGCACTTTCTGGTAAAACAACAGCTTGAAGTAGTCGAGGGGATGCTAATCCGTAGTGTCTACCAGCAGGCTGCGTCATTTTGTGAAGTCCAGTTGCTAGCACGTCTCCTGCAGAACAATGTCTGTGTAGTCCTCCCAGGGCTAACATTTTCATTGCCACATCAGCTGCACAAGCATGTCCAACACTACGATCAGCCGATGCAGGCACCTGACTTTCGTTTTTGATCTCCAGATCACCTGTATCAAAGTCGGAGTTCAATAAGTCAGAGTCCGATTCAGCAATAACATGCAAAAAATAAAGAAAGTAAGAAATAGTATGCAGAGAGTATTTTGCTTTGCTCTCTCGCTCGATGTCGATGCCATTCTAGATGTTGCTTACTCTATGCTACTCACGCACACGCAGGGTTTCATCATCAAGTCAACGAGTCTAACAGTCCTCTGAGCAAAAAGTGTCTACCTATAAGTTAACGGTGAGTTTTATCCACATTTACAGCTTTCTTTCACCCTCTGCCCCCGATATCCATCCTCAACCCCTTGTCTCGACATCTGCGCTAAAAGAGTTAAGGAACCTTGGATTGGCAAATTTGCTGATCACACATTAACTGTACATTATGTGTTTCTGATGTGTGTGCACATACAAATACAGTTATACCCTCTTTATTTAGCTTGAACCCATCAGCTACCTTTTCATTACCATCACCCAAAGTACAATTGGGCAAACGCTTCCACATTAACTCAGTCTCATCTGCATTATAAATCTGCTTTGCAGTCAAGCTATTTTCTTCAACCAAATACCTGCAGCTTCAAACTTCACCAATTTCTACTCACCCAACAAGACTAGTTTATGAATGCCATAGCAAGTCCTGAATCGAGTAGATCAGCCACCTGAAAATGAACACTGACTCTCAAACTTTTAAATGAAATAATACCAACCGACTGTTTTATAGACCAAGAAAGGGTAGATGAGGTTAGATCTTTTACTTACACACAGGGCTGTGGAGTCGGAGTCGGAGTCGAGGAGTCGGAGTCGGAGACAATTTTGGGTACCTGGAGTTGGAGTCGGCAAAAAGTTAACCGACTCCGACTCCTACTAAATTTAAATGGGAATTAAAAAAGTAAGTTGAAATGTCCCAATTCACAAACAGTCATAATGAACTACTTCTCTGCTGTAAGAATAAAGCCCAATGCATGCAGTGCATAATGTTACCACAAAACGAACATGTCAAGTAACCATGAAGCATGCTTTTCATTGACTGTATGCGTCACTATATGGGATATAATGCACAGGTAAGGTGCGGCACCGCTTTCCATTGTGTCGTGTTCCACTGTTACAGGGAACTGTGAACCTAGCCTAAAGCCCCCCATACATTTACAGATGCACTGCCGATTTTTTGGCCGTTCAACGAGTCATCACGTGTCAAACGCCTGAAAAATCATCTGGTGTGTTCTCAGCTCCGTCGGCTCCCCTTCGCTATGCGCTAGTGAAGGGGGCCGAAGGGAGTCGAGAACACAGATCTCCCTACCTGTCTCCAGCAGAGGCTCGTTCTGCTGATCAGCTGGCCGGTGAGTGACACAATGCACTAAACTTCCGGCTGGCTGACAGAGGAGACAGCCACTGCAGCAGACAGAGGCATCACATTACTTTGGATGGGGGCGGTGGTCGAGATTTTCGGCAAGCTGGATCTGCCCGTCCATGTGAACACCCGCAATCTGCGGCCGCCAAAACAAAACCTTGTTTTCATTCTGTTTGTCTTTAATCTGGCATTATAGTAGAGTGTTGGCTTCCTAACCAGTAGTTCTGTGGTGAAATGACATGTATGTTGCCTTCCTTTCCTTCAATGGATGTAGAAAATACATTAGCATAGTATATACATACAGAGGAGTCGGAGTCGGAAGATTTAGAAACTGAGGAGTCGGAGTCGGAGCATTTATCTACCGACTCCACAGCCCTGCTTACACACGCGTGAGAGGTAGAGAAGCATGTGGTATGCAAATACTGGGGCACAAGGTGTGGGTGCACATATGGCACACCAAGTTTAAACTTACAATTCCACAAAATCTATTTTAAGGATTATTTCTTTGATTATTTGCCGGTTGCTGGAGTTCTGGTTAATGGAGAGTCTAATGTAGTAGTAGTCCTGTTAAGTATTTAAAGATAATGTTGGCCCTGTGGAAAGGGAGATAGTTAAGCTGCAGAGTCCACGCCAGAGACAAGACAAGGTTCTACTTCTGGGTACAAGACAGAGGCAGCTGAGGAGGATAAAGATAGAGATAGATACTCAGGCAGAAGAAAGGAATGTAGAGAAGGCTGACTACAAGCTTTGATTACATGGCTCATCCACAGTCCAAGGATCTTGATCTGTTTCTCTGTTCTCACCTCCAACAAATCTCAAGACAGAGTGGGTTGCTGGTGTGGTAAAAGTATTTGGAAAACGTGGCCTTAATTAGAGAGGGTACAAATCTGAAACTACCGATACTCTACAAGAGAACACTCTTGACCATGATATCATGTTGCTCCAGCATCTACATAAGTACAGTGGTGCCTTGGTTTGCAAGCATAATTCGGTCCGGAAATGTGCTTGTAATCCAAAGCACTCGTATATCAAAGCGAATTTCCCCATAAGAAATAATGGAAACTCAGATGATTCATTTCACAACCCAAAAATATTCATATAAAAATGATTAATACAAAATGTAAAGTAAAAATACATAAAACAAATTAACCTGCACTTCACCTTTGAAAAGAATCATGGCTGGTGTGAGAGAGAGAGAGAGAGAGGAGAGGAGGAGGAGGGTTATTGTGTAGGACAACTTTCACTCTAACTAATGGAATCCCTGCTATCTGTGGGCTCACCAGAATCTTTTTCTTTTTTTGCGACTTTAACAAGGAACCTCCCCAATGACAGTTGCCTTTGCCTGAAGAGTAACTACACTCGGACACAAATAAAAAAATGCTTTACCCCCTGTAAGGGGGGGGGGATTTGCGTGAAACGATTGTGACCAGATCCGAGCACTTCTCCTTAGCGTGCTTTCAGCCGACACACCCCACTCCTCCTCCTCCTCCTCCTCCTTCAGAACGCACAGAGCAAACAGAACAGCAATCTTGGCAGAAGCAGCACAAAGCCAGTAGCTGATCTGTCCACTTCTGCTTAGCGTGCGTTCAGACCCCCTCCTTCACAACGCGGGGAGCGTTATAAGTGCCGTGAGAAAGAGATTTAACCCCGCCCGGGGCAGGAAATAAAGGAGAAATATTGTTTTTACAAAAGTTTTAAAGTAAAAATGAAAATAATGCATATGTAACAATTCTCATTAAAATAACAGTCTCTTTAAATTGTTTATCCGATAAACCAAATGAGGGGGCGGAGCCCCCTAGTGATAATAATAGTATTAATAAATCCGTGATGTAGCAGGGGCCCGATAGCTGAACCACGGGGGATTACTGTTTACGCACATACGGATGTTGACTATATGAGTGAGGCACACCGACTGAGACCGAGCATGGAAGACAATTACCCACAATCCTACGGAGAGAGAACCACCATCGACTCAGTTGTGATCATGTGATGCTCAGCAGACAAAGTGTATACGTACTGCTCGTATTGCAAGACCTTGCTCGCTTATCAAGTTAAAATTTATTAAAAATTTTAGCTCATCTTGCAAAACACTCGCAGACCAAGTTACTCGCAATCCAAGGTTTTTCTGTGCAGTGAAAAGGGCAAGTGACAGCTGATTTAGGAGTTGCATGTCTCTTTCCTTTTGTTGGCAGTTACCATGGTGGTCTACTAATAATCCCCTCCCCCACCGCAGCAGGATGGTCTTATCATGTCATTCCAGGGCTGAAAGATGTATTGCGTTCCATTTAGCTTGGAAGTCAAAGCTAAGAATGATGCCATACTCGAATTGATTGTGATCCAGTAAAATATTACGAAAAACAAAGTGGTTTTCCAGGAAAACCTTCGTTGTGCTTGCTCCATCAGAACAAATAATGATATTTGGTTTTTTTTTTTTTTTTTTGGTATTTGTTACACTTTTTTTTTTTTAATTCTCCAAGGGGAATAACAACGCATTATGTGGTATTTTGGGTATCCAAACACTACAGCAACATGCCCAAAGATGGACAGGCCATTCAGCCCAACAAAGCTCGCCAGTCTTATCCACTTATTTCATCCAAAAAAACATCAAGTTGAGTTTTGAAAGTCCCTAAAGTCTTACTGTCTACCATACTACTTGGTAGCTTATTCCAAGTGTCTGTGGTTCTCTGTGCAAAGAAAAACTTCCTAATGTTTGTGCGAAATTTACCCTTAAGTTTCCAGCTGTGTCAGTCTCGATCCACTGTACTAATTCCCTTCATAATTTTAAACACTTCAATCATGTCACCTCTTAATTTTCTTTTCAGCCATAAAAGCTCAGCTCTTTTAATCTTTCCTCATAATTCATCTCCTGTACCCCTGGAATCAGCCTAGTTGCTCTTCTCTGGACATTTTCTAGCGCTGCTATGTCCTTTTTATAGCCTGGAGACCAAAACTGCACACAGGACTCCAGATGAGGCCTCACCAGTGTGTAATAAAGGTTGGGCAGAACCTCCTCTGACTTACTCCACACATCAGACTTACTCTGATGTACTCCACACATCAAGGCGCTATACAATACAATACAATACAGTTTATTTTTGTATAGCCCAAGATCACACAGGAAGTGCCGCAATGGGCTTTAACAGGCCCTGCCTCTTGACAGCTCCCCAGCCTTGACTCTCTAAGAAGACAAGGAAAAACTCCCAAAAAAACCTTGTAGGGAAAAATGGAAGAAACCTTGGGAAAGGCAGTTCAAAGAGAGACCCCTTTCCGGGTAGGTTGGGCATGCAGTGGGTGTCAAAAGAAGGGGGTCAATACAATACAATACACAGAACAGAACAGAACAAATCCTCAATACAGTATAAAAATAAAAATTTTTGAAGTACGGAGCAGAATTTAACAGTAGATGATATCACATAATAAGATTTGGATATTTTTAGAGTCCTGGAGACCTCATCCATCAAGCTGCCTCCCCCATTTGGCCGTTCGACGGCTGAAACAGTGCTGGGCCAGCCAATCCGATGAAAGGACCCCTCTACACAATGATTCCTGCGATCCTCCATCAGGGATGACTTTACTATAGGCAGGCAAAACAACTTGGCAGGTGGGCCGTGGCACCAAGTGGCACATTTGAGCTATATAACCTGACAATCAGTTAGCCTTCTTAATGGCTTCTGAACACTGTTGGGATGTCGATAGCTTAGAGTCCACTAGGATTCCTAAATCCTTCTCATAAGCTGTACTCTCGATTTTCTGACCTCCCATTGTGTATTCAAACCTAACATTTTTACTTCCTATGTGTAATACTTTACATTTACTGACATTAAATTTCATCTGCCACAAATCTGCCCAAGCCTGTATGCTATCCAAGTTCTTCTGTAATGATATAACGGATTCCAAATTATCTGCTAATCCACCTATCTTGGTATCATCTGCAAACTTAACCAGCTTGTTACTTCTATTCCTATCTAAATCTATGTGAACAACTGATTTAAAGACACAAATAAGCAGAAGGGCTAGTCAACAGGATAATACCACAGCTTTCACTAACAGTCAAGGTGTGTGTTGTCATCTTGGACTGACGTCATAATCTGAATTTGGACAAACTCAAGCTTTACAGATAAGCTCTGAGTTTCAGAGTTGGAAATCTGGTTTAAGGGGGAGTGTTCCAGGTGAAAATCCTGGCTAGGAACTCAGAAATTGCAACTTCCAGCTCCAAATGGAATGCAGAATGAATCCAACTCCGCACCTGCGCCTCAACTTGTAAAGGCTGGTGTGCACGGAGGGAATCTGGCTGTCTATGCAGCTTGTTTAGTTCATTTGACCCCATGTGTTTTGTTTCAAGTTAAATATTATTGGAGTCGCCCACTTCATTGAATTTACTTTTCATTTTACATTACATTTATTTGTGTATGTAATCTATACTAATAAACGGCAAAGCCCTCACTGACTCACTCACTCACTCACTGACTGACTGACTGACTCATCACTAATTCTCCAAATTCCTGTGTGGGTGGAAGGCTGAAATTTGGCAGGCTTATTCCTTACAGCTTCCTTACAAAAGTTGGGCAGGTTTCATTTCGAAATTCTACACGTAATGGTCATAACTGGAAGCTGTTTTTCTCCATTTACTGTAATGGAGCTGAGCTCGAAAGCCGTGGGGGCGGAGTTTCGTGTGACATCATCACGCCTCCCACGTAATCACGCAATACGTAGAAAACCAGGAAGAGGCCCAAAAAGCGCTGAAGAAAACATGCATTATATAATTGAGAAGGCAGCGAAACAATAAGAAGCGAGCGAGTGATATATACAACCATATTCATGAGTTCTGCTACTTCGGAAACAAAGCACAGTGTAAACCTACACTTTAAATTAAGTTCATAGACAGGCTGCCGCTAGCGTTTGTAATTTAGTGCCTGCCCATATAAGGCCGTCCGTCAGCGGCAATCCAATAGAAACACTGCCACGGGTAAATATTCACGGGTGAAGGACTGTGCTTATGCAGAGGAAGATGAGATGGTCAGGGTGGTGTTTGGCACAAACTCAGCGAAACTGCGAGAGAAAGTTTTAAGTGCCGGGACTTCGGTAGCATTAGATACAGCCATGGACATAGCAAGACATGGCACCAGCACAGCTGGGAAACTTCGATGCATGTACACCGAGCGGCTCACGTGAACTGACGCAGTGCACAGACAAAAAGCAACAGTTCCAAAGAGCGCTGAACAAAAACCGAATTACACAACTGAAAAGGCAGCAAAAAATATGAAGCGTCTGATACATACAAGCATATTCATAAGTGCAGCTACTGCGGAAACAAAGCACACGGTGGAAAAGGTGAATGTCCCGCTAAAGGAAGACAGTGTAAAAAAAAACCCGTGCATGCAGTGTGTCAGGTCTCAGATAAAGAGGAAGACGAGCTGTTTATTGATGCAGTAAGAAACGAATCGATGAATGAAACCTGTCATCTTTACAACGACTAACAAACACGGAATGTAACTTAAACACAACACATCCTACAAATACGAACCTGTGTGTGTGTCTCATTTCTGGAGCAAACGTGGGTGTAATTACAGAATTTAATCTAAGACGGCACTATGAGACAAAACATCAAGATATTCTAAATCCTTCTTTCAACAGTAATTCAGCCGGTGGAGAACCGGACGGTGTTAACAGTTGTAGATATTCTATGGGATATTGGAAGTTGATGTTTTTATCTTCCACACCATCACCACCAACTGTTTCAGCATAATCTATTGATACGCGTTTAACCAATTTGCTGTGTAACTGATCGACAATTTGTGTGTTAATTCGTTTGACTTCATCGTTTCTTGCTGCTAGGATTGCCCGTGTACTCATTTCGCATTCACATGACTAAGAGCTGAGAGCGCAGAAAGTGTGTCTGGCAAAAGCATTCACACAACTGAGAGGTGAGATGACCGCGGTCTTGTTTGAAAATGTCAAAAAGTCTGGCAAAAGTCTCCGCCTCGCAGGACTTGCTTCCAAAAAGTCTCACCTCGTCCCAGGATTATTTAATGTAATAGACAGATTTATTTATTTTTTTCGTACCTACCTTCCCTAGATGGACTTGAGCATGGGGCTTTCTCATTCCTCTTCACATCAGGCTCCAAAGACTCACACCGCACATGGGCAGAAGGTTGGTTCAGGGAGTCGTGTCCACTTGGCATGAAGCTCCGTTCAGGTACTCCTTTATCTGAACACAGAGGCAGAGTGACGGGCTCCAATTTAAGGTCTTCTTGCTTGACACCATTTATACTCCCATTTTTCTGCATGTCATTGTTATCAGATATTGGCTCAAATTCTTCTTTAATTGCTTCAATGTCCCATGCACAGTTTTCCTCCTTAACTTTAGGGGTCTCCTGCTGAGGATGTACAGGTTCCCACTCACAGTCTTCCTCTTTAATATTAGCAAGTATTTTCTCCATGGTCACTATGGTGTACTCAATTGTCTCCTTAAATAGAATAGCTCACATCCTCTGACACCACATCTCCTCATTTACATCCCATCTCTGAATGCTTCTGAACAGATGGGCACATCTCCTTCATTTCACATACCTGTTCCTGGAAATAACAGTTTCCTTTCTTCTCTGTAGACAGAACAAATAAAAAAATCAAAACAGCATCAAAAAGCACTGCTTATTTCAGTCAACTCCTGTACTCTTTTCTCATTGCCCTAAGATAGGTCTAGTGACTTTAATCTGGATTTCTTTTGGCACTTTCATGATGCTTACAAAATGTTGACCAAATCTGCATCTGGTACTCCAATTTGGACTAACAAGTGGTCTCTATATTTTAAAACCCCAACCTCACTTGACTTGTACTGCTCACCCTGCAGGTAAAATATCATTTAAGATTTGTTTGCCTTTTTAATGGCCTCCTTACAATTTCACTGGTGACAGTGGTGAGTCCACTAGGATTCCCAAGTTTTTCTCATAAAATGAACCTGCTGTGGTTATGTGAAAAAGTTTTGTCAGTGCTTTGGAATTTTTTGGCTTGCTGCAAGATTGCTCCTAAAAGGTAACCTGGGCTCCATCAAAGTTATAGTAATAGATAAACCATTAGGCACTGTCTTCTCTCTACTGAAAACTCTAAAGATGAAAACATAATGTCTGTAAAAAGAGGAACTAAGCTATATTTGGATGGGATTAGCTTTATAACAAGAGGTTTGATCAAGCAATAATTATCACAGAATCTTTGTAATTTTTAAACTTTATTTGGACAAGATTAGTTTTTACATCAGGAGTTGGTTTAAAGTCAGAGCTGGAAATGGGCCAGCAAACACCAGCATTTCCCCATTCCCATTAGTTAATGTTTGCATACCTTCAGTTCAGACCACATTAGCAACCATTATTTATAAGAACGATATGTCTGTGTGCACATCCAAGGGGGACAGTCCCGCACCCACCCGCTTTTCTATATAAATTGTGTATATCAGTACACCGATGGACCTTCAAGGGCAGGGATCTCAAACTCCAGTCCTGTTGGGCCCCATTGGCTGCCGGTTTTCATTCTAATCCTTTTCTTAATTAGTGACCAGTTTTTCCTCCTAAGTAACTTCTTTTGATTTCATTCTATTGACTTGTTAAGATTTGTTCTCCGGAATTTCTTCATCATTCCTCTGAAACAGAAATGAAATGTGAAAAGAGTGAGCCAACAAAAGACCAACTAAGTCAGGGCCTCAAACTCCAACCGGTTGCTTAATTAGGCCCTAATTATTATTGTTCATTAAACCCGTTCTTTAATTCCATGGCTTGTTGCTGCTCTCATTGTGCAATAGCAGAAATTTCTGAAATTCTTGATATTCTCTTTTCTAAGAGAGAGGTTAGGTTAGAAGCACATGCAGTGATACAGTGCCCTGCCGCACCCTCACATGACAAATCAACTCAGGATCCCAGATTAAGACCTGACTGCAGTAATGCAACGGGTGGCACCTCAGCACCACACTAGTTCAGGTGGAATGGCGTGAGGAACAGTGTGAGGTTTTTTACAGTGGCTGGCCATATGAAGTATGTTTTGTGAATAAATTGTTTCCACCATTCAAATGTTAATATAATTTTCACTCACTCTGTATTTTAAGTGGAATTTACTTGAGTTATTTAGGTGGAAAAATGTGACATAAAAAATAATTCCAAATTTTATTCTTTAAGTGAGTTGTAACACTACTCAAAATACTGTAGTATTACTACGACTAAAAACGAGTTGGCAAATAAAACAATTACAAATATGTGTGTTTACATGAAAAATTCGGGCAGTCACCCGAAAAAAATCAATTTTTTTTTTGGGACCTCTGTAATTGTAATGTGTGAAAAGTTATGGACATGTGCGATTCAGCCTGGACTAAAACTGCAGAGGTCCTCCAAATAGGGCTTTAGAGTCAGAGACCCAAATCCATGAGATAAAACAGTATTTAGGTAAAGGTCTCAGCTGAATTAAACCTTAACAAACAAACAAAAAATCCACAATTTTGTTTTTCTGTTCTTCGCAACATGGACTTGACGAAGCAAAACGTGATTTTTTTTTTTCCAAATACATAGTGGTATTTGCCAAAATGAGCAAAGTAACATTCTCCTTACCACAATGGTGGTAACAGGAAAATAACGACACGTTAAGCAATATACAGTATACCCATTGACTTTTCTTTTTTATCAAATAATTATCAAAACAATCCAAAGAAATCACAATGTCAGTTATAGTTCAAGCGTTTCATACTGCAAGCCAATCTCCTAAAGTCAGAGATACACTTTATTCATTTACTGCCTAGTGGGGACCTGCCACTTTTCAAAAACCTGTGCATCACTAACTTGCGTAATTCCAGTTATTTTCGTTGTCACCAAAGACTCATCTTTAGTATTCTGTCTAGTTGAGCTGTAGAAGTTTCCACGCTGCAATTACCACATCTAACTGGATGGGGAAAAAAAAGCCGTTACGTGCAGAAGAGGTGTCCAGGAACCGGCCGAGAGATGGTTATTTAGGAGTGGCGGCGGCGCATTTAAGATTAAAAGACACTAGTGCCGTTTACTTTGAAGACAGTAAGCGGTGTGGACAGGTCAGCTCACTCCATCGAGACTCAATCACTTACCCGTACGACAAAATTATAAGAAGCTCTGCCGTTTCATCCTGTTGTTCCTTTCACTCAGTCACAGATACTGCAAAGCACATACCTTCTTTAAACGTTAGGGAACTTCTTCTTCTTCTTCTTTTTAATGGCGGTTGGCAAACCAACTGAAGTGGATGTCATGTAACTGCTTCTCCGGCCTTGTTTTAAGAATAAACAGCCCACCAGGCACCATAAACTACTCAACAAGCAAGTTCATCTTTCGCGCTTGAGCAGAGAATAGGGACGCGAGATGTCATTCCAGATCCACTTCCGTCGCTCAGATTGACGTCATCAGCCTGCCATTGGTTCAAAATAATAGTCGTTTCGCGTCTGGTCGTTTTACACAGCCGCGTAAATATGATAGAGGCACATTAATACATGAATACATGAAGATAACTGCAGTTTTTGTAGCGATGATACGTAGCGAGTTAATGGATTTATTCATGTATGTATACTTGTTAATTTTAAAAGTTTAAAATCATTAAAGTGATTTGGTGTATCATTTTTACGATACAAGTCACTGTACAGTAAAATGACGTATTTCTTAACTTTAATTCCAATTGAATATAGTAAGACACATAGCGGATATCGTAATGGATACATGTCAAAAGCAAGCCTGGACCTTCTACTACATCCTTTAGCAATCAGTCATAGAGTCTGTTAAATTTTTTAAAAATCATACTTGGCTTTATACTAAGATTTTATGATCAGTTCGTTAGCATTGATTTGGGTGCTATTTTTCATATAAAGTGTATAATCTAAAGAATTGCCATATTATTTGTTGATAATTAGTGCTGCTATAGCCTTATTGATTGAAAAAAATAAATACTTAAATAAATAATAATCATTTTTCGGCTGCACTCGTTAGGGCTCGCCACAACGCATCATCTCTTTCCACATCTTCCTGTTCTCTGCATAATAATAATAATAATAATAATAATAATAATAATAATAAACGGAGGGACAGACCTGGAGAAAATTTTGTTAATTCCTTATTACATTTTTTAAATCAAGTTATAAAAGCATTTTATATATATATATATATATATATATATATATATATGTGTGTGTGTGTGTGTGTGTGTAGCAAAAAATACATGTAAGTAGTAAGTTGATTGAATAAATGACAAAAACATTAAGAAAATAACACCAAATGCAATCAACATTAGAAGGTTTCATAAAAATGTTTAAAGCTCTTATCTTGAAAACTTTAACAAATTCCAAAGCCTACATGTGTAGCAAAACATAGAAATAAATAAGCAACTAAACTGATAAATAGAGAAAACAAATAAAATGTGAACACTGTTAATAAATAGTGTTACCAGAGGAAGTGTTTTATTGAGTCAACAATCCTTACAGGCTCTTGTGAATTTAAAAACTTTACAATATTTAATTCCAAAGCTCTTAGATATGCATTATATACAAATTCAAAACAATAAAAATTCCTTATGTTTTATGGTACCCATTTACATGAAGTGTAACAGTTTCGTCATCCCGGATATTCTCTATGATTTTGAGATGCCGGGGCAGCACAAGCAGTCATTTCTCAGGCCTGTAGTATGAGATCACTTTGAAGTCAAAGACCAAATGGACGTGAAGTCCTCAGAATTTTAGCAGTGAAGGTCTAATAGACTTGCTTGCTTGCTTGTGGTGAAGTCCTTTGTTGACCCTAGTCCCCTTTATACTCTTTACTAGCAGAATACCCGCGCTTCGCAGCAGAGAAGTAGTGTGTTAAAGAAGGTATGAAAAAGAAAAGGAAAAATTTAAAAAATAACGTAACATGATTGTTAATGTAATTGTTTTGTCATTGATATGAGTGTTGTTCCCATATCTATATCTATATCTATATCTATATCTATATCTATATATATATATATATATATATATATATATATATATATAGCAAAATACCCGCGCTTCGCAGCGGAGAAGTACTGTGTTAAAGAAGTTATGTTAATGTAATTGTTGTGTATATATATATATATATGCATACCTATCTACATCATATATACACACACATATACATACATACATACACAGACACACACATATATATAATTTGTGTGTGTGTGTATGTATGTATGAGTTTTGATCACTGAGTGCAAGGGAAAAATAATAAAATGTAGTCTATAAGTTATTAAACAGTAAAACATTAACGTTTTAAGAAGTAAAGGTACATTGAGCACTACTGGAGTGGTTGCGGGTAAACTACATTTTAAAGACGGTATAACAGAAGAGGTAAGTAGTACTAACAGCAGCTAAAATGTATATGGATCATCTCTCGGTAGTAGATCCCTTTTGAAAGGCGCTACACGACGGCTGTGGTATAGAAATTACATTTTCTATGTGAAAGTCCAAATTTCTGCCTCTAATAATGTGCCTTACCAGCAATTAAAGAAAATTAGTTTTGTGTCCTCTGCAGTGTTAAGAGAGAAAGGCTTTGGTTTGGGATAAACGGAAAAAAGGTGTAAAGAAAGGAAAGTTGCGTTTTTCTTTTATATAGTATAGAGAGATGTGTTCGCTGACGATATGAGCGCCTTTTGGGGACAGTCGCGGTGGGTCTTGTGCAGACTGGTGAGACGTCCCAGCTATTAATCGGCTGTGATGGCACTGTCAGTCCTTCACTCCTGTGCGTGTCTTCATAAGAGCTGACGACCTCATAATCGTATACGTGCAAAATAAAGTGCGAAGCGCCTTAATATTATTTTGCCGCAGAAGCGCAGTCAGCGTGTGAAAGGCCGGCACAGCTATGCGCGCGCGCCGGCTGCTCGACTTTTGCTGGGCAGGAGACGCCAGTTTTTGCAGACACGTTCACATGATCTAAAGTCTCCGCGCTCTTTGGAGGTCATTCATATACCAAATACCCGCGCCTCGCAGCGGAGAAGTAATGGGTTAAAGAAGTAATGAAAAAGAAAAGGAAACATTTTAATAATAACGTAACATGATTGTCATGAGTGTTGCTGTCATATATATGCCTGCCTAAATAAGTCACCCTCGCTTCGCTCTTACTTTTTTACCGTTCATTTAATCATGGCTAGTGGCGGAAAAATTATAAAATGGAAGGAGGATTACACTGAGTATGGCTTTACCAAAACAATTATTGATGGCGAATCGATTATTCATAAAGCTTGAATTGGTGATCTGTTTTTGTGTGTTAACCTCATATCTTTTCATACTTCTTCTCAAACCAAGGTGGTGCGAGGCTAAAATGAATTGGGATGCGCTGATCAATGTTATCGGTGTACCAGGAAATCATGCATTGACAAAAGTTCCCCTTTGATTGTAATGCAAAGTGTGATTAAATGCATTATTTTTTAACGCATTATGGAGCACATGCATCGAAGCTTCTCAGCTGTGCTTGTGCTAAGAAAATTAAACATTTTAAAAATAACGTAACACGATTGTCAATGTAACCTTTTGTAAGTAGTGCCTGGAGGATTCAGTGTGGAGAAAGTCTAGAGACAGAGTGTGTATTAACTTGTGGATTTCTCTGTATTTGGTGGCAGTGTGACGAAGTTGCTTCGGAAGACGGCGTTAGCCGCGGAGCTCAGCTCAGAGCGAAATGAGGTAAATGGGAGGGGAGATGATGACGTGACTCCCCCACCCGCCTTAACTGTCAATCCCCCACAAACACAGTCTCTCGGAATTTGCATAAGCACACCCCTTCACCTGCAATTTTAACTTAGTTACAAAGTGATCAAAACTCTCGTTTATATCCTGCGTCCTCTCATTAAACTTGTATCCCGCATTACCCGTGGGCACGAAAAGCACCAGCGGCAGCCTGTCTATTAAGTTAATTTAAAGTTTAGGTTTATACCTCGCTTTGTTTCCGAAGTAGCTGTACTGATGAATATGGTAGTATGTCACTCGCTCGCTTCTTAATGTTTCGCTGCCTTCTCAATTATATAATGCATGTTTTGTTCAGCGTATTTTGGAGCTCTTCCTGGTTTTCTACATAGTGCGTTGACAGTCAGTTCACGTGATTACGTGGGCGGCGTAATGATGTCACACGAAACTCCGCCGTCAAGCTCAACTCCATTACAGTAAATGGAGAAAAACAGCTTCCAGTTATGACCATTACGCGTAGAATTTCGAAATGAAACCTGCCCAACTTTTGTAAGGAAGCTGTA
>JANRMT010062791.1:225783212-225810138 GCA_026402145.1 Polypterus bichir lapradei
TTTTCATACTTCTTCTCAAACCAAGGTGGTGCGAGGCTAAAATGAATTGGGATGCGCTGATCAATGTTATCGGTGTACCAGGAAATCATGCATTGACAAAAGTTCCCCTTTGATTGTAATGCAAAGTGTGATTAAATGCATTATTTTTTAACGCGTTATGGAGCACATGCATCGAAGCTTCTCAGCTGTGCTTGTGCTAAGAAAATTAAACATTTTAAAAATAACGTAACACGATTGTCAATGTAACCTTTTGTAAGTAGTGCCTGGAGGATTCAGTGTGGAGAAAGTCTAGAGACAGAGTGTGTATTAACTTGTGGATTTCTCTGTATTTGGTGGCAGTGTGACGAAGTTGCTTCGGAAGACGGCGTTAGCCGCGGAGCTCAGCTCAGAGCGAAATGAGGTAAATGGGAGGGGAGATGATGACGTGACTCCCCCACCCGCCTTAACTGTCAATCCCCCACAAACACAGTCTCTCGGAATTTGCATAAGCACACCCCTTCACCTGCAATTTTAACTTAGTTACAAAGTGATCAAAACTCTCGTTTATATCCTGCGTCCTCTCATTAAACTTGTATCCCGCATTACCCGTGGGCACGAAAAGCACCAGCGGCAGCCTGTCTGTTAAGTTAATTTAAAGTTTAGGTTTATACCTCGCTTTGTTTCCGAAGTAGCTGTACTGATGAATATGGTAGTATGTCACTCGCTCGCTTCTTAATGTTTCGCTGCCTTCTCAATTATATAATGCATGTTTTGTTCAGCGTATTTTGGAGCTCTTCCTGGTTTTCTACATAGTGCGTTGACAGTCAGTTCACGTGATTACGTGGGCGGCGTAATGATGTCACACGAAACTCCGCCGTCAAGCTCAACTCCATTACAGTAAATGGAGAAAAACAGCTTCCAGTTATGACCATTACGCGTAGAATTTCGAAATGAAACCTGCCCAACTTTTGTAAGGAAGCTGTAAGGAATAAGCCTGCCAAATTTCAGCCTTCTACCTACACGGGAAGTTGGAGAATTAGTGATGAGTCAGTCAGTCAGTGAGTGAGTGAGTGAGTGAGTGAGTGAGGGCTTTGCCGTTTATTAGTATAGATTACGTAGACCTGAATAAAATGCCTCAAATCCCAGCTATTGCCCTCATATGCTTCATTACCTTTTATATCAAATGACCTCTGGAAACAACACACAATTAAAAAGTCAGAAGAGAAAGTTATATGTTTATTCATGACATATTATAGACAATATGCCCAAAACATAAGCAGAATTCAAATGTGAGTGTTGGTTAAAATAACACGACCTGATAGAAGGCTGCCAGGTTGATTGCCCTCTGGTCTGACTCGGTCTTTGCTTGGCTTGTTCTTCCATTGATGGAGAATGGCAGAGAGGGGGGGCCTGCAGCCTCCACTTTTTGTTGCTCTGTAGCTCCTGATGCACCAATTAAACAGCTCAGGCACAGCCCTCTCCCCATTTCAACTGCTTTGTTCTTACATTTTCTCCAGTTTCAAAGGATGCACAAATGTTTCAGACTAACAAGAAATAAGAGATATACAAAGTCTGACACAAAAAATGAGAGAGACTGCACCTGCAACTCTTTTCATTTAACAAATGAAGAAAATGAATGATGATCACCTTCAAAATAGTTCCCATCTGAGTTGACACGCCGTTCAATGCAATTCTGCAGATCATTTTCTGAAAGGCTGTTGAGGATCTCCATCTCCATTCTGCTGACAAAAAATGGATTCCTTTGAGCAACAATGTGTGCCATTAACTGGTGACAAAAAGGCAAATATGTTGATTTTTTCTTCTCAATTCCAAAGAGTACTGGCAGAAAAGATTCACATCTCACACCTTACCAAGTTGTCTGCCATTTATTTATTTCTGTGGGCAATACTGATACACCAGTAAGAACTGGATTCCATTTCTAGGATGCTGAGTGAAGTTTCTGGTAACAGTTGCTGGCAATGTTGGTAATGCTAAGTTACAAGAAACTATGGAGATAATGCAATGTCTTTGTTAACGGTTTCTGATCATAACAGACAGTGGCTAATGTAATGAGAAGTGGCATTCACTCTACCAACACCTTTACGAAATATGAGGCAGCGTGTAAGTCAGCTCCCTGTTATTAGACAATAATCGACATACCGGTACCCAGTTGGTGCACTTTATTCATTTACTGCCTACTGGGGACCTGCCATGTTTTTAAACACCTATGTATCACTAATTTGCTTAATTTGCAGATATTAATTTCCTTTGCACCGTACTGATGCTGCTTTTCTGAGTTTGTTGGAGTGTCCTTTAAGGATCCTCTATTGTGGTGGGCAGGCAGTTTGCTTTAAATTTACATTTGAAACAAAAGAAGTCTGACAAATGTAAAAAGTCTACTCAGTCCTCTGCACTGGGGGTCTGCTCTGCTTATCACTAATTGTTAGTATTTGGATACAGTAAGGTAGCAAATGTGATTTGAAATGGTGAATTAGCAAGAACATGATAACTGAAAGGTAAGCTATGGGGTCATTTCTGAATTTATTCTAAAAGTAAATTTAATGCCTAGCACCTTTTTCTCCATGCAAAATGAAAGCAAGAGATCAACTGACCCACTGATTACACTGAACACCTTCAGCCACAGGGGTACCCCAGCACTGCACATGAGAACCCCTTGAGATTTAACCTAACATTTTATTTGTTTCTTCACATCGCCTGAACAATGAGAATGTGGTGTCAGAATAAACCCCAAATACCACAGAGGTCTGCTTCCTTTTGAGCAGTTTCTCCCATCTTGTGTAGCACTTTGCACTTATTCTCCAAGTGTTTAAAAAGACTGCCTGTGACTTCTTGAATTATTTTTGTTGCCTGTTCAGTACCCTCTGGCCCACCAATGTTAGTGTCATCTACAAATTTAATAAGTTTAGTGACTACACAGGAATCAGTGTCGATATAAATTAGTAAAAGTAGCAGTCCAAGGGCAGACATTGAG
This sequence comes from Polypterus bichir lapradei, assembly GCA_026402145.1. NCBI lineage: Eukaryota > Metazoa > Chordata > Cladistia > Polypteriformes > Polypteridae > Polypterus > Polypterus bichir. The sequence continues at coordinate 225,786,184 of JANRMT010062791.1, forward strand.
GGACTACACCAGTGACCTCACCCCACTGTCCTCTTAATGGTGTCTTTTGTCTCTTGCCATCTCACCAACTTGATATCCAGTTTTGTAGGTGAAGCCACCTGCTTCTAGTTTCAAAATGATTTTTTTGCTGTGGGATGACAGTATCAAATGCTTTTGGAAAGTCTTAGTAAATTTGGTTGCATGCTTTGTTTTTATCTACCATTTCAGCAGCTAACTCAAAAAAAGTTTAATAGATAGATAGATAGATAGATAGATAGATAGATAGATAGATAGATAGATAGATAGATAGATAGATAGTGTGGTGATTAATGTGTCTTGTTATTAAGTTTGTATTTTAAATCTTAAAGTAATTAAGTACATTTAGTAAAGTTTTTTATGTAATGTAATGTTTTCAAGTGACAAAGGGCTACTGACACAGGACGCAAGCAGACTACGTCAGGCTGACAGCAGGAAACCATCTTTTATTTACTGAATGAAAAAAAAAGCTGCCTTCAGTCTCAGTGCTGATAAAGAAAGAAGCCGAAAATGACAAAGTTCACACACGATGCTTGAAATGAATGATCTGTCTGCAGGACATTTGTATGTGTTTCTGCTGACCGTGCTTGCTTATAATTTAGTATAGTTCATTTTGCCTTGTGTTCAGCTAGCAAATGGAAGTAGCCAATGATGGTAAGAAACTTTGTATGATGGAACTAATCTAATTTTGTCACTTTTGCTTGTGTATGAAAAAGACCTGAAGTAGCAGAAAAACTGTGTGCATTTGGTTACGGTATGCTGTGTGCATTTAGTCACAGCGTCCTATAATAGGAGTGCTCCCTCTTCAAAGAGATTAAATGGTATATGATTAATACTTCCATCGACCTGTTTTTTCACAGAGGTTTTGGGTCACCCAGGGGGTGACTGTCACTGATAGATAGATAGATAGATAGATAGATAGATAGATAGATAGATAGATAGATAGATAGATAGATAGATAGATAGATAGATAGATAGATAGATAATTTATTTGTCTCTAGTGGGGAAATTTGTCTTTTTACAGAAACTGTTTAAACTCGTATACTAAATATCAGCCAGCATGGACTTCCAATATAATGACTACTATGTATTTCTTCTTATGGTTTCCATGATTTTCCATTGTATAGAAGTTAAGACTTAATGATCTGTAGTTTCCAGGGTAGCTCAGCCTGACATCAATCACAAGGAAGCTTTCCATTTCCAGCTTAAAAGTGGTGAAGAGTTCTGCTTCATCTGCTAAACAAGAGATGCCAGTTTTTATGGAGCCAGAAGGTTGACAATTCAAAGCCAGCGAGCGGAGCTTAGCCGGTGACACCACAGGGTGAATTCTGGGACTGAAACAACCTCAGTGTATTGACAGCCTGAAGCACATCTGACTTTTCTATTTTAAAATTTGTAACTCAAAAAGTTTTAACTATGTTTGCCTGACAAATTCTATGTGTTTCTTCTTTCACAGAGACTTTGGTAAAGTGATACATTTCACTTGCTGCTTATTTTCAATTGTTTCTTCTTGTGTCTCCCTGGATTTTCTTAAATTCTGTTTTACTACTAATGGTATCTTCTATGCCAGTCAGTCAATCATTGTCCAACCCGCTATATCCTAAGTACAGGGTTACGTGGGTCTGCTGGAGCCAATCCCAGCCAACACAGGGCGCAAGGCAGAAACAAACCTCGGGCAGGGCGCCAGCCCACCGCAGGGCACACACACACACCAAGCACCCACTAGGGACAATTTAGGATCACCAATACACCTAACCTGCATATCTTTGGACTGTGGGAGGAAACCCACGCAGACACGGGGAGAACATGCAAACTCCATGCAGGGAGGACCTGGTAAGCGAACCCAGGTCTCCTTACTGTGAGGCAGCAGCACTACCACTGTGCCACCCTATCTTCTATGTTCCTACTGTAATTTCATCCATACCATTCTGAGCTAGTCCAGGTTTTGTCCCTTAACTGCTAATAATGTTTGAGAGTAAGTCAATAATTATCCTCGCTTTTGTGATTATTTTTGCACACATGCAGAAACACGGCGTGTCTGTGGTCACATTACTAAAGTCTCTAGCTTGATCAGGCACTTTCTCTTGTTGTTTTCTAGGAGCAAACATGGCCGCTCCACTCTCTTGTTTGCAGCACAGAAGAGCAGCCAGCAGTGATTCACTTTAAATGGGCTGAAGGTGTACCAGGGAAGACATCGATAAAAGGCTTTCTGCACAGTATCGAGACAGTGTTTTACCACAGTAGAGAACTTAACGAATGGATTGTGGTCAGTCAAGCCTTAAGCATGAAGGTAGTGAGGGATGCCCAGCCATGTCCACTACCAATGGCATACTAGGATTCTGACAAATGGCTATCAATGAAGTGGTAGCTCATATGCAATTTTAGTCCTATTACTGCATAGGATATCATTCTCAACAGACTTGGCTTTCATAAATATCTTCGCAGGATGGGTCCTGAAACACCTCACAGAGGAGCTTAAACTCTATCGTCTAACAATCACTTCTCAACACTTTGGGGTTGGTATGTTTTTACTGTAGTTCTAATCAATTTTAGAAGTCGAGTGCAGATAATTATTGACTTACTCTCGTATATCACTATTTGAGAATCAGTTGCTTTTAAGGACATTGCATTTCTAGGTGATAATTATTTTCCAAGATACTTTTTTCAGCCCAGCATATCTGTTCACCTCACATTTTCTTTTCAAATATGGTGGTTTTCTTTTTTTTTTTGCTCATCTCGGCTGTTGATATTGACATATTCAACCATATTAGATCCCTCCTCTTCTCCTAATCACAGGGGGCTTCTCCTTCTATTCTCATAGACCCTTGCTTTTATCTTTTGCCTTTTTTTCTGTCAATTTATCATCACGTTCTCTTAATGGATTACCTGCTCTCCTCTTAATCTTTGGTTGACCACTAGTCTGTGCTCAGACCTCTTAATTTCTTAATTTAGCCTCATTTACGTGGTTTAACCCTTTCCATGTTGGCAAGGCCAGTGAAACTGCCCATCTGGTCTTTGTAATGATTTTGAGGATTTTTTTGTGTGTTTTATCCAACATTTCAGCCACTGCAGCATAATTATCATTGCTTGTTTTGATGGTGGCACAGTGGTAGCAAGGCTGCCTCTCAATAAGGAGACTGGGGGTTAAAGAACCGGGTGCTACCTGTGTAGAGTTTGCAGTATACCTCCATGTCTGTGTGGGTTTCCTCCAACAGTCCAAAGACAAACACGTTAGGTGAATTGGAGATGCTAAATTGGCCCCACTGTGCGTGTGTATGTGTGAGTGTGTGTGTGTTCATCCTGCGATGGGCTGGTATCCTGTCCAAGGATTGTTCCTGCCATGGGCCCACTCCAGCTTCCCCATGGCCCTTCTCTAAATAGGCAGGCTTAGAAGATGGATGTTTGCTTTGATTATTTTGTGTTTCTTTATGAATCTGCTTAGATTTGTAGCCACAAGTTTAAGTACCAACAGACATATTGGTGTTAGCTAAGTTGTACTTTGTTAGCTAGTAATAAAAATGGCAGGAAATGATGTGGCATGATGTAAAACAAGAAGGATAAATGCTGATGGTGTGTTACTCATGCTGTAAAATTAAATTTTCAATGATAGACCACTGCCATTCATTTAGTTAGTATAGGGAGAGGTTTTTACAATTAACTTTAACTACAATCTTTGGTTTATATATTGTGACTTGACGTATATTTCTTAATGTTTCTGGTTTTGCACCTGGCCTGTTTATTGACCACTTTATTGTTTGCCCACCTGATCCACATTTTTCTGGTCCATATTTCCAGCCAAATATCTGCCCTTTGGATGAGCCTTTACATTTGCTCTCAAGAGCCTGACACCACAATGGAGGACATCTCTTCATTTGATGATATTGCAATATTGCTAAACACCTTCTCCTACATTGTTATATACAGGTGAAAGGTGAGTACCGTTTATTGTATAATATGTGCAGCTATTATTATTTTTTCTTCTTGATCTTTCCCATACTATGCAAGAAGTTTCAAATTGAACAGTTTTAATACAGACCTAAAATTAAAGCAGCACATGTCATGAAGTCAATCAAGGCTTAAACAGTTTGGAGTGTCACTGCTGCACATACTACTCACTCCTTCCGCCTACTTTCCTCATTTTGGGCACTACGATGTGTGTGAATTCTGGTGTGTTTCTGTAGACTACTGCTGATTGAGAATCGCTTTCCACAATCAGAGCAGCAGTAAGGTTTCTCCCCAGTGTGAATTCTTGTGTGGGTCTGAAGATTTCTCATTACTGAGAATCGTTTTCCACAGTCAGTACAGCCATATGGTTTCTCTCCAGTGTGAGTTCTTGTGTGAATCTGTAGACTAGTACTGCTGGAGAATTGTTTGGCACATTTAGAGCAGGCATATGGCTTCTCTCCAGTGTGAATTCTTATGTGTTTATGAAGATTACTATTACTGGAGAATAATTTACCACATTCAGAACAGCAGTACGGCTTCTCTCCAGTATGGATTCTTGTATGTTTTTGAAGACTGTTCATTCGTGAAAATTTTTTGCCACACTCAGTGCAACCATACGGCTTCTCACCATTGTGAATTCTTGTATGTTCCTGGAGGCATCTCATTTCTGAGAATCGTTTGCCACATTCAAGGCAGCAGTATGGCTTCTCTCCAGTGTGAATTCTCCTGTGGATCTGAAGATGTCCTATTTGTGAGAATAATTTACCACATTCAAGGCAGCAATATGGCTTCTCTCCAGTGTGAATTCTTTTGTGTTTCTGAAAACTGCTCCTGGTGGAGAATCGTTTGCCGCAGTCAGAACAGCAATAGGGTTTCTCTCCTGTATGAATTCTTATGTGAGTTTGAAGATTGTTCATCTGTGAGAATCGTTTACCACAGTCAGAACAGCAATATTGTTTTTCTCCAGTGTGAATTCTTATGTGGATCTGAAGCTGGCTATTGTGGGAGAATTCCTTTCCACATTCAGAACAACAATATGGCTTCCGTCTTATAAAACTCCTTGGATCATCTTTGTATTTAAACTTGCATTTAAAGGTTTCCCTGATATCTGGGCAGACATCCAGCACTGTTGAATCTGAACCTTGCACCTGTGGTTGAGTGCTGATTGTGTCAACTTTTGTCTCAGTCACCATTGGCACAGACATATACTGAAAATTAGCTGGTATCATAATCTCCGAGTCAGAAGTAAGTATCTTCATATTTTCATTAGATTGTGTGTGCCGTGGCATACACTGAAGAGAGGTCTGAGAATATGATGGTAGAGAGACACAGCAACTCTCATGTAAACCTGCAGAAATACAAAATGTATAATTTCAAGTAAATATAACAAGTTTAGAAAAACAGCTAGTAGTTTAATATAGAGAATTTTACTCCCAAGTAATTTGTTATGAAGGAACCAGGATAAATGACAAGGTAGTTGAGACAAGCTAAAGTCTAACCCTAAAATCAGTTCCAGCACAGACCAAAACTCAAATGTTAAACAAAAGTTGTGCTCAGAAAAACAAAGATCAGAGGTCTGTTATTCAATGCCAATAACTAAGCAAAGCACACTCTAACAAGTCATCAGCCACAATTTTAGATGACCAGGAAGTGAGTGGTGCTGACCTTTATACTGTTGATCTGATGATGTCACAGGTCACAACCTTCAGGTCATCCCATTTTGACAACAAACCTCTAGCAATAGTATTCACACAACTTACAAACAGCACCAGAAAAGATTGTAAGCCCTTTTAAAAATGAGTTAAAAACTAAATGTCAGAAATGTATTCAGCTACCCAAAAAAAGTAATGGCTTGAAAAACATGGAAAACAATTCAGTTCAAAACTATGTTATTACTAGTTTCAAACAATCCAGCACAAAACTCACATACTCATACTAGGCTATATTTCTAAATTCAGTTAAAAATGCAAGAGGACACACCCTAAAGATTAATCACTTTGGCCCCAAGTTTTTATTTCAGCTCTTACCATCTCCAGAATGATTTGAACATGACGCTCTCTCAGTCCTTTGGACGTCATAACCCAAGGGTTCCGTCTTCACTTGGACAATATGGCTTGAGAGAGAGTGAACTCTACTTTCTGTGAAGCCTGTTCCCGTTAGCTCTTCACACGGACAGATATCCTGAGGGAGAGACTCGGATTTGATGTCTTCTGCCTTGATGCCCTCTACAACTGCACTTTTCTCCAGGGCAGTATCATTAGCTGTTGGCTCAGATTCTTCATTACCGTCTATCGGTCTCCATTCAGAACCCTCCACTTTGATGCTGGCACACTCTTGAGGAAAGTGCACCGACTCCCACTCACAGTCCTCTTCCTTAATGTTCACACTTGCTTTCTCCATGGTATTATTAATATTCTGAAATAGTGAGAATTAAAAAAACTGAATTTATACAAATGTTGAGAACCAATGATCAATCATAATAGAACATGTTTTACAGCGTTTTGTTGAAGTGTGCACTTCTGTAGCATGACTGTAAGTTTAATGTCACTGCTCTGTGCAAGAAATTGTTTTACTGATTCATTCACATGAGCAGGCAAAGTTTGGCACACAGGGGCTAGTCTGTCTGCATTTAGAAACCACTAGTTTAGCAGTTTTGAAGGGGACAACTGCAGTGTAGGCATTGTGCTATTCTTGTATTTTCAGAGGTGGGGTTGAGTCTTTTCTGTCCTTGTTTGGAGACCAGAGAGGACCAGCACATGGAGCAGCCAGTATAAAAAGGCTTGGACGACGGCCAAACCCTTTGAAGCTGATGGCCGGATGATATTTTCATCCATCCCGAAAATCCTTTCAGCGCAGCAACGGAAAATGGCAGACTGTATACATCAAGATCCGACCTTGTGTATTGTCTGCTATAGCTTCCTCAGTTTGTAATACCGCGTGAATCGTCATTAAAGAAAGCTTAGTTAATTTCTCTGATGTGATTTGTACCGCCGTTATCACTATGGAGGGATATCGCCTTTTAATACCATATCTCTATATTTTTCGGTTACTTAAAATGCCGCAATGTAAAAGAACGTATTCCAATTAGGGAGCTTTTGCTTCTAAAGGATTAAAAACACCGAGAGATTAACATAAGCCAGAACAAATCCTTGGATGAAAACCAATTGGACTAAAGAATCTTTCATCAAAACCAACATGCAAGTCAGAAGTTTAGTCAAAGAAAGTCAAAACAGAAATCAGAATACATCAAAGTCTCTTAGAAATTATCCGCAATCTTGGACGACAAGCTTTGAACAATGCCAGACTTCTGAGAGCCAAAAAAAAAAAATTCTACGAACAAGCTACCCAAAGTGGTCTTGCAGTTAATACAAAACATGATAATAACACAATTGAACATCCCTTTGGAGATTAATAACGTTTTTTTTTTTTACTATTGTATTTAATTGTATTTCCTACTATTGATGTTGTACTCTGTTGGCCTAGCTCTCTTTCTCATGGGCGGGGGGTTGATTTGTTTCAAACCTAGTTTTGTAAAACTTACCTTGCTTGTAAGGAATGTTATTTGATTTTAATAAATTCAATAAAATAAAATAAAAAATACAAAATCAGATCTATTTACAAAAGCCCTTAAAAAAACAACTTTATTATAGGGAAAATATATTTCTGAAATCAAGTGATTCCCAACAAAAAGTACCATACTATAAAATAGGATTCACAAAGCAGCTGATCTGCAATGATGACAAGGAAAAATACCACGAGATGGAAGAAACAAAAATCATAACTCAAGCATAGGGCCAAAGCGAAAATGACAAGCAACTGTGCACCCAAGCCTAAATGTTCATCTCAAATTTAAAATCCTTTATACAAGTACAACACAAAATGTTTAGCCCAGAGTGGCTTAGCAAACGTATCATCTTAGCAAGTGTTCCACAATCATAGATGAAGTGTTTCCCACAACACTGACCTTTAACATGGTGGAGTTAATGACGTCATCACATGCAACTTCCATGATCTCACCCTCTAGTGATGGCTCACCACGTCATAGGGACACCTGAGCAAAATGCTGTCGCAGTAAACATTCAAAACTTAATAATAAAATTAATAAATCTTCAAATAATAAAACAGGATAAAGCAAAATATACTTGCATTCCCCAAAAGCATCACAAAAAATATCAGATGTTACTGAATAACTTGTAACATTCTGGAAAAACATGGACAATGCCTCAGAATTACAGCTTTCACTTTTGGGCTGTTGGGGAGCAGAGTCTACTGGGGGCAAGGAGGTACTTCTGGGGGGCTGTGCAAACAGTAGCCTTTTACAGAAGCTCCATATTTCTCACCATTTTTCTTTTTTTGTTACTGAACTGATTTACTAGTCTTATTTGTCATTTGGGTGTGTGTTCAGACTATAGTGTTTGTGTATAATCTATTTACGTATGTATTTATTTACAGAGCTTCGCCTATCTATCATATAGTGCCACTCATGTTTCTATCTAACCAACCCTAAAAAGAATGCCATTTTTAAAAAGTCAAACTTAAATGTGATTTCATCAATACATTTGTAATGGTTTTGGAGATTTTTTTTAATGCTTTATTTCACACTTTGTCCATTTTTGAATAATTATCATTGATTGTTTTGAATATCTTTATTATTTTACTTATCTTTGTAGACACCATGTTGTGCATGAATTGTGTTGTTCGCAACACAGGGCCATTCCCATCCTAGCGAATTTCTCCTCATAAGATTACAACCTAGAAATGTCTAAAAACTTACAACTGATAAGGGGTCCGGACTTTTCTAAATGCCACATTTGCATTTTTTTTTAACATTTATTCACTTCCTCAAATAAATAGTAACTGTACATTAACATTTTCATAAAAAGCCTATTGTTTTGTTTGTTGTCGGACTTGCATTTAATAGATTCATTTCAGATGTCAACAAAATAAGCCATTTTGGCCAGGGTTGCCAAAACTTTTCATACAAACGTATGACAGGCACTGAATTCGCTTGGCCCATCTATGAGCCCAGAACTTACACTGTAGAGCTAGTCAGCAAACCTCACTAAGACAGAAGATGAACATTCACAAAGAATAAAAAAAAAGAATTGTCCATGACAGAAAACATGAAAAATGAATCTTACTGTATATAAATCTGATTATGTTCTGAAGTGACAGGTTCAGTTTCAAAACCCTGATGGACTGGGGTTGGAGGCAGAGGATGTTTTCCACTTCACCACTTTAACAACTAGAAGTCAATTCCTATTAATAATAATATGCATTACTCATGTAACGATGTCGCCTAGCACATTCCTTTGTATTTTATTTAATTAATAAAGCGCACGGTTTGGACGGAACTTGAACCAGATGCAATTCTTTACCTCAGCATGTGCAGCACAGCTTTTACTAAGAGGAAGAATTTGCGCTGCGATCTCCGAGTGTACGTGCGCGATCACGGGGGGGCTCAACACCGACTGAGTAAAAGAATGAACGGTTATGGGCAGGGGCGGCGTGTCTCGGACATTAAAATATACAGTGCATCCGGAAAGTATTCACAGCGCATCACTTTTTCCACATTTTGTTATGTTACAGCCTTATTCCAAAATGGATTAAATTCATTTTTTACTTCAGAATTCTACACACAACACCCCATAATGACAACGTGAAAAAAGTTTACTTGAGGTTTTTGCAAATTTATTTAAAATAAAAAAACTCAGAAATCACATGTACATAAGTATTCACAGCCTTTGCTCAATACTTTGTCAATGCACCTTTGGCAGCAATTACAACCTCAAGTCTTTTTGAATATGATGCCACAAGCTTGGCACACCCATCCTTGGCCAGTTTCACCCATTCCTCTTTGCAGCACCTCTCAAGCTCCATCAGGTTGGATGGGAAGCGTCGTTGCACAGCCATTTTAAGATCTCTCCAGAGATGTTCAATCGAATTCAAGTCTGGGCTCTGGCTGGGCCACTCAGGGACGTTCACAGAGCTGTCCTGAAGCCACTCCTTTGATATCTTGGCTGAGTGCTTAGGGTCGTTGTCCTGCTGAAAGATGAACCGTCGCCCCAGTCTGAGGTCAAGAACGCTCTGGAGCAGGTTTTCATCCAGGATGTCTCTGTACATTGCTGCAGTCATCTTTCCCATTATCCTGACTAGTCTCCCAGTTCCTGCCCCCCACAGCATGATGCTGCCACCACCATGCTTCACTGTAGGGATGGTATTGGCCTGGTGATGACCTGGTTTCCGCCAAATGTGACGCCTGGCATTCACACCAAAGAGTTCAATCTTTGTCTCATCAGACCAGAGAATTTTGTTTCTCATGGTCTGAGAGTCCTTCAGGTGCCATTTGGCAAACTCCAGGCGGGCTGCCATGTGCCTTTTACTAAGGAGTGGCTTCCGTCTGGCCACTCTACCATACAGGCCTGATTGGTGGATTGCTGCAGAGATGGTTGTCCTTCTGGAAGGTTCTCCTCTCTCCACAGAGGACCTCTGGAGCTCTGACAGAGTGACCATCGAGTTCTTGGTCACCTCCCTGACTAAGGCCCTTCTCCCCTGATCGCTCAGTTTAGATGGCCGGCCAGCTCTAGGAAGAGTCCTGGTGGTTTCAAACTCTTCTACTTACGGATGATGGAGGCCCCTGTGCTCATTGGGACCTTCAAAGCAGCAGAAATTTTTCTGTAACCTTCCCCAGATTTGTGCCTCGAGACAATCCTGTCTCGGAGGTCTACAGACAATTCCTTTGACTTCATGCTTGGTTTGTGCTCTGACATGAACTGTCAACTGTGGGACCTTCTATAGACAGGTGTGTGCCTTTCCAAATCACGTTCAATCAACTGAATTTACCACAGGTGGACTCCAATTAAGCTGCAGAAACATCTCAAGGATGATCAGGGGAAACAGGATGCACCTGAGCTCAATTTTGAGCTTCATGGCAAAGGCTGTGAATATTTTTAATAAATTTGCAAAAATCTCAAGTAAACTTTTTTCACATTGTCATTATGGGGTGTTGTGTGTAGAATTCTGAGGGAAAAAATGAATTGAATCCATTTTGGAATAAGGCTGTAACATAACAAAATGTGGAAAAAGTGATGCGCTGTGAATACTTTCCGGATGCACTGTATAATGGGACCGGGAAGGTAAGGCGACGTGAACCGCAGAGACCGTACGTGGGCCGTTACTCACTCACGCGGCGCCGGTATGACAGGAAAAAAAAGACAGCTCAGCCTTCTCGGTAAAATAAGACAGGTAAAACCAAACACGTCATCCCTCCTCGCTGACCTGTGGCCTTTAACAGACGGCGATCATCAGAGTATTAAACTCGCACCGAAAGAGAAAGAAGCCCAAAAAGGGTCACCCAGGCGAAGCCCACCCGCTAAACACTGGAGACGATAAGACGCGTCATGTGCCGCGACGGCTTCGACCAGCGCCTTTGATTACACCGACACTGCCGCTGTATCTATTCCTTTCTCAATTTCGTCCCATTTTTATATTATTTAAATACGCACCTTTTCACACAATCCTGAGCGCCGTGGATTCAGCTACTTGATTTCTCCTCTTCTTCCCAGTTGTCAGGCTGCCATCACTTACAATATGATCAGTTGCTGCCATCTGCTGGACGGAGGTTCCTAATTTACTTTTCACTGTTTAAAATGATTCGAAACGCTATTATGTTTTTAAAACTCAATACTGATTGTAACAGGCTTTTCTTCTCAATGCTTATATTTATTTGTTTTAAATTACCAAAGAAAACTATTTCTTGCTGAAGTTTAACAGTTAGACTGCTGCATATTTGACTGTCCTCTCTTAATTTCATGGAAAACATCTTTGTGGGGAGAGAGAAAGAGAGATATATGGCAAGCACATTTAAACAGAAGAGACTGTTCATTACAATAATGACATGTGGCCGCAGTTCTAGAAGACTGAATTTGAACACAAAACTGCAATCAGTGTCCCTTTATCTAGAGAGAGATCGGTCGGCTTATAGCTTAGACAGTAGGTTGAAGGTGGCAGATGGAGCAAAATGAAGAAAAAAGTGCAATTAAAGCAGATTTTACTTCCAAAACTAAATCTTTTTTTTTCTGAAGATCTTTCTAAGTCTACGGTTAATAGAGGCTGTTATTCAAAGACCAATCAAATTGTTCCATCAATCTACAGTAGCATGCAGACTCCTTCACAAGTCCTAATTTTCTACATGACAAAAGATTTGTACATATTTATCTATTCAGTATTTTAATGAGAACTCTTATGCTGTAACAATTCATTTCCAATGTTAAAATAAACCATTTAATGTAGAAATTTGACCGAAGAAGAAAAACTCTGCAGTTCATGTTTGCTTGAGCATTTAAACCTCTGTGCTTTGGGAACTCCAGGTTTACACAAATGACAAATCACAAATGATACAAAGATGACACTTATTTGATTATAATTTAGCATAATTAGGCACTACTTGTGATTCTTTTATATCTCTCTCTGGATATTAAAAGCCCCCTTTGTATGGCCATAGTGTTTGTGGGACAATCACTGCACAAATGAAGACAAAGGAGCATTCTACTGATGTGAGAAACAATGTCATTGAAATGCACGAGGCAGGAAATGGCTACAAAAAATGAAGAAGAGTTTGAATATCCTGTTAATCATCGCTGGATCCATCATCAGAAAGTGAAAGGTTCATTACAGCACTCTGGCTCTTACTAGAGCAGGCCGTCCCTCAAAACTAAACATCAGAGCAAAATGTTGACTGGTGAGAGGGGTGACTAAAAATCCAACCATGACTCTTAGAAGTCTGCAGTCCTCTTTGGCTGAAACAGGAATGAAGGTGCAGGGGGTCTGCAGTTTCAAGAGCTCTCCATAAAACAGGCCTCTACAGGTGGGTAGCAAGAAAGAAGCCATTCTTTAAGAAGGTCCACATAAAAGCATGTATGGCATTTGCTACAAAGCATGAGAAAGACACAGTTAAGATGTGGGAGAAGGTTTTATGGTCAGATGAGGCCAAATAGAACTTTTTGGCCAGAGTTCAAAGAGAGGTATGTAGTGTAACACTAACACTGGCCATGCCACAAGAAACACCATAGCCATGGTGAAATATGGGGATGGCAGCATAATGCAATGGGGATGCTTTTCATGTGCTGGGGCTGGGAATCTTGTCTGAGTTGAAGGGACAATGGATGGACATAAATACCACACAACATTAAAGGAGAACTTATTCAAGTCTGCTACAAACCTATGGCTCAGCAGACGATTCATCTTTCAACATGACAAATGACCCTAAACATAAGGCCAAAGAGACACTGGGATGGCTCAGAAACAGAAAGGTGAATGTTTTGGAATGGCCAAGTCAAAGCCCTGATCTTAACCCTTTTGAGAACCTGTGGCACTATTTGAAAACTGCTGTCCAGAGGCGCCATCCCACCAATCTAGAGGATCTTCAGAAATTCAACCAAGAAGAATGGAGAAGAATCCCTCCTGATCAAAGTGCCAAACTGGGGCATACTTACATACCCAGAAGAATGAAGGCTGTTATTGCAGCAGAAGGGTTCTCGACAAAGTATGAACATGTAGGCCTTGAATTCTGTCTTCAAACACTAACTTTGGAGTTTTTCTGATTCAGTTCAATATCTACAGAAATGGTTTATTTTGACTTTGGGTATGTACAGAGCATCCGGGAAGTATTCACAGCGCATCACTTTTTCCACATTTTGTTATGTTACAGCCTTATTCCAAAATGGATTAAATTCATTTTTTTCCTCAGAATTCTACACACAACACCCAATAATGACAATGTGAAAAAAGTTAATACTTGAGATTTGAAGTCAAAGGAATTGTCTGTAGACCTCCGAGACAGGATTGTCTCAAGGCACAAATCTGGGGAAGGTTACAGAAAAATTTCTGCTGCTTTGAAGGTCCCAATGAGCACAGTGGCCTCCATCATCCGTAAGTGGAAGAAGTTCAAATCCACCAGGACTCTTCCTAGAGCTGACCGGCCATCTAAACTGAGCGATCGGAGGAGAAGAGCCTTAGTCTGGGAGGTGACCAAGAACCCGATGGTCACTCTGTCAGAGCTCCAGAGGTCCTCTGTGGAGAGAGGAGAACCTTCCAGAAGGACAACCATCTCTACAGCAATCCACCAATCAGGCCTGTTTGGTAGAGTGGCCAGACGGAAGCCACTCCTTAGTAAAAGGCACATGGCAGCCCACCTGGAATTAAAAGACACCTGAAGGACTCTCAGACCATGAGAAATAAAATTCTCTGGTCTGATGAGACAAAGATTGAACTCTTTGGTGTGAATGCCAGACGTCATGTTTGGAGGAAACCAGACACTGCTCATCACCAGGCCAATACCATCCCTACAGTGAAGCATGGTGGTGGCAGCATCATGCTGTGGGTGTTTTTCAGCAGCAGGAACTGGGAGACTAGTCAGGATAAAGGGAAAGATGACTGCAGCAATGTACAGAGACATCCTGGATGAAAACCTGCTCCAGAGCGCTCTTGACCTCAGACTGGGGCGACGGTTCATCTTTCAGCAGGACAATGACCCTAAGCACACAGCCAAGATATCAAAGGAGTGGCTTCAGGACAACTCTGTGAATGTCCTTGAGTGGCCCAGCCAGAGCCCAGACTTGAATCCGATTGAACATCTCTGGAGAGATCTTAAAATGGCTGTGCACCGACGCTTCCCATCCAACCTGATGGAGCTTGAGAGGTGCTGCAAAGAGGAATGGGCGAAACTGGCAAAGGATAGGTGTGCCAAGCTTGTGGCATCATATTCAAAAAGACTTGAGGCTGTAATTGCTGCCAAAGGTGCATCGACAAAGTATTGAGCAAAGGCTGTGAATACTTATGTACATGTGATTTCTCAGTGTTTTATTTTTAATAAATTTGCAAAAACCTCAAGTAAACTTTATTCACGTTGTCATTATGGGGTGTTGTGTGTAGAATTGTGAGGAAAAAATGAATTTAATCCATTTTGGAATAAGGCTGTAACATAACAAAATGTGGAAAAAGTGATGCGCTGTGAATACTTTCCGGATGCTCTGTATTGCTACAGCATAAGAGTTCACATTAAAAATAGTGAACGGATAAATATTTGTACAAATCATTTGTCATGCAGAAAAGTATGGTGATGTTTAAGGGGGTTGAATACTTTTGCACGTCACTGTATCTTCTTCATGTGCTTATTCAGGGCAGGATCGCAGGGAAAAATCAAAATGCTTCTAGAACAGTCACTACTCGAGCTACAAAGTCCAGTTAAGTTTCAAGCTGATTTCAGAATCCTTCTTCTTACAAATAAAACCTTAAATGGTTGAGGCTGTAATTACTTATCTGAGCTTATTACTTAAAGACTGGAGCATGCAGTACAATATGATGCCAGCATAGTTATAATTCCAATGATTAATAAAGTTAACAGTGGGAGGGTGAGCTTGTTACAGAGTCCCAAAGTTGCATAACGATCAGCCTGCTACTATAAAAGATGCCACTTCGGTCTCAGCTTTCAAATCCCGACTGAAGTCTCACTACTTCAGTTTAGCATACCCTGTCTAGAGCTGCTGATTAGCTGTGCAGCCTGTATCTCTGTGGTTAGTCATTAGTACAAAAATATGTCATACAATAATTACCAACCTTTACTGACCCTGCTCTGTTATTGCTCTTTTTTTTTTTTTTTTTTTTTTGTGCTACCATGTTGAGGTAATTGCTGTCACTGCTCTTCTTCCACTCCAATGGAGAAAAATCAGAAATACTAGGAAATCTGCAATTTAAGGACAAATCCAAAGAATAAAGGATTCAGACATCTTTGCTTGCCCAGCAAGCTTTTCTAATAGTCTGCAATGCCCAGAAGGGGACAGGTGGCCAGATGGCTGAGGTCTGAAGGACTGTGATGTTTCTGACATTGCCTCTGTGACTTTGCATTTTAAATGACTGTGGACCCTTGGAGGTTTATTTCCTGAGTCCTTTTATCTCTGGTATTTTTTCCAATCATCTTCTTCAGGACTAACCAGTATTTTTATCACAGGCACAACAGTCAGTCAGTCAGTCATTGTCCAACCTGCTGTATCCTAACACAGGGTCACGGGGGTCTGCTGGAGCCAATCCCAGCCAGCACAGGGCGCAAGGCAGGAACAAATCCCCGGGCAGGGCGCCAGCCCACCGCAGGGCACACACACACACAGCCACCAAGCACACACTAGGGACACTTTAAGATCGCCAATGCACCTAACCTGCATGTCTTTGGACTGTGGGAGGAAACCCACGCACACACGGGGAGAACATGCAAACTCCACGCAGGGAGGACCCGGGAAGCGGACCCAGGTCTCCGTACTGCGAGGCAGCAGCGCTACTACTGCGCCACCATGCCGCCCTGCAAATGAATACTATGCCATTACTTTACTTTCATATCTGAGTTCTTCAGCTCCCGTTTTGTGTAGTTCTACAACCTTTTGACCGTCTCAGTTTTCTGAATTTTCAATCTCTTTATTCATGTTTTGTCATTTAAGACTGAACTTTGGATTTGAAGACATTGGGGTTTTCGTACATAACAAGCCCCGCCAAAACTGAATGACAGTTGTTACCTTCTTGGTCATTTATTTTAAATATTAAGGTATTGACGGATTTCTTGTGAATCTATATACTTGATTTTTTTTCTTTCAAAAACGTTTGATCGCGGCGATGCCACACTTACCTCCCACAGCTGGTACTGAAGGTCTCCTCAGTTCTCTGCCTTTCGTTTTATTGTCGTCGAGAATTACAAAATTGTGGACGAGAACCAGTTTAACAAGCTCACCAATCTTAGTCACTTGGATTCTCCAGAAAAATAAAATAAGTCGAGGTTTCAAAGTCCTAATCTACCATACTACTTTATTCCATGTGTGAGCGGTGCTTTTTCTGAAGAAAAAACAACATTTATGCGAAATTTACCCTGCTCTCAAATGAATCTTTCGAATTTTAAAATAGCTAAATACTTAAAACGAATTTAGTTTTCATCGTGAAGGAATGTCACACTCACACACTTCAGCTTGAAAGGCTCTGGACAAGCGCAGCCCGACGCAAATCGAAAAATAGTAATATCTGCAGCCCAGAGACTCCGCCCTGAAGCTCCAAGTACGTGAAGCTGACTGCAACGGGAGCCAATAGAGCGTCGCTGCGGACCTCCAGAGCTCCGCTTACGTATGCTTAGGGCTTCGGGAGAGTTATCTGACTTAAAATAATGGCGATTGTCGGCTCACATTAGACACTGATTGAAATGGAAAAAACAGTTTTTGGATATTTTTGCATTTCGACATTGTCTGGGTACAAATAAAGTATTTAAAGTTCTATCTATATATTTAAGGAATAGTAAACCTGTGCTGTACATTTGACAATGTACTCCTACCACTATTACTATCAAAATTCCATATGCCATTACTAATAAAATAAATTAAAATCAGTATGTACACCAAGAATGTTTGGCGATCCCAAAGTAATTAGCTCTAGGGCCCATTTCGGGTCGCGATCTCACGTCTGAGAAAAGCACTGTAAAAAAGAACGCCAAAGTGGAATTGATGACGTCATGTAAGAGCGACGAAAAGAACGGCGCACTTCTGTTGGTAAATCGAGAGGCTGACGTTATCGCGCTGTCGAGTTCTTGAGAAGGTAGGTTGGGAGCACACACTGATAACAGCACGGCGCATACAAAATAACTGAAAGTTATGAATAGACTAGAAAAGCGCCGATACTGCAGCAGCTTGCGAAGGTTCCTCCTAATCTCAGCTGTGTCGTACGGTACCCACTGCTTTGCTCGACTCTCAGCTGAGTGCTCAGAATCTTGGTTTTCGCTCTGTTTTCAGCCCGCACTAATTTGTTTAGGATTGGTTTGCCGTTCCGAGGGTCTGTTAAAGGCTCCCTAGCAGTGACGTCACGCTGTGTGGTGGGCTATGCATTTTCAGGATCGTCGTTTCTCCCCGCTCGTCTAATCTTTTTTCTCAATATCTAACAATAGCTTCACACACATTGTCGGTATTTCAATCGTCCAGACACACTGCCAGCGCCGTTCGGTCCCGTATGACCTCCACATCTCTCCGCGAGATTGCTTAGCTGCTCTTCCTTCTCGGCTTCTCGTTTTAATACACGGCGTTTTGTGTGATCCAGGTGAGTAAAATAAAACGCGATCCACCATGCAGGTGAGGACAGATATTTGAACTGAGGACTGCACATTGCACTTTGTGAAGCCAGATGTCAGATACTTTGGAGATCGAGCATATTTAATGGTGATACAAGCAAGAACTATTTGAAATGGACTGGTCCTCACCTTCAAGGGAGACCACGCCTCCTTACCATTGTCTCCGAGGAAATTGTAATATCGGTATTGCGTCTAGAATATTATATATTTAGGAGGAGGATGAAGAACAACATCCAGTATTGCCAGGATTTTATTTTCCATTTCAACCAGTAGAGAGATTCTATAAAAAAAAAAAACTAATGAATAGATAGAACTTAATTTGTCCCACAAGAGAAATGTAGAATAAGTCTTGAACTTGCGCTTTAATTGAATAAAATGTCATTCATGTTAATGTAAAAGAAGGGCCCGACTTACCAATACTTCGTGGCTTTGCAGTGTTTTGTGCTGTGGCCTCACAAATACTACAGTCTTTGTCCAAATCCATGCCCGTGGAGTTCATTTGTTCTGTCTGTGTCCAGATGGCATTTCCTCCCACTTTCTAAAGACATCCATGTTTTTTGTGTTGCTGATTCTAAATTGGACGCACATGCTATGGTTCAAGTTCAAATTTATAGTCACATGGGTTGAATACAGTGAAACTGTTACTTGAATGGCTGACTCTTACACTCTCTATCTCTGAATTGCCGCAAATAGATATGAGAATGTATGCATGTGGTATGACCAGTAGGGGGCGGTGCAGCACCCCAAAACTCAGACACCACAAGCACAAGTCCTGGATTCAGATTTTAACAATAATACCTTAACAAGGCTTCTTGTCTCCCTTTTTCCTCTCCTGCACACCGCCAGGTAAGCACTGCCCCCCTTCCATCTGACTCACCTAGATAAGGCCAAGTGGCTCCTTTTATTTTGGTCTCCAGAGTACCTGTGGTGCCAGGAAGTCCCAAAACCCAAGATGCACAGGTCCTAGTAACACCCCCTGGTGGGACCTAGAGTCCCCAACAGAGCTGCTCTGTGGCAGTACAACTCCCAGCATGTCCTGCAGGTGTCCACTGGTGTACCTGATTCCAGGATTGCTGCCACTGAGCAGTCCAGGGGAGCAGGTAGATTGAGCAGTTCAGCTCCCTGTGTCCTGCCTTCAAGTCATATTCCTCCATGTCAACCTGCAGATCTTCAGATGGCAGCCTATGTCCAGATCCTTGTATAAGCAGGGACATTCCTGCCTCTTGCCGTGCATTAATTTTCACTGTTATGCTGATGACACCCAGCTCTACCTTGCTAGTAAACCCACCTCTTCTTTTCCATCATCTTTGCTTATTGACTGCATTGCTGAAATTAAATCCTGGTTTTCTTCAATTTTTCTTAAATTAAACAGTGAAAAGACTGAGGTTCTCCTCATTGGTACACAATCATCATTATCCAAAACCGATAATCTTTCACTTGCTATTGATAACTCCTTTGTTTCCCCTTCACCTCAGGTCAAGAGTCTGGGTGTCATCCTTGATAATACTCACATTAATAACGTCACTCAGTCTGCTTACTTCCACCTACGTAATATTAATCGCATCTGCCCCTCCCTCACTCCCCATACCACTGCCATTCTTGTTCACAGTCTTGTTATTTCTCGTCTGGACTATTGCAATTCAATCCTCTGTGGTCTCTGTAATAAATCTCTCATAAGCTTCAGCCAGTCCAGAATTCTGCTGCTCGCTTCATTACTCAAACCCCATCTATTCACCTTATTACTCCGGTCTTGCAGCATCTTCATTGGCTCCCAATTAAGTTTCGAATTGATTTTATAATTCTGCTGTTAACATGTAAGGCCATTCATAACCTCGCCCCTCCATATCTGTCCGACCTTCTTCATGTTGCCATTCCATACCGTAACCTTAGATCCTCTTCCTCCATCCATCTGACCGTCCCTCTCGCCCATCTAACCACCATGGGGAGCAGAGCGTTCAGCCGTTCTGCTCCCAAGCTCTGGAACTCACTACCTACTGAGCTCAGAAATATTGAATCATTTTCAACTTCATCCATCCATCCATTATCCAACCTGCTATATCCTAATTGCAAGGTCATGGGGGTCTGCTGGAGCCAATCCCAGCCAACACAGGGCGCAAGGCAGGAAACAAACCCCGGGCAGGGCGCACACACTCACACACCAAGTAAACACTAGGGACAATTTAAGATCGCCAATGCACCTAACCTGCATGTCTTTGGACTGTGGGAGGAAACCCACGCAGACACGGGGAGAACATGCAAACTCCATGCAGGGAGGACCCGGGAAGCGAACCTGGGTCTCCTAACTGCGAGGCAATTTTCAACTTTCAAATGTAAACTTAAAACCCATCTGTTTAAAATGGCTTTTTTATGATTACAGTGGCTTTGTTTGGTTTTCATTTTTTATATTCTCTGTATTTTCTGATGTTTTAAGTTTTATTTATAATGTGTTTTTTTTATTTATTGTTTATTCGGTGTCCTTGAGTGCTTAGAAAGGTGCCTTATATAAAGAAAATGTATTATTATTATTATTATTATTATTATTATTATTATTATATTTGCCTCCTGGGCCTCCCAGCCAGGTATAGCAAGGGAGTCCACTGTGGCTGGGACGCCATCCGTTAGAGTGTACAAAGCGTTAGTTGTATGCTGTTAAAATGTGAGTTTGTTTTTTTTTGATTTTATTGATTTTATTAAAATCACACAACATTCCATACAAATAAATCCATTTTTAAAAACATAAGAACAAAAACAAATCAACCCCCACCCCTTAAAAAATGTGAATTTAGTTTCACACTGGAGATATGTTTGAGTCAATAAGATGTTCAATTTTTGGGCTCTTCTCTGTTGAGAATTCTGGTAGAGTTCCACTTCATAAGAATACAATGAAACAAATCACAATGCTATGATTATTGAAAAGACAGGGCACTGTGAATAATGATGTCGGTTTAATGTGGCTTCGCTAACGTTCAATGTGAGTTTTCCGAGTTACTGTTTCCCCATGCAAGGGAAAAGATCTTCTTTCTGTTCCCTGGCATTTCTGGTTACACTTTAGTGGGGTACCGCGTGTGAAGCTCGTTGCTGACATGTTTTGCAAGAGAACAGACAAATGAAAGATTTGCTGGTATTTAGCTCAGGATCAATAAAAGCAAATGAAAAGCAGTAGGCCAGCATCACACTACAAAGTGTAGGGCAGGAGAGCTTGTCACACCTAATGACTGCAGTTTCTTGTTTCTCATCACCTTGACTATGTCAGCTTATATGATTTGGAATTGCAGAGGATGACGGCTTACACAACTCTATCTTGACTTCTCGGTACAGTTTCACATTTCTGAAGTATCACAAGCCTGCCTCATTTTGGCAACCAGTTAACTGCACTGGTGCTTTGCAGATATACAGTAATCCCTCCTCCATCGCGGGGGTTGCGTTCCAGACCCCCCCGCGATAGGTGAAAATCCGCGAAGTAGAAACCATATGTTTGTATGGTTATTTTTATATATTTTAAGCCCTTATAAACTCTCCCGCACTGTTTATAAATATTCCCCGCAGCGTTATACAGCATAATCCCTTTGTATTCTCTTAGATATTAGGTAAGATTCATTGAAATTATGTATATAAACACACACTGTTTATATACAGTAAAACCTAAATATTATTTTAAAGATATTGAGTGTCTCCGATATCACATATGTTACAGCCATTACGATAGACAGGTCACCAGCAATAAATACGTACATTGCAAGAAAAATAGTATACAGTAAATGTATTAATTATTTATGGTTACTCACCAACAATGACACGATGACTTGTCCGATAACAATGAGTTTAATTTTACTGCACAACAAAGGAGAGCGTTACAGCCCTTGTAAAGGAGCCACTTCAGGCGATTGTGTAGCACTGCCGTTGTTCTTCTTCTGGCAGTCTTCAATCCAAATCCCTAAAGCAGATTCCATCCAGACTACTGCCTTATTACATCCACTTACAACTCGTTTTGCACCCTGGTTAAAAGGACGCTGCAGCCGTAGATCTTATATTCCTTTCCTACTTTTTAAATAAAAAGAATCGTAGCCTTCAACAAATCCAAAACGTTTACCTTTTCGGCAATCGTTAACATCTTCTTCTTGCGCTTGGGCACGGCACCTGAAGCAGTAGCAGATTGTTTTGGAGCCATAATGAAGGGCTTGACTATGCACAAAGATAAACACTAAAGAGCACAACTCTTTACACAGCGAAGCACGTTGATGCTGAATGAGCGAGATGAAACTTCCTGGTTAACACTGCATAGCTCCTGCGTGCTCTGATTGGTTAGCTTCTCAGCCATCCGCCAATAGCGTCCCTTGTATGAAATCAACTGGGCAAACCAACTGAGGAAGCATATACAGGAAGTAAAAAGACACATTGTCCGCAGAACCCGCGAAGCAGCGAAAAATCCGTGTTATATATTTAGTTATGCTTTCATATAAAGTCCGCGATAGAGTGAAGCCGCGAAAGTCGAAGCGCGATATAGTGAGGGATTACTGTAGTGAGTTCAGCTGCTACCTTGGCCAATCTTTCTCCTTTTTCCATTCTGCTATGATTTGACAAACACATCTAGCGCCAGACCTAACATAGAAAATAGGGGTTTTATCCAGCTGACCATCAGGGTGGTCCTGCCCCTTGAAACTCTATATAAAGGGGATAGGACACATAACTAAAGACATTAGTGAACAAAATATATAACAGAACATAATTACTAAACAAAAACACAACAATGGCAGGACGGTGGAGCCTCGCAGTTAGGAGACCCGGGTTCGCTTCCCGGGTCCTCCCTGCGTGGAGTTTGCATGTTCTCCCCATGTCTGCGTGGGTTTCCTCCGGGTACTCCGGTTTCCTCCCACAGTCCAAAGACTTGCAGGTTAGGTGGATTGGCGATCTTCAATTGTGCTTGTTGTGTGTGTGTGTGTGCCCTGCGGTGGGCTGGTGCCCTGCCTGGGGTTTGTTTCCTGCCTTGTGCCCTGTGTTGGCTGGGATTGGCTCCAGCAGACCCCCGTGACCCTGTAGTTAGGATGTAGCGGGTTGGGTGATGGATGGATGGCAAACACAACAAATATCATTTACACAATCAAGGTAACAGAAAGACCACAACCCATGTCACTACATTTAAGCTAAGGTTGAGACCCTGAGTCAACGTTACGTTATTCAACTGTGGCATTCTTAAATATTATCACTAGAATTAAGCATCACAGTGTAATCCATCAGGCTTACTTTTATAGTGTGGAAAGTGGGACTGAGTCACATAACCCATATAAAGCAATAGATATACACAAAACTATAGGCCTTACTAAAATAAATTGGGAACTCAGGTAAATAGTAACCCCTCAATTGATCCACATTTTAATACACACTCCACAATAATCCTGCAATAAACAGAAATGTATTTGAAGGATACTCACAGAATGACTCTTACCTGCCCCTGTACATTTACAGTGGTGTGAAAAACTATTTGCCCCCTTCCTGATTTCTTATTCTTTTGCATGTTTGTCACATAAAATGTTTCTGATCATCAAACACATGTAACCATTAGTCAAATATAACACAAGTAAACACAAAATGCAGTTTTTAAATGATGGTTTTTACTATTTAGGGAGAAAAAAAATCCAAACCTACATGGCCCTGTGTGAAAAAGTAATTGCCCCCTGAACCTAATAACTGGTTGGGCCACCCTTAGCAGCAATAACTGCAATCAAGCGTTTGCGATAACTTGCAATGAGTCTTTTACAGCACTCTGGAGGAATTTTGGCCCACTCATCTTTTCAGAATTGTTGTAATTCAGCTTTATTTGAGGGTTTTCTAGCATGAACCGGCTTTTT
>JANRMT010062791.1:225850138-225865099 GCA_026402145.1 Polypterus bichir lapradei
AATACACACACACATCCATCCATTATCCAACCCGCTATACCCTAACTACAGGGTCACATGGGTCTGCTGGAGCCAATCCTAGCCAACACAGGGCGCAAGGCTATATACTGTATATATATAAGCTGTCGGCTCAAGTTCCACTTCTGACACTTTATGACCACGAGCAGGTCAATTCATGTGCCTGTGTACCAATTGGGGTGATTAAAAAAAAAAAGAAAAAGGTATTTAACTGCGTGCCTCAGATGTTCTAAGTCACCTTTGTTAAATGTGTCAGCCTTGTAATAATAATGAACACCTTTAACACACTTGATCCCCATGTCTCCTTTTCTGAGCTGTACTTTTCTCTGTGGTTTCTAACCAATCTCTCTCATACAAGCTTAAGAAGTGAGAGTCTGCATGTGTTTCAGTAATGAAACAACTAAACATACTATTGTACATTTTAGTATTTTCATGACCATAGTTTCATCCTTATTGTTGTAATTTATGAGCTTTTATTCAAAGAAACATACAGAGAAATCAGTATACAAAAATACATTATCAGGAATGCACAAAGTTAACCTATAAAGAACAAAATTGTAAAAGTAAAGCACAAGAAGCGTGCAACAGTGCCTGTCTACGACTGGTCAGACATAACAGCCTATCCATGACCCGAGGACGCTAAATTCCAGGGTCTCTTCAGAAGCTCTGGATCCAACTCACATTAAGTATCAGACAGAGAAAAACATTTAAAACATACTGAAATGTAGCTATATTATAACTCTAACAATTACATAAAAAAATCACATATAAAAGGCTGCAGTTAGCACCTTTGTGATCCACCATACCTGAATTAAAACTCCATACAAGCAGATTTTTAGCCGGTAGTTCTGTCCAAGGCCATAGGGTCCTGTAAAATGCATCGCTTGCTGTCTCTTGTGACTTGGTGAAAAGGTTCCATATTGACAATGCTGTAAAGGAATAAACTGGCTTCATGTTCCAGATATGAGCAGTATCATTTAACTCTCTGATGTTTGAGAAAGCTGCTAATTCACCTGCAAAGCAAAGCACAACAGCCTCGTTTGGATAACACACAATTATTTAGAGTGGAAGTGGTAAGCAGTATTTAGACTGACTGATCTTACATGGAAAGGCAAAGTGATGATGGACAGAAGGCAAACAGTTGCAGCAGCTCACGTACCTCAGACAATTCAGGAGTGTCCCTGGATGTACTACCAGACATGAAATTAGAACTGGGATCCCAATGCCATTCTCCAAATCCAAATTAATGCTTCAGTATTACAAGGAACTGATAAAAGATCAAAAACTGTTCAGCATATTTCCTCACACGTCTGGACTCACGTATGTGTAGCCAGTTGGTGAGGTAACACCTCAGAAGGAAAATGGAAAAGAAAACTCAAAATGACACAGATTACAGATTCAGCTGTCAAAGTACACAGTAAAAAACCTCTGGGATTTACCACTCATCTCCAAACTTCTGCTGACGGACCAGGATGAGAAGAAATAGACAGCCTTGTTGGACGCCCTTGCAGACCTCCATGACGAATCCTTCAGATGGAGACCTGAGCACCTCATAAAGCATCTCAGACTTTACCAAAACGTTTGAATTTCTATAACACGACCTACATAGACTGCATCAACATTCTGCCGTATTGAATACTGGGCTGTTACGCACATGTTGGTCAGTTAGTAACCATTTTGCTTTGAAAAACACAATTACAGCAATACATTATGTCTTCACTGCACTGCTTCAGATTAGAGCTGGACTACATGATGCTAACTCACTCCATTACACTGTAGATAACCACTGGTTTATTCAAAGTGTCCTTCCCAATGTGCTAAATATTGCTGTTTGGAAAAGGATTACGGGAGCTCGAGTACATAAACACTTGGTTCAAGTAGGTATCCTTAACTTCTATTCTTAAAGAATAAGAATATGAAAAATACTAATTTAAAGTGACTCAACAATGCCCCGACTGTACCATTAAACCGACATCATAACGGAGAGATTTATCCTCCAAGGCAATTTCATACTTTTAATAAAAGAATTCAAAAGCTGGGTTATCTTCAAAATGTAAACGATACCCCTTGTATTTATTTTTTTTCATGCACACTTGGTAGATTTTGCAGTTATTTTTGTGAATGAGAAAGGGCCTTTTAATAGAAATGAGAATGTTTGTATGCTTTCTCATGGGTGTTAATGACATTGGAGGAGGAGGAGGTGCTGGTAATGGTGAATAACGGCCTTAAAACAGTGATGATGGATCAAAAACAAATTTCTCATCCATTT
Source organism: Polypterus bichir lapradei (assembly GCA_026402145.1). Lineage (NCBI taxonomy): Eukaryota > Metazoa > Chordata > Cladistia > Polypteriformes > Polypteridae > Polypterus > Polypterus bichir. The sequence goes on from JANRMT010062791.1 coordinate 225,852,426, forward strand.
AGCCAGCTGGCAAGCAGCTCAAGCAGAAATTGGTAAATGTTGTCCAGTTGTGGTGAGGAGTTTGGTTTGAGCCTTTTACATTTTGCTAAAATTTGCAAAGTAGCCAGTATATTCTTAACTGCCGAGAGGTTATCGACTTCTTCTCTGTTGTCCTTTAAGCTTTATTAAGAAACTGGGCTCAGCTAATCACATTGTTAACATCATGACAGGTATGAACCTTACTCATCAGCCACGATACTCTTATTTCCTATTATATAGGTGTATTGGGTCATTATTGTCACATGTACAGAATATTATATTTACTGCAAGGGTTCTGTGCAGTATCTACACAAGTTTCCATACACTTGGGGTGAATTCTTTAAAATTCACTTTATACTCCACTCCACAGATTTTATACTAACAAATGAGAAAGCTGGCATATCGTTTAAGATGCCTACTTTGTGTAGGGAAAAAGTAACTTTTTCCAACAAGGTTCACAGACCTCCACGAATCTGGTTCATCTTTGGGATCAATTTCCAAACTACCTGACGGTTCCACATTCATCTGTACAAACAATGATACACAAGTATAAACACCATGGGAGTACACAGTCATCATATCACTCAAGAAGGAGGTGCATTCTGACTCCTAGAGAAGAACGGCAGTTTGGTGTGAAAAGTGCAAATCAATCCCAGAACAACAGAAAAGAACCTTGTGGAGATGCTGGAAGAAACAGGTAGACAAATATCTCTATCCACAGTAAAACCAATCCTATCTCGACATAACCTGAAAGGCCACACATCAAGGAAGAAGCCACTGCATCAAAGCTGCGATAAAAGACAGACAGGGAGACAAAGATCTTACCTTCTGGAGAAATGTCCTCTGGTCTGATGAATCCAAGAATGAACTGTTTGGCCATAATGACCATCATTATGTTTGGAGGAAAAAGGGTGAGGCTTGCAAGCCAAAGAACACCATCCCAAGTATCAAGCATGGCGGTGGGAGCATTATGTTGTAGGAGTGCTATGCTGCAGGGGGGGACCTCAGATGGCATCATAAGGAATGAAAATGACTGAGATGTACTGCAGCAACATCTCAAAGAGCTCAGTGAGGAAGTTGAAGCTCAGTCACAAATGCTCCTTCCAAATGGACAATGACCCCAAGCAGACCTCCAAAGTTGTGGTAAAATGTTTTAATGACAATAAGGTCAAGGTCAAGGTATTGGACACCAGCTCTGCTTGTAGAAATGGGCCAACATTCCAGCAACTTAGTGTAAGAAGTTTGTGGAAGGCAGCCTAAAATGTTTGGCTCAGTTAAACAATTTAAAGGCAATGCTACCAAATATCAACAAAGTTGTGACCTACTGGAACAGTGATATGGTCAATAAAAAGTGAAATACTCAGAGGTCTGTGAACATTGTTGGAAAACAATTACTTTTGCTCTGCATGTGTTAAATGATATTGCAAATTTATAGTTTGATAGTATAAAATCTGTGAAGGGGTGATAAAGTGAGTTTTAAAGAATTCAGCCTAAATGTATGTACATTTCTGACTTCAACTGTACATTTTCTATAGTAATGAGTCTTTTTGCAGCTCATACATGGTGATGGTAATTAACAGAACATCAAGGTAAGCCTGGAAGTTGCTTTTGATAAATTGTGTTGATAAAAAAAATAAACATCAGGCACAATTAGTTATCTTATTCCACTGTCAGTAGATTTCCCACTACATATTTTGGTATGTTTGTGAAGATTGCTAGTGGTAGAAAACTGTTTGCCACATTCAGAACAGTGATACGGCTTTTCTCCGGTATGACTTCTTCTATGGACACGGAGACCACCAGTGGTCGTGAACCGTTTGCCACACTCAGAACAGCTGTATGGCTTTTCTCCAGTGTGAATTCTTATGTGAATCTGAAGATGGCTACTGCGTGAAAATTGTTTCCCACATTCAGAACAGCAGTATGGTTTCTCTCCAGTGTGAATTCTGGAATGAATCTGAAGTTGACTACTGATGGCAAATCGCTTGCCACATTCAGTACAGCTGTAAGGCTTCTCGCCAGTGTGAATCCTTATATGTTTCTGAAGGTCACCACGGTCAACAAATCCTTTGCCACATTCAGTACAGCAATATGGCTTCTCTCCAGTGTGAATTCTTGTGTGGGTCTGAAGATGGGTCAGTTGTAAGAATCGTTTACCACATTCAGAACAGGAATATGGCTTTTCTCCGGTGTGAATTCTTGTATGAGTTCGAAGATGGCTACTGCGAAAGAATCGTTTGCCACACTCAGAACAGCAGTATGGCTTCTCTCCAGTGTGGGCGCGTGTGTGTATTTGAAGGCGACTATTGGTGGAGTATCGTTTCCCACATTCAGAACAACAATACGGTTTCTCCCCAGTGTGAATTTTTGTGTGAGTCTGAAGATGGCCCATTTGCAAAAATCGCCGGCCACATTCAGAGCAGCAATATGGCTTCTCTCCCGTGTGAATTCTTACGTGAGTTTGAAGTTTGCTGTGCTGCAAGAATCGTTTCCCACATTCTGAACAGCAATATGGAGTGTCTCCCGTGTGGATTCCTGTGTGTTTCTGAAGATCACTACTCGTGAAGAACCGCTTGGGGCATTCAGAACAGCAATATGGCTTCTCACCAGTGTGAATTCTTTTGTGTCTCTGAAGATGGCCAATTTGCAGGAATCGTTTACCACATTCAGAACAAGAATATGGCTTCTCTCCAGTGTGAATTTGTTTGTGTTTATGAAAATTACTACTAGTAGAGAACCTTTTCCCACATTCGGGACAGCAATATGGCTTCTCTCCAGTGTGAATTCTTGTATGAATATAAAGATAGCTACTCTTAGAAAATTGTTTCCCACATTCAGGACAGCAATAAGTCTTCTTTATTGTATTGTATTTCCGTTTAAACTTCTTCTGCCCTTGGCAGATAGATGAAACAGCTGTATTTGTATTGTGCATCTGTTGTTGTCCTGTGGTTATTTCATGTATTCTTGTTAGTTTCACAACAGGCAGAGAATGACCGTGCACAGAGGTTGGTGTCACAATCTCTGATCTAGATGGTGATATCTTCTGATTTTCTTTTTCCTGTGTCTGCTGTGTTTCACACTGATGAGAGGTCTGAGGAAATGAAGATAAGGCGAAGGTACCACTTTCTTGTAAGTCTGGGGAAACATACAAAATGCACAGTTTTTAGTCATCAAAATAGAGAGCTTAAATGAGGAAGAATCATTTAATTCTGAATAGACTCCCTAATAAAAATAAACCTTACTTATAACAAAATGGCCAACTCTCACAATTCATTTTACTTTTTATATTAATTTCTAGAAATGCCACCAAGTACAAATTCATTTGTCGTTATTCTTAAAATGCATATTTCTAATTTTATTGTTGCAGGACATGTTGGATGAATGTTGGGTGTCCTACACAATCCAAAGGCAATTGAAAACTGGAAGAAACTGTAATAGGAAGAGATCTAGTAGACCCAAAGTCACAAGCCAATCAGAAGGCAAGTTTCTTAGGGTCACCAACTCATGTGATAGGAGCCTCACAGCACAACAGCTTCAAGCAAAGCCTAATAGTGGTCAAAAAAAAAAGCAAATCTCTGTTTCTACTGTGAAGAGGAGACTCTGTGCTGCAGGTTTGAAGGGTGAGTGGCAGGAAGATAGCCATTCCTTAAAGGACAAAATTGGGGCCTTGAAATACCAGCTGTGGACTGGAAGAAAGTCTTATGTACTGATGAATCAAAATCTGAAATCTTTCTTTTCATCACACAGGGTGTTTGTATGCTGTCGAGTTGGTGACAGGATGGTTCCCCAGTGTGTGACACCAACTGTCACCAGCTGTCTGGGGTTCTTTTGCTGGAAGGCAGAGTTGGTGACTTGCACAGAGTGACTGGTATTCTGAATCAAAAGGGCTACCACAGTTTAGCTGTTAGATCAGCAAAAAGGAGCTACTTTGATGAATCAACGTTTTGAATAACATTTTGTACACTTAATGATTCCTTAACTTATTATTTTTTTATTTGCCATTGTTTATTTGTTCTGTGCTTTGATTTCATGAAACATTAAGATATCAAACTGCGTGCATTTCAATAAAAACTGAAAAAAAACAGTTGTTCTAAAATGTTGGACTGTTAGTGTAAATGCTTTATGTAGCATCTACTTATGAATTAGGTTAAACTATACATCACTCTGAGGTAAGGCTCACTTTTGGTACAAAGTTAACATACTCATCCTTACACAAACACATTACCTTTAAGTCACTTATACAAAATAATTTTCAAACTTCTAAAAAATGTTCTTGTTGCATTGGATTCCTCAAGGTACAAAAAAAAAAAAAAAAAAAAAAAAAAACACAATTCAGGTAAATTACTACTTTTAGTAAGCTCAAGTGGGATAGACTTTAGTAAAGTGTTGTGGCGGATGCCCCTTCGGTATATGCTCAGGGGGAGCAGCCATGGACGGTGCAATACCTCCCCCTGGGTTGGAGCAGTGCCTCGGTTTCCTGCAGGGCTCCATGGGAATTGGAGTTGGGTGCAGCCCTGTTGGGTCCCGCAGGTACCGGCAGGGGGTGCTGCAGCTGGAACTCCTGAGCCCTTGTAGGCAGTGTTTTCACCACACCCGGAAGTGCAGCTGGAACTCAGCAATCAAGCATCTGGAGCACTTCTGGGTGAACTATAAAAGGGGCCAGCAGCCACCACTTGAGAAACCAGAATCGGGAGGAGTGGTGGAGGAAGAAAAGAGTGCTTCTTTGTGCGTTTTATCTGGTATATTTGTGCTTGGGACTGTGTTGTGCCTGTGGGGTTTACGGGGAAGACGTGCCCCACAGGTGAAGAAAAATAAATAGTTTATTTATTTTACATGTGCCTCCGTGTCCAGTCTGTGTCGGGTTGGACGCCTATATAGCTCCTCTTCACAGTGTGTAATGTAATACTTGTACACAAAATTTTGTTTGCGTAAAGCAAAAACTTTCTCAAATATGTATGCATTACCATTTGAATGTCAAACAGAATTGCGATTATCTTGAAAACTGGTCATTTTTCGAAAAAATGCAAAGAGACAAAAATGCTTAAAATGTGGTGCTTTACCATAATATGATGTGAAATTATTGAATTTTTAATATCTTTGGGGAAAACGTTTCAGGTAAAGTACCACTTCCAGTTAGCAGAAATAGCTCAAGAGTTGATAGAAATCTATGTTTTGTACCTAATACATGTATGCAAAATTTGGTTGACCTAAGTGAAAGCGTACTCAAGTTATCGTGTTTACATACACACACACACACAAGACATAATTCCAAAAATGGCATTTTTGGACTCGGGGAGGTGTAAAACGTCAAGATTCATCAAAATATCAAAATCTAATTTTTGGATGATTCCAATATTTTCCCTATGCTTCGTATACGAGAAAGTAAAAACACAGAATGGACAAGTGTGGTGACAGTGTGTGCAGACTTGGGGAGAAGAAATCTTTCTTTCTTCTTCTAAAACTTGGAGAGCATTTTGACCAACCCTCTGTCCGATCTTAATCGTAATTGTTGCTGTTAAGATATTTCCTTGCAGCAGCAACCTCCTTTGTGTGCTTTTACTATATGAATATTCCCAATGAGGCCACACTAAATCCACTTCACTCACTTAGCTTTCAGGGGAATGCAAAGTAATAAATATTGCTGGATATATTACTTCATTAATTAAAATTGTGTAACTATGTTATGGGTTATAATAATCCTTAAATTTGCAGTTGTAAATTGATAGATGATAAGTCTGCATATTCAAGTTCAAGTACAAAAAAAGACTAAGAGCCTCCCCTCTGATGTATAATCTCAGCCCCCAGTCTGACACTTCATTAGCCACGTACCTTCTCCCGAAAGTCTTGAACAAGATGCTTTCTCAATCTTCTTCACATCAGACTCCACAGATTCAGACTTGATATGGACAGAGTGATGCAATGGGGAGCAGTGACTGCTTGACCGGAGGCTTTTTCCAGTTACCTCCTCATCATATGGAAACACACACTGAGACTCCGATTTAAGGTTTTCTTCATCCACGAAGTTCACGGTGTTATTTTTCTCCAGCTCAGTTTTATCAGATGTTGGCTCACAGTCTTCTTGATAGCTTATTGGCATCCATTCACAATCCTCCTCCTCCTCCTTTTTAATACTGGTGCCCTCCTGCTGATGCTGCACACATTCCCACCCAGAGTCCTCTTCCTTAATGTTCAAATGTCTTTTCTCCATGTTACTCATGAACATCTGTTGCTGTAAATGGTAAACTTCTTTTTATCCTCTGTAGAAAGAACAGGAAAAGTATTTATACCTAACTGCACGAAAAGCACTGAACTCAATTGGCCTTCAACCTTTGCTCTCAGCTCATTGCCTACTGCTAACTACTCATGAATGAAGATAACTGCTCTGTTTCCAGGGTTTTTATATGACTATTAAAATAAGGGGCAAAATGTGTGCCATATGACCCAAAATCCTTTTAGGTTTCTTAATTACTACTTTACACTTATGGAAGAAGATGATCCGCCATGGCAACCCCTAACGGGAGCAGCCGAAAGAAGAAGAATTACTACTACTTTACACTAGCTGGTGGAGGACCACAAGGAGTTGCCTTGGGTCCTCGAGTGTCACTCAAAACATTAATTTTATAGATTTTGACCCCTCATTTTTTAACAAGCTACTATATATTTAACATTACTGCCTGCACAAGACTTTACGTTTAACTTGCTTTACCTAATTTTCTTTCGGCTGCTCCCGTTAGGGGTTGCCACACCAGATCATCATCTTCCATATCTTCCTGTCTTCTTCATTTTACTCTGTTACACCCATCACCTGCATGTCCCCTCTCACCACATCCATAAACCTTCTCTTAGGCCTTCCTGTTTTTCTCTTGCCTGGCAGCTCTATCCTTAGTGTCCTTTTCCCAATATACCCAGCATCTCTCCTCTGCACATGTCCAAACCAATGCAATCTTGCCCCTCCATCTCCCAACCATCCAACTTCAGCTGACCCTCTAATGTACTCATTTCTAATCCTATCCATCCTCGTCACACCCAATGCAAATCTTAGCATCTTTAACTCTGCCACCTTCAGTTCTGCCTCCTACTTTCTGATCAGTGCCACCGTCTTCAACCCATATAACATAGCTGGTCTCACTACCGTCCTGAAGACCTTCCCTTTCACTCTTGCTGATATCTGTCTGTCACAAATTACTCCTGACACTCTTCTCCACCCTGCCTGCACTCTCTTTTTCACCTCTCTTCCACACTCCCCATTACTCTGTACTGTTGATCCCAAGTATTTAAACTCATCCACCTTTGCCAACTCTACTCCCTGCATCCTCACCATTCCACTGAACTCCCTCTCATTTACACACATGTATTCTGTAACTTCCTTTACCTAATATCAGCACAAATTTGAATTTTGCCGACTTCAAAATGATACGTTACATACCCAAAGATGTGCAGACTGGGCACACTTGACTCTGTGAGAGTGGGGGTCCTATGAGGCAGTGCCTTGTCCAAAGCTGTGACCAATGTTGCCAGGATGAGATCTGGTCACCTAAACACAAAGATGGATTACAGTAAATGGCTTTAAGAATGTCATGTAATGCCAATTGATTTGTTAAACAAATTTCCTCCCAAATCATTAAAAAAAAAAGAGGACCTCACATTGACTTCTGTGGTTCCCCATCTTTTATGTAAACCACACCTTAAAAAATGGATTCCTCTGCTCAAGCCAATGCCCCTGTCTGCCTCCAGCACTTTGTCAACAAGCCTCTCATAGAATGTTGCATCAACATTCAACTAAACGATAGACCATCTGCTCTTCTACAATAAAGTATGCATTTGACTGTTTGCAATCACACTTGTAAAGCATCAATTTTAAAAACAAGATGACTTCATTCATTTTCCTTTAATACAAGTTAAGTTAATCACGTTATAGCTAATAGGCACAGCCCATGTAATCTTATTTATAGGTTCATGGGCTCATTACTGTCCCTCATAAAGCACACAGGGGTTGCAGTGCTTAAATCAAGAAGAAGACGACGACCCATGAAAAGAAATGCCATCAATAGAAAGGTCACCAGGCAGGAAGAAACCTCTTCTGTCAACTATGAACAAATCTGCCCATCTGAAGTTAGCCAGAGGACACCAAGAAAAGTTTGAAGAGATATGCATTTCTGGACAGGCGAATCCAAAATTGACCTATCTGGGCACAACAAGAATGCAAATATTTAACAAAGAGCTAACTAACACAATCCACTGCCAACAATTCTTTATATTAATAAGCATGGGGTTGACGGTGTCCTTGTAGGGGCTGTTACTCTGACCATGAGAACCTTTATATCATTGACGGAAAAGTGAAGTCTTCAAAATGTCAAGGAATTTGGCACAAGAGGGCAAATATTTATCAAAGAGTTAACACAGTCCACTACCAGTAATACCTAATATTAAGTATGGGGTTGGTAGTGTCCTTGTAGGGGCACTTTTACTCTGGGCCTGGGAACCTTCATATTATTGATGGAAACATGAAACTCTTCAAAATATCAAGGAATTCTTGAGAAGAAATTTAGACCATCAGTGTGAGAACTCGAGATGGACACACAGTGGACGTGTCAACAAGACGAGGACACTACAAACTCAAGCAAATCCACTACAGTATGTAATAGGAAGACCAGGTTCAGTGCCTTGGAATGGCCAAGCCAAAGCCCTGATCCAAAACTTACTGAAATGCTATGGCAGGACCTAGAGGCGCTGTTTAAGCATGACCCCTTTCAAACCTCAGAGAGCTAGAGTAGACTTTTGTGATGAACAGTGAGCAAAGAATTGAGACATCAGAGACTGGCAATTTGTGATAGAATGCATCTGTGTGAAGTTACTGCTGCTAAAGGAAGCAACACAAGTCACTGACTAAAAAGGCTTCAGTTAATTCTGCACATGACAACATCTTCTGATTTGCTAAACACAACAATCTATCTCTTTACACGTGGGAAGTCTTTATTTAGGATACTTATTTAACATATTCATTAATATTAATATTCATACAGACAGTTATCAGCAAGAGTGAAATGGAAGGTCTACAGGATGGCAGTGAGACCAGCTATGTTATTTGAGCTGGAGACATTGGCACTGACCAAAAAACAGAGTTAAAGATGTTAAGATTTGCATTGGGTGTGACGAGGATGGACAGGATTAGAAATGAGGACATTAGAGGGTCAGCTCAGGTTGGATGGTTGGGACACAAAGTCAGAGAGGCGAGATTGCGTTGGTTTGGACATGTGCAGAGGAGAGAAGTTGAGTATATTGGGAGAAGGATTATAAGGATAGAGCTGCTAGGCAAGAGGAAGGCCTAAGAGAAGGTTTATGGATGTGGTGAGAGAGGACATGCAGGTGATGGGTGTAACAGAGCAAGATGGAGAGGACAGAAAGATATGGAAAAAAATGTTCTGATGTGGCAACCCCTAACGGGAGCAGCTAAAAGACAAAGAAGATATTAAGGCTGCAACTAACAGCGCTTAGATGTTGGTTAGTTGGCTGGTAGTACTGGGAGGTATACCGGTTCATACCGAAAACTGTTTTTTATTTTTGTTATGATATGGATTTTTCTTATACCCCAACACCGGTTTAAATAACCTAAACAACGTTCGGAACGTGGTGCAGCCGGAAACTGTTTAAGGGGGGACCTTTTTCACTGCTACATCGCTAAACACGCATGCAACGGAGTACATGCATTAGTGGAGGTACTGAGCAGTGAAAATGGACACAGAACATTCCGAAACTGAAACTGTAGCAGACGATAAAGTTGAACATGATGACACAGAAGAACTTTTGCCGAAAAAAGGAGCCATGTCTGTTGTCTGGAGATACTTTGGTTTTAAAAGGTCGGCTGTGGACCAAACAATTATTTACTGCAAATGCTGTCGAGCTAAAGTTGTCGCCAGAGGCGGCAACACGAGCAATTTGCTGCACCACCTTAGCAGCAAACATGTTTTGGAGTACCGTGAATGTATGGAACTAAGATTGGCACCCTCCACGTCCTCAGGTAAAACTGAAAAAGCTAGAGGACACTCGAGTCAGACGTCACTTGTAGACGCGTTTGCTAGAGGTACTGCCTATGACAAAAAAAGCAAGCGCTGGATCAAGATAACCAACACCATTACAATCCATATAGCGAACGTGTCAGTGGTCAGAGAATCTTAACATTAACAGAATGTGTAGTTGGTTTACAAAAAATATTTACTATTTATTCCTTTTCTAAGACATGTTCAGTGCAATACAACTTTTGACAAGCACCTCTGGATATTTTACTAAGTCTAAATGCCTCTTTGGATGGTTGAAATATGTTGTCAAAATTATAGTTTAAGTTGTTTGCAAAATTTGTTCAATAAAAAGGTTCTAGATTTTGACTGCAACTGTCATGTAATGCGATTCCTTCTCTTCATTAGTTCCACCCCCTTGAAAACTGTCACTTTATGGCGCCATGCAAACCTGTATTAATACGTGTGTGCACATTAAAATGTTTTTTGTACAATGTTCAATTCTCATGACGGTGGAATAGGTTATTCTTAGCCAGTCTACAGCAGGAATTGCAGTGGAAAATGTGGTTAACATCCACTCATGCATGGGGAAAAAATACCGTTGAATACCGTGAAGCCAGTATAATTTTGAAAAATACCGTGATATAGAATTTTGGTCATACCGCCCAGCACTATTGGCTGGTTATTATTTTGATTAATCTGGGGGTTTTAAAATTCAAAGTCTGTGAAGAAGTGCAAGCATTTTATACCAAAATAGAAGAGCTTTATTCTTTGCACAGTGCACTTTTTCCATTAGATTACAAATATGCCTTCAAACTACATTTTGAAGAAGATTTTACATAGAAGCAAAAGAAGATTTTAAATATTCATTAAGATGTCAAGTTCTAAAATAATGACCGCCTTGAAAGCCAATATTACCTGCAGTGTGTGTGCATATATTTCCTTATCTGTTCCCTGCTAGGCACACTCCTCCTCACACAGATTAAAAAATCTCCATTTCAAACCTGCAAACAGAAATAAATGCATGTGAACAAAATGTACAGTCAAGGTTTGGCATTCCGAGTTGTGACTCTGAAAGCCCAACAACATTTGAACATTGGATCAGTTACCCGGTGGGATATTGTATTAATACTCATCTTTATTACGATTATATGAAATACAGTCAGATGATAACAACAACAAAAAATGTGACTTATCCCAAAGGATGCCCAAGACTGTAGAGACTTGAGGAAAACATTATGAGGGGACAAAGGAAACCTGGAAAACAGGCTGCTAAAGCAATGACAATAATGATGACTTGCCACTATTAGATAATATCTTTCAAAATTGTTAAAGAGATGTGTCTTTAGGAATTGTTAAACTAGCAGAAGGTCAATTATGTACTTTACTTCACGAGCCCACTGTAGGCTTCAAGACCAGATGGACTGGACTAAGCTATGTTAAGCGACTCGTAGAAATGTCAGGTTTGGACCAGTACACCAATATTCGAGCACCGCTCGTAAGACACAAAAGGAATGCGGAGAGCCGTCAGTTGCCGCTCAGGGTCACTGACAACGGTGAAGTCACTGAGCTGCACCGGTGTGATTTCATTTTTCCTTCCTGTCGTTTGGAACACGAAGTACATACCTTTTCTCCTTGGAGAAGCTGTTTCTTCGGCCAGGCCGCATGAACTGACTAGCGAACGACACCTCCAGCCACTCGGTTTGCTGCAGTTCAACGTTCGCGCTGCAAAGACCTGCACAGTTAGCCCGCCTCCCTTTGCGTCGCTCTAGTGACGTCACCATCTGCCGCCGCAGTTGCTGTTTACTGCAATACTGTACTTTCTGGCCGACTGGAATCGCGCTTTAAGTTTCCTTTGTTCCATCTAGTGGATGGAGGTATACACTTCGTGTATATTTAAATTTACATTAATGATAAGGACTATACATATCCGGACACTTCAAATATACTGCTTTATTTTCTACTATTTTCATAATTACTTCTTTAAAATGATCAAACTGATTTTCTTTGATGAAATGTAATAAGTACCCTTTGCTTTTATATTTCAATCAATATGAGATAAAAAGTTTTGATATGTCAATTACAAAGTACCAGTATAATAAAAACAATGCTAATCCACTGTTACCTAGTCTATTTATAATAACTTCTAGAATTTATTTAATTTTATTTTTGTATAGCGCCCTTAGCCAAGTGCAGGCTTGAGAAACAGTAACAATAAAGTTAATATTTATCTGTGACCCTAACCACTGGTTTCAACTGAAGCAAAGCTTTACCTTTCCAACAGTTACCCCATTCTGCCTTGCCATTTGTTTATTTTAATTATACTTCTGACTTCACTTTATTCTCTCTTAAATACACCCTAAGATTCCTCAAATTCAGTCACTCTTTCAGAGACTGTAAGCGCAGGTCGTAAGACACTTCCCTACCTTGCCCGGGTGTTTCAGTCCCTAATTGTGAGACCCTCTGCTTGACAGCTCGGCAGTGGTGGCCAAATTACGGCCTGTCAACTTCTCATCTCCAGCACACAACTCCTTATGTTTTCTGCCATAACTACCAGGAGGGTCTTTCTACTGTTTCTCCAATCCTGAGAGCTTCTTTCTTTCTTTCTTTCTTTCTTTCTTTCTTTCTTTCTTTCTTTCTTTC
>JANRMT010062791.1:225879827-225910348 GCA_026402145.1 Polypterus bichir lapradei
GAGGAGCTGTAAAAGGATCAGAGGAGCCCTGCCTCATCCATAGCCCAGAAGTACTCACAAGTCACAAGGACAGAAGCTCTGAAGTATTTCCGGGCCGAAGAAAAAACAGTTCTCCATCTGACCCATAAGTGCTAGCAAGTCACGTGGGCAAAAGAACAGAAGCATTTCCGGGTCGTGGACTATATAAAGGACTGATGGGAATCCAGCAAGTGGGCTGGAGTAGGGAGGTGTGGAGGAGAGAATTACTATTATTATTATTATTGAGAATTGTTTTTATTTACTTGTCTGTTTATTGTGGCTGTGGTTCTTGGGGAGCACTATTGGAGAAGAATTAAAAATACTTCTTCATGCTTTTAACCTGTGTCCTGTGTGTCTGTCTGTTGGGTTTAACGGGGCAACAGCGACCCCTAGCATCTTTACAATCTACTCTCTATATATAAAATCCTAAACCTAAAAGTGCAACGATTTTGTGCAACAATTTTATGTGAGTTTTTAATATTCCATTTTTTGTCAGGGTTTAAATCGGGCTTATTTTAAAACCTACATATATATGTTTGGCAGCATTTGTTTTCTCATTGTGTCACCATTTAAGAGGGGGTTTTGGAGGAGCGACCGCGTCTCTTTGGGGTGTGTTCAGCCCCCCTCTTCATGATGCGAGCGGCAGAGACGCAAAGTGGCTGGTGAGTGAGGGGGGATCCCCTGTGTGTGTGTGCATATATATATTTTGATATATGGCCAGCAGTTCATCCCAGCCAATACCCGCAAGCCGCCAGATGGAGCCTTCCCTGCGACGTGGAGTTGCCCCGAATTCCAGCAGGGAATCATGGTATGTGGAGTTTTAATGCACAGCCCTGCTGGATAATGTCAGGGCCACCAGGGGACGCTGCAGGGAGGCCCAAAGAGTTATATTTTCAATACAGCCCTGGAGTATGTCACAGTCACGAGGACAGAAGAAATAAAGTACTTCCGGGCTGAAGGAGAAAGAGAAGTTTTCACCTGACCTGGAAGTGCTGAATAATCACATGGACTGATGGATCTGAAGCACTTCCGGGTTGAAAGATAAAAGGACTGTGGGAAATCCCAGCAAGTTGAGCTGAGTCAGGAGGCAGGGTGACAACGCGTCTGGGAGTGGAGGATTATTGTATTGTGATTGTGATTATTATTGTTGTTTATGAGTACAGTGGAGTAGAGGGTGCTTTGTGTACATTATTATTATAATAAAGTCAACTTTTGGACGTTTATCTGGTGTGTGGTGTCTGGTCCGAGGGTTCAAGGGGATGATATCGCCCTCTATCTGTCACAGTGGCATAGCCGGCAGGATTATCTGGCCGTCAGTTTGACAGAGGACCTGAGAAAAAATTCTGTGGACAGAATACCCTAGAAGGCAGCGTCAAGACACACAGAAAAATCACCACAAACCATATTACCAAGTCCGTTATGGTGAAGAAAAAGGCCAAGCAGAGTGAGAACACCAGCGGAGTTTCCACGCTTGTCATGGACAATGCTCGGGATGAGCTGAAGAGTGGCTGCACAAGACGGGAGAGGCCTCCGGAGAAGGACGACTACCACGAGGTATGTGCTGGGGATTTAATTAACAACATCTTTAAAATAACCCATTTTGTACCGTGCACATACATCAAAGAAGACCATCCAAAGGCCCTGCGGGATGAAGACGGAAAACCCGACGGGGGTGCTACGTTCTTGATCCAGCAGATGAGCCAGAAGGACTTCTGCATGTTGGGTGCTGGTGAGGGACACGTGACCCAACCCGAAGGATTGTGGGAAGGAGGAGGTCTGAGTCCTACTGCTTATGGCTGCGCCCTAGAAAAAACGGACTTTAACTTTCTGAAGGGGAAGGAGGAGGCGAGTGAAGCACTGCTCGCCCCACAAAAAGGTGAGGAGGGCCGGGAAATGACTGATCGATCCGCCGACAAATTAATACAGGCGGGTCGCAGTCCGCCAAAGATGGCGACCCGGTCCTCTGAGAAAAAGAACTCCAAATCCCAGTCACCCTTGCCAAGCCTGTCAGAGCATGTGGCAGGAGCGGGCGTGCTCATTGGCTCCCAGCCGGAGGGTAAGACTAGTGATTGCCTGAGCCTACCTCCGGCTGAATTAAATAATGTTATTGACACACGGGAGCTAGAAAAACTAGTCCAGCCCGTGAACAGTTTCTTACAGATCCTGACGAACATTAAGAAGATTGTTGGGGAGCTGGGAGCAGAGGCCGAAGCGCCTTTAAGAAAGGTGGACGATTACCTGTGGCGGTTTGGTCAAGAGCCTCCCATATTAATTGATTTGGCGGTACATGTAAGAGTTACTGGTACCATAAATAATAAAGGGACACAGAGTGAAACAGGCCTGTGATTAATTAGTAGTGGGTGCTAATTCTCTGCAAGCCTTACAAGGGAGTCAGGAACAATGACGGAGGGGGCGGGGGAAGCATCGATCGTGCCGGAGCAGCTGAATAGTGCTGTCTCCAAGAGCGATGCGGTGCTGAATACGTCGCCACCAGTCATTTGCAAATCAAAGGGGGTGCAGACAGTAAAAGGCCTCTTTCCCATAGAGAGACCCAAACTGTGGACAAGCTCCAGATTAAAAAGGAGATCCCAAAAATGAAACAGGGGTCTCCTGATAAAATAGAAAAGGGAGCTGAGAGCTCAAGGGCGGCTGTGGAACCCTCCTCAGCAGGAAAAGGGGCGGAGCCAGCATTAACTGAATGTTTCCAGTTCCTCAGAGGGAGAGTAGCAGGAGGACGGAGGCAGTGCTATGGATGCCGATGGCCAGGCCACATTTGGCGAAATTGTCCTTGGAGAACAGGGGATAAGGTGTCTCACTAGATTAAAATTCCCCCTAGGTTCTCCAGGGAATGCGATGCAAGAAATAGCCAAGGTCCTTACCAGTGACTCCTACTGGAGGAAAACGACCCTTGCAGGACTGGACGCATCAAACCATGGTTCTACACTGAGGGGGGAATACTGTGATATATGGCTGGCAGTTTATCCTGGCCAATACCTGCAAGCCACCAGATGGAGCCCTCCCTGCGACGTGGAGATGCCCCGAATTCCAGCAGGGCATCATGGTATGTGGAGTTTTAATGCACAGCCCTGCTGGATAACGTTGGGGCCGCCAGGGGACGCTGCAGGGAGGCCCAGAGACTTATATTTTCAATACAGCCCAGAAGTATGTCACAGTCATGAGGACGGAAGAAATAAAGTACTTCTGGGCTGAAGGAAAAAGAGGAGTTTTCACCTGACCCGGAAGTGCTGAATAATCACAAGGACTGATGGATCTGAAGCACTTCCAGGTTGAGAGATAAAAAAGGACTGTGGGAACTCCCAGCAAGTTGAGCTGAGTCGGGAGGCAGGGTGACAACGCGTCTGGGAGTGGAGGATTATTGTATTGTGATTGTGATTATTATTGTTGTTTATGAGTATAGTGGAGTGGAGGGTGCTTTGTGCACATTATTATTATAATAAAGTCAACTTTTGGACTTTTATCTGGTGTCTGGCATCTGATCCGAGGGTTCAAGGGGATGATAGCGCCCTCTATCTGTCACTATATATTTTGTCACACACATGCGTTTAGGAGGCAGTCAAAAGCCTAAGGGTGAATGAAACATCGCGAGACAAGGGGTTGTCACATGGTGTTTACCTAACTCTCTCAATCTTCTCAGCAGGAAAACCAAGAAGAAATAAGAAGCCTACTTCCGGATTCCATAATGACCGCCGGAATGTCACTTCTGGTGCCAGGCATGATGTCACTTCTGGCATCCCTGATGACATCACTTCCAGTTTTTCATTAGATGACGTCACATCCATCTCACAGTATGGAAGTCACCTCCTGCCAACCATTTCCTGTTTTCATTTTCTGTAACCGTATAAAAACGCCATTTTCTATTTGTAAATCATCAACTGCTATATACATTTTGCTTTTGATCAACAAAATGTTTTCTTTTGTGGTTTTTTTCTTGTCTGTTGGACAATATACGGGGACGATCCCCAAAACTTCTTTCTGTGATGCTTCTTTTTATTTTTAAAAGAAGAAACTCCCACTATATATATATATATATATATTTAAATCACAGCAAATATTTCTAAAGGATGCTATGTGATTACCTTGATGTCCTTATCATTTCCAGTATAGTTCTCAGACAGTTTCTCCATGTTCAGTTCTTTTTCTATACTGTAAAAAATAAAAGGTTACATTTACAGTAAAAAAACAGTCAGCTGTGGTTGCCAGAATTTTACTGAAAAAAAATAAGGTGACAATATGTTTAGGTCTACGGTACAAGTTTACAGTAAAAAACTGTTTTGTATTTACAACACATTACAATAGAAGTGAACGATTAACCATGACCTAAAACCCATGCTCTGTAATAAATATGCCAACCATTAAACCATTAGAAAATGTTCTCAGGATCAAACACCAATACACAGCCTGCAGCAGTAAAGTAACAACAGCCAGTAACAAACGCGTTGCATCAGTGAAATAAATACGTTGAATATAATTCAATGTTTAAGGAAGTTAGAGCACATTGTGTGGTGAAAAAGTAAAGTTTGCTTTTGTGGTGTGTGGTGTCCTACTGGTGTGCCAGCGTATCAAATACAATCCACCGTAAATCTGCTTCCATAACCTCAAAAAACCTTGGGGGGAAAAAATAAATCTGATATCTTTAAGGTTTTTTCCATACTGTGCAAAGGTATGCGGTTCACCAGAACAATATGGTAAAAGGGGGCGTTTATGCAAATATCGTAACTTCGGTGTTACTGAAACAGTACTTTACCGTATTACATTTTACAGTTGTTTACCTTCGCTTATTAATAGTTTCACACTGTAAAATTAACAGAGAGAGATTTTTTTCAGTGCAACTGTAATGTATCAGTAAACGGTATGAAGCATATTTTGAAGGTAGAAAAATATTGATTTTTACAGAACTTGGCTGTAAAAAATAATGAAATGTTTTAAGATATACAGGTAATTTTCAGTAGAACATAAGGTAACTTTCCTTTTTTTCAGAAAAGGTATTTTACTTTCACCATTCACAGTATTTTTACCGTTAACTTTAGTGACAGGAGTTTGTCACTGGAATTGTACAGTGACAGCCTGTTTCCAAGATGGATGGTTTTGAATGCTGAAGTTAAAGCCTAAATCTGCCAGGCAGAGTAACAATGGAGACCATGAATCTCTCTGGATTATTCATATTCGGGATTGTGATCTGACCTTTTGTTACAGTGAAACTGCACTGTTCCTTGTGCATCATGATGTTTGCTCCATTGCTGACATTTGAGAATCCTTGAATGTGGTGTGCTATCCATGGTAGTTCAGACAATGCCATGTTCTTCTGCCTGCCTTTCATGCAGTACTCCATGACCAGTTTGTTCAGCAGCAGTTGATTGATTGAGCCTCATGAAATGTTTATTCCCATTTTCTTCTACTACCATTCATTTCTTATCAGTCAGGTGCTCATAAATTGATATGAAAAAGTTGTATACACTGGAAATGCATGTTAAGAGTGGGCAGCTGTTCAATATTTGTGTTTGCTGTGATTTCTAATGTAGGAGTTTGTTGCTCTGGTCAGCCATGGTGCATTGTTACATTTGGCCAAATCTTGCTGCAATGATGTATATTGTTTAAACTGAAGGTTGGGTACAGTAACATAAAGATAGCACCTCTGGACAACACCGAGTATGATTTCTAATTCCTCAACTGTAAGCAGTTGATGGGTGTAACAGAACAAGATGCAGAGGACAGGAAGATATGGAAAAAGACGATCCATTGTGGCAACCCCTAATGGAAGCAGCCGAAAGAAGAAGAAGAAGAAGAGGGCATCTAGTCCTTTACATTGTGTGTTTTCGATGAATATCTGCATTCACTTTGTCTGATGATGCAGTCATTTCTAATTATGTTTTTAGAGAAGAGCCAAGCAAAATGACACCTTTTATTGGCTAACTAAAAAGATTACAATATGCAAGCTTTCGAGGCAACTCAGGCCCCTTCTTCAGGCCAATAAAAGATGTCATTTTGCTTGGCTCTTCTCTACATTCATAATGGCTAACACGGTACAACACTCTAGTACTAATTATGTTTTTTAAAGATAAGGCCTTTCACTTTTTATAATTTATTTGTTTATTGCTTTGTTTCCTAATAATGTTTCTGTTTGTAACTCCTGATCTGTTGAGATTGCGAGTATATAGACAATTGTCAATTTCAGACGCACAGGCATTAATATACAGTCATGTGTTTTAAGTGTTGCATATTGTTTTGCATTTTAAGTGACTCCAGTCCCTCTAGTATTAAACTAACACCAACTCCCTGTGTCAGTGCTTTATATTTTCTTCCATTCACTTCATCCACGGCTTTGCTAACATTGAACACATTCGGTGCTATTTATTGACAGCTTCTGTAGAGTTATCTCTACTTGTCTCTGTCAGTATGGCCCAGTAGGTTTTCTTTTCTTTTTTGTATTTCCTTGTTCACTATGTCCTTTTCTTCCCTCGTCTCTGGTTCTTATAATGTATCAGGGTTGATCTCCTCTGGTGATCTGATCTGAAAAGTTTTTTTTTTTTTTTTTTAACAGTTTCACTGTCACTTTCACTTAGCTGGGCTTTTCTCTAGTTTTCTTAACTTCTCACAATGCTGCTCTTTAGCATTTTTAGATAGTAGACAATCCATTTTTTGACTATGTTCAGACATGTTTGTCTGCTTACTTCTTAATTTATTCTCCCAAGTATGAACTCTGCGAGTCTGAAAACCTAAACTTTTGCAGAATCATTTTCCACAATCAGAACAGCTATATGGCTTCTACCCATTGTGAATTCTTGTGTGAACCTGAAGTTGGCCTCTTTGTGAAAATCGTTTGCCACATTCAGAACAACAATATGGCTTCTCTCCGGTGTGAATTCTTGTGTGAGTATTAAGATTGCTAATAGTGGAAAATCGTTTCCCACAGTCAGAACAGCAATATGGCTTCTCTCCACTGTGAATTCGAATGTGGACCAAAAGATGGCATCTTCGTGTGAATTGTTTGCTGCAGTGAGAGCAGCAATATGGCTTTTGTTCACTGTGATTTCTTGAGTGCATCTGAAGATAGCTGTTGGTAAAGAATCGTTTCCCACAGTCAGAACAGCAATATGGCTTCTCCCCAGTGTGTACTCTTGAATGAATCTGAAGCTTGCCATTGGTGGGAAATCCTTTGCCACATTCAGAACAGCAATATGGCATCTCTCCTCTGTGAATTCTTATATGAGTTTGAAAACTGCCTTTGTCAGAGAATTGTTTACCACATTCTGAACAGCAATATGGCCGCTCTCCAGTGTGAATTCTTGTGTGGCTCTGAAGATTGCTTTTGTCAGAAAATTGTTTGCCACATTCAGAACAGCAATATGGCCTCACTCCACTGTGAATTCTTTTATGTCTCTGAAAACTGCTATTAGCAGAGAATCGTTTACCACACTCTGAACAACAATATGGTTTCTCTCCAGTATGCACTCTTGAATGGATCTGAAGAGTACTACTCCTTGAGAATCGCTTGCCACATTCTAAACAACAATATGGCTTCTCTCCAGTATGCTTTCTTGAATGGATCTGTAGAGTATAACTAGTAGTGAATCGCTTGCCACATTCAAAACAGCAATATGGCTTTTCTCCCGTGTGAATTCTTGAGTGGTTCTCAAGACTTCTTCTGATGGTGAACTGTTTGCCACATTCAGAACAGGAATATGGCTTTTCCACACAGTGAATTCTTGTGTGGATTTGAAGATGGCTACTTTCAAAGAATCGCTTGCCACATTCAGAACAGCAATATGGCTTCTCTCCAGTGTGTTTCCTTGAATGGATCTGAAGAGTATAACTGGTGGTGAATCGCTTGTCACATTCAGAACAGGAATATGGTTTCTCTCCAGTGTGAATTCTTGAGTGAGTCTGAAGACTTCTTTTGGTGGTGAATTGTTTCCCACATTCCGAACAGCTATATGGCTTCTCTCCAGTATGTATCCTTGTGTGGATCTGAAGATGACTACTTGTGGCGAATTGTTTCCCACACTCATAACAGCAATATGGCTTCTCTCCAGTGTGTATTCTTTTATGTCTCTGAAGGCTGCTCCTACTAAAAAAATGTTTCCCACACTCAGAACAGTTTGGCTTCTGTCGTGTTTGAGCCCAGTTAGGTTTGGATATTGATTTTAGTTTAAAAGAATTCCTCTGTTCATGGCAGGCGTACACGCCTGCTGAATTTGTATCATACTCCTGTTGTTGAGTGCTGATTATGTTTACCGTTGTTAATTTCACATCAGACACAGAACTACATGCCAATGAAGCAGGCAACAAAATCTCTGATCCAGATGTCAGTGTTTTCATGTTTTCATTTTGCTGTGGTCTACAGTGAAAAGAGGTGTCAGGAAATGAAGATGGGGCGACGGTATCACTTTCTTGTAAATCTGCAGAAATACAAAACATATAACTTTTATTGGTTGGTGGAAGATCCCTTTTTCCTCTGGTTATTAAAAAAAAAGTTTAAAAAAAATGAACCTCAAAACATTACAACATTGAAAACTCAAAGGAGATGTGATGTTCCACCCTCAACCCCCATTACCTTGCTTCACTAATGGCTCACATTCTAGGGTGAGTTTGTAATTTCTCCCAATGTCTCTTGATTCTTTGTCCTCAAGGACATGCATATTAGGACAGCTGGTGACTGTAAACTGACCTGATTTGAAAGTCCATTCGTGCTCATATGTGCACCCTGGTATTGACAGGCATTCTCTGAAGAATTAGTCCCTGACTTGTATTAGTTGCCACTGTTCAGCCATTTTATTTTTTGTTTGGTTAGTTCAAAGAGTCAGTTTTCACATTGTTACATTATATATCATAAAAAAAATGATAATAATATAATTTAATTTACACATAATGGTAAAGTACATAAAACATGTTTTTAATATCCTGTAGTTAAAAAAAACAAGTCCAAATAGGCTTGTGGTAGCTGAAATCGCTTCAATAGACACCAGATGACAACTCAAGTGATGTAAAAATAGAATTGATTGAAGTGCTACTGATAGTTGTTGGCTGTGACAGGTTAGGGTTAGGGCTAATTGTAGTTAATACAGGTCAAATCCTGTTATAGTCAATACCGAAGTGGTGAAATTTTCCAAATAATGAATACTTTTTGTTGGCCCGGAAAAACATTCATATAACATTGTGTTAAATGGATTTATTTTTAATAAAGTGTAAATTTCAGTATAATGAAAGTTTCTTTTCTTTCAACCAAAAATGGCCACTGTAGGTAATAATGTGATGCAAAATATACCTAAGGCCGTGCATACACTTTCGCAAGATTCTTGGGAAACCTGCAACAGGCGGTCTCTTTCTTGTTAGACCAAAACAAAGTGATAGTCCGTTATGAAATTTTCAGTCTTGGCGAGGCGGGATCAGTGCTCTCCTGAGCATCCGGCTGGGTAATCGTGTCATATGCAGATACTGTATTGTTCAAGTTTCATGGCACTTCTCAAAGTTTTCTTTGCGATGAACCAAAAAAAAAGTGAGAAAAGTCATCAGTTTACAGTGAAAGAAAAATTAACAATCCTGGAAAAAGTTGATTCCGGAATGAAAACAAAAACAAACAAAAGGTGTGGCGAAAGCATTCAGAATTCAACACTGTGAACAATTTTGAAGGATCAAAAAAAATATAGAAGACCAAGTTAAAGACAAGGCGTTGGGACCTGAATAAAAAAAATTAGAAGCGTGTTTCTATTTCTATAAAAAAAAGTTACATCTAACATCTCATTTTCAAATAAAATACTTTTTGCAGTTTAAGAAGTGCCATTTTTTTAATACACATATATTGTCAAGCTAGGGTCATAGAGTTAGTTGCACAAGAAACAGAAAGGTAAGTCCAGATTGGGTGTTAAATGTTCTAAACATTTTGTGACAAGCACATTACGTGCTAAGATGCAGCAGAGCAACTGTCCTTGCGCCACTGCCACTAGAGACGGCAAATTATCGGCGACCCCAGTCACAATAGTATACATATTTTCCTCATATTTGTTATAACGAAACTTCCCTGATAACAAAATATTTTTATGTTCCCATGGATTTCGTTGCAATGGGATTCCACCTGTATTCCTTAACATTTTTGAAAGTAGCAAATGATGGAAATATATAATCTGCACTGAAGTTTGAAATTAAATGTGTTAGCATCAATAGACCATGGATGGATAGATGGTCACTGTGGCCCTTTGTTCATAAAATGTACCGTAGTGTCTAAGAAATATTAAGTATATCTGAAGTGGTAGGACTGAGTCTTTGTTTATTCACCACTAGCAAAATACCCGCGCTTCACAGCGGAGAAGTAGTGTGTTAAAGAAGTTATGAAAAAAAAGGTAACATTTTAAAAATAATGTAAAGTGATTGTCAATGTAATTGTCGTAGGCTTATTTTAGTATTGAGAATGATGAGTATGATTGTAAATGTTGTGTATGAGAAATACACATTTTTAGGATGTAAGGATCTCTTTGTAAACAATGCTTGCTGTTCTGCCCTCAGGCTGTAAAATGTCTGCTGAGCTTACTCTTGAGCATGCAACGTACAGTTGGCCATGTGAGAAGCAATCTTGTGTCAAGTCAATGCCAACCTTTTTTAGAGTCTGGCCCTGTGACTCATTTATTTTCATAGCAAAGCAGACCCTTACTGGAAATTGGAGGCGTTTAAATGGGAATGGGAGGTCAGAGGGTATGAAAGGGATGCGAGGAATAAATACAGTCTTCTCTGAGCCTGTTTCAGTGAAGACAGTTGCCTCAATGAGGTTCTTGTGCAGAGATTCGATCTAAAGCTTGGTGCCATTACAAAGTTTTGGTGGTAGTAAGTTTCATAGTAAAGCGGTGGAGTAAACGAAAAGGCAGGAGTCACCAGCAGGCAGACGTGAAGCAAGGCGAACAATAACAGGCTTGAAGCGGTCGAGTAAAGAAGAAGGGAGCAGTGAGAACGAACAGCTGAGGTCAGTAAGGAAGCGAGTGAGGAGGCACATGAGCACGCGATGTCGTTAATGTATATAGGCAGAGAGCCAACCACGTGGTAGGTGTGTGGACAGCGGCCGTGTGGAAAAAGGAAGGGGGACCGGGGGTGGCCCTTGTGTGTGAAATAAATCCTCTTTTAATGGAAATAAGGAATGAAACCACCAAAAGGAGAGCTCAGTTTCTAAACTTCCTTATGGCGTAATGGTGAGAACCACCAAAAAAGAAGACGTTATTTTCAAAAGTTCATTACGGAGCACAACACGAAATGAAACATACTTAACGTTTGTAAGTACAGTGTAAAGGATGAGCATGGGAAAATTGGAAGTAGCAGAAATAGTAAGGAGGGGTTTCCGCTATCTATATATACAGTTTAGTATACATCCGTTTCCCCATTTGTTTAATTATACAGGGTTTGCCGCATTCTGCTCCAAAACACCTTTCTTGTCCTCTGCTTATTTTACAGTGGCATAGTCAGCAGGATCATAGTTGAGAACATGGTGTCTGAAACCCAGGCTAGGACACCTGTAGAGGAGGCTGGGTGTTGTAGTCTCATGGGCCGGCACTGTTGGGTGCCATGGGCAGCTGTAGGTATCACTAATCCCTATTTCATGGAGCTTTCTGAGGGACAATCTCATGACACCGGAAGTACTCCCAGGTTACATATAAAAGAAACTGCCATGCTCCATTACAGGAAGCCAGAGTCGGGAGGAAGCTTGCCTGAAGCAGCAGAGGTGTGGAGAAAAAATATTGAGTGTTTTGTGTTTACTTGTGCCTTTTGGAGAGAATAAAGGTATTCTCAAGATTAAACATTGTGTTCATGCAGAGACTTGCGTCTGTGCATTTGTGTTGTGTCTGGAGTGTGGGGGGCTACAATGCCCTCCGGTGGCCACACCCTGTATGCCTGACTTATACTGAAGACAGACAGGTACCTAGTGGTTTGACAGAAACTGCATGAACAATTAACAATAATGGACTACTTTGTCTGAATCTGCATTCTAATGTGAAATAATCAGAATTAATATTATCTAAATGAACAGAGGCTTCTGGGTTAGAATACAGTAACTTAATCTGAGGACATACACTGTGTCCAAAATGAAAGCTGTATGATGAAGTAAAGAGGTATCTCCATTACACAGTCAAAAGCCTTTTCTGGTTCCAGACAGAAAGCTTGGATACAGTATGATCTTGTGATATTACTAAAGACAGCACTTTCTCGATTCTTATAGCTGAAGCTTCATCCAGAATAT
This sequence comes from Polypterus bichir lapradei, assembly GCA_026402145.1. Taxonomy (NCBI): domain Eukaryota; kingdom Metazoa; phylum Chordata; class Cladistia; order Polypteriformes; family Polypteridae; genus Polypterus; species Polypterus bichir. The sequence goes on from JANRMT010062791.1 coordinate 225,892,081, forward strand.
TAAAGTCATTATGCAGTAATGAGATTGGTGTGTAAGATGAACACTCAAGAGGAATTTAATCTTTGGAAAAGCAGTGATCAATACCTGGTGTAGAGTCTGGTGCAGAGTCAAACATAAAAAAACAGGGACATCTTAGGAGACAGATTTTTACAAAGTGTCATTGGATGGCCATCTAAATGTGTGGCTATTTCAGCCTTAAACAGAATTTATAGCATTTTGGATTTTGACAAGTTGCAGCAGTTCAGTTGCTTTTTAAGGTTCATGAAGTTTGATCAAACACTTTCTTACGAATGAACATTATCCCAGTGATATGATGAACTCATTTTAGAGTCACAGTCTCGATCCACTCTACTGATTCCCTTCATAATTTTAAACACTTAAATCAGGTGTCTGCTTGATCTTCTTTTGCTTAAACTGTATATGCTCATCTCTTTTAATCTTTCCTCATAATTCATCCCCTGTAGCCCTGGACTCAGCCTAGTCGCTCTTCTCTGGACATTTTCTAGTGCTGCTATGTCCTTTTTGTAGGCTGTAGACCAAAGCTGCACACAGGACTCCAGATGAGGCCTCACCAGTGTGTCATAAAGCTTGAGCAGAACCTCCTTGGACTTGTATTCCACAATGTGTACAACTGCACTCCATACTTCGTTGTTATTTCAAACCAACTTAAATCAATTCAAGAATATGGAAGTCTGGGGCTGATTTGGGCAGCATCTGGCACAAGGCAGAAGCCAGCCCTGGACCGAGCTCTAGCCCTTCAAAGAGAAGAGAAAGAACACTGCTTGATATATTATGAAGAGAGATTGAAAGGAATTTGTGAGCCGATACACCTTTGTGCTACCCTAGGAAATGGCGAATTACACTGTTGTTAGAAAAGAGTCCAAGCAGAGGAGTGGGACGAAGGCGTGTCTGACTGGCATGCATTTCTGTGACGGGTGGAGGGCGTGAACACACTCTTGGAGGTTTACTGGAATGATCACTAAAGATATTTCTCTACCATGTTGTAGTGGTACTATGTAATTGTTGTTTTCTTTATTATATTATTGTGCTTTTACTAGAGCCTATTGACTAGATTTGTATAAAGTGGAGGCAGTGACTGAATCATCACAACTCATTAAAAAGGATAGAAGGCCTCAGTCTGCCTGTGGGGTCCTTGCTGTGTGACTGGCTCCATCATCAGTTGGTCTATTGGGTATCAGGAGTGGGCAGGGTTTTCCTTGAGTGTTTCAAGGTGGATTCTCAGTTTTAGTAGCTGAAGTAGTAGGCAGAGGTGGTCACATACAGACTGGGATTCGGAGAGGGGCCTCTTGTGATAATACCTACAGTCGCCACCTCGGTTTGCTTATCGTGAATGTGTTGAAGATGATGGCTCGGTTCCTATCATTGATCTTGTATTGTTTGATACAGCTATTGGCAGATTTACAGATCACTTGACTCTGTATTTCATACATTTAGTAGTATTGGTTTTAAAGCAAGGAATCAATCTGATCTGACCCAATCAGCTTCCCTCAAACTTACTTCTCTTATTCAAGTTCCTTTTGGTGCTCAGGGACATTTCTTTTAGTCGTGTGACTTGTATAGTACTGTTGGGTCCAGCAAGGTTACAATGTAGCTGCAGAGACAACCTCCTTTGTGTACTTTTAACATCTAGAATCAGACCACATTCATGTGTGAATTTTTACTTGGGGTAAACTATGGCACTGTGGTCATTGCACAGCATTTCAGGGAAGTTAAAAAAAAAAAAAAAAAAAAAAAAAAAAAACAGTAATAGAAAAATGACCTGTTCAGTTTAAACCTTACACCAATGTCAACTGCTTATAACATCTTTTGAGTTATTAGCTATGGAATTCATCAATCAAAGAACACATGCATTTCCAAGTTTTGGGGGTGGGCATGACTGGATTAGACCTTCAGGTAGATGACACCGAGCTTTACTTTCATTATTTTTTATCTCTTACCTTCTCCTGAATACGCTGAACATGCTGCATTCTCAGTCTCCCTCATGGTAGAATCTAAAGGTTCGGTCTTCACTTGGACAGAATGATTCTGGAAGGAGCGAGATCTACTTTCTGTGATGTCTGTTCCAGCTAGCCCTTCATCTGGACTCAGATGCTGAGAGACAGACTCTGATTTAATATTTTCTGTCTTGATATGGCTTAGAATTGTGTTTTTTTGCAAATCTCTTGTATCAGATGCTGGGTCGGGCTCTTCTTTAATGACTATTAGACTCAATTTATAATCCTCCTCATTGTCATGGCCATAACTTGTCATCTGTTGTTGCACAGATTCCCATTCGCAGTCTTCTTCTTTAATGTTCATATTTATATTGCTCTCCATAGCATACATGTAAAGGAGAGTCCTGTGTTTTGTCAGATTCTCCCAAGGGTTACTCACACCTAAATGTTGCAGTTTCCTTTACAGGGGACCTTCCCTCAGCACACTACGTCAGTTCCTCCCACTGAAAAAGGATATGACCCCAAAGATGCCGAGTAAGTTAGTCTTTATGGAGTACAGCTATCACTTCCAATTATTAGAAACAAAAGAATGCCCAAGGCCAGCAGTGTCAGGACTGGACTTTTGGCTTCCCAAGTTTTTGCCCTTACCTCTCAAAGAACTATAGGGTCTTTACCAAGGAACAATACTTACAGATACAAACAGTCTCTAAAGTTACAGATGGGTGACCTTCAAGTTGAAAGGACTTTGTTAGCCCACCTTATACAAAATGTACCCCTCGAATCACGCTGAACATAAACTGTGTTCTTCACTCAAGCTGGCTAATAGCCTACTGTTGAGCTGGTTATCATTACAGTTTGTAAAAGCTGGAGCTCTTTTCTGGTTCTATCCTTGTGCAGTTAATTGAAAGTTTAAAGTGGACAACAGCAGCACACAAGCAATAGCACAACTGCTGATCTGCGCAGTGCCTCACACATCGCTGGTCATTACTCATCTCTTCTGAGGTCAGTTTATTTACATTTATATTCCATTTGTGCAGGTCGGTTTATTTACATGTATGTTCACTGCTGGATAGCCAGACACTTTCCTTCATTTTATTGTGTGACTGGAAAAGGCAGCTTCTCTTTTTCTCTGTGGATAGAACAGAGTAGAATGTATTAAAATCTACACCAAAAACATTTAGTCACCTCCTCATAGCTCCAAAACTGCACCCATTATTCCACATTTAGCCCCATAGGGATGACTTTCAAACAATTACCAATATGAGGCACTCCGGTTAACACTGTTATTTCACTTGGAGGTGATATACAGTCACCATCTCTATATATAATCTTCATTTGGATCTTGATCTTTGTCTGTCTGAGAATGAATTAGAAGAAGAAGCACTAGATGGCAGTAGAGAGACAGCTAAAACATTGAATTAAGAATCTCCTCCAGGCTTATACTACTGAAGACTGTAGTACGCCAGTCACACCTCAAAACACAGACATTCAAACTAAACAAATTGTTGTGCTTTAAATTAACTAAAGAGATCTTCATTTAGGTCTTGATCTTTGTTTGTCCGTGAATTCCACGCATGCGTAGACCACCTACCAGTTTAGTACGTTGTTGTTACTCACGGATGTCAACAATGTGCCGGAATAACGAAAGGGGTGGTGGACAGTGTTACGCTGGTTAGCTCCTGAGGCCTGGTTAGAAAATGAGATTGCCGAAGATAAAATGTACGTGCCTACGTAACATATGAATTAAAGAAAGACAGTGGGTAAAATGAATGGCAACGTAACAGCACGTTCCAGAAATTATTATTGTTACGTTGTAGCCGGCGAGTGATGCGCGTCTCACAGTTTTACCGTGGCTTGCTCACATGTCAGTGAAGTGATCCCTATTTATGCTTTAAAGAGCCTGGATACCTATGTGTCCCCCTTTTATAACCATTGCTCCGTGTATATTGCCTTACTCTTTGGATTGCCACAAAGCAACCTGCGAGATTAGAGAAAGGTTGAGAAGACATCGTGAGAGGAAACGACAGCGTCGTGAAAACGAGACGGACTGTGAACGGACAGAAGCAGAAATGCTCCTACACCACCACATAATTACGATTCGGACAGTGATTCCAAATAGGCCGTTCCTATCGAATCAATGTCCAAGGGTTTTCTTTTATAATTTTGTTTCCCTTATAAAAAATCATAATGCTGTGCGACGAAGGGCCCAGTTCACCACTGGCAGCCACGTTTAAACAGGAAGCTCTTCACAGACAACTTTAACAAGCGCAACATAGTTGGGCGCACATGGCTAGTTTCTTAAATAGTTGTTTATCCATTTATGTATCCAACTAAGGAAATCTGCCAAAAATGATTTAGCATTTAACTTGTGCAATGCAGAATTGGTTCAGAACAAACATATACCTATAAATCTTCTCCACTGCTCTTCAGATCAGTTTATTTTTGCATAGCTCTTTTCACTGAGTACAGGCTCAGAGAACTGCAACAGGCTTACAGGTAAAAAAACAAAAAACAAATAATGTATTCATAACATGCTAATTGGGTTAAGCATAGTTAAAAAAACATTTTTTATCAAATTGATCCTAATCATATATAACCATTAATATTACTGTTGACATTGACAGATAAGAGGAAAACAAAAAACTACAGTCAGCAGAAAGCCTGGAGAAAATAAACCTCTGGGTAGTTTGGGAAGTCAACTGAAGCCACAGTCAAATAGACTCCAGCTGGAGATGAGACACTCTGAAGCCTCAGGCTCATTCAGTTACCCGAGACACTATGAGGCCCATAAGATGACTCCACTGTCGTTAGGATTCTCTTTAGACTCCGTCCACTCTCCTCACACACACACTCACACCCACCCAAGAGTGAAACCAGGCCATGACGATATGGTGTTATGCAGAATTTAAAAGGAACACTTACTTACAATGGCTAATTTAAAGGTAAATTAACATGTTACTTGCTGTTGTACTATTACCTGCAATAAGAAACTGTCTAACTGTATATGAATAAAGGAAGACTTTTGTGTCGAGAGTGGTATTGTATAGTAATGGTGGAAAATTTAAAGTTTATGAGTGGTCAACTTTAACATTAACAGAAACACATTTTCCGTCTTATGCTACCTTAAATAAAAGTAATGTTTTCTACATAGTTCTTGGGTTTGATAATATTAAATTGTGGTGACATTGTGATTTTCTTATTATGCATTACATTTTTATATACTTCATAGATATAGACATATATCTGTGTTTGTGTGTATATGTCACACAAGCGTGTTTAGGAGTAAAGGGCTTGAGTACATGTAATTCCATGCTGGACCAGCGGGTGGCAAAGTGCACTAATTCTCCCTCTTGATCTCTTACAGACCATACTAGGGAAATCCCGCCCGGCTCTGGGGCAGCCAACGACATCACTTCTGGTTCCAATCCTGATGACATCACTTCCCCTACTGGCGTTTAAAGCTGCCATCTTGTGTATACTAAGTCAGTTCTGTTTTGGGCTCAGTTGTGTGAACAGGTCTGTGCTTTTGACTCAGTTTTGCAGCTGGGAAAAATTATATGGGTGGTTGCCCCAAACCACCTCAATGTCTTATGGTTGTTTTTGTGACAATATATGTGTGTATTATATACAGGTATATTATATACACATACATACATAAAGAAATATTACACATGCTCATTCTTAAGTAGTGACTTGTTCTAGGTTGACATCTGAAAGCCCTCGATAGGTTACAAGTTTCTGAACTGTACAATTCACAGGCTTCAAAGCTCCAGAGTACATTTGAAAGTGTAGCTAAATGGGCCTGAAATGGACCAGCAATGCCAGCATTGCATCGGTAATACTTCTTCGAAGTAAAAAGGATTCACTTTGCTATAATTATGTGAAAAGGTGAGTTGCAGCACGCCATCTGTTTATTCGACAATATTACAAAAGCTGACCCCCGTGCCGAGGATGCGGTGATGATGGTGCTGCTGTACCAAGCACATCTTCGGGCACTGACTTCACACACACTTCTGCCTCAGAAACCGCTGGGTGACCATCTGGCTTTGTGCTGACAGATATTATTCTGAGTCACAAAATGCAATAGTGGATGCTGTAAGAGATGTGGCCAATGAATTAAGCAATATAAGGGCTGTACTCTGTCATATTGGCCACAAATTAAATGAATTGGTTAAAAAATAAATGCTGCATCCGATTACTTAGTTTGAATGTAATTAGCAGAATGTCAAAACAAGTTGTAACGCTGTCTAATTTGGCTGACCATTTGGTGGGCCTACAGGCAAGTAGGACGCTACTTGTCTGCATAATGCCATACATGTTCTGTGGACTATAGAGCAGCACATTAGAGTGGAAATGCTTTCTATTTACATAAGCAAATGCATTCTCTGAAGGCACCTTTATACTGTACTGTTGGTGCCGAGCACCACAATGGATCAATTCCCTGCCCTGCTTAAAAGGACTGTTTGCCTTTTGCTGCGCTAGTTGGAAAAAGCACCTGCGACTGTGTGAAGCTGCCATTTTTATATGTTCTCCTGCTATATATGATGTAATGCCAGCTCGTTCTTTTGGTGATTTGTCTCTGGCTGATGTAACTTACCTGGCATCACTGCAATAGCAATGTGTGTGCACTTGACCCCTCAGATTACACTTCAAAAACTGTACATTGCTGCAAATTGCACTTCAACCACAGTGTAATGAAATCTTATCTATGTGGATGACATGAGGATAATACCATCCTATAGAGCTGGCATGGCACGATTCTGCAATGTTTGTGAAATACCCGATCAATCAGTAAGTTCATGCTGAAAAGCACCTGTGGCTAAAAACTTGAGAGTGGACAGAACTGCAAAGCAGCAGATCGAGCACAATTCCTCAAACTCTGCCTTTATAAAGCCAGCACCAGTTCAGCACACAGCGCCAAGAGGAGAGCTCTTGGAAATTGAAATCGACTTAGAAGCCAATCATCATCATCATCTATGAATACACATTCTATTCTAATTCTTCCATTTACAATGTTTTCTAACAACGCTAAAGCAGCGATGGTAGATAGAATAGTTTGGCCATTCCATGCACCATTATATTGTTATAGAATGATTACTTACAATCAAGTGAATTAAATTTGTGAACGATACACCGAAATTAATTGCGTATTTGATAAATCCTGCATCATTGATGCGAATATGAAAAAGAAGGTAAATGAAACAAACAGTAGCACTGCTACTGTTTGCAAAACAAAGCAAAAAGTGTATACACAAGGTGGGGAGCTGCCATGAAAATGTGTGGCTTTATGCAAAGTTTAGTTTTTAATACATCTTTAAGTGTGCATGGAAATGGGTGTATGCAACATTTTTATACATGAGGCCCCTGACCACCTGCTCGGTAGGAAATTATAAAATTTAAAAAAGTTAAAAAAAAAAAAATAAATAAAATCATCTGACCTGTCTAGCATTCATTAGATTTGCCAATGTAAAATACATTACATTCTGTGATCTACAAAAATTACAAAGGGGTGCTCTGCACCCCCTAACTAGTGCCATCATTATTCTAAGATGAACGTAAGTGTTAAAAGCTACTAATTATCAACACATTAAATTTTGCTCCATAGTTGTCAGTTTCTTTGAATAAACTGCACAAAGGTGAATCCCAAAAACAAATCATTTCAAAACAGTGCTTGGTGATTATGTGCACAAGAGGCTCCGACTCTAGGGCTTAACAATTTTTTAGAATAACATACTGACTTTGGCCCACTCTTCAAGTAAAAAGGGGCCAAGGTACCACTATAATTTTAGTCAGACTTCTGGTGGCTTCTAGCTGCTCCATCCATCCATTATCCATTATCCAACCACCTAAATCGAAACTACAGGGTCACGGGGGTGTGCTGGAGCCAATCGCAGACAACACAGGGCGCAAGGCAGGAAACAAACCCCGGGCAGGGCGCCAGCCCACTACAGGGCACGCACGTGTGCACACACACACACACACACACATCCACACACCAAGCACACACTAGGAACAATTTAGGATCGCCAATGCACCTAACCTGCATGTCTTTAAACTGTGCGAGGAAACCCACGCAGACACGGGGAGAACATGCAAACTCCACGCAGGGAGGACCCAGGAGGTGAACCTGGGTCTCCTAACTGCGAGGCAGCAGCACTACCAACTACACCACCGTGTCGCCCGCTGCTCCATTATATTGGCTATTATCTGGGCACCGACTGAGAACTCCATATGATCATCAAGGGCATTTTTCACACTGCTTGGAAGTAAAAAAAAGTATTCAAGTTGTTATAATTATAGAAAATGAAAGATATTAAACGGTTTACAAAATATTGGTGCAGAAATTAAATTTACACAAATATGTGCATTCAAACCAAACAGGCAGTCTTAAGAGGTATACTGCAGTGATTTCTTTTTCAATAATCATAAATATTGATTTATTTTATACTATTTCTTTTAAATTGTAACCCCCACTGAATGCTCTCCAGGATTTCTTAAATATGCATCTAACTGTGCTGTTGCCGAGTCCAAAAACTGAACATCTGACTTACTGAATATGCCTTCAAAGACACTGCTCAAAGTGACACCACATTTCTATTCAGACCAAGACTATGCCGTATACTGTACTGATTTCACCAGTTACACAGCAATAGAAGTTAAAGACAGCGCATACTGTATTCTAATCGTGAATATGATCAAATTCTCCAAGATAGATGGCACCCCTATTCAAATTTGAAACCATTGGTTAATGTACTTTTCATGAGGAATATGCGCTGATGCAGCCCCAGAGAGTGCATGATCGGCAGGGTCACTAGCAAAATCTCTGCGACTAAACTGTGAAGGTGAAAGGTGCAGTAAGACCAAGGAACAGGGCGGCCATGCGGGCCCACCCAGACAATCAGTACACACCTGTACGACAAAACAGTACGAGGCTCAAACTCGACGTGTCCCTGGACTGTTCCGGTGTTAAACGAGACTTTGATAAACAGCACACCCCGTGTGTTTTCATTTCTCTATTCAATTTAACTGCGCGTGTACACCAACTCTGTGACCATCCAAGCGTCTTCCTAAACAAAACATGAAGCACACGACAGAGAATACGATGATTCTTTAGAACGGGCTTCCATTACTAACATCTGTAACTTAGGCATCATTTTTCCTCTTTTCGCTTTCACATAATTTAAAAGTACCCACCATCTGTCTAATGAAGAGCTGCTTATCCAGACAGTGAAACACCTTCAGTTAGCCACTCGACTGCAGACAACAGTCCAGCTGCAGCACTCCGCATGTCCGATGAACAGCCAGTGGGATTGCTTGTTTATGTCACGTGCCTTGGACCGCTAAACATTCAGCTGTCGCTGACGTAGGAGGTCAGTGCCTGCGTTCCCATGTCACATGTTTTTAACTGCCAAATTAAAAAAAACAGGCACAGAAGTGATAGTAGAAGAGTGCACTACCAAATAAAAGAAAAAAAAATCGGTAGTAGGAAGACCGATAAAAGATGAACAAGTAAGCGTGGTAGGGGAACCAAACTGATTGTGTGCGCATGTTAAGCTTCTGGGCAGGTTTAATTACTTTTAATGCATAATGACACCTTTTATTGCTAACTAAAAAGATTACAATATGCAAGCTTTCGATGCAACTCAGGCCAGACATAATCAAAGAAATAACGATAAAAGGATCCTAACTCGTTAGTGCCTTCACCTTTGAGTTTGAATTCGTTTATTAACTTTGTACGCAGTGTAATGTACAATAATGTCACGTAAACGTGAACTTATGCCTCCCCCAAATGAGACTAGAGCATTAGCTGTCAGTGGCTACGACTGCACTCGAGAGTTTACCTCGCTGCATATCACACCAAGTAAATTACCGACTGAGAGCCGCGACTCACGATTATAGACGAAGCTGCTAGCTAAATACGCAAAACAGCTGCATTTAAGGTGAAACGGAAAATACAAATAAGTAACGGCTTCGTCCGACACATATGTTGAATTTAATTAATAGCATATCCGACGCGGAAGATAAATCTCTGATCTAAACCAGACGATAGATATTAAGACTGTTACTGTGAAAGTATTGGGTGCCGTTTGTAAAATGGTGTACTTGGATTTTGTACCATCGTTTATTGTACACTTACAACATTCCAAATGTAAAAGTGCTCTCTATCACAAATATGAAAGCACTTGTTTAAATGGTAAATTTAAACAAATCTTCTTTTTCATCCACCCCACACCCAACTTGCAGGGCATATGCACCAACAATAGTCATCATCACACCTCCAATTTCCAGCTTCATAATCATTACTCTGCTTGACACTCTTTTCATCTCTAAAACACACTTGACATACTGTTCCTTCAGAATAACTCCTACACCATTTCTCCTCCCATCCACACCATGATAGAACAACTTGAATCCACCTCCAGTCCACCTGGCCTTACTCCCCTTCCATTTAGTCTCTTGCACGCACAGTATATCAACCTTCTTTCTCTCCATCATATCTGCTAACTCTCTCCCCTTACCAGTCATACAGCAGTCTAACGGGAATGATGGGAATGGAATTGATAGGCCAGAAACTGCTGAATGTGCATTATGTAATTTTCCACAAACGGTTTACACAATTGGCTTACTAAAAATCAGTGGAATAATTACATTATCTTTAGAGGTAGTCTGGAGATTAAATGAATCATGAATGACTTACATTCCTGTTCAGAGTTGGTTATATCAATGCCACTAATGAAGCCCCGCCACTGTACGACCTTGAATTAGTTTCAGGGATTGAGAAGGTCATGTCATGTTACCTTTGTTTAAAATGAATTGCTGCATGTCGTATGCAGAGAAGTCTTTGCGAGTAACATTTGTAAATAACTTAAAATTAAAATCCGCGACCCTGTTCAGGACTAAACGCGTTATTAGAAGTGATGCCTTAAAGGCAGCTTTCCCTCCATCCACTAGATGGCAGTAATGCACCTCTTACTATAACTGCCAATAAACTCCCCGCCACCAAACATAACCGCCGTTTAACTCAAGAACAGGGAGAGGACGTCACTGAGCGCGCCAGTCCCTGAAACTCAACTGGGAAGACAGGCTGACGAAGACATCGAACTGTCCTGAGAGACAGACTCTCGAAAGAGGAGAGGTAATCGATCACCTAATGCGTTAATGCGAGCAGGTGTGAAAATCCAGCGCGGCCGTGGGAGCCTCTTGACGCTCGAGTCCCACGTGAGTGTCGCGGGCTGCCGCTTAGGTTGACGCTCATGAAGGAGGCGTCCATACGCTAAGAATGCTATGAAGGGACACGCAGTTTGTCGTTTTTACGTGTCACACTCTACACGAGAGCAGTGGGGTGGTGACATAAAGGCTGACCGTCTTTTAGTTCTGCCGTTTGTGTACAGCCCGGCTGTGTATCCGTACGGCTCTGTGACCACGGCTCTTTTCCGGTTGCTCTTGTCAGTGTCCGCGGTTCGCTGCACCATAGCTAGCCACTTCCAGGATCAGTTTTTACATTTAATAGGTTGGGATTCTAATTTGTGACGAAAGGTCTTAAACAGATAAGGCAATCTAAGGATTTAGTTCCAGTTTGCTCGGATGGACTGTTGTGTTTTTCTTTTCTAGACAGGGACTTGCATGTGTGTGATGGACTGCCGCCTTGTCCAGGAATTGTTCCTGCCTTGTGCCCAGTGCTTGCTAGGATAGGCTCCAATTTCCCTTTAAACCTTTTTATTTGACAGTTTTCAAATAAAAAAAATGCTACAAGTACTTGTCAGAATTTTTTGTGTCCTAATTTTTTTTAAAGTAAATCTGTTCCTTTCTTTCAGACAATAAATATAGGCAGAGTGAGCTGTGACAGCAGAAAGTGGAAGCAAGGTAATGTAGAAGGTGTGGCCCTGTGTGATTGCCTGGTCCTTTAAATAATAATAATAATAAAAGTCAGTAACTTTTAGCTTACTTATCTTATTGAGTATTACAGGTAAATTAATGGAGACAGTTAAGATATATATAATATTATTCTTTTTACCGAGAAATCAAAATAATGTTAGATGGGATGGTTGTTCCTCATTAGTTGGACTTTTATGAGAAAGAAAAAAAGTATTACAGAAGAGTGTGAAATATTGTTAATTTAATGCTGCTGATCATGAGCTCTTCTTATAAGAAGAGGGACTGAGGGCTTAATGAATGGTGATTGGCTTAAACCACAGAAAACACCATTTTACAGTATGCTGATCTTTTTCAGAATTGGCAGAGGTGGAAAGTGCGGTAGCCCAGGGGCCAGTGGGGGCCTCATGTTTAATTGCTATTCTTCTTTTGGTTGTTCCCATTTAGAGGTCGCAACAGCAGATCATCCGTCTCCATCTATCCCTGTCTTTTACACTATTTTCTGCCACACTGACTGCCTGCATGTCCTCTCTTACCACATCCATAAACCTCCTCTTTGTCCTTCCTCTTTTCCTCTTGCCTGGTGGTTCCATCATCAACATTCTTTTCCTGATGTTCCCCTCATCTCTATTCTGCACATACCCAAATTACCTCCGTCTAACCTCTCTCACTTGGTTACCAAACTGTCATAACTGTGTTGTCCATCTAATATAATCATTCCTAATCCTGCCTACCCTCATTACCCCAAGTAAAAATCGTAACATGTTCAGCTGTGACAGTCTAGCTCTGCCTCCTGTCTTTTCGTCCGTGTCAACGACTCCAAACCATACAACATAGCTGGTCTCACTACCGTTTTATAGACCTTCCCTTTCACTCTTGCATGTACTCTTCTATCACAAATCACTCCTGTCATTCTACTCCATCCAGTCCACCCTGCCTGCACTCTCCTCGTCACCTTTCTGCTGCTTTGATAACTTAATACTGTCAAACCTACTCAAGCCATTTCAGTGTCACAATGGTCAGTGGCTATCCTGGCAGTGCTTTGCACAAGACAGTTATCAACCCTGGATGAGGTGTCAGTCCAGCACAGTGATTTTTGTTATTGACATAGACAAAGAAAAAAACTGTTACATTTGAATATATACTATAGATGGCAAAATTCCTATGGACAAAATTCAGATTTGGGCTGATATGTGAGAGTTTAAAGTTTCATTCATTTGAATTAAGAAAACAACAAAAAACAAACTTCAGTCTTCTTTCAACTGCTCCCGTTATTGTTGCCACAGCGGATCATCTTCTTCCGTATCCTCCTGTCCTGCCCATGTTGTTCTGTTACACTCACCACCTCCATGTCCTCTCTCACCACATCCATAAACCTTTAGGAAAAGAAAATAATTTATTTACACCAGGGGTTCTCAAACTTGGTCCTGGAGAAATTAGAAATGTAGAAATTAGAAAACTAAGAAAAATATTAAAATGTACCAAGCAGTTACGTGGGAATAATGTATTTTTTCTTTTTAACAATATTTTCATTTTGATGTTCATTCTGTTTTTCCGGGTGTTCTAATTGTTTAATTAATCCATTGTTTTCTAATTAGTGGGTCTGGTACTAAAGTAGTTGCGGTCTTTGATTATTCAGTGTTGTTTGCCAGCATGTCTGCTCTGTCCGTTTTTAATTGTCATTAATAAGATAACACGAAGGGGAAAAACTACTAGAAAAAAGGGCAAAATATAATTAAATAAATAAAAGAGAGTTAAGTATTTAAATCTCTAGCAAAAATGGAGATATTCCTAAATGTCTTATAATAAATGTAAAAATCCTGCATCTATGCTTTCTTAATGTACAATACGAGAAAAGAAAAAAATCCCAGCTAATTAAATGAGCTTAGTGCTATCAGTTGTCACCAATTATGAATCTGGTTGGAACAAAAACAAATACCTGAAGCCACAGAGGATCCCCAGGACCGAATTTGAGAACCCCTGAATTACATAAGACGTCTGAAGCTATACAGTAAAGTTCACATTATAAAAATGAAATAAAAACTTTGTGTATAGAGATATTTCAGAAAAACAGGAATTACAGATGTAGAGTCCAGCCTGTGTAAATTTCAAATAGGGAGGCTGTGATTAAACTGATTTGAAGCATGTGAGGTTAAATCTGGGATAGCGTGTGCGGTTTTGACCTCCATATTTTAAGAAACGGCCATGATCAGGTAACCTAGACTGATTCAAGGGCAGTGGGACAGGTTAAAGAAATGTAACTACTGTAGATTCCGGAATATAAGCCGAAAATTTCGTCCTAGATTTTTGGCTTGGAGTTTGGGGGTCGACTTATACGAGTATCGTTTCAGATTCAAGATTTCCAGCGCAATGCCGGTTTTGCCGATGAATACAGAAGTAATTAATGATGAAACCACAGCACCATCTTTCAGATGAAGAAGTAACTTTGCATGCCGGTACTTTAAATTAAATAAAGAATTTATTCAAAAAAGTGTTTTAGTTGTTGATTTTATGAATAAAATTTATAATAAATTATCGGGAAGTTTAAAATAAAATACCGTTGTTTTGATTTACGACCAATATCTTGCGTTGCGACCTGAGCGCGGTCACGTGTTTCCGCTTGCACGATTGGGAACAAACAACCGAGAGCGTTAGTAAGCGTCAGTCGGAGCCCAGATACATGTGTTTGTGGATGTAATTTCGGTCAGTGTGATTTACCTATATATATATATAATTCACTAAGACCATGCAAGCAAGATACATAATTGCTAAGGAAGGAAGAGAAGGTAAAGAAAGCGATCACAATTGAAACGAAGATGGAAATTGTGTGGAAATATGAGAGTGCTGTTCGTGTGACCAATCTCGCTAATATGTACAGCATGTCGAAATCCACCATCTCGACAATTTTACAAAGAAAAGATTTGCATAAGGAGGCTCCTTCTAAACAATAACCACCTTCTGTTTCATTCTCCTCCTCCTCCCTTCCTGCAGCCCAAAGATGTCAAATTAAATGGTGAGTACAATAGGAAATTGTTGTTAATAGAATAGAATGCCTTTTATTGTCACTATACAAATGTACAATGAGATTAAAAGCAGCTCCTTCAGTGCAGACATATGTGTAGAACACAACAAGTAAATAAACAAACAAATGGTGCGAAAAGATGCAAAGAAGTTGCCAAAAAAAAGTTCTTTATAGGGCTTGTATGGTTGTTTCTTTAGCCTTAGCATAACGCCGGATCTGCGGCCCCGCTTCTGCTTCCTTTCTCTCCTCCATCTGCGTCGTCTCCTAGACCCGACAACAATCTACGGAGAGCCCGCTGGTCTCGCTATGTTGTCTGGGATGTTGTGCGTGTGATGAAAAACACTCGAAACAGATGTCTGGCTCTGGACACCGATGTTTATAAGGTTCTGACGGGTGTTCGCCGAACCAATCGTGCACAAACAAGCAAAAAAAAAAAAAAGTACAAAAACAACAAAAAAGTGCACTGAAAAGGAGAGCCCTGAGCCGCTGCGACCATGCGCGCCGCCATGCTCCTAGCTTAATCTAGCCTACTTCTGGTAGGCTAGGTACTTTTTATAACTTTTTGGTTAGTACATTAGAAAAATTATTGGTGTTTTGGTAAATTATGCACATTATACAACCCTTTTTTATTATGAAAAGGTTAAGTAAGTGTTGCAGTGGGAGGTTCGGAACGCATTATGGGTATTTCCATTATTTCTTATGGGAAAAATAATCTTGACTTACAACCAATTTGAGTTACAACCAGCCCTCGCGAACGAATTAAGTTCATAAGTCAAGGGTCCACTGTATTGCGTATTTAAGTTAATCAAATTTATAACGAGTCTCCGGAAATCCACCCGCCGATGTACCGTATTTGCGTATATAGTTTCAACACAAAGGTTTCATTTTACCAAACTTCTCTGCAATCACTTCCTGGTTTCCATCAAAAATGCCGGCAGTCTCAAATTCTCGACGATAAACATGATAAATATACCTGAAAAGACACTTTTAAGGAAATTTTGAAAATTTTGCTTGGAGAAGGGAGTCGGCTTAAATACCATTTATCGGCAAATACATGTAATTTAGTAGGTAGAAAAGGAGGTCGGCTTATATACCGAGTCGGCTTATATTCCGGGATCTACGGTAAGATATGTTCACTGCATTTTGGTGTAGTTCTGAACATGCTCTCATATGTTCTCTCTTCAGAGAAAACAGCAAGTTGCCCTTTCAGCAACTTAAACAAAATGCAGAAGACATGTCTGGTTATCTAGCAGCCTCTAAGAATGGAACCTGAATGTGAATACGTGGCTAAGAAGAGGTGTGTGATTTGAGGGTACTTTTCTCACCACTTCTGTCTCTTGTGATTTTGCTGTGCTGCTCAGCTTTTGACATTTTGGATGTGTTTTGTTATCGACTTTCAGCTTTATACTTGGAGCACATAAAGAACCAGAAAAAAGTAGAAGGGTGCAGACTGGATGAATAGTGTAAAGAAGACTGCAGAGCCCTATCAGGCCGAAGCTCACTCATCTAAGACCCGAAAGTCTGCATACTCCTGGAACTGTCATGACTCCACTTTGCAGAAGTGGCTAATGTTCACGCACCCCCAATGCAATATAATGAAGAAGGGCAGATTCTCACAGTACACCTGAGTCTCTATTCTTATACACCATGGAGAACAAAAGAAAGGTGGATATTAAAGAAGAAGACTCTGAACTGGAATCTGTGCAGCATCACACAAAGGTTTGTGGAATTAAGAAAGAGGAAGACTGTAAATGGGAACTGATAGTCATTAAAGAAGAGTCTGAGCCATCATCGGTTAGCACTGACTTGCAAAAAAATGAACCTTTAAACTGTGTCAAGCTAGGCCACTTTCAGTCGGAGTCTGCCTCTCTGCATGTATTTCCAGATGTGGAGTTAACTGGAGCAGGCTTAAAGAAAAGTAAAGCACACTCCCTCCAGAATCATTCAGTACAGGCGAAAGCTGAATGTTTGGATACAGACGTGAAGGAGACTGAGAAAGCATCATGTTCAGAGTATTCTGGAGAAGGTAAGAGATAACAATATTCAATGTCAAGTTCAATGTGATCTAAAGGGCCAATGACCATTTTAGACATTTTTGCAAATTGCCACATTTAGCTCTAAGACTTCTCAACTGAATCTAATTTTGGCCACAGGCCTCCAAGATTGTGACCTGTGTTTGTCTGACTGGTGGAGGAAGGGTACTTCAGGATTGACCTATCAGTAATACACTCCAGTTTTCACCTCTCATCCCAAAAACAAATCAAGAAAAATATATTTGTTTTGGGCCTGGATCAGGATGTCTGTAACGTGACATGCTTTGTTTATATTTGCAGAGTTTCCAGTTTTTTGGGTTCTGTCTTCTGCATTGTTTCCTCATCTGCATAAATTCTGCATTCTGCAAGTGGGAATTCTTGTGTTCTGGTGTGTTTGTGCGAGTGTTTTTCTATTTCACCAAAGATTAGTTTTATCCATATAGTGATCACTGTTTTTATTAATTTTAGAAAAGACAAGATCTCGACAGACATTACAACCTTGTTGGGCTTGAGACAATCTGGACGAGAACATAGTCATGTACCATGAACCCCATTTTAGTTTCCTGTTCTCAATTTTCAAGTGGGTCCTCCCAATCAGTGTTTGATAAAATAGCATCCAACATGATTACTATATATTCTTAATCACACATATGTCTTGATTCATTTTTGGTATTTGGTATATTGTATTAATCCTTAAGGGGAAGTTCTTTTCACATGACCTTTGGAAGTCAGAGTGCAGGGTCAACCATTGTGCAATTAGAGCAAATTTCAGGTTAAGGGCCGTACTCAAGGGCCCAGTGGAGTAGGATCCCTTCTGGCAGTAATTGAATTTAAACTGGTAACCTTCCAGATAATGTGTGTCATATCAGAATTTAGAAATCTCTACTCCTTCAATCACTGTACTTCTTCCTTATTGACTTAACCCACAGTAATTCTGACATGTTCCTTCTCCATTCTTGATCTTTGGAGCTTGAATTTGTTTTAAAGATAGAACTCCTCACCTCCTCCTTTCCTCCTTTGTCTGTCTTTTATGTGTATTTAAAAGCGTTGCACTATTACACAAGACAATAAATTTGAGCTGGAACAACCTGTGGCCATAATATTCCTCTACCATTTTTTTTTTTTTTTTTTTTTTGAGCCGTGATTCCTTAACTCTCTAGTGGTGCATGTGTTAATGATCATGAAGAGAGGCAGGAGGAAAGTGACTGTACGAGATAACCACTGAAATCTTTTATTGACCAAAATGTTACCTGGCGAGAAGGGAGCTGCGTGCCTGTAATATTCTGAGCTGACTTCACCATTTAGATCATCAGCTTTCTGATTCAGATAAATTATTATAGAAGAGGGTTGCATTGACAATCCAACACAATGGGCAGCACATTGAA
>JANRMT010062791.1:225920348-225948800 GCA_026402145.1 Polypterus bichir lapradei
GTGCTCCCTGATGGTCTTCCTGCAGCACTTCCTGGTGTGGCGAAAGTGCTACAGTCCAAGGCCTTGTAGTCCTTCAGGTGCCCCCTGGTGGTGGCCACGGATTCCCACAGGGTTGATCCTTCCAGCTCTGTGGCTTCTACATCATCCACGATGGTAGCCTTCTTGCGGCCTGGGGGAGGAATTGCCCCTCTCCCTCTCCAGGCCTCCCGGTGAGGCAAGGTCCCTGGCCATCCATTATAATATACATATAATATAATATAATTTGTTCTTTATGTTATGTGACCTGTTCCCCTCATGTTGAGCCCATGGGAGCAGGACTGTCAGATATAGCCCACTGACCTACAGTACCCAAGTATATATGGCTGGTTTAGGATTTCCTTGATTGTAAGTGTTTTTTGAGTTTATTTTTGTTTTAAGATTTTTAGTTTAAGGATTAAGATTTTTGGATTATGGGTTGGGTTTGTTTGCTTAAGGTTTGTCTGTTAGGGAGCCTGTTTTCATTACTTTTGCATTTGTTTTTTATTTATCTGTATTTGTATTAAAGAGATCTTCCAATATAAAGAATGTGATTTCTCAGTTTTTTTATTTTTAATAAATTTTCAAAAACCTCAAGTAAACTTTTTTCACGTTGTCATTATGGGGTGTTGTGTGTGGAATTCTGAGGAAAAAAATGAATTTAATCCATTTTGGAATAAGGCTGTAACATAACAGAATGTGGAAAAACTGATGCGCTGTGAATACTCTCCGGATGCACTGTATATACAAAAATGCAACAAAATTCATAGGGAGCTGCCAAAATAAAAACTACCAGTATGACAGATATTGGTACCCCATATCACTGTGAGGGTCTATAATGTAGAAAAAGGAAGTCACTTTTAGAGAAATTAAATGACGAAACGAAAGAGAATACAAATATCAAGGAAGGCACGGTGCTCGGGCCTCAATACTGCTGTGTCCTATGATGGGGAGAAACCAACATCTGAAATGAACAGCTGAAACTGAATACAAACTTCCCTTCACCCTTAATGTCCGTAGCCACCCAGCAATTCTGGCGCATTTTCACACATGAAAGGAGCTCAAAATCTTTTACAAAAATACGAGGTCCTGGTTTATTGCCAGCTTGCCATGCATACAGGAACTGTGGTCCCGGCCTCTAATGATACAGCATGGCAGAAAACACAGGAGCCCTGGGCTAGGATTACAGTGACAAATGGCTATCGGCGTTCATACAGACCTCCGGAACATTCAAGTCCATCATTAAGGTGTAGTACCACCAGCGACTTGAAGGGGTGGGGGTGGTGTGACGCCCAACTCTGAATGGCTACAGGAAAGAAGCTGCACCAGCTCTGGGATGGTGTCCAATACAAACTGATGGGTGATCTCCCAGGGATTCATTTTTCCCAGGAATGCTGCTGAATGTAATTTTTGTTTTGTCTCCTCCCTGTCAACTGGCCAAAATGGTTCAAATAACTTTAAATGTCCCAAAAGAGATTATAATGCCTCTCAAGAGAAAGGAAAACTGGGTTTGAGGAGCAAATCCTCAAAGAATCTTTATAAAAGGAGAGTTTATTTATATAAATAAAAGAAGAGCAAGAAAAGACAAGAGGACTTGCAGATAAGGGAAATCTAAAAAGCAAAATACCAAGAAAGGTGGATTAGCAGATAATTTGGAATCCGTTATATCATTACAGAAGGACTTGGAGAGCATACAGGCTTGGGCAGATTTGTGGCAGATGAAATTTAATGTCAGTAAATGTAAAGTATTACACATAGGAAGTAAAAATGTTAGGTTTGAATACACAATGGGCGGTCGGAAAATCAAGAGTCCACCTTATGAGAAGGATTTAGGAGTCATAGTGGACTCTAAGCTATCGACTTCCAGACAGTGTTCAGAAGCCATTAAGAAGGCTAACAAATGTCAGGTTATATAGCGCCTTGATGTGTGGAGTACAAGTCACAGGAGGTTATGATCAAGCTTTAACAAAGAACAAGGTTCACCTTCAAAATGGGTGAGAAAAAATAATCTGGCATGACACGTACCATGACTGACATGCAGAGGCCAGTAAACATCATGAGATGAGTGCAGTTTGGCTCCTCAAAGGAGCAGAGCTCTGGTGGTCTACCAGCCAGGTGGGCCTGTTTGGAACAAAGCCTGCTTTACCTCCATGCACGCTGAGAAGGATGGTTTGAGATGGAATACTCTCTCCATGGATGACCAGTGGATTTGCTTGATTTGGGGGTTACCAAGCTTCCAAAACTGCAATTAGACACCACACCATGGAGTGGACACTCACCATGATGGGGCTTTAGACAGAAAGAGGCACCTCTAAAATCCACCCAGGATGGCGCTCCTCTTCTGACACGCACACACACTGTGGCTACTCCTCAGCTTCTTGGCTTTAAAGGAAGGGTGCGATATTATAAGGGCTTTTTATATCACATATTGCATTTACTGTTATTCTGTTTTATTAAATACTGCTTTGTTCTTATTTTTAATACTCTGAACAGCTTGGGTGACAGAAGTGATAGATAGATAGATAGATGTGAAAGGTACTATATAATAGATAGATGTGAAAGGCACTATATAACAAATAGATATATAGATAGATGTGAAAAGCAATATATAATAGAGAGATGAGAAAGGCACTATATAATAGATAGATAGATAGATAAATAGATAGATAGATGTGAAAGGCACTATATAATAGATAGATTATGAAAGGAGCTCTATAATAGATATAGATGTGAAAGGCACTGTATAATAGACATGAAAAGCACTATATAATAAATAGATAGATGTGAAAGGCACTACATAATAGATAGATGAGAAAGGCACTATATAACAAATAGATATATAGATAGATGTGAAAGGCACTATATAATAGAGAGATGAGAAAGGCACTATATAATAGATAGATAGATGTGAAAGGCACTATAAATAATGCCTTTCATGTCTGTCTATCTAAAACAAAATCTTAGTGAGGCCTACTCACCCCATAATATTACAGGTACACATTTTACAACATTATTAAAACAAACTGAGGAGAAAATAGAATTTATTTCATAATAATAATAATAATAATAATAATAATGACATGACATTTATATAGCACCTTTAACAATTACAATGAAGCTTAAAAAAAATCCCTAAGCAGTGGAGGAAAAAGTGCCTTATTTGAGTAACAGAGTATTCCAGGGGGAGTTACAAGCCCCCCTGGTCTTTCCTTAAGTGCCGCAAAACTTCCCATTCACCAAGTTCTCTGTGTTCTCCTGTGGTTTGAAAGTAAACTCGTCACTTAGAAACATGGCCAAATTAATATGATAATTAGGTCATGAATATTCACAAAGGGCTTCCCCCCTCCACCCCCTGGTATGCAGTGACACGGATGTCTACAAGCCAGTGCACCAGCTCCCAGTTTTAAGTTCACTGTGGAGATTTACACTGATTGATGTGGGACCTGGCATATGCACAGTTTTATACATTTGATTCTTTTTTGTGCATATGCCATTTTTTTTCCTTTCTAGCATAAGCATCATTTTGGTATGGAATCTAAACAAGGTTTTATATATGAGACCCCAAGTGTGCATGTTCACATTTGCCAAGCGGCCCACTGATCTCCTTTTTGTGCATTTCTGCATGTCGAAGACTTCTCTCTTACACTATCACGTTCCCATATAAGCCATGTCGAACTGTTAGGTGAGGTGAAAGTGGGGGGCTCCCTCTAGCTACCCACAAAAAGCATTAAAACGTTCAAATATGACAAAAACATTCATGTGCGTGTGTGTAAGAGAAATAATAATGAACAGAAAAGTGAGCTTTATAACAAAGAATCAATAAGTCCACTAAGCAAATGACCTAAGCAGGATGTCCCTGCTCTCAAGTGCCAGGCAGCTTTTTAACAAGTTCAAGTTCCCTGTACAATGAAATTCTTTCTTTGCTGTCCACACCAAATGACAAAACCAATGTATAAAGATAAACATAAATAATAAGTAACAGAGGCAGCATAAAGTATAAAAACAGAAGTATAAAATGTAATTGTGCAGATTGGTGTGTGATGGACAAGTCCATCCATCCATTCATCTTCCAATCTGTTGAATCCGAACACAGGGTCACGGGGGTCTGCTGGAGCCAATCCCAGCCAACACAGGGTGCAAGGCAGGAACAAACCCCAGGCAGGGTGCCAACCCACCGCAGGACACACACACCCACACCCACTAGGGATAATTTAGAATCGCCAGTCCACCTAACCTGCATGTCTTTGGACTGTGGGAGGAAACCCACGCCGACACAGGGAGAACATGCAAACTCTACGCAGGTAGGACCCGGGAAGCGAACCCGGGTCTCCTAAGTGAGACGCAGCAGTACTACCACTGTGCCACCGTGCCGCCCGTGATGGACAAGTCAAATACAGTTGTGTGAGGTCGATAGAATGAGGTGAACCACAGTTATAAACTCCAGTCAGTTATTTAGGAGTTTAATGGTCTTGGGAAATAAAGAGTTCTTTAGCCTGGAAGTCCTGCATTTCATACTTCTATACCTCCTGCCTGAGGGTAGAAGTGTGAACAGTTCATGTTGGTGGTGGTGGTGTCCCTGAGGATCGAGGCAGCTCTCCTGCGGACTCTGCAGTTGTAGATGCTCTGCTGAGAGGGCAGTGGGGTCCTGGTGATCTTTTCAGCAGTCTTTACCACTCTCTGCAGGCGTTTGTGGTCCATAGCAGTAGTAACAAAAACCATCACTAGTAAAAACATCGTTAAGCACAGAAGAGGTCAGACAAACGACACAAGGCCATGCAGTCCATCAAGCTCGTCTGTTTAGCTATTGTCCCAATTTCACTTACAGTTTAAACGTAGTCAAGGTGTCTTCCTCAACTCCATGACTCGGCCATCTGCTCCAGATTCCTACGACTCTTCACGTGAAGAAGTCCTTCCTAGATTTAGTCGTAAATAAATCCCTCCTGTAGAAAGACAGCCCCTGGCTACAGACAGACAGACGTCAAATGTCCTGAAACACACACGTTTATTCAGAGAAAGCCTTTAAACACCCGACACAATGCTGTACTCGGCCCACACTCGGTCCCTTCTTCCCCCCCCCAAGCTTCGTCTTCCTCCTCCCGACTCTGGCCCATGACTGGAGGAAGGCGTCCTCCTTTATCTCCGGGCACCCCCTGGTGGTGGCCACAGGCCCCTGTAGGGTTGTGCTTCCATGCTCAGTTCCTACAAACCAGGGCGGCTGCCCTCTTATGGTCCGGGGGAGACATAGTCCTTCTCCCGGTCCTTCCAGGCACCCCGGCTGGGCACAGCCCCCAGCCGCCCACTACACCCTTTTAATTTCTGCCAGTGTACTTAAGTGCCTTTTTAATAGGAAAGGAAAAAAAAAATCAGCTGGATCAGCTTTATTGATACCCTTGGGAATTTTGAAGGCCGCCCCCCGCTGCTCGAGACTAAACAGGTTTAATGCCCGGTTCTTCTCCGCACAGCTTCAAGTGCTGCTATGTCAGTTTTGTAGTTTACGGACTAGAATGTCCACTAGACCTTCTGTAGTTAGTGACCAGCTCACAATACCCCTGATGTGGTCTCACTAGCCCCTTATAAAGTCAGGACATAATGTACCTTGACTTATATTCAACAGGTTTTTTTAACTGCCTCTGCACACTGCCTAGATGGGGTCCCGTTATCATAAACCCCTGAATCCTCTTCACCAGTTGCTTCCTGTAAGACCTCATCATGGCTCCTGTAAGCTAACACTCCTTTTGACTTTGTGCTGCATGTCACACTTTTCTACATTAAGCTTCAATTTCCCAGTGTCAGCCCAGACTGTCCCAAGTCAATTTAAATTACTTCTGCTGCCTCTTCAGTATCCATTATTCCTTCAATTTTAGTGTCATTTACGCATTTCATAAGTTCAGAAACTATACTGGAATCAACGTCATTAATGTCAATTAGAAAGAGTAAAAGGTCCAGAGAGAGACTCGTGAGGGACTTCACTGCTTTAACGCTGGTTGCATTGTATTTTCCATTTGTACTCACTGTACAGCATGCTGGGCCCATCAAGCAGAAGTGTATTTAATAAAAAATACATTGAACTGGATTAACAACGCCCAAGTAAAAACCTTAAACCTCACCTGTATCTAAGACATCAAGCCTTTATACCTGCTGTTTGCCACTGAGTAGTTCAAGTCCTCAAGGGTTCACATACGAGGGACATTCAGAAAGTTTCTGCACCTTTTTTTTTTTTTTTTAACTATTTATTAAGAATTTCATACACAAATGACATCACTTTTCTACATAGTGACCTTCATTTGCGATGCAATTTTCCCCAGCGTCGTACCGACTTTTTAATGCCCAATGCCTACTCCTTCCGCCTTCACCATTTTCAGTAAAAATATCAAAGTGCTGAAACTTTTTGAACGTCCCTCGTACAAAACTGGGATTTCAGTTCCTATGTTTTAGCTGAGGCCTACGTTATGTATTGATTTGTGAATAAAGACCTGCAGCCACAGTGGTACCCTGCAACTGGACTTGAGACCTTCTGCTTTAGTGACTTTATTCTTTTGGTTATTTTTCTACTAATTTTTGGTGGTTCCCCTTCTCGGACCGCTAGTGATTTTTGGTTGGTTTCTGTTGACACTTTCAATGCACTGTACCTCCTTCCTTTCTTAGCTCCCTTGTTGAGAATCGGTTGCTTTCAAGGGCATTCCACTTCTGGCCGATGATCATTTTCCATGTGTGTCCTTTCATATTTGAGTGTTTTTGTGCATAAGTCCCTTTCATATGCTTTAGTTGGAAATCCTGGACTCACTACAAAAACACTGCGGTGCATGAGCTCCACTTTATCCTCGGTTGAGCAGTGGATGGTATCAAGTCCTCTTACTTTCCCATCCAAGGCACATTGATGTGGTCTCATCTGTTTCATTATGATGCAGCCAGCAGCATTTCCACCATCTGAAGATTTTACACTTCAGCTACCACCATCATCTACCCCAGTGAAGAGGCAAGGGGGTTGGAAACTCTTTAATCTGAGAGATGAACTACTTTTTTGGATCCATTTCATTATATGAAATATAAGATCTGATGTGAATCACACAGTGTGAATTTTTCTGTGTTTCTGAAGATTGCTTACTTGTGAGAATTGTTTTCCACATTCAAAACAGCAATATGGCTTCTCACCAGTGTGAATTCTATTGTGTTTCTTAAGACTGCTACTGGTGGTAAATCGTTTCTCACACTCAGAACAACCAAATGGCTTCTCTCCAGTGTGAACTCTTATGTGAGTCTGAAGATAACTACTGGTAGTGAATCTCTTGCCACATTGAGAGCAGCAATATGGCTTTTCACCAGTATGAATTCTTATGTGGGTTTGAAGATGACTACTTGTGTAGAATTGTTTCCCACAATCAGAACAGCAAAATGGCTTCTCTCCAGTGTGAACTCGTAAATGTTTCTGAAGTGCACTGCTGGTGAAGAACTGTTTGCTACATTCAGAACACCAAAATGGCTTCTCTCCGGTGTGAATTCTTGAATGGGTCCGAAGGTGGCAGGTAGTGGAGAAATGTTTTCCACAATCAGAACAGCAAAATGTTTTCGCTTCATGGTTAATGCTAGTGTGGTTCTGAAGACTACTACTGCTAGAGAATTGCTTCCCACAATCTGAACAGCAAAATGGTTTCTCTCCAGTGTGAATTCTTGTATGTCTCTGAAGACGGCTACTCCTGGAGAATCGTTTACCACATTCAGAACAGCAATATGGCTTCTCTCCGGTATGTACTGCTGTGTGAATCTTAAGCTCAGTAGCTGTGAAGAATCGTTTACCACATTCAGAACAGCAAAACAGCTTCTCTCCAATATGAATTCTCATGTGTGTCTTTAGATCACCACTCCTGCGAAATTGTTTGCCACACATGGAACAGCAATATGGTTTCTCCCCAGTATGAATTATTGCATGACTCTGCAGCTTGCTTTTTTCTAAGAATCGTTTGCCACATTCAAAACAGCAATATGGTTTCACTCCAGTGTGTATTCTTCTGTGGATTTGAAGAGTACTACTGGTGGAAAAGCATTTCCCGCATTCAGAACAGCAATATGGCTTCTCTCCAGTATGAATTCTTGTGTGGATTTGAAGCTTGTAATTCTTGGAGAATCGTTTTCCACATTCAGAACAGGCATATGGTTTTTCTCCAGTGTGAATTCTTCTGTGAGTTTGAAGATGGCTACTGGTGGAAAAACATTTCCCACATTCAGAACAGCAATATGGCCTCTCTCCAGTGTGAATTCTTCTGTGCTTCTGAAGATGACTACCAGTGGAAAAGCATTTCCCACAATCAGAACAGCAATATGGCTTCTCTCCAGTATGAATTCGGGTGTGTATCTGAAGCCTGTACTTCTTGGAGAACTGTTTCCCACATTCCATACAGCAGTATAGGTTTTTTCGTGCGTAAATCCATTTATGATTGTTCTCAGATATTTGTTTAGAGGTTCTATTCTGATCTTGGCAGACATAAGATACCTCTTGAGTGCTGGGTGCATCTGTCAATTTTAACTTCAAAACAGATACAGAGCTGTATGGGAATGATGTCAGGGTCAAAATCTCTGATCCAGCTGTCAGCTTTTTCACATTTTCACTTTGCTGTGGTGTACGGTGAAGAGCGGACTCAGAACATGAAGGGAAGTAGGTGCCACTTTCTTGAAAATCTGCAGAAATACAAAATGAACAATTTCATGTAAATATAGAATGTTTACAGATAGAACTGACAAGAGTATTAGTGTACAATAGCTTTGCCCTGTGGAAATAAATCTAATTCACAACAATGAGCCATCTTATGCTTTTCCATTTTATTGATGGAAGCTTTTTTCCTGCAGTTAAAATGTCAAAATGGATTTTTATATGTAAAAAAATGAATTTGGAAAAACAAAGGCACATAAAACTATAACGATAAGAAGAAGAAACACAGTAAAGCACAACACTATTTAAATATTTGCCCACAGATATTCTTCTTCTTTCAGCTGCTCCCGTTAGGGGTTGCCACAGCAAATTATCTTCTTCCATCTCTTCCTGTCCTCTCCATCTTGTTCTGTCACACCCATCACCTGCATGTCCTCTTTCACCACATCCATAAACCTTCCTCTTTTCCTCTTCCCTGGCAGCTCTATCCTTATTATCCTTCTCCCAATATACTCAGCATCTCTCCTCTGCACATGTCCAAACCAACACAATCTCGCCTCTCTGACTTTGTCTCCAGACCATCCAACTTGAGCTGACCCTCTAATGTACTCATTTCTAATCCTATCCATCCTCGTCGCACCCAATACAAATCTTAACATCTTTAACTCTGCCACCTCCAGCTCTGTCTCCTGCTTTCTGGTCAGCGCCACCGTCTCCAGCCCATATAACATAGCTGGTCTCAATACCATCCTGTAGACCTTCCCTTTCACTCTTGCTGATACCCGTCTGTCACAAATCACTCCTGACACTTTTCTCCACCATTCCACCCTGCCTGCGCTCTCTTTTTCACCTCTCTTCCACACTCCCCATTACTCTGGACTGTTGATCCCAGGTATTTAAACTCCTCCACCTTCACCAGCTCTACTCCCTGCATACTCACCATTCCACTGTTATATCCAACCCATATAACAAAGCTGGTCTCACAACCCTCCTGTAGACCTTTCCCTTTCACGCTTGCTGATACCGACAGATATTAAGTAGAAAAATTAGATCTACTCAGGTAAGGGTGTGTGGTACTGATTGGTCTTGCAGTTCTGGGTTTAGGAATTCATTCTAGGTGCCTGTTGCAATAAATAATCAATTGTAGAGGATAGCTTTCAAGGACTCTGGATCAGCTAAGACCTTCATCAGCAGAAGCTTGCTGCAGCAAACAGACGACTGCCAAAAATCCTATAAAATGTTAAATTCAATTTTTGGTGGACCCATTGGTGGGGCTATGTGGAATTGTTTACCCTTACATTAATTTTATATATAGGGTCCTTGCATAAAGAAAACTATTTTTTGTGTACTAAATGGGTGGTCCTGGTGTATCTTTTGCTTATGAAACACGATCCTTACATCAGCTCAGCTACTACAGAATTAGAACCTTAGAGAACTAATTGTTTTAGAAATCGCCTGCAATCAACCAAAGCAGAACTATGACAAGGGAAATGATCCACTGTTGAGACCTTGTTCTCCCAGTAGATCGGATTTACTTATTATTCTGGAAAAACAAAAGTCTGAATTTCCATCAGCCCCAAGCCTAACACAGACTTTCCATTCGACACTTACCTTCTTCTGAAGGACTTAAACCTAACACTTTCTCAGTCCTCTTCATGTCTGGCTCCAAAAGCCCAGACTTCATGTGGACAGAATGATGCTGTAGGGAGGGGTGACTGCTTGTAGGACAGCTTAAACCAGTCATTTCTGGATGCACATACTCCCGTTTAAGGTCTTCTTCTTTCACGTTGTTTTTAATTTCCGTTTTCTGCATGTCATATGCTACCTCAAATTCAAAGTTCTCCTCCTTAATGCTGGGACTCTTTTGAAGAAGGTGCACATGTTGCCATTCATTGTCCTCTTTCTTAATGTCCACGCTTCTTCTCTCCAGGGTATTTGTGAAAGGGAGTGTGTGATTCGCCCTTTCATCTACATTACTCCTCTCTTCTGCCTCTTCATATTTATATCTTAAAAAATGAGCCTCGACAGCAATTGGATTTATTTCCTCCATGTTGTACATCAGCTAACAGAAGTTTACTTTGTCTTCTGCTGTAGAAAGAACAGAGTTGAATATATTTAGAAACTGCATCAACCAGCAATGAACACATTGCTTCAGTCTTTTCTCATACCTCATTACCCTTTGATTTTTAATCTGGAAAGCACCACTAGCCAGGACTTTCTCAAGTGCTTTATGTGTTCCGTACAATAAGGAGCCCAAAACTGAGCACAACCCTCTGTGTATTCTCTTTAGTTTAAACTAAGTTGTATTCCATACAGCTTTGTCACTATAAAGCCCACAATATGCTTTTTCCATTATACTGGAGGCAGCAATGAATCCACTGGCACTTTCAAGGCTTTGCTATATGGTGAACTGTAAAGCTCCAGATCCTTTACTGCGCAGTAAATGATGTTTAGAATTGTTGATATGTTGTGGTGGTCGGCAGGAGACTGTGCCCAGACAGGGAGAGGGACTGTGCCTCCCCAGGTCCACGAGAGGGTAGCCGCCCTGCCAGGGGGCACCCATACAATGGTGGGGCCTTGGACGATAGCACTTCCGCCACACCTAGAGGTGTTGGCGGAAGGAATACCGAAGACACTCGGAGTGCTTCCGGGTGCTCATGCGGCACTTCCACCACACCAGGAAGTGCCACAGGAAGTCCATCAGAAAGCACCTGGAGCACGTCCGGGTGGATATAAAAGGGACCGCGTCCCTCCAGTCGGGAACTGCAGTCGGGAGGATGAAGACAGAGCTTGACGGAGAGGAGTGGAGGCGGTGAAGACTTAAAGAGGTGGGTGTGTGCTGTGGACTTTATACAAATAAAAGGCAACGCCCTCACTGACTGACTGACTCATCACTAATTCTCCAACTTCCCGTGTAGGTAGAAGGCTGAAATTTGGCAGGCTCATTCCTTACAGCTTACTTACAAAAGTTAGGCAGGTTTCATTCGAAATTCTACGCGTAACGATCATAACTGGAACCTACCTACGTACATATATACGGCCATAGCCTGCAGCTCGGTCGCCGTGTGAGGCGGAGTTGCGTCCCTCATCGTTACGCCTCCCATGTAATTGAGTGCCTGCCCATATAAGGCCGTCCATCAGCAGCAATCCAATAGACACGCTGCCGCTAAATATTCATGAGTGAAGGACTGTGCTTATGCAAACGAAGATGAGATGGTCAGGATAGAATAGTGTTTGTCACAAACTCAGCAAAAGTGCGAGAGAAACTTTTAAGTGTTGGGTCTTAGCTAACATTAAATAAAGCCGCGGACATCGCAAGATCGCACGAGATAGCACAAGCACAGCTGAGAACCTTCAATGCATGTACTCCGAGCGGCTCACGTGAAATGACTGTGAACGCAGTACGCAGAGAACAAGCAAGAGCTCCAAACAACGCTGAACAAAAAACGCATTACACAATTGAGAAGGCAACAAAAGAATATGAAGCGAGTGACGCATACAAGCATATTCATAAGTTCAGCTACTGCGGAAACAAAGCACGGTGTAAACCTCAAGTTTAAATTAAGTTCATAGACAGGCTGCCGCTGGCATTTGTCATGCCTATGACGAATATGATATTCGCGAGATACAACTTTAATGAGAAGACGCAGGATATAAACGAGACTTCTGATCACTTTGTAACAGAGTTAAAATTGGTGGTGAAGGACTGTGCTTATGCAAACGAATAGGAAAGCAAGGTGTAAAGTAGGGCTGGGCGATTTTTTCTATTAATTCAAATTTACGTTTTAAGACGATTTATTTTTTTATTAAATCAAGGTATCGCGATTTTTTAATAAAAAATTAGATACATTGTAATTGCACCTATGGCAGAATAATTAAGAGGCTTGTCCGACTCCAAACACATGATGGCGTGCCTAATTAACCTCTCACCTGTGAGTACAGTGCTCTATGAAGGAACGTAATAGGCAACAGAAATAATATCATAGAGATGGACGGCTCTTCACGTCAGGATGACCTTGTGCCAAAGAAAGGTAGTAACGTTCCCTCTGTGGTTTGGAAATGGTTCGGATTTGAGAGTTCAGACGTCGAACAAACTTTTGTCAAATGCAAAATATGCAGAAAGTCAGTTTCAACCGGCAGTGGCAGCACCACTAATTTATTCCAACATTTGCGACAAATGCACCAAGCTGAATGGGAAGAATGCTCAAAGTTAAGAGATGAAAACAAGCCAAGTCCAAGTGCAAAAGGTCCACCTAAAATTGCAAAACGCCAGATGTCATTAGCGGTATCATTTTCCAATTCCGTTCCATACGACAAAAAGGCGCCCCGATGGAAAGAAATGACAGATGCTGTGGCATTTCATATCGCTAAGGACATGGTTCCCATATACACCATCGAAAAGCCAGGGTTCATAAAAATGCTACACACTGCTGATCCAAGATACAAGTTGCCGAGCCGCAAATATTTCAAAGACGTAGCTATTCCCCGAATGTACACTGAAACACGTGAAAAAGTAGCGGAGCAGCTTGAAAGGGCATCTTTTTTTTCTACGACGACTGACCTGTGGAGTAGTCGTACTCTTCAGCCTTACATGAGCCTTACAGCCCATTATGTTGACGCAGAATGGAAACTGCGAAGTTTTTGCCTTCAGACATGTTATTTTCCTGACGATCATACTGGGGAAATAATTGGTCATGGGCTTAAAGATGCGCTGGCGTCTTGGAAGCTTGTGGAGGATCGACAGGTGTGCGTGACCACTGACAGTGGAACGAACATGATCAAAGCAATGAAGATGAACGACTGGACCCATCTTCAGTGCTTTGGACATCGTCTTCACAATGCCATTGGTACGTATGATTAATAATTCAAGCATTAAAATCGCAGTTATTCAGATGTTATTTCATTAATAGCTGAAATGATGATGATGATGATGATTGTTTTGCTTTTGTAATAACAGTGCCAATCACTTAACATGAGTTTGTTGGTTATAGATTCATATTCTGCAGTTATGAAGGAGAAAGCTCTTTACAATATTTCTGTCAAAGTACAATGAACTGCTATTTCAAATCTTTTTTTTTTTTTGCTTTGTTTTAACAGAACATGGTGTGAAAGACCACAGAGTTGACCGTGCAGTTGCAGTGTGCAAGAAGGTTGTAAGTGTGTTTTCCTTCAGCTGGAAAAAGAGAAGAGATCTTGCATCTGCACAGGCTGAGCTCAGCCTACCTTCTCATCAACTCATTACGGAGACCCCCACCAGGTGGGGTTCAAGACAAAAGATGATCGAGAGGGTTTTAGAACAGGAGAAAGCCATAGCTCGGGTTCTTGGCTCTGATAAAAAAACTCGGCAGCTTGTTCCAACATGGCAAGACATCGATGTCATGGAATCCATAAATAAAGCTGTAAGCCCTCTGCAAGAGTTCACTCATGCATTGTCAGGTGAAGCATATGTGAGTGTCTCGTACCTCAAACCAGTGCTCCATCTCTTTAACAGTAGCATTCTACAAGCACAAGACGATGACACAGATTTAACAAAACGCATCAAAAGCACCATACTGCAGTACCTCAACTGCAAATACAGCGACCCTGTCACAGATGAACTCCTCAACATAGCTTCTCTGATGGATCCCAGGTTCCGTACAACTTACATCGAACATGACAAGTTGGAGGGAATCAAGCAAAAAGTTGTTAAAGAGCTGATATCTTTGTTGCCAGACAAAAATCTTGAGACAACAGTTCAGATGACTCAGGACGTGGAGCAGGAAGAACAGAGAACAGAGGCTGGGGCTAAGAGGAAGAAAACCTTGGCAAGCTTTTTTAAGAAAACGGCACCAGCATCACAACCTGTCATTCAATCAGAAGAAGACAAAGTCAAAGCCGAGCTGACAGCCTATTTGATGTCTCCTGATGTAGATTCAGACACAGACCCACTTCACTGGTGGAAGGCTAATGAGACAATCTTTCCCAGGCTCAGCAAACTTGCAAAAAAATACCTCTGTATTCCCGCAACCAGTGCCCCTTCTGAGAGGGTGTTCAGTGCAGGTGGGAACATTATAACCTGTCACAGAGCATCTCTAAAGCCTGAAACAGTAGACAGACTGGTCTTCCTCTCAAGAAACCTGTAAAGAACATCTACATGTGACTTATAAACAACATGCTTTATGTTTGCATGATGGTCTACAAAGTGTTGTTTTTTTTTTTTGTTTGTTTTTTGTTTACTGTTGAAAATTTGCATAACTTTTTGAGTTGACTGATGTAATGTTTACATTGGTTAAAATGGTTATTTTCTTACTATATATTCAGAAGTATTTAATGTTTAATTCAAATTGCACAATATTTACTTTCATATTTCATTCAAATCTTCTGCAAAGATATTTAACTCGTGAATTTGTTTTACATTTATTTACACCTTGTTGACCAATTTATGTATGGCATGGCCATTAAAAATACAATGTTTCTTAACCAGATGGTTTTTCAAGTTACTTATAAAGAGAATGTTACTTTAGTCATGTTGTTGTAATGTTTTAAGTTGACTAGTTACACAATAAAAAAAATCGAAATCGTGAATCGGTCAAACTTTATGAAAAAACCTAGATTTTTTTTTTTTGCCATATTGCCCAGCCCTAGTGTAAAGCTTAACTTTAAATTAAGTTCATAGACACGCTGCCGCTGGCATTTGTCATGCCTAAGACGAATATGATATTTGCGAGATACAAGTTTAATGAGAGGACGCAGGGTATAAATGAGACTTTTGATCACTTTGTAACAGAGTTAAAATTGCTGGTGAAGGACTGTGCTTATGCAAACGAAGATGAGATGGTCAGGGATAGAATAGTGTTTGGCACAAACTCAGCAAAAGTGCGAGAGAAACTTTTAAGTGCCGGGTCTGAGCTAACATTAAATAAAGCTGTGGACATTGCAAGATCGCACGAGATAGCACAAGCACAGCTGAGAACCTTCGATGCATGTTCTCCGAGCGGTTCACGTGAACTGACTGTGAACGCAGTACGCAGGCAAAAAGCAAGAGCTCCAAAGAGCACTAAACAAAAAACGTATTACACAATTGAGACGGCAGCAATGGAATATGAAGCGACTGACGCATACAAGTATATTCATAAGTTCACCTACTGCGGAAACAAACCACACGGTGGAAAAAATCAATGTCCAGCTAAAGGAAGACAGTGTAAAAAATGTGGTAAATTGAAGCACTTCGCTAAAGTTTGCAGGACTGGGAAAGGTAAACCCGTGCATGCAGTGTGTGATGTCTCAGATAAAGAGGAAGACGAGCTGTTTATTGATGCAGTAAGAGAGGAACAACTGAATCTGAACAAGCCTTTGTAGACATATCAATAGGAAAGCAAGATGTAAAGCTTAAGTTTAAACTACGTTCATAGACATGCTACCGCTAAATATTCGCAGGCAAATCCACAACTTAATACCGGGAATGCCTGTTAAACATCTTAGATCAACGAGTACCGATTTGTGTGGTGATCACTTCAATGAATAAAACCTGTTATCTTTACAACAGTTGACAACGAAGATGAGATGGTCAGGGATAGACTAGACAAACACGGAATGTAACTTGAACACAACACATCCTCCAAATACGAACCCGATTGAAAGAAATAATGATAATCAAATCCTTGATGACAGCAACACTCATAACACAAAACAATTACATTGACAATCATGTTACGTTATTTTTAAAATGTTTCCTTTTCTTTTTCATAACTTCTTTAACACACTACTTCTCCGCTGCGAAGCGCGGGTATTTTGCTAGTTATAAATAAATGTGTGCTTTGTATAACAAACGGTTTGCGCCTGTCTGTATCCGGGGCTGGACTTCCACAATGTGGATGCATCCTTTACAGTTAGGCTTTATTTGCCACAGATCAACTGAAGTAAATGACTTTACTGATTGTAGGGTGTCTACTAACCCACCCGATTTAGGTTTAGCTGCAAGTTTAAGTATCTTCTTAGTCACATCTTTATTTCAATCATTTCAAGGAATACATTAGAGGACCCAACACTTATCCCTGTGGTACCAGGACTTACATCTCAGTCAGTCAAGGTCAGGCGAATAGACAATTTCCTCTCAGGGATTATCAAAGTATGTCAAATCAAATTAAAATAAAAAAAAAAAAGGTCACCACATCATGAAGTGTTGCATTTTTGTGTTAAACCCATTTCTGCACTCACCTGTCCACTGTGCTCTGAATCCGCTTATCTTGGAATATGCCCTCTGGAAACACACCTAAATAACTCTGTGTGTGTGTGTGTGATCCTCTATGCTCAGGTGCTTTGAAAACTCAAAGCCTTCAGCTTACTCTCTTTGTGTTTTCTTCTTTTCTAATAAACTTCACTCTCTCCTTGACAGCTGTTAAAGAATAATTTTAGGGTAACTTAGCATTCATCTTAAAGAAATAGAATAAAGGGTTAATAAATGTCAGAAAACTTTGCAGAAATATCAAGAAACCAGATAAAAGTCAAGTGAACAACAAACGTACTGAGAGAGGGCTAAGAAATGAGCAGATGTCCTATAAAAACGAGAATGGACAATTGTTATATGCACAGAAATTTCAAGGGTGGTGGCTCATGTCAAAAGGTATAAGAAGAACCAGAATATAATAAGACTTTTATTTTATGCTTGCTCTGTAAGACCGTGCTGTAAAAAGCCTGGGCTCCTAAAAACTATTGAAATCATCAGGAAAAAAAAATTGAAATGCAGAGTCTGCCATTTTGTTATGCGGACGCACCATGCCACCTTAAACTGGATTATTATGATTTAAACATGGTGTGGATGAATGAAACTTAAATTCATCAGTTTCATTTTCATTCAGACGGTTCTTTCCCTGCACCTTCTGACCCTAAATTAGACTGGGGGAATTAGGTTTCAGAATGCTATGATATGTTATGTTACAGATCCCAGATTCATGCCATCTACACACAGTGCAACTTGGTGTATTATGGGTCAGTCAATCTGAACCAATTCTACAACCTCTCTATTCCAAATTTCCTTGATGATTACAGAGGTAACATCTGCTCAGGTGTCTCCTTTCATTTTAATCGTTCATACCTTTACAATTGTAGGACAAAATGGGCATTGCCCATTCTGGTAGGCTTGTTAAGAAAGCAGATTTAACAGGGATGCAGGCAATCATCTGCACAAAACCTCCACTTGCGTTCCAAACTATGTGACTGAACGCCAGCTTGTATCAGGGTCTGCCCGGATTTCATCTGAAGATGTAAATTGGAGGTGACCTCACATCTCTCCAGGGGCCCCTCTTGAACCAGAAGGCACAAAATGGACTCAGGCTAAAACAAAGCCCTATAAGGGGGGGCTGGGCGGTCTCATGGTCTGGAACCCCTGCAGATTTTATTTTTTCTCTGCAGTCGTCTGGAGTTTTTTTTTTTTTTCCTGTCCTCCCTGGCCATCAGACCTTACTCTTATTCTATGTTAATTAGTGTTATCTAATTTTAATTCTAACTTTGTCTTTTATTTATCTTTTCTTCATCATGTAAAGCACTTTGAGCTGCATTATTTGTATGAAAATGTGCTATATAAATAAATGTTGTTGTTGTAATTCAAGGGATGACAGCTTAAATGGACAGTAGAACTCGCCAATTAGAAGACATTGATTTTGTACCACTTTCTTCCACGCTCTCAAACATATGCAGTTTCTAATGTTTGGAAAACATACAGGATTCAATCTTTTAGAGATCTGTATGTAGACGAGGTCTTTGCATCCTACAAATTTAATTTTTCATCAACACATTTCTTCCACTACCTCCAAATTAGAAACTTTGCTAAATAAAATCTGCCCAATTTTCCTCACCTCCCACATATTTCTATTCCAGAAAATATTTTGATCAGTCTTGAGGACTCAGGCAGCATTTCTATAATATATAAAAACATTTTAAAGTCCCTTCCTTTTCAAAGATCCCAAAGTACAGTGGGAAAAGGATCTCTCACTCAACATTTCAGAAAAGGAGCAGGAGGCAACAATACACAGAATTCACTCGAGTTTCATATGCACAAAGCATACAATTATTCAACTTAAAATCTTTTATCGAGCACAGCTGTCTCGCTTACAATTTGTCCAAAATGTTTCCCAGTCAAGATCCAACCTGCAAACGTTGCAATCGAGCTCCAGCCTCACTGGCCCACATGTTTTGGGCCTGCGCCAAAATTAACATCATTCTGGTCCAAAATCTTGAAATGCCTTTCAGACAGCCTTGGTGTCACAATCCCTCCTAACTCACTAACAGCTGTGTCTGGTGGGCTCACAAAGGGGCTTAAAGTGGAGAAGGACAAACAAACTGTGATTGCCTTTACTTCACTATTGGCATGTAGGCTTATCTTGCTCAACTGGAAGAATCCTAACTCACTTCTGTTAAGTCAGTGGTTATCTGAAGTTTTATACTATTTGAAATTGGAAAAAATCAGATTCGCACTTAAGAGGATCTGTGCAGAACTTTATTAAAAACCTGGCAGGATTTAATCAACAACATTTTAGAATAAACACTTATATTGGAGAAAAGGATTTTCTCCCCCTTTTTCCTACTCTTTAACTTTTACTCTGGCTGCTGGCCTTGCTCTCTTTCTCATGGGTGGAGGTTGATTTGAACTTAGTTTTGTTTTGACTTGCTTGTATGGAATGTTTGCTTTTAATAAATTCAATAAAATATATAGACACTGATTTTGTAACTGGAAGTAACTTGAATACAATTAGGAGAAGGTTCAACCTTCCTTTAAAACCGCATGCATCCCATTTCTCAAAGTAAGTGAGAAGAAGCAAAGAGAGGAGAGAATGGACACTCTCTGAACTCCCTCGGGAGGAGGAAACTCTCCAAAATTACCCTCTAAAATCTTCTGTCAAACTAAAAGTTATGAGCCGCTCTTGCTTGGAGAGCCAAAGCCTGACACATTTTTCTCTTTGTGAGACTGAGATCTACTCTGTCAAGCTAAACATTGAACCCAGTCTCCTTAGGAGCAGCCATGGCTCCAAGAAGGGAACTTCAGCATCTCAATTCTTTGGCCAGAATGAGTAATGGCTTCTCCCTACGAAGTGGCAAAAGATAGCAGAAGGTGAGCCGAGATAGCAGCAGCACAGCACTGACAAGGGTTACACAGCAAAGAGAAAGAGTGACCTCCAACACACTTGCACCTGCAGCAACAACAAAACAACCACTTCACACATCATCAGGCATCATCCATGAAGACTTGGTATCGTAAAACTATTTATCTGTGCCAAGATAAAGTAGACCTCCAAATACCAGTAAACAGCCAGCTTCTCTCCGCTTTACGAGTTTGTCTAGTGTGTCTGTGTCCTGTCTTATATATCAATGCATATATGCAGTTATCAATTCTTCTATAATCCTTGTGCTTATCAATAAATTATATTATTCTGTTTTTTTAAAACGAGTGTGCCTCAGTTACCTTGATACAAGAAAGGTAGGGCAAAGAAACTAGGAGCATTACCAAATTATTGGATTAACTACAGATATCACCAAAGGCAAAACTGATAATTAACCAAACTAAGATTTATTTTTCAAATCCCACAATATTATGGCATCTTCCTGGGTGGCTGTCTTATTTATTTACCAGGTCAGGTTGGGGAGCATGCACTGATACAGTGCATTGCCACACTCGCCACACAACAAAAGAGCTCAGGATCCTGGTTGGCAACCCCCCAGGCAGACACGTGGTCCAGTCCCACCCTCCAGAAATTACCCTCTATCTGCCGCAGCTAGATCACCCTCGGGTAAGCGTGCCACATGGCCGTAGTGCCGTAACTGAAGCTCCCTCACAATGCAGGTAATGTGCCTTATTCGGGACTCCGTGAGTAACCGCTCATTCGACACAAAGTCAAACCAGCGGAACCCAAGGATTTTCCGGGAGAGACACAGTGCCAAAGGAGTCCAGTCTTCGCCTCAGGTCACTGGATAACGTCCATGTCTCGCAACCATATAGCAAGACAGGAAGCACCGGGACTCTAAAGACTTGGACCTTCATCCTTTTGCATAGATATCGGGAGCACCACACACCTCTTTCCAGCGACTTCATGAACTCCCCATGCTCTCTCAATCCGTCTACTGACTTCATAGGAAGAGTCACCAGAGACATGAACGTCACTGCCAAGGTAAGTAAACCTCTCAACAAGGTCGACACTCTTTCTGCAAACAGACACACTGCTGATGGCTGTGCCCAAGAGGTCATTAAAGGCCTGGATCTTGGTTTTTATCAGGACACTCACAAGCCCAGACACTCAGACTCCTCGCTCAGTCTCTCGAGCGCCCTGATCAGAACCTCCATTGACTCTGTGAAAATCACGGCATTGTCAGCAACGTCAAGATCCGTGAATCTTTCCTCACCAGCAGATGCCCCACACCCACTAGGCCCCACAACCTTGCCCAACAACCAGTCCATACAAGCATTGAACAGAGTAGGAGCAAAAAGACACCCCTGATGAACCCCAGAATCAACTGAGAAAAACACAGAGGTTCTGCCTCCACCCTGCACAGCACTCACAGTACCAGTGTACAAGCCGGCCATGATATTCAGCAACCTCAAGGGGATCTCGCAAACCCTCAGGATGTCCCACAGGGCAGCTCGATCAACTGAGTCAAATGCTTTATGAAAATCATTAAAGGCTGCAAGGAAACTCTGCCAATACTCGCGTTTACGCTCCATGAGAACCCTTAGTGCCAAGATGCGGTCGATGGTAGACGTCTTACGCGTAAAACCAGACTGCTCTGGACGCTGGTAGGTGAGCAAGTAATAACGGATCCTATTGAGGACAACCCTAGCAAGGACTTTACCCTGCACTGAGAGCAGTGTTATCCCCCTGTAGCTGCTGCAATCCAGGCGATCACCCTTCCCTTTTCAGATATGGATGACAAGTCCCCTTTTCCAGTCAGTTGTCATGACGCCCGTCTCCCAAGAATGGAACCAAAGATTGTTTGCAATGCCAGGAGGACCGCCTTACCACCACCCCGGATAACACAGATCCCTGCAGCCTTCACTA
Organism: Polypterus bichir lapradei; assembly: GCA_026402145.1. Lineage (NCBI taxonomy): Eukaryota > Metazoa > Chordata > Cladistia > Polypteriformes > Polypteridae > Polypterus > Polypterus bichir. Next base: position 225,942,033 of record JANRMT010062791.1, read on the forward strand.
CCCTCAGCTGGTTCACCACCACCATCTTGAGGCTGAATTGATTTACTGACCATCAAAAATTCCTACATCTTCATGGAGAAATTCTATAAATATCTGGGTATCCATTTGAACTGAAGACTGGATTAAGTGGAACAACAGGCCTGCTGTACAAAGGAACGTCCCAAATTTGTATCTGAGGTGACTCCATTTTCAAGCCCCTTCCATTCAAACATCCCAGGGTACAGTGGGGAAAAGATCTTTCAGTTAAAATTTCACAAAAGGAGAGGAAGGCAGTCATGCACCAAATTCACTCGCGCTCCATATGTGCAAAGCACTCAATTATTCAACTTAATTTTTTTTTATTGAGCACATCTATCTCGATTAAAAGTATCCAAAACATATCCAGGACAAGATCCAACCTGCGAACGCTGCAATCAAGTTCCAGCCACACTGGGTCACATGTGTTGTTCCTGCACCAAATTAACATCATTCTGGACCAAAATGTTTAAGTGCTTTTCAGACAGCCTGGGTGTCACAATCCCTCCTAATCCACTAATAGCTGTGTTTGGTGGGCTCACAGAGGAGCTTAAAGTGGAGAAGGACAAACAAACGGTGATTGCCTTCACTACACTATTGGCACACAGACTTATTTTGCTCAACTGGAAGAATCCTAACTTTCTTCTTTTAAGTCAGTGGGTATCTGATGTTATATACTATTTGAATTTGGAAAAAAATAAATTCTCAGGGGATCTGTTCAAAACTTTATTTTAAATACAGCAAGATCTAAATAATCAAATCTTTGAATAAGCATTTAAATCAGGGAAAAGGACATTCTCCCTCCTTTGCTATTTTTAAAGATTTGCTCATGCTTTTGGCTCTCCTGTATACACCTTTATCGCAAAAGCATCCCTTATCTACAATGGAGCGTTTGATCAGAATAAAATATGAAGCTGGTTTTAATTTAAAAGTCTTTGATGTGGCGAAAGAAATTGGTAACTGCGCTGCTGCCAACAAAATTCAATGCGTCTGAGAAACTGACGTGAGATTGGAGGAAGCAAGAAGATGTGAAAAAAAAAAATTAAGTGTTGTACTTTTGAATGGTGTACAAGTTGGGGTCTGATTTTATGAGAGTATATACAGTGCTCCAGAATGTTATGAAGAGTGATCAGATAAAATGCAATTAATTGCAAAAACCTGTTTCCACTGCCTTTCAGCCCTGCCACAAAAGGTCCAGCTGACATAATTTCAGTGATCCTCTCATTACCATGGGTGAGAGCGTGGTGGCGGACAAGGCTGAAGATCACTCTGTCACGCTGATTGAGTTAGAATAACAAGGTTCAATTGTTGTGAAGAAGGCTTCAGGGCAGCCAAGAAAGTACAGCAAGCGCCAGGACCGTCTCCTAAAGTGGATTCAGCTGTGGGCACCACCAGTGCAGAGCTTGCTCAGGAATGGCAGCAGGCAGGTGGGAGTGCATCTGCACGCACAGTGATGGAGGTGAAGGCTTTTGGAGGATGGCCTGGTGTCAAGAAGGGCAGCAAAGAAGCCAATAAAAACAACAGGGACAGACTGATATTCTGCAAAAGGTACAGGGATTGGACTGCTGGGGTAAAGTCATTTTCTCTGATGAATCCCCTTTTCGATTGTTTGGGGCATCCACAGATGAAAAGGTGAGCAGTGCAACCATCAGTCCTGTGTCAGGCCAACAATAAAGCATCCTGAGGCCATTCATGTGTGGGGTTGCTTCTCAGCCAAGGCAGTGGGCTCACTCACAATTTTGCCTAAGAACACTGCCATGAATTAAGAATGGGACCAAAACATCCTCCGAAAGCAACTTCTCCCAACCATCCAAGAACAGTTTGGTGACCCACAATGCCTTTTCCAGTGTGATGAAGCACCGGGCCATAAGGCAAAAGTGATAACTAAGTGGCTTGGGGAACAAAACATTGAAATTTTAGGTCCATGGCCAGGAAACTCCCCACTGGAAACTTGTGGTCATTCCTCAAGAGGTGGGTGGACAAAGAAAAAATCCAAATTCTGACAAACTCCAAGCATTGATGATGCAAGAATGGGCTGCCATTATAGAAAAGTATTATAAGCCCATGGTAAAGTAAGCATTGTTTTATACTAAACATTAAACATGTGAGTGTTAGGATTAAAAAGATTCATGTCTACATATTCTTTATTATTTTATATGAGCTAGAAAACACCAGTATTTCATAAGCTAAAGGTCAGATGTGCTAGACAGCCGAAGGATGGGCCCCCTCGCTTAGAGAGGAATGTGAACTCTTTGGCTGTAAATAATGGTAGCAAGCAAGAATAGTCCCTATCAATCAGATAAGAAAAACAGAGTGGGGTTTTTCCTCAACTAAGAATAACTGATGGAATCAATCAGAGGCAGGATTAGAGCAGTGGAATGTTAGGAGTCAGATGAGAAAGAATAATGGCTTTAATGATAACAATAATAATAAATATAAGCAGTGCTTATGGCTGGATGATCATTATTGCATCCGAGTTGAGTCTGTATGTGCGACACACAATAAAGCCTGATCCTGCTCTCTGTCCCGAGTCTCAGAGTGCTTTCTTTGGGGTTGAGGGTACCCCTGCCGTGTCTGCCTGCTTCAACACCATCAGTCAGGCTTTGGCCCAGAAGTTGACCGACAGCCCACCAGGGCAAATTGCAGAGGTCTTGTAAAAGAAAGAAGGGCCAACACTGCAAATATGTACTCTTTGCATAAACAATGTAATTGTCAATAAAAAGCCTTTGAAACTTATAAAGTGCTTGTAATTCTACTTCAGTATACCATAGAAACATCTGACAAAAACATCTAAAAACACTGAAGCAGCAAACCTTGTGAAAACCAATACTGGTGTCATTCTCAAAACTTTTGGCAACGACTGTATATTTAACTGAATTAAAGGGTACTTTTTTTTTTTTTTTTTTTAAGTACATTTCTATGAAAAACATGAGCATTTCTAGATTTGAAAGCTTGTATATCTTCCATTATGCTGCTAAAGCTGATTAATTTTCCCTCAGTTGTCAACCTATTCATTTCGCCGGTGTCACATAGTGGACCCCAGTTCCAAAACCCAACTATCGCCTGTGCGATTTACACTAAATGCCAAATAGACTATTTCGAAAACGTATGGGCACTGGCCGAGAGCCCCAGGAAGTTTAGTTTTTTTCTATCAAAACTGGGGCCCCAGCGCCCTACTTTGCCCAGGCGCCTATGATGCTGTTAAGACGGCCCTGAGTGTCGATTTCAAAACATACACCGGACTGACAGAGCGCCGATGGATAACAAGGCACGCGCATGCGCACCTACACTGCCTCCACACAAACTGAGAAGCTCAAAGCAGATACTGGCAGGGAAAACAGACTTTAACGAGCGACATAAATCAGAATTGGGACTAAAAGGAACTCGAAAGACCGCAACACTCATCAGAAAAAAGTGACGCAGGGGAAGTGAGCCCTAGATACACACACATGAGAGTAGACGTGGACATGTAGGCTTATAGAGACACTTAATGGAAACAGACTATTAGAGATTCATAAAACGAGGGAGTGTATGAACATAAACGGCCCACGTGTAAAGAAACCCACGTAAAAATGGCAAACCCTTTATCCACTCATTACTCAGCCGCCTTTAACAGACGCGACGGTCACAGCGCCAGACCTTCGGTGAATAAGACACGAGTGTGCTGAACTAAACACTGAAAGAAACGCCGCCAAGTCCCCCTTGAGACGCGCAGGAGCCTTAGCGTGCCACTCGGTCACAACACGCCGTCTTTCTGTTAACAGCGGACACCGACACCGCTGTCGGGCTCGCTCCTTCTTATACGTTTCTATATGTCAAGTACATACCTCTTTCTTGAGCACACTCGCGCGCCATCGCTAACTCGCCAGCTGACCGCTCCTCTTCCGTCGCTCTGGTGACGTCATCATCTTGCTCTGTTGGTCGGCTTTTTTTTTTTTTTTGTCAACACACAAAATCACATAAATGAAGCGTTACTTATAGTAGTGATATTGTAAGATATACCAAATAAAAATTAGTGCTAATTTTCATTAATTGTGAAAGCGAAGTAGTATGTTTTAAATAAGACTGAAAAGTCACTTAAGACATTCTTAATAACACTTCAACATTTTGTTACAGTTTGCATTCTCACAGAAGTGCACAGAAAACACACTCAGTTTTAATATCGCTTTAAAATATCTTTAGATGACGTTTTACTGGTTAATACCTTATTTAAATGACTTCTTACGTTATTAATTTATATTTTCAATGGTAGTGTTGCCGCCTCATCCATCTGGTGCCCTGGCTGTTGCCTGTGTGGGGCTAACTGGACACTCTAAACTGTCCCCTGTGTGAACGTGTGGGTCCACAGCTCACTCCTGCCTTGTGCCCAGTGCTGTTTGGAGAGGCTTCAGCTGTCCAGAATCTTGAATTGAATTAAACGGGTCAGTGAGGAACAGCTGATGCTAGTCTGCATTGAAAGCACCTAGAAAAACATCAAGAAAAAAAGAGAAAGGTTTGCACATGGCGTTCATGGATTTGGAGAAGACTTATGACAGAGAGCCACGTCAAGAGGTCTGGAGGTGCAGGAAAGATACCAGAGAAGTATGTGAGGATGATTATCCAGGACATGTATGAGGGAGCGAGGACTCGGGTCGGGGTAAGAGAGAAGATCACAAGTTCTAGTAGGTCTGCACCAGGGATCTCTTTGCCTCTTTGATCTGGTTATGGATGTGTTGCCTCTTTAGATTAAAGACCAATCCCCACTGGTGCAGGCTTTTTGCTGATGACAATGTGCTTTATAATACCACCAAGAAGTAAGTGGAGAGGAAGTTGTAAGAATGGAGAAGGGCTTTGGAAGATAGAGAGTTGAAGATAAATAGGAAGATGACGGAATATACAGTGCTCTTAATAATGTTTAGGCCAAAGACACAATTTTCCTTGATGTACCTCTCTTGCTGCACAGTTTAAAATTACAAATCCAACAATTCAGAAGTGATTAAAGTGCACATTGCAGACTTTCATTTAGTTTGGATATTAAAAAGGATGCCCAGGGATCTTTTATGACCACAGAGAATCAAGACCTTGGTTTTAATATCTCATCCAACAGACAACACCATTTTTACAGCACAGTGTTCCCCCATCAATGCACTGGAGCAGGGGTGTGCAATATCGGTCCTGGAGAGCCGCAGTGGCTACAGGTTTTCATTACGATCCAACTGCTTAATTAGAAACCAATCCTTGCCAATCTCAGACCTTATTTAAATTTATAGCTTGTTAGTCTGCAATGTAAGGTTCTTATATTGTAGATTTTTTTCCTCTCCAAGGATATCATCCAAATGATTTGAAGCCAAAAACAGATCATTTTCAGTCTGTCACATTTTCTATTACATGTTTTATTGAATCAAACAGTGCACGATGAACACATACAGATGTAAATGAAAACAAACTGGAAGGAGAACTACTGGCTGCTTTGTCATTTACATTTTATTGCTACTAAAGAGCCATTCAAACGATGAATGGAGCTGTTTAGGATTGAAATAAGCAATCGAGGGTGGGGAACCTTAACAAGCGAGACCACTAAAATGAAGCATCAAAATGTCACTTAAGCAATAAAGTGCTTCATCAGCAATAACTGTTTTCTCATTAAGAAACAAAAACCTGCAGCCACTGACATCTCCCACCCCTGCACTGGAGCATTGGGATCCACACACAAACCACAGGCTGAGCTCCCCTTGCTGGCCTCACTAACTCTGTTTCCAGCAGCAACCCAGCTTGTCTCCCATTGAGGTGCTGGCTGGGCCCAACCATGCTTAGCTTCAGGCAGATGACCTGCTTTTGAAGTTCTGGTGGTGTGGCTGCTGACTGTACATAGAGCAGGAGAGACATGTATAGGCTGCTAATGAGGCCTTTAATTGTTGGAGCAAACTGGGGTGATCATTTGAAACCCCCGGCAAGTCATATATGTGAAATAATAAATAAAATTGCACAACAGACAGACATGGCTGGCGATGGTTCAGATTCCTTAAGGGACACTGGTAATGCCATCATTTAAAAATGTCAAAATACAGAAGACGACAATGGAAAACTTAAAGGATGTTACTATACTTTCAGACAATAACTTAAAAAAAATCCATATCTTAATACATAAGAAGCAGATACATTATTCTGGATATGGCATTATGATATGTGAAGTTTCAGCACTCTGTCATTTTTTTTAATTGCTGGCAATCCTTTAAAGAATATATTTTACTGAGTTGCACAAAGTTCAATACTATCACAGTAATAATGAATTATTATTAATTATTAATTAATAAGGGTTAGCTTAATACACAGTTTTAATAAAATGTTGTTAGAATTATACATAATTCCTACAACTTGTATTTATTCTTTGTCAGCAATGTTGGCAGCATGAGATTATGGAAATAAGCTATTTTTGATATTAGCTATATAGTTTTGATAATTATTATTTTGTATATATATATATATATATATATATATATATATATATATACAGTACAGGCCAAAAGTTTGGACACACCTCCTCATTCAATGTATTTTCTTTATTTTCATGACCAGCACTCCATCACTCTCCTTCTTGGTCAAATAGCCCTTACACAGTCTGGAGGTGTGTTTGGGGTCATTGTCCTGTTGAAAAATAAATGATCATCTAACTAACCTGACTTCTGCACAACACAACTGCTGGTCCCAACTCCATTGATAAAGCAAAAAATTCCACTAAATAACCCTGATAAGGCACACCTGTGAAGTGAAAAC
>JANRMT010062791.1:225949200-225965615 GCA_026402145.1 Polypterus bichir lapradei
ATATATATATATATATATATATATATATATATATATATATATAGTAAGAAGTTCAAAGATAAACAAAGATTTACGAAGTTGGGACTTGAACCACAATGGTGCAGACTTGCTGCCAAACCTACACCATCCTGCACCAGCCTTGGACTGAGTGCTGCATTACCTCAAAGGAAAACGTTTCACATACCACAAACAACTTTGTAGAAGAGGGGGCTGGTGCCCTGCCCGAGGTGTGTTTCCTGCCTTGCGCCCTGTGTTGGCTGGGATTGGCTCCAGCAGAACCCCCCCCCATATCTTCTATAGCAGGTTAGAAGATGACTGACTGACTTTGTACAAGACGGCCAGCTCTGCGTGGGGTAAACGGAAATGAGCGTCAGTTGTAGACTTTGAACGTATCAGATGAATTTAACTTCACTGTATGATGCTGTGTTTTTAGTCAACAGTAGCTTACTACCTGAATTTGTTTACTTTATTTCATATCACATGTCTACAGTCTGTAAACATATGTTAATCATGTTCATTTTGGAATATTTAACACTTACCGCATAAAAGTTAATATGCCTTCGGTATCCACATCCAGCCTCAAGTGTGATCGCACTGAGAGGACGTCCATCCACGTGCAGTACTCCTGTCGTGCAGATTGGGGATTTAATCGTCGGTCGCACAGAGCATTCGTTTGTCACCCATTTTTTCATATTAGTTTTTGTGGCGCCCCCCTAATTTTTTATGCACAATTTTAAGATTTTTGATTATATCGAGATCCACCCAGCAACACTAAATTTTAATTTGGGAATGCACTATTGGCAGAAGTGCTCAAGTATGAATCACATATCAGTAATATTTTTTATCATCAAAATATATCATCACACATGTGACACATTTAAAATTAATATCCATGTGATAGAATATATGTTAAATTTAATCATTTCTTCGGTTTTCATTAAATTTCATAAATTTTTTTAGTAGTTTCAATAATTCCACATTTTAAATTATTCCATTCTATAATAATAAAAATTTAATTACAAATATTATAAATACTGATAAGAATACTATCACTTCTTATTTCTTAAAACAATAACTGACATATTAGCCGTTGCAGAAGTTACATATAATGGTAAGAGAGAGGAATGAGCTGTTTGCTTACAGGCCAACAGTTGACATACTCTGTGATTTTTCTACCATAAAAAGTTGCAATAAACGAGTTTGTTTCAATAAGGAACTTCTACTTCGATTTCTTTTTTTCGCACCCTCCTTGTAGATATCTGAGAAACACTGCTGTACGTGGTTTGATCTGCCCGATCTCAAAGGAGTTTAACCCTCACTTGATTTCTTCTTTCTTTATTTCTGATCATAGAGAGAGACAGGCTGTGAAGTTGAATCAGGCATTAGGACTGAGCAGACTGAATGGAACTTGTGCGAGGTGATCTATGTGAACGTCTATGTATGTATGCATGTATTTATTTTTATGCTGAGATTGCCCAATTACTGGCTGAAATGTTTCCCATAACACACATACATCTGCCCTGTGTCGGATCTCATTAACACCTCACTCGGACTTTTTCAAGGTTCACTTTGTACCGCACCAAAACCACCATTTCTTGTGTTTGGTCAGTGCTGTCAATCGGGTGACAGGGTTTTTGACCCTAATGGCAGGGGTCCAGCTCCCCTACATCCTGCGCTGCGTTCTGATGTGTATGAACGAATACAGGTAACCCCCCCCCCCCCCCTTGTGTGAAAACTCTATGGGGAAACACACACCTTTCTGTTATATATATATATAAGGAACAAGCAACATTATCATTTATGTCCCTAATAAGCGCTAAAGCTAGTGACACCCCTGGTTTCGGTTCAGTTAATTTTGGTCTAGAGTACAAATGCCACGTTCACATCTATCTAAATGAATATGGGGTCAATCAGTTCAAAAACTGCTCCAAACAAACTACTAGGTGTGTAAAAGCCTTAAATCCGAGTACTTTCACTGTGAGATCACGAGCTCTGTTCATTTCAACATAACAATTGAACACCATTTATCTTAAGGAATTAAACTCTCCCATCAACATATATGCAGTGCTCGTCATCCTTTAGCAGTTACCTCCTTTATGAGCTGGCATGAGGAGGTGTCTTTTATCTTTACCCGTGCAGGTTTCCACATTTCTCAGCAAGGCCTTTTCCAGGCCAGTCCCTGATCTCTTTTATGTTTCATGTAGATCTGGGCCCGGAGGGACACCCTGTACTGCTCCTCAAGCCGGCACGATTATATAAGCGCTGCCGTCCTAGAGCGGCAGCAAAAAATAAATACAAATAATAATAATAATAAACCTGGGGCGCGAGTGACCAACCCAACTACAGGAACACACCAGTGAATGCAGAATTAAGTGAAATGATTATTGGAAGAGATTACACACACTTAAAAAATAACCTTATATACAGCACAAAACACTTAACCACATACTTCACTAATACATAAATATGAGAACGAGAAAAATAAAAAAAATGCAATGTATTCAGAGTCCTATAAATATTCTGTTGGGGATGACGATCTAGTCTGTGGTGGGGAATGAGGCACCGAACCGTACCTCCAGTTCTGGGAAACGTACATATCAACAGTCCCTTGTGCTGGCCCGTCAGGTCCTCTCCCGAATATCTTCACCAGAAAGGGAAATTAATTTGTCCTGAAATGAACCCGGGTTCACCTGATGTTTTCCATCTGTTTCTCACATGCCTTTTCTTTTTACAATGTTTGCTTCTCTCCTTTTTCCTGCTGCCCATTTACATATCGTTGGCTCCTTCCCCCCAGTCTGTTGGGCCCTCCAAGCCAGGTGCTCCACTCCCCCTGTACCACTGGCCGGCCTTACAAATTAAGGCATTCCACCATTATCAGGAATGGGGAAAGGTGAAAACTCACAGTGACACACACACACACACACACACACACATATATTCCAGACAACCATTACCACCCAAGTTGCCCGTTTGTCTTTCCCAGACTAAGATGTGAGTGGTATGGTGACTTTAGGTTCCTTTGGGTTCACCCTGCAGTTCCAGATCTCTGTCCCTAGCACCTGTACAGACTGGTTACCCATTACAGACCAGTGTCTCACAGACCCCTCCCATGAAACTCCTATGACAAGACAATCCAACAACTACAACAATTATTTCTATAGCACATTTGCATACAAATTATGTAGCTCAAATTGCTTTACAAAATGAAGAAAAAAAATAATACAAAAATAAAATTAGGCAATAGTAATTAACAAAGAATAAAGTAAGGGCCGATGGCCAGCGAGGATAGGAAAAAAAAAAAAAAAAAAAAAAAAAACTCCAGAAACCTTCCCACTCCTCCTGTGCTGGACATTTGAGACCAGTAAAATGTAAGAATCTAGACCAAATTAAGATAAAAAAATAACTTATTTATTCAAGCACAAAAATAAAATACAAAGATAAAAGATTAAATGCAAATGTATAAATTATAACTTAGCTTGCTGTGTGCTTCGACTATTAGCTTCTATAATAACATCAGCATACAAGTAGCAAAGAAAATAATTCCACAAATACAGCACTGGTGACACAGACTTCGAATGTTGTCTTCAAGATGATCTCTATTTCTTTTGAACTCCAATGGATTTTAATTTAGAATTCTTGCTCACAAGTGTTTGGTTACTCCTACTTCTTACTGTCGTCCCACCCAGGACATTAACTGTTCAGATGGCGTTGTACTTCTTTTGACATCACCAGTTTCTTTTTGTGTCTAACAATCCCTAACCCAGGGGTGTCCATCTCTGATCCTCGAGGGCTGCAGTGGCTACAGGTGTTCATTCTAACCGTCTTCTTAATCAGTGACCAGTTTTTGCTGCTAATTAATGGCATTTAATTAACTTGTTATTTAAGATTCAGAACTTTTATATTAGGGGTGAGCCACGTTGGTTCTCTCTACAGGTGTTTTTTCTAACTGTCTTCTTAATCAGTGCCCAGGTTTTGCTGCTAATTAATGCCATTTATTTGAATTGTTACTTAAGACTCAGACCCTTTACCTTAGAGGTGAGCCACATCGGTGGTCCTGGAGGGCCGCAGTGGCTTCCGGTTTTTATTCCAATGCAGATGCTTCAGGAGAAATCATTCATTGCTGGTGAAGCACTTATTGCTCAAGTGTGACATTTTTCTGCTTGTCTGATTTTTGAACCCTTAATTGCTTATTTTAGTCTTAAACAGTTGTATTCATTGATTTAACTGCTCCTTATTAACAATAAGTTGCAGATGACAAACTAACCAGCAGTTCTCCATCTCACTTGCCTCTAGTTACCCCTGTGTGGATTCAATGTGCACCATTGGGTTTCCTAAAGGGCTTAGAAGGAAAGTGAAGAGAAAGTGAAGAACTGGAAACTGCTCATCCATTTTAGGCTACAGATCATTGGGATGATAAAATTAAAAAGGAAAAAAATATCCACAATTTAAGAATGACCTGACATTGCAGAATTAGAATGCTAACAAGCCATGATATTAAATCAGACTGGCAAGGATTGTTTTCTAATTAAGCAACTGGGATGGAACAAAAACCGGCAGCCGTTGCCGCCCTCCAGGACCAATGACGGTCACTGCATATGACCTAAATATACATTCTCCGCATTAGAAATATTTCCTTATTTCTAATTTTACTTTCACTACATACTTAACACTCCAAGAATATTTTTGTGACTAAATACTCCGCTATTTCAAAGCATTACATGCAGCTCCAAGCAAAGAGTAGCAAGCCCACTTTGTTCAAAAGTTCCAATTGTCAGGCAGCCGTTAAGTGAGGAACTGTTTTTTGTGGTTTTAATGGATCCCCTTATCCTTGTGTTAGCTTACTGCTTAAATTTCACATTTTCTAGGTTAACGGTTAGGTCTCGACATGCCAAATTTAATCATACTGATATCTGAATTCTTTCCATACCTGATTTAGTTCTTATGCTGAGCTTTCACTGGTGGGCCACAGCGGTCCGTTTTCTTGACAGTTTCTTTGCCTGGAAACCTAACCAGTTATATGTATAACACATGGCGTAGCAAAAAGAAAGCATTCTATGATTGTATGTATATACAGTATTACAGCATAATTGAAATGAATCTAATTCTCACCAAGATCATGCTGGAGCTAACCTTGGGTGATCACACACTGCCCATTTCACTCACTCCATGAAGCAAGTGCGCCTCTTAACTGATACAGAAACTGAAAATGTGTGTCGGGTGCTGCTGGTCAAGTACAGTGCTGTGAAAAAGTATTGACCCCTTCCCGATTTCTTTTTTTTTTGCATGTTTGTCACACTTAAATGTTTCAGATCATCAAACAAATTTAAATGTTAGACAAAGATAGTTTTTTTCCCCCGTTTATAAATAAAATCATCAATTAAAAAGTGTATTTTGGGTTTACTTGGGTTATCTTTGTCTAATATTTAAATTTGTTTGATGATCTGAAACATTTAAGTGTGACAAACATGCAAAAAAATAAGAAATCAGGAAGAGGGCCAATACTATTCACAGCACTGTACATTCATTCATCAGTTAATAATTACGAAAAAAAAAAAGTCCCCAATTCTACATTGCAGCCTGGAGCATTCAGGTGTGTTGTAATGCTGTGTGTGTCCAGCAGGTAGCACTAGCTCCACAAATGGACCAGCTTCAATGTTGTTGCCACTGCCACCACTCACACCACAATGTTATTTTAACTTGTGTAACAGAATCACTGAGCATACAACCCACATCAAGCTCCTCCAGAAACTATTGGAACTCGGCTGTACAGATACAGCTGCAGGTTCCAATTTTCTTTGGGCAAACTACTGTTAGCCACCAGGCAGGTTCATTCTCCCTAGCATGTTTTCAATTCTTTTTACCTCCTACGTATCTCTAAAAGCTTCTGGAAGTTTCCTGGGATGATAATACTGGTTTAACTGTGTGATCAATTCATAGGTGATACTGACCTGGTAAGCAGCCTTGCAAACTGAGAAGACCATCGCAACCTTTGAAGACATCTTCTTCATTGCCAATGTCACAGAACCTCTTGGTCACACTGAATGCTCTTCCAAAAATAGCGGAAACCCTGTATTGTGTGATTTCTGAGTTAAGTCAATTTCTAGATCTTTGTACTCACATACTAGAATTCTGCTGTCCAATGGCGACACGCGTCTGTCTTCTTTTATGTTCCATGCTTTTCAACCTCAATTTCTGCTTGGATTGTTCCCAGAGTCCTAACTGACTCAATGGTGAGAAGTATTTGTGTTTTGCACATTTTCACAAAGTGGTCCTTTTTTTGTGTGACATGATTTGCATGTTTGACTTACAGCCTGACATCTCTCCTATTCATGCATTTTTTCCTACATTGGATACATTTTCTCATTTTACTCAGGATTTTTTAGTCTTCAATTAATGATTGGCTTGTTGCTAAAGTTTTGTTGTCTTCAAATTTCTTCGTTCAGCTCTTTGACTTGACTAGTTCTTATTTCACTCACACTCAGATCTCAGTCTCTTTTTACCACTGCCTCTCACTTGGTTATTTCTTTTCATCGCACACACAAAAGTTTCTCTTGCATCATGATGTCGTGCAGCGGTCCAAATTATCAGTATCTTTTGTTTGTTAAATCAATGATGTACAGTTAGGTCCATAAATATTTGGGCAGAGACAACTTTTTTCTAATTTTGGCTCTGTACATTACCACAATGAATTTTAAATGAAACAACTCAGATGCAGTTGAAGTGCAGACTTTCAGCTTTAATTCAGTGGGTTGAACAAAAAGATTGCATAAAAATGTGAGGCAACTAAAGTATTTTTCTTAACACAATCCCTTTATTTCAGGGGCTCAAAAGTAATTGGACAAATTAAATAACTGGAAATAAAATGTTCATTTCTAATACTTGGTTGAAAACCCTTTACTGGCAATGACAGCCTGAAGTCTTGAACTCATGGACATCACCAGATGCTGGGTTTCCTCCTTTTTAATGCTCTGTCAGGCCTTTACTGCAGCAGCTTTCAGTTGCTGTTTGTTTGTGGGCCTTTCTGTCCAAAGTTTAGTCTTCAACAAGTGAAATGCATGTTCAATTGGGTTAAGATCAGGAGACTGACTTGGCCATTCAATAATTTTCCACTTCTTTGCTTTAATAAACTCCTGGGCTTCTTTGGCTGTATGTTTTGGGTCATTGTCCATCTGTATCATGAAACGCCGCCCAATCAATTTGACTGCATTTAGCTGGATTTGAGCAGACAGTATGTCTCTGAACACCTCAGAATTCATTCGGCTGCTTCTGTCCTGTGTCACATCATCAATAAACACTAATGTCCCAGTGCCACTGGTAGCCATGCACGCCCAAGCCATCACACTGCCTCCACCGTGTTTTACAAATGATGTGGTATGCCTTGGATAATGAGCTGTTCCACGCCCTCTCCATACTTTTTTCTTGCCATCATTCTGGTAGAGGTTGATCTTGGTTTCATCTGTCCAAAGAATGTTTTTCCAGAACTGTGCTGGCTTTTTTAGATGTTCTTTAGCAAAGTCCAATCTAGCCTTTCTATTCTTGAGGCTTATGAGTGGCTTGCACCTTGCAGTGCACCCTCTGTATTTACTTTCATGCAGTCTTCTCTTTATGGTAGACTTAGATATCGATACGCCTACCTCCTGGCGAGTGTTGTTCACTTGGTTGGCTGTTGTGAAGGGGTTTCTCTTCACCACGGAAATGATTCTGCGATCATCCACCACTGTTGTCTTCCGTGGACATCCAGGTCTTTTTGCGTTGCTGAGTTCACCAGTGCTTGCTTTCTTTCTCAGGATGTACCAAACTGTAGATTTTGCCACTCGTAATATTGAAGCAATTTCTCGGATGGGTTTTTTCTGTTTTCGCCGCTTAAGGATGGCTTCTTTCACCTGCAATGAGAGCTCCTTTGACCGCATGTCTGATCACAGCAAAATCTTCCACATGCAAGCACCACACCTCAAATCAACTCCAGGCCTTTTATCTGCTTAATTGAGAATGACATAACGACGGGCTTGCCCACATCTGCCCATGAAATAGCCTTTGAGTCAATTGTCCAATTACTTTTGAGCCCCTGAAATGAAGGGATTGTGTTAAAAAAAATGCTTTAGTTGCCTCACATTTTTATGCAATCGTTTTGTTCAGCCCACTGAATTAAAGCTGAAAGTCTGCACTTCAACTGCATCTGAGTTGTTTCATTTAAAATTCATTGTGGTAATGTACAGAACCAAAATTAGAAAAAAGTTGTCTCTGTCCAAATATTTATGGACCTATCCATAAATAAACCTATTTACCTAATAGCTTCCTTCTTCCTTTGCCTTATGTACAGCATTTATTATCCAGGTGCACATCACTCTTGAAACTTTCCCTTTATCACCATCTTGGAATTCAAGCATAACTCACTTTTCCAGACTCTTCTCCAGTGAAATAGAGAAATGTTGCACATCTAACCTTTTTACTTTTCTCTTCAGTGCCACAACCACTACAGAATGATTTTAAAATGGTAAATCCATGTCATTGCCTTATGAGCCTTTATTAACCATTCTCTGCTATGATTCTCTTCTTGGTATCTGGTTGTGGCACTTGGTGCCACCTGCTCCAAATCAAAACTGGTCACTTGCCCATGGAAATGTCACCTTGGATAAGGGGAGCTTTGAACTCAAAGGATAGACATATTCTGTCAACTGATTGGACAGCACAGCACAGACTTGGCCATCCTCAGAACTCTGATTGAGGACAACAATCAGCAACCTCAAATTGAGTGCATTCTCCATATGATCTTCTGTGCAATGCTATCACGTCATTGTGTTGCCAGGTGGTGTCCGTTTTGTGTGCATGTTGGAGTGTCAGGCAAAGATGATAAGGGGCCCCCGTTCTTTTTTTTTCTTTGCAACATTAATATCACAAACTCATGACTGAAGATCAGGCTGCATATTCTGTGGCTTCAATGGAGGAACCCAGTTGATGGGGACCTTATGTCGGTATCCTCTCCATCAACCTACGACAGACGCCATCACTGACTTTGACTTGGATTTTAACGGCTCCTTAAATGTAAGATCTTTCTGTTGTCTTTGTGCATTTGTTTGGCAGAGTGCTCTGTTTCAGATGAGTGCTAGAATACAGGAGATCTCTAATTAAATAAAAAAGAACTGCTTCTAGCAGAGCGTCATCTCAGTCATCCATCTCAGAAAGAGGCCGATACCTTTTTTAATCCCTTTTTAGACATAATTGTACTTTGCCATAAAACCCCTAGCTGTTCCATATCAGGTGATGTTGGCAGATGGTGCACAACATATTATTTGGCCTTTGCTTCCCTCCCTTGCTTTCTTAATTCCTGATACAATTTTCTCTTATGCCCTCCATTGAGCATCTTTGGCTGCCCAATCCTCAATTTACACTATCCTGTGTGAATTCGTCTGTGGGTCTGAAAACAGCGTTTTTCAGTGTATCGTTTGCCACAGTCAGGACAGCAATATGGCTTCTCTCCAATGTGAGTTTTTGCATGGATGCGTAGCTTGTGTCTAGTGACAAACTGTTTGCCACATTCAAGACAACAATATGGTTTTTCTCCAGTGTGAGTTCGCTTGTGAATTTGTAGATTACCTACTTGAGCAAATTGTTTGCCACATTCAGAACAGCAGTACGGTTTCTCTCCAGTGTGAATTCTTTTGTGGTACTGAAGACTACCTCCTGTGGAGAAGCATTTGTCGCAATCAGAACAGGAATATGGCTTCTCACCAGTGTGAATTCTTCTGTGGATCAAAAGACCACCAACTTGGGAGAATTGTTTTCCACAGTCAGAACACTGATACGGTTTCTCTCCAGTGTGAAGTCTTCTGTGACTCATAAAAATGCTACTGGTGGAGAATCTTTTGCCACAGTCTGAACAACAATATGGCTTCTCTCCAGTATGGACTCTGGCATGAACATTAACCATGCTCTGGGTGAGAAACTGTTTTCCACATTCGGAACAGCGATACGGCTTCTCTCCAGTGTGAATTCTTTTGTGGATCTGAAGATAACTACTGTTGGTGAATCGTTTTCCACATTCGGAACAGCAATACGGTTTTTCTCCTGTGTGAATTCTTGTGTGGATGTGAAGATGGCTACTGATGGTGAATCGTTTGCCACACTCAGAGCAGCAAAATGGCTTCTCACCTGTATGAATTCTTGTGTGGGCCTGTAGATGGCCAGATCGTGAGAAGTGTTTGCCACATTCAGAACAGTAATGTGACTTCCGTCTTGTGGAACTCCGCTTCTTTTTAGTTTTAGATTTTTGTTTAGACGTTCTCCTGTGCTCCTGGCTGACATTCAAAGATGCAGAATTTGCATCATGCACCCTTTGGGGAGTATTTACTTTGTCTATTCTTGTTAATTTTACTAAAGGCAGAAAAGTAAATGGCAACGTGGCAGGTAACAAAATCGATGATCCAGATGTCAGCTTTTTCATATTTTCATTTTGCTGTGGTCTACATTGAAGAGTGGTCTCAGGAAATGAAGACAGAGAGATGGTGCCACTTTCTTGTAAATCTGCAGAAACATATATATGCACAATTTTGTGTAAAAATTAAAAACTTAAATACTGAATTGACAAGAGATAATCATTTAATGTGGAACAGCTTATTCCAGTTGAACTAATCCCAAGTTAATGCTAGGCCAACCCCAATATTTTGATTTTCATGATGACAGATTCCATTTCTCTACTTAAAAAGAATGATATGAGTCACGTCCTAAGTGTTTATTACTTTGTGTCATTGACAGATCACTCTTAGTATCTTCATGTAATCATCCTCTGGTTCTCCTGTTCAATCACAAACACGTTAGAACAAAAGTGAAAAGAACAGGTCATTCAGCCTAACATGTACAACCATCCAATTCACCTGGATTGCCCAAAATAATTTCAAGACGAGATCTGAAGATCCCTAAGGTCCTACTGTCTTCCACTCTACTTGAAAGCTTATTCCAAGTGTCAATGGTTCTTTGCATGAACAAATACTTCCTAAAATTAGTGTGAAATCTGCCCTTAAGTCTCCAGCTGTGTCACCATGTTTTTTTGGTTGAAGAATTTGTTTTAGAGTAACTAGGGGGCTTTGCCCCCTGCTCGCTTCACTTGCCAACCCCCATGCCTGCACTACATGCTAGCCTCTTTGCAGTTCTGCAAGGACGTTTGCACTGATCTGTTTTTTTTTTTTGTATCTCACACTCTCATATACCTTTATCGTAAGAGCATCCCTTTATCTACGATGGAGCGTTTGATCAGAAGAAACTATGAAGCTGGTTTTAAATTAAGTCGTTGACGTGGTGAAAGAAATTGGTAACTGAGCTGCTGCAACAAAAGTTGATTTGTCTGAGAAACTGATGTGAGATTGGAGGAGGCTAGAAGATGTAAAAAACAAAACAAAACAAAAAAAAGTGTCGCATTTTTGAACGGGCATATAAGTTGGGGTCTGATTTTATGATTGATTTTTTGGGTTTCAAGATCTGACTTATACGTGAGTATTTACAGTAATTATAAATGTAATGCCTCATGTTCTTACATGCTGGTGTTAACCGAAAAAGTCAAGGTGAACAAAAACCCATACAGTAATAAATAAGGAAAGGAGAGAGAGAGAGATGCTAACAAAGCAGATAATCAGGAGCATCAGTCCGATTCTTCATTAGCTTGCTACCTGTAAGCTGACATTTATTGCTAATGTTCTAGAAAAGTGGCGTTTTCTGCATATTCTCCCCTTGAGAAGCACAAACAGAGAATAATGACGACTGCTGGACTGTTTTTATCTTAACCTTAAGAGTTAATTACAGTGATCCCTCGCTGTATCTCGCTTCGACTTTCGCGGCTTCACTCCATCGGGGATTTTAAATGTAAGCATATCTTAATATATATCACGGATTTTTCGCTGATTCACGGATTTCTGCGGACAATGGGTCTTTTAATTTAAGGTACATGCTTCCTCAGTTGGTTTGCCCAGTTGATTTCATTCAAGGGACACTATTGGTGGATGGCTGAGAAGCTACCCAATCAGAGCATGTATTACGTATTAAATAAAACTCTTCAATGATATCCGATATGCTTCCGGCACGGTGCTTCGCATACTTGAAAGCCCAAACAGCCCGTATTGATTTTTGATTGTTTGCTTTTCTCTGTCTCTCTCACTCTTTCTGACATTCTCTGCTCCTGACGGAGGGGGTGTGAGCAGAGGGGCTGTTCGCAAACTGGCCTAGAGGATATGGACGCTCCTCTAAAAAATGATGAAAGACTACCTTCACATTGCTCCCTTCTTTGCAGCTGTTTTGTCTGGCGGTGCTTCGCATACTTAAAAGCCCAAACAGCCCTATTGATTTTTGATTGTCTGTTAAACTCTCTCTCTGACATTCTCTGCTCCTGACGCACGCACTCCTTTGAAGAGGAAGATATGTTTGCATTCTTTTAATTATGAGACGGAACTGTTATCTCTGTCTTGTCATGGAGCACAGTTTATACTTTTGACTAAAAGGTGTTATTTCATGTCTAGAGGGCTCTAATAATGTTAAAAACGCATTTAGAAGGTCGTAAACAGGTTTTCTATGCTCTAACTGCGAAAATATTTGATTTATAAATAAAGAATTCTACTTCGCGGAAATTCATTTATCACTGTTGAGTCTGTAACGGATTAACCGCGATAAACGAGGGTTTACTTTACATCTTAAAAAAAACAAAAACATAACATTTCAAACCAACTTAAATCAAATTAGGGTTTCAACTTCCACAAAGGTGAAAATAACCCTGGATGGGCGCCAGTCTATGGCAGGGCAGGGTAAAAACATTGCCTTGTGTATTTTGCATATGTAAGCATACTTGATATTGTTCTGTGTCTTCTGCGATTTTCCTTAGGTGTCTGACACAGAAGCAAATGGTTACTTGTTATTTAAGGCAATCAGCTAGGGATTCCTCATCTTGGAGAAAAGCGATTTAAAAGAATTTGTGAACCGATGCCACCTTATGTTAACCAAGAAAGTGTCAAGTTGCACAGTTGTTACGAAAGATGGAGTACACTTTAGAATTGATAAATCAAATTCAGTGAGACAGAGAGGGACAGAGAGAGCGGGCCTTTAAGTAGATCACTTCAAACTTCACACCGACTCATTTACTTTACTTCTTACCTTCTCCAGAATACGTTGAACACGATGCCTTCTCACTTCTCTTCATGTCATAATCCAAAGGTTCGGTCTTCACCTGGACAGAATGGTTGTGGAGGGTGTGAGCTCTACTTTTCATAATTCCTGTTCCCGTTAACTCCTCATTTGGGGGCACGTGCTCAGATTTAACGTCTTCTGTCTTGACATGGTTTTGCAGGTCAGTGGAGTGAGACGTTGGCTCAGACTCCTCCTTGAGGACTACAGTTTCTGATTTACACTTGTCATTTTCTTTAATGCTAGAAATGTTCATCTGGTGCTGCACAGATTCCCATTCACAGCTTTCTTCTTTAATGTCCAGATTTGTTTTGCTCTCCATGTCTTTGATAAAAGGGAGACTCTGGTCAACTGTGAAATTCTCTCCTTCCTTCTTCTGCTGTGTAGGGAGTGCTTGCACCCTAATGTTGCACAGATGGTCTTCCTTACTGTATCTCCCCCTCACAGAAAAGGTCAGACCCAAAAGATACAACATACATGGGCCCTTAGTGAGAACAGCCAAAACTTACAGAAAATGGCAGCTGTTCTTTGGTCAATCTTGCCTCTTTGAGGTTTGGGGAGTCTTGTTTCAGGCACATCAGTGTAGTACTTGAAGTCATCTAGGGATGAGCTTCACAGCACTCCGTCGGTCTGGTGTACCCAAAATGCAACATCTAATAGGTTAGTCTGTTGCCTAATACACTTGGTTATTAGTTGTCGGTTGAGCTGCTCGTTAGTACAGTCAATGATTGCTGATGCTCTTTTCTGTTTTCTTTCAAAGCAACAAAACAATTTACCTTGAAGGTCCCCACCAAAGCATACATGCAGAACAGCAACTGTTAAGCAGCGTGGCACAGCACAGGGAGCTCTGAAGAGGAAGCACTGGTAAGGAGAGCACCTAACGCAGGACTTGTCTCTTTGGAGGTTCCTTGTTAGTGCTCCGTCTGTAGCAGCTCCTGCACAGCTAGACACTTCTCCACTTTCCGTGTTACTAGACAAAGTGGCTTCTTCTTCCTCTCTGTGGACAGAATGGAATAGAATTACAATGAAAACTCCACCAACAAAAGTGAAAATATTTTAAGTCACCGTCTTTAAACTTTCCTCATAGAAAACTTTCTCAGTACACTTGGGTAAGTCTAGCTGCTTTTGACTAGACCTTCTCCAGAGTTTGCATGCAACTCTTACAATTTTCTGCCCCAAATCGCACACTAATTATACCTCATGAGTGCGTCAAACAGTTTACATGCTGTGTATCTGTTTGTGCTTTATGCAGCATGAACGCTCTGTAACCCAATGTCCAATTAGTCTTCTTAAAATGCAGACTCAGGGCAGAGAACACCAGTCGAAGCAGATAACACAGGGCCTTCCTCCACGGGTATGCAGAAGTCGGTGTGGCCGTCTGATCTGCACTGCATAAGGTTTCCATGCAGGTGTACATTAGAATTACATTTTGGGGCACAGAGGTGTTTTATTTTTGCTACATTATACAGCACTTCCTCTACTTTAGGATCACACTGTGGTCAAGTCTTTACTAATAAGTAAATGTTTTGAGTTTCACTGTAAAAGATTAAAACACGAATCGAGACTTCACTCACAATCAAGGGGCCACCTGACTGAGCCTGAGCAGATCTGCAAAGTAGAGAGGGGGAGAAATGGTAGCGTCCAGAAGTGCAAAGGTTAACAGAGACCTTTGTGAAATGGGGCAAACTTTAAAAATCAATAAACAAACAGGCATCGCTAGCTAAGCGGAGGAAAGTCACGCTCCAAAACACAGAGGTAGACTGACTCCATACACCTGATGTCATGCTTCCTTTTCAGCCCGCAGTCTCTGTCTGAGATTAGCACGAATATATTGCTCCTGCAAGCGAACTATGATTCTTAGTGTGATGAGAGAACTTACAAAATCAGCCTGAAAGTTCAAGTAAATTCTACAAAATAACCCCGAGGTAAAACACAACCCGAGGCTGAAGCATGAGTGAGGAGAGCCCTGCCCTCTGCGTCGATCTCTCAAATTAGTGCAGATAAATCGGTACTGCAAGTGAACAATGATTCTTAGCGCAATGAGAGAAGTCGCAAAATCAACTGGAATGTTCAAGCAAATTTTATATATATATATATGATATAGATACAGTATATATCAGTATACAACCCACCGTCATCATCATCTTCTTTCGGCGGCTCCGGTTCTTGTTCTGTCACACCCATCACCTGCATGTCCTCTCTCACCACATCCATAAACCTTCTCTTAGGCCTTCCTCTTTTTCTCTTGCTTGGCAGCTCTATCCTTAGCATCCTTCTCCCAATATACTCAGCGTCTCTCCTCTGCACATGTCCAAACCAACACAATCTCGCCTCTCTGACTTTGTCTCCTAACCGTCCAACTTCAGCTGACCCTCTAATGTCCTCATTTCTAATCCTATCCATCCTCGTCACACCCAATGCAAATCTTAGCATCTTTAACTCTGCTATCTCCAGCTCTGTCTCCTGCTTTCTGGTCAGTGCCACCATCTCCAACCCATATAACATAGCTGGTCTCACTTTTGCGTTTTAAAATACTTATTGGTTGCACAATATTAAATATTATCCCATTCATCGATGTACTGTAGCTTTACTCTCACTTAACTATCTTGCTGGTTAGTTTTTTTTCCTTCTTATTCAGCTCAACTCACTGTCATATTAACTAGAACGGTTTCAAATAATCAAATTATTATCTTGCAGGACAGCTGTATAATTTAAACCAGAGTTCATATATCAAATTATCAGTATTTATGGAATGATTTTAAATCACGTCTGACTTTTGTCCTTTTGGGTGAACTACTGACATACTTTCTAGCACCATCCTCTCTGCCTAGTCTCCAACTTGTGAGACCCCATCATTGGAAGCTCGCTGTCACTCTGCCTCTTCTCCTTCACACCCTATGCCAGCAGTTAAGGGTACCAGTCAGCCATCCTCTCCCCAACACTTGATACAAGCCCTCACTGGTGCCAGCCAGCTACTGTCTAATTCACCTGAATTGCCCGCTGTTGAGACAGGCATATCAGATGAAATAAGACAGCATGTTAATGCACCACTACTAGATCCTGCTGAGAAACCGCATAAAGGCAATAATGGATTCAATGAGGTTATCAGAAATAAACTTGATGCATTAGGATTAAAAGTTAAGACGGAAGTAAAAAACTTAGGGGTAACTGTTGACTGTAATCTGAATTTTAAATCGCATATTCATCAGACCACTAGGACAGCATTTTTTCACTTAAGAAACATAGCAAAAGTT
>JANRMT010062791.1:225968235-225983215 GCA_026402145.1 Polypterus bichir lapradei
ATAGATAGATAGATAGATAGATACTTTATTAATCCCAAGGAGAAATTCACATAATCCAGCAGCAGTATACTGATACAAAAAAAAACAATATTAAAGAGTAATAAAAAATGCATGTAAAAACAGACAATAACTTTGAAACAAAAGTTTCAAATACAGTCCTAATTCTTACACATTTTCTAAAATGGCACCCCAAGCACATACTTCCCATCTTGTAAATAAATGTTGCTGTAAGTAACACCCCCTGCCGCCATCATCATCAATCTTTAATTGTTATTGCACTGTTCTGTATCAAAACCCTCCATGGCTGTCCTCAATTCAGACTCCTCTCCCATGTCTCTATGTACACGTCCGGCAGTGGTGAATCCACTCAAAGCAAAGGAGAAATGGGGCACCAATTACAGCTTCACCATGGGGAACAGAAATGTTACATCCAGCTCTGATAGCTACCACTATTCATCTGTTATACACAGAACAAACTGCCTTTAACGTAAATATAGTCAATCACCACATATACACCAATAGGGGTGACAGAGAGCATTGCATTGTATGGGCTAAAAGTCAGGGCTCTCCAGCGCTGCAGGTTTTCATTCTCACCCTTTTCTTAAGTAGTGATCAGTTTTTGCTGCTAATTAACTCTTTGGTCTTAACTTTAACTGACTTGCTATTTAAGACTCAGTCCCCTTAATTATTATTTTTTTTCTTAATTAGCAGCCAAACAATAATGAGATACAAAATGAGCCTACATGTGACCAACAACCCGTGTACATTATACAGTATCTGAAGATAAAGAGAAAGAGAGAGGTTAGGGGCACACGCTGATACGGCGCATTGCCGCACCCACCACGTGACAATTCAACTCAGGGTCCCAGATTTGGGCCCAAGTGCAGCCATGTAACGGGTGACACCTCAGCACCACATTAGTGGGAGGGCGGAGTTGAAGACCCCTGGATTAAATTCTCCTACACATTCGTATTAAATGGAAAAGCCCAGAAGTTGTTTTTTTTTTTTTTTAAATAATACCCACCCCGGCAACCTGACTGCGAGTGAAACGCCGAAGAATGAACAATAACGGGCAGTTTAAAAGTAGAATTGGGACTGGATCGTTAAGGTAAAGCAAGCCGTGGACACCGAGACCGAGGAGCGGACTGCAAACAGAAATGTTCAGTAGACACGCGTGCAGCGCCCATAGGACAGAAGGCGAGGGCGGTCCAGTCTCACGTGTCGCTATCGCTAGACGACTGTAAAGTGAGACTCATTTATTAAAAAAAGATAAAAATGAATAAATGAACCCCCATAGCGTTGCGTTTCACAGCACCCCTATAGCAGTCTGGCGGACTCCTTCTACGTGACCAACTGAATACGCGATTTGTAACCGAGATAAAGAAAAGCCGTCACGTGGAGCTCAATCACTACACTCTGTGGCGCCAGTGAACCCCGCATTTGTCCTGCTGTGTTTTTTTCCCCATTTCTTTTCACTGTCATACATTAAAGACGTACGTACCGTTTCTTTTTTCAAGAACCTGGTTCCCCTGGCAGTTAAACACTATCAAGGCAGGAAGCCTCTCGATTGCATTGCTAGGCGAAGTTGGCAACGAGTAGCATTAGAAAAAAACTACTTCCGGTCGTTAACCCCACGATAATGTATCAAAATAAAAGCCCCTCCAAAATAAAACAGCAATAAAAGTGCTGTTGGAATTACCATTCTAAACGAGACAACAGAGTGTAATTGTAGACTGCAGTACCTACGAGGTCAGTCATGTAATGCCTCAATATCACTAGGTATTGCAAGGCTGCTTCAAACGAGACGGGTCTAGCTACAGCTTGCAATACCTATGACATAGATCAGGTAATGCCCACAACGTTAGTCACAAAACCCCTTTTGACTCAGATAAACCTCCTACAACCCTAATATTAACCATAGTGTAAAGGGGCCCTAATGTTAATCATAGACTAATGCAGGGGTCTCCAACCTTTTTTCACCTGAGAGCCACTTTACAAAATGAAAATGGCTGAGAGCTACTCATGTTTCCTAACGTTTATTCTCATAGCTTATTTAAACCCAAACAAACTGAATAAGCTTGTTTTGCCCGAACATTTATAAAAACTTGGTGTCCACAACTCATATTTTGCATTAAAACATCACAAAAAATATTTAGTTCACCTTCAAGTGCATTTTGTATGTCTCTATGCATTTTCTAGTGTATCTCACACTATTGCATTAAAACATGAATGCTGTCAAAACAAAACAATGCAATTACAGATACACAGATATGACTTCTTCATTTGTCATTTTGTTCCATGTCACTGTTTCACTTCACAAGAGTATTCACAGGTCCAGTTGCATGTGTGATGTGTTTTTCAGTTAGTGAGATGACTGGCACTGCATGGAGTCAACAAGAGAGGCAGGTGTATGGTGGAGTGTAGCCACATAGGTTCACTCTTATGGAGTCCTTCAAATGTTCATCTGTCAGTCTTGTTCTGAACTTTGATTTCATGACATTCATGTCAGACTCACAGAGGTATGGAGACCCAAACAAAGCAGACATTTTCAGAGCTGCTTGGTGAAGATGCTTATAGTTATCTGGCTTTACTAAGCTGCAGAAATGCTGAGAATGCTGTTGAGACATTAACTGCATATTATTTTGAAGGTTTACTAATATATAAAATATAAAATCCAATGTCTCTCTGTCTGTCTGTCCGCTTTAAACAAGAGAACTACTTAACGGATTTAAATCAGGGTTTTTTTCTATAATTTGCTTGAACATTCCGGTTGATTTTGCGACTTCTCTCATTTCGCTATGTATCATAGTTCACTTGTGGTACTGATTTCTTTGCGCGAATCCAAGAAACATGAATTGGGCCGACGATGTTTTCCTCACTCACTCGCCAGCTTCGGGGCATGTTCCTTAACTTTGCTTAGCTCAGGGATGCCCAACTCCAGTCCTGGAGGGCCGCAGTGGCTGTGGGTTTTCATTCTTAACTTTTTCTTAATTAGTGATCTGTTTTTTTGCTGTACAGACCCCCACCCCCTTAAGAAAAGGTACTGAGCGTTAAAAACTTGTGCAGTTGTATCAGCAACACTAATCTCGACATGCCTCTGCTTCTCTTAGGAATAGGCACTTTTCCATTGTCATCCATTTTTTCAGCTATCCATTTTCCAAACCTGCTTAACCAGAGCAGGGCCACAGCGCAGCTGGAACCCCATCAAGAAAGCACCTGGTGCAAGATGAGATCAATCATTAGGCAGTGTGCCAGTCTGTGACTGGGTGAACACAAACACACACAGACACACAAGCCAATTCAGCATCACTAGCCGACCTAAGCTTCATTACTTTGAACTGTGGGAAAAAACTGGAGCACCCAGAGGAAGCCCACACAAACACAGAGAGACGCAAACATAACGTTTGTGACAGCATGAAATTCGGATGGACTAAACTCTGTGGTAACTACAGGAGGATAAAATAGATGAGCCACAGCATGAAGTTACGGGAAAGAGTATTGGCAGTTAGCTTAAGAAGGGAGGTGATGATTAGTGAGCAGCAGTATGGTTTCATGCCATGAAAGTGCACCACAGATGCAATGTTTGCTCTGAGGGTGTTGATGGAGAAGTACAGAGCAGAGCAGAGTTGTATTGCATCTTTGTGGATCTGGAGAAAGCATATGACAGGGTGCCTCGAGAGGAGTTGTGGTATTGTATGAGGACGTTGGGAGTGGCAGAGAAGTATGTAAGAGTTGTACAGGATATGTATGAGGGAAGTGTGACCGTGGTGAGGTGTATTGTAGGATGCATTCAAGTTGGAGGTGGGATTACATCAGGGACTGGCTCTGAGCCCTTCCTTATCTGCATTGGTGATGGACAGGTTGACAGACGAGATTAGATAGGAGTCCCCATGGACTATGATGTTTGCTGATGATATTGTGATCTGTAGTGATATAAGGGAGCAGGTTGAGGAGACCCTGGAGAGGTGGAGATATGCTCTAGAGAGGAGAGGAATGAAGGTCTGTAAGACCACCAAGACAGAATACATGTGTGTGAATGAGAGGGAGATCAGTGGAATGGTGAGGATACAGGGAGTAGAGTTGGTGAAGGTGGATGAGTTTAAATACTTGGGATCAACAGTACAGAGTAAAGGTGGGAGTATGGGAAAGAGGTGAAAAAGAGAGTGCAGGCAGGGTGGAGTTGGTGAAGAAGAATTTCAGGAGTGATTTGTGACAGACAGATATCAGCAAGAGTGAAAGGGAAGGTCTACAGGATGGTAGTGAGACCAGCTATGTTATATGGGTCGGAAACGGTAGCATTGACCAGAAAGCAGGAGACAGAACTGGAGGTGGCAGAGTTAAAGATGCTAAGATTTGCACTGGGTGTGACGAGGATGGACACAATGAGAACATTAGAGGGTCAGCTCAAGTTGGACGATTGGAAGACAAAGTCAGAGAGGCGAGATTGCAATGGTTTGGACATGTGCAGAGGAGAGATGCTGGGTATATTGGGAGAAGGATGTTAAAGATAGAGCTGCCAGGCAAGAGGAAAGGAAGAAGGCCTAAGAAAAAGTTTATAGATGTGGTAAGAGAGGACATGAAGGTGATGGGTGTAACAGAACAAGATAAAGAGGACAGGAAAATATGGAACAAGATGATCCGCTGTGGCGACACCTAATGGGAGCAGCCGAAAGAAGAAGAAAGATTATGTGACATAACCAGGTGCATTGACTTCAGTCTTGTGACAACTGCCAGCCTGGTTACTAGCACACAACACGGACACCAGCATCAAAATGGCTATAAGGGGTATTCATGTCCAAACATTCAAATTAAATAATCCAGAAGCTACTTAAAATATAAGTTTGGTATTTTTCCAACTCAAAGTTCTTTCTTCCAAATCATGGCATATAAACTGCTCAAAAAATTAAAGGAACACTTTGAAAACACATCAGATCTCAATGGGAAAAAAATCCTGCTGGATATCTCTACTGATATGGACTGGGTAATGTGTTTGGAACTAAAGGATACCACATCGTTTGATGGAAATGAAAATTATCAACCAACAGAGGACTGAATTCAAAGACACCCCAAAAATCAAAGTGAAAAAATGATGTGGCAGGCAGGCGAGTCCATTTGGCCGAAATTTCATTGCAGCAACTCCAGATAATACTCAGATGTTTGTACGGCCCCCACACGTTTGTATGCGTGCCTGCAAATGTCAGGAAGGGGGGTCATGCTCCTAATGAGATGATAGATGGTGTCCAGGGGGATCTCCTCCCAGATCTGGACCAGGGCATCACTGAGCTCCTGGACAGTCTGAGGTGCAACCTGGTGGCATCGGATGGACCGAAACATAATGTCCCAGAGGTGTTTTATTGGATTGAGGTCAGGTGAGTGAGCGTGGGGGCCAGTCAATGGTATCAATTCCTCCATCCTGCATATGGAACTGCATACTCTCGCCACATGAGGCCGTGCATTTTCGTGCACCAGGAGGAACCCAGGACCCACTGCACCAGCATAGGGTCTGACAATGGGTCCAAGGATTTTATCTCGATCCCTAATAGCAGTCAAAGTGCCATTGTCTAGCCAGTAGAGGTCTGTGTGTCCCTCCATGGATTTGCCTCCCCAGACCATCACTGACCCACCACCAAACTGGCCATGCTGAACGATGTTACAGGCAGCATAACATTCTCCATAGCTTCTCAGACCCTTTCACGTCTGTCACATGTGCTCAGGGTGAACCTGCTTTCATCTGTGAAAAGCACAGGGTGCCAGTGGTGGACCTGCCAATTCTGGTATTCTATGGCAAAGGCCAATCGAGCTCCACAGTGCCGGACAGTGAGCACAGGGCCCACTTGAGGACATCGGGCCCTCTGGCCACCCTCATGAAGTCTGTTTCTGATTGTTTGGTCAGAGACATTCACACCAGTAGCCAGCCTGCTGGAGTTCATTTTGTAGGGCTCTGGCAGTGTTCATCCTGTTCCTCCTTGCCCAAATGAGCAGATAGCGGTCCTGCTGATGGGTTAAGGACCTTCTACGAGGGGCCCTGTCCAGCTCTCCTAGAGTAACTGCCTGTCTCCTGGAATCTCCTCCATGCCCTTGAGACTGTGCTGGGAAACACAGCAAACCTTCTGGTAATGGCACGTATTGATGTGCCTGCCATCCTGGAGAAGTTGGACTACCTGTGCCACAAACCTCTGTAGGGTTCAGGTATCGCCTCATGCTACCAGTAGTGACATTGAGCGTAGCCAAATGCAAAACGAGTGACAAAAGAGATGAAGAGGGAAAAATGTTAGTGACCTCCCTCCACCTGTTTAAACCATTCCTGTTTTGGGTGTTGTCTCATTTCATGAACACAACAGCAGCTGAAACTGATTAGCAACCCCCTCTGCTACTTAACTAAGGAGATCAATAGCCCAGAAGTTTCATTGACTTAATGCAATACTCGGATTAAAAAGTGTTCCTTTAATTTTTTTGAAGTTTATTAATTACCACATAAAACTGTGTTTTGAAGTGAAGTGTTCTTTTTTAGAAATTTAAAAAATAGTTTGTCTGTTCTTGCAGCTTGCAATAGGCCTTAAATCTTACCAAAAATGTTAAGATTTTGATTTAAGAAAAAAGACCAGCTGCATTTAGGGGGCAAAATCCTACAAAACACTGTGCGTGGTTTAAATTCTCTGTGCCCTCACAATTCTAAACTGGGGTAACTTTGGTCTGATACAAAGACAAGAGCTGATCTGTTAAATTCTACTTTTAGAAATTATTTTAAATAGCCTAGATAAGACCTTCCAAACATGTTCACATACTGATCAATGCCTTGAGAGAAAATAAATACATCATTAACATACACCAACATGAACATCTCTGCAAATGTCATTAAGAAACAATTTGAAGACAGCAGGTGCAGCGGCCTATCCAGAGGGTATCACACAGTAGACATAACGTCCAGTGGTGCTGTTGAAAGTCATCTTCTATTCTTCTGTTTCTGTACATTCATAACATTAATCAAGTTACAGTATAAATATCACATTTACAAAGAATAGTGACGTCTGTGATCTGATTAAGTAAAGATGGAATCAATGGAGGGGGTTGTTTGTTTTTTAATTTTTTTATTGAATTCTTGAAATTAATACACAGATATAAATAACTATATTTTTAACAAGGAAAAACATCATACTGGCCTACTGGAGGTCTAATGAAGCTGTTTTGGAGATCAAATCTAGAACAATCGAAGAGCTGAGTTGCAAAATCAGCTAAGTACAGGAGACAACTTTTTGTGAAAAGGAGAAAAATCATTTTTAAGTATTTGAAATGATATTTTTAAAATTCTTTTTGCAGAATTTTGGTTGTTACATTACTGAAGGTCAATTGCTGGACATCTCAGAAATCTGAATGTTTTACATTTTTGTAAAAAATAGGAAAAAAACGTACTTAGCAGGTGTTGACGCTAAATCAATGCTATTCCATAAACCTAGAAGTAGAAATTTTCATCAAAAGTGCTCTGGATCTTGAAATATTTTTATTATATAACAAAAGAAATACAGAGCTTTTAGTCTCTAAACTATTTAGCTAAAAAGTAATGCTAAAAGTCATGAATTCCCGTTAAGCATTGTTTAAGTAGTAAATTAAACAAATTAAAAGCAATCTCTAGAATGTCAATATTCTACATTGTCTTCATTATATATTTTGGTATCACTGTCTGCCATTGATTTAGTGTTTTTATTGGCTGTTCCAATGATTGGGAGGTAGAACTCTTTAACTTTTTCTGATTGCGGATTGTCCATATTGACTCACATTTTGCTAAGCAACATTTCAACATCCTTTGCTTTTGCTGGATTAACACAACAATTCAGTGGAAGTGGGTCAGCTGACAAGTTTTTTATTTTGCTGCTACGTTTCACAATAGTGTGACTGCAAAAGTTGCCCGAATACGTGGTCTTTATGTTTATGTCGCTTCTTGTTATTTCCACTACTCAAACTTTTGTCAAGTGAAATGGGAGATTTTTTTTGCAGACTTTTGCCGTTGCAGACTTGTAGTTAAGCACCTGCCAGTCTCTTCCTAAAACTCTGAATGTGGCATATTGAGATGATTGGCTGGTGTACTTAGCAGCTTTTGGAACTAAGCTGGTTAGGTATTTAACAGGTTTTGGAGCTCACATCAAAATTTATAGCGCTATATTTTGGTACTTAGCAGGTTTTGAAGCCCACTTCAATACCAAGCACATAGCCGACCCTTTGATGAGTCACAAACATGCTTCACCTAAAGTTCGCCAAAAAATGTACTTAGCAGGTTTTGGAACTCACCTCTTCCTCCATGGTCTTGGTCTTTGGCATTGACAGTGCAAACAAATGTTCCCTTTAGGTAGAGGAGCTCCAGATGACAAGTCTGTCGCTCAATCAATTGCACTCCCTAAGAGGCTGAAACTCAAGAGTTTAGTTTACTAAAAGAACCGTCAGTCTCTTTATATGGCAAAGGTAGGGTCTCAATAATGAAACATGAAAACTAGGGTGGGGGGCTTCAGTCTTGATGAAACCTGTTTAAAAAAAAAAACAACTGCAAGCTGTTCTTGGATTACAAAGTTTCAACTAGAGAAACTCAAGAAGTCTAAGAGCATTCATTACCTTTGAAGACATTTCTTACACGACAACCACCAGTCGCTTTTCTCTCTTCTTGTTCTCAGTTTGCCTCTTCTGACCCGTTTTTATGGCAGTTGTCAGTCCAGATCTAAATTCTCAAGTCATGGCGTTCATTTAAAACAGCAATGCTGCGTCTCCCTGGGGGATCATGTCTCAATACAGTCTTGTCCGTTTGTGACTGTGACAGGAGTGAACTTTACCGAGTACACATGATGTTTTTGCATTTTAACATTTTTCCTCCTCCTTAGCACATGCAGTGCCTTTTCTTTAACTCACAGGGGTGATGGTATTGGACAGGACATCAAGAGGAAGGAAAGTTTTGATTCATAAAACCAATGCAGCCAATCAGTTATGCGTTCCCTATTTTGGCTGGTATATCGCGATATTTTCCAATTTCCTTTTTCTACTTTCATCTCCAGTGAATTGTTGCCATCATTGGACATTGGGAGTTAAATCTTGGTGTACAACATCTTACTACTGTTGAAAATAAACCCAAAACATAATGACAGGTCAAGTCCCATTTTTAAATTATACTGATGAAAGAGTATTTTTCTTCTATTAAAATGGTGTTGCTGATGTCTTAAATATCAAAGAACAACTTGGAAACACTCAGTCACTCATACATTAAAGAGAAGAGACGTTTCAGGTCAGAGCTTCCCACTGCTTTGTTTTACTGTCTGACATCTCCCAGTGTCTGCATGGCATTGTCTTCTGGGCCTCTGGTTTGCTCCACAAAGTCACAAAGACATGCAAATTAAGCACTTTGGTGGCTCTATGGTGACCTGATATGAGCATCTAGATGTGTGAGGGAGTGAGTGTGCCATAATATCTCTGCAGAAATGGTTTCTTTGAAATGTGTTAAAAAGATTTCAATAATGGTTGGGCGGATGTTTGTTCATTTACATTAAATGAGTTATGCCGAAAGTGTGTCCATGTCTTTCAGTAAGCCTACCTTCAATCGGCTACAGTTGAAGCAAAGTGGTCTGCAAAGGAGTTCAAGACACCAAGTTGTGAGTACTGGAGAACCCAAGGAGTTAAAAGGGAGAGAGATATATAAGATGCTTATGTTAACAAGACTTGGGGGCTGTTAGGTTGTCAGCACTGATGATGGAAACAGAATTAAAAAAAAAAATAAAAAGCTGTTAAGAGCACTGAGTACAAAATGCATGAGGCCTGATAGGAAAAAGAGTACTTACACCCTGTTGGTAAATGTTATAAAAGAAACACAAGCAGGCATCATAGACTGTTATAGACAGGAAAAGCCAGTTTTTGCAACCATGACGTAAATCAGGGGTGCCCAACTCCAGTCCTGGAGGACCGCAGTGGCTGCAGGTTTTCATTCTAACCCTTTTTCTTAATCAGTGACCTGTTTTTGCTGCTAATTAACTTCTTTTGAATTCATTTTAATCGACTTGCACTTGAAGACTCAGGCCCCTCAATTGTTTCTTTTTCCTTAATTAGCAGCCAAACAATAATGAGATACAAAACAACTGGTGTCCATCACACAATATCTGAAAATAAAGTAAGTTGAAGGTCTCAGGAATGCTGATCTGCTCTTAGAAAAGAGAAAATCTGCAATTTCAGAAATGTCTGCTATTGCACAATGAGAGCAGCAACAAGCCAAGGAATTATAGAGTGAGTTTAATTAACAACAAGACTCAGAGCCTAATTAAGCAACTGGGTGGAATGAAGCTAGTTGGAGTTTGAGGCCCTGACTGAGTTGGTCTTCTGTTGGCTCCCTCACTTCACATTTCATTTCTGCTTGGGTGCCATTTAAGGAAAGAAATGAAGAAATTCAGAGGAACGTTTCCTAAAAATGTTTCTTAAAATTCAAAAGAAGTTAATTAACAGCAAAAACAGATCACTAATTAAGAAAAGGGTTAGAATGAAAACCTGCAGCCATGGCGGCCCTCCAGGACTAGAGTTGGGCACCCCAGATATAAATCATCCATCCATCCATCCATCCATCCAAAATCCAACCCACTATATCCTAACACAGGGTCACGGGGGTCTGCTTGAGCCAATCCCAGTCAACACAGGGCAGGAAACAAACCCTGGGCAGGGCACACACACACACACACACCAAGCACACACTAGGGACAATTTAGGATCGCCAATGCACCTAACCTGCATGTCTTTGGACTGTGGGAGGAAACCCACGCAGACACGGGGAGAACATGCAAACTCCACGCAAGGAGGACCTGGGAAGCGGACCCAGGTCTCCTTACTGCGAGGCAGCAGCGCTACCACTGCGCCACCGTGCCGCCCATGACATAAATCAGTAGTTGTATAAAATACAAGTGTATTATTATGATCAGTGATTAGCGCAGCAATGAATCAACAGCTTTGTCTTTGTATGTCTGTAGACACAGTGAAAGAGCAACGTCTACTGACTGACAGACACAGACGCGATTCATACAGTGGAAACTCAAATATACTGTAAGGAGAGGAGGAATACAACAGAAAAGGTTGGGAAAGACATGCAATTTCAGCCATTTCTTTGATGCACAACTGTTCATGATTTGTGTTTTCTTTTTAAAATAACACTTTGTTAATATTTCATATTGTTGTGAGTAAAAAATACCAGGCTTTGGACTTTGAATAGAAAATGTGCATATACACATGCCTATATGGTGCTGATCTTCAAACTTTAAGGTATTTTGTTAACATATAGCAGCATTTCTCAACCTTTAAGTATTTGCGACCTGAGTTTTCAGAACAGTTTTAATCGCGCCCCCCCAACATTTTTTTGAAATGTAGATGCATATTTTATTATACCTACTTAACTTTTATGGACATTTATCTAACTCTATATTTATTGTTCTAGTATCAGAATGTAGTTTAAGTTAATTTGTCGTGGTTTCAACAGATGTTTTTTTCATATTTTTGATTCGTTTCCTTTTTATCACATCTTCGCGCCCCCCTAGGGGGGCCCGCCCCACAGGTTGAGAACCACTGACATATAGAGAAATATCAAATATCTCATATTGGGTCGATAAAATATTCATTTATCTACATACTACCCAGCCCGGTTCCATCTAAGTTATTTGTTTAACCAATCTTTCTGCTATTGTGACTTAGCTCATGAACAGATTGCATTTTAGAAATAATTAATGTGGCAATTCAGAAAATCCCAACGGGTTCATTAGCTTTATTGCACAGATGTTAAAAAAAAAATACAGATACAATATGTACACTACTGGTCAAAAGTTTTAGAACACCCCTGTTTTTTCAGTTTTTCTTCATATTTAATCCATTGAAATGCAATGAATGACCTAACATGGTGAAAAGGTAAGTAGTAAACTGCCAGAGGTTTAAATTTAAAGTTTAGCTTACCAAAACTTGAAAAAAATGAAATATCAGAATATTACAAATAGGCCTTTTTCAGGGAACAACTAATAGGTTGCAACCTGCAGATGTTCAGCAGCAATGAAAGTAAATGAAGTCTTGCAAGTTGAAGCAAACAGTTTGCACAGGGGTCTCACCTTCTGGGACTCTTCAGTTGTGGTCCACCCTAACAATCCACATTCAAACCTTCTGCCTGCTCTGACTGCACTCAGAGAACATAACGGCCGGAGCACCGAGAGCCCCTCGGCTGACTGCTGCACTCATCTCTGTCGACTTTTATCGTGGGTTAATTGTGGACGTGTATGCTGAAAGATTCTTTAATACTAGTTAAGTATGCACTTCTTATTTATGTCGTCATTGTTATTGTGCTTTTTATACCGCTATTTGTGGCACAGAGGCAGAATGTTTCTCAGCCCTGATCCTGGTCCACCTGCGGAGCTAACGCTCCCTCCTGGACAGAAATAAGCAGACTGGCCAGCATCTCTTTACTTCAGTGAACTGGAGGGCTTGGTAGCCGATGAACTCCATTTGGAGATGAATTTCAGAATCTCTCCATGCACAATCTGAAGTCATCAAAGAAAACACAGAGAAGCACAAACTGATGACATCTTCTTGTTTATTGTTTTGAAGTTCACTATCGATTTCTGTAAGTGGCACCTTCAATGATGTACTAATGAGAGGCAGTTAAAAAAGTCAATGGGAAAAGGCCAACACCAAGCCTCGTTATGCCCCAAACCTACCACAGTCATTTAAAAACAACATCAAAAACATTTCAACACAGACAACTTCCGTCACAACACAAACAAATACGAGTGATAATAAATAAATAAGTACAGGGCAATGATGGAACATGGGGGAAGAAAAAGGGCAAAGTGAGGCTGTGAGAATTTGGCATTGAAGATCCCCAGTATTTCATGACATATATATTATTATTATATTTTACATATAATTTGCTGGGTGCAGTTTTATCATTATGGGTAACAGTCAGACACTTTTCTTTATGGAGATTGTGGAAGAATAATTTTAGGGTAACTTAAGAAAGAAATGGCATAAAGGCGTAATAAATGTCAGAAACCTGTTCAGGCACACCAGGAAACCAGATAAAGGTCAAGTGAACAACACAGTGTACACTGGAATATAAGAATTGGTTTAGAAAAATCCAGAGATGGTCAAGTAAATAAAGAATGTACCAGAAGAAAGGCTGATGTAATATACAAATAGATGACTAAGCAGATGTCCTGTGAACAACCAGAATGGACAGTTGTTATATGCACAAAAATTTCAAGGGTGGTGGCGCAACACAAAGGTTTAAGAAGAAACAAAATATAATATAACACACTTTTATTTTATATAAATCATCTTGGTGTAAACAAGTTAACCAACCAGAGTAAAATGTATGCCTTGATTGACACTGTATGTAAATGTAAATCTATACTAATAAAAGGCAAAGCCCTCACTCACTCACTCACTAATCACTAATTCTCCAACTTCCCGTGTAGGTAGAAGGCTGAAATTTGGCAGGCTTATTCCTTACAGCTTCCTTACAAAAGTTAAGCAGGTTTCATTTTGAAATTCTACACGTAACGGTCATAACGGTCGACAACGCCCGCCATGTTGAACTTTCTTATTTATGGCCCCGTATTCACGAAATTTGGTAGGCGGCTTCCCTGCGCTAACTGAAACCGATGTACGTACTTATTTCGGTGGTATGATGCCACTGTCGGCCGCCATATTGAACTTTCCAACGTCACTAATTCTCCAATTTCCCGTGTAGGTAGAAGGCTGAAATTTGGCAGGCTCATTCCTTACAGCTCACTTACAAAAGTTAAGCAGGTTTCATTTAGAAATTCTACGCGTAATGCTCATAACGGTCGACAACGTCCGCCATGTTGAACTTTCTTTTTTATGGCCCCATCTCAATCAATCAATCAATCAATCAACATTTATTTATATAGCACATTTTCATACAAAAAAATGTAGCTCAAAGTGCTTTACAAAATGAATAGAAAAATAAAAGACACAATAAAAAAAATAAACATAAGTCAACATTAATTAACATAGACTAAGTAAGGTCCGATGGCCAGGGTGGACAGAAAAAACAAAAAAACACTCCATAAGCTGGAGAAAAAAAAATAAAATCTGTAGGGGTTCCAGACCAAGAGACTGCCCAGTCCCCTCTGGGCAATCTACCTAACATAAATCAAACAGTCCTCTTTGTATTTAGGGTACTCATGGAAGGACTTGATGACGATGGTCACGTAGACTTCTGGCTTTCAGTCCATCAATGTTGGTGCATCATGATGCTTTGAGTAGGTGGTGGTGGCGCAGGCCGCCACCACAAAGAAACCGGAAAAAGAAGCAGAAGAGAGAGTAGGGGTCAGTATGGATTTTGGAGCCACTGTGAATAGTTATTATGAAGAATTGAACATACAGAGTATCAGTATTACGTTAAAGTGAAGTTATAAAAAGGCCATGTTAAAGTAATATGGTTTCAGCTGTGTTTTAAAGTGCTCCACTGTATTAGCCTGGCGAATTCCTATTGGCAGGCTATTCCAGATTTTAGGTGCATAACAGCAGAAGGCCGCCTCATCACTTCTTTTAAGTTTAGCTTTTGGAATTATAAGGAGACACTCATTTGAAGATCTAAGGTTACGATTTGGAATATAACGTGTCAGGCATTCTGATATATAAGATGGAGCGAGATTATTTAAGGCTTTATAAACCATAAGCAGTATTTTAAAGTCAATTCTGAATGACACAGGTAACCAGTGTAGTGACATCAAAACTGGAGAGATGTGCTTGGATTTTCTTTTCCTAGTTAGGATTCTAGCAGCTGCATTCTGCACTCGTTGCAAGTGATTTATGTCTTTTTTGGGTAGTCCTGAGAGGAGTGCGTTACAGTAATCTAGTCTACTGAAAACAAAAGCGTGAATTAATTTCTCAGCATCTTTCAATGATATAAGAGGTCTAACTTTTGCTATGTTTCTTAAGTGAAAAAATGCTGTCCTAGTGGTCT
>JANRMT010062791.1:225988215-226005519 GCA_026402145.1 Polypterus bichir lapradei
AAAAAAAATCCTTAATTCAATGTCAATTTATTTATATAGCACATTTAAAACAACATAGGAATGCTGTGGCCAAAGTGCTTTACAATAATAGAATAAAAGAAAAAAAAATACAATTAACATGAATAACATAAATAGAAATAAAATAAATGAACATAAATAAAATAAATAATACATAGAAGTAATGTTACATAATCACAATGAGGAAACCATCAGTATTACTGAAGGTCATGGAATGCAAGTGAATAGAAATGAGTCTTTAATCTCGTTTTGAACAGTTCAGTTGTAGACGACTCCTTTATATGATGAGGTAAAGAGCTCCACAGGCGAGGAGCAGCAGCTGTAAAAGCCCTGTGTGTCCCTTTTAGTTATGCACTTGATACGAGGGACAACAAGAGACAACTGACCAGAAGATCTAAGCACTCTGGATGGCTGGTGTAAAACACACAATTCAGATAAATAGGCAGGAGCAAGCCCATGTAAAGATTTAAAAACTAGCAATAAGATTTTAAAATCAATTCGAAAACCGACAGGCAGCCAGTGTAAATAAGCCAATATTGGAGAAACAGAATCAGACTTTCTTGCCCAAACCAGGAAGCGAGCGGCAGCATTCTGGACCAGCTGTAACCTGCGTATCAGAGATTTGCTGATCGTGGACTTGAGGTTTGCAAAACACAGAGAAAGAGGTGAGAAGTCCAAGACCAATTTGGGCTTTAGCTGATGGACCCACTATAAGCACCTCCATTTTATTTTGATTCAGATCAAGAAAATTATTAGCCATCCAGGATTTTAGTTCAGAAAGACAGTTGTGCAGTTGATTCATTGCAGAGTTGCAGACGGGAATATAAACCTGTGTATCATCAGCATAGCAGTGAAAAGAATTGTTAAATTTCCTAAAAATAGTTCCAACAGGGTGAAGGCATATAGAGAATAAGATAGGACCCAAAATGGATCCCTGAGGAACACCACATTTAAAAGGAGCAGTAGACAAAAAAAGAGGAATTTAAAGTTACTGAAAAGTGTCTACCAGTTAAATATGACCTGAACCAGTTAAGAGCAGTCCCTTTAAGCCCAACAAGATGTTCAAGCCGCAACAGTAATGTCTTATGGTCAATAGTATCAAAGGCAGCGGACAGGTCAAGGAGGAGAAGGACTGCCACATCACCTGAGTCAGTAACAATAGAGATGTCATTGAATACTTTGAAGAGGGCCATCTCAACACCATGATAACGCCTAAAGCCAGATTGGTAGATCTCAAAAAAATGATTGAAGTTAAGGTGATCAACCAATTGATTATAAATAATTCTTTCTAGTATTTTAGCCAGAAATGGCAATTGGGAAATCGGGCGAAAATTGGCTAAAACTCCAGGATTTAATTCAGCCTTTAATAGCCTGGGGCGCACCGCAGCCTGTTTAAAAAATGAGGGTAAAACCCCCTCACTAATAGAATCATTGATAATGGCTAGTAAAGGTGAAATTAGAAAGTTTCTAAATACTTATACTATTTTTTTTCTTCAAAAAGTGTTATGTTTTAATTATAAAGTTTCTTGAAAATGCTTTCAGATCCACATTTCAGATCACACTTTTTCTATTTCATTTCAGACTGTATTTTTAAGGCAAACTTGAATGCACAACATTGGCATGTTAGGCAGCTCCTCACGTGTGAAAATTTTGAATTGCAATCATTTATTCCTTGCTTGTTGTGTACTGTACATCTCCCTTATCTCTCTCTATTTATATAAAATCCAACTTCTGTTTGTCTGTCTGTCCGCTTTTCACGAGAGAACTACTTAACAGATATAGATTGGGTTTTTTTCTATAATTTTCTTGAACATTCAAGTTGATTTTGCGACTTTCTCATTGCACTAAGTATCATAGTTCACCTTGCGGTACCGAATTATTAGCGCGAATATGAGAATGACTCATCGGGCTGTGGGGCCCTCCTCTCTCATGTGTCTGCCTCATGGTGTAGCCTTATCTCCACTAAGTTAGTGAACGAGAGAACTACTCCACCTGAGTACCCATGCTACTTTTTTTTTTTTTTAATACACTTCACTGTCTCTTTGACCGTTCACTTCTTTGGTAAAACAGCAAAACAACTTCTGCATTACTGTCAGCATATGCTAGAATGTCAGAGTTATAAATCCTGAATGTTTTCAGAAGCCACTTTTTCCCCTTTAACTTCTTTATAGTCTCTTCACTTTTCCACTGAAGAGACTGATTATGTTTCATATGGAGTAAAGTACTTAAAATACATGTATTCAGCGCTGAAGGAAATCTACACCATCATTCTTCAACTGATTTAACATCGACCTGTTCATCCAAGTTTATTTCTTAAGGTTTTATTGCCTTTTCTTAATTAAACATATTTAAATTTAGCCATATGATATTGAACTCCCTGCAACCATTAACTGGATTATGCACATCTGACAAATGGATGGATGGATGGAATTACAGTTATCAGATCCATTTTTTATCAGAATGGTTCCTGCCTTACATTCCCAGTGCTAGACTCCCAACTCCTTCCCCTACCTCCATAATTCTCCACCCCCAAAGATCGGACAAAGTGGATCTTAAATGCTAAGTTACAGTTTTGGGATTCATGCTACTAAAGCAATGTGAAAAGTGTTGAACTACAGATGGCAACAAATCTACAAAGTCTCAGTTCCAAATAGACAGGCAGACAGACAAAGCAAGTTGCTGGATTTGTCTCCGGAAGGGAATTTGGCATTTTACATAAGCTCAATAAATAAATATATATTGTTATAACAAACAAGAATCTCCTCCCTTTTTAGTAAGAAATATTAAGTCCAATAGGGAAATTCTTTTCATTTTAACTATTATGAGAAGGAGGAGCATCAAAAGTTAATTCACAAGTCTCTCTTGCGGTGCAGGGTCCAACACATGAAGCTGAATATTACCAAACCAAAGAAGAGAGAATATCACGGTTTGTTAAACTTTTTGTTTTTCTTGTGACCCAGTCTTGCCCTCCTTATTGTCTTCAAGATCCAGTCCATGACGACCATCAGTCATGGAGGTGAGCCCCCCCCTTGGAGAATCACTGACAACAGCCACACAGAACCCATGGCAAACCATCGTGAGAGCCTTCACACACCGTACACGACTCTTCGCTCATTTAATGCAATGGTGAGTCACATATCTGAGTAAACCAAAAGGTGGTAACCCGTGACCCAAAGTTTAAGAAACTATGCCTTAGATTATGGAAAATAAAAAGTCATGTATTCATGTATTAGCATAAGTAGATATAAAACTTAGTATGCTTTTTTATAAAGATTAAACTTAGTGTGAGCTTTAACACGAATTAGGTATGCCACGCAAAGAGTTAAACAAAGGCATATGCCCTATTTCTTTTTAATTAAGCTCAGAGCAAAACCACCAATATTTAATAAACTAAAAGGACAGAGAAGGGGGAGAATGATGAATGGAGACAGCCTGAGGTCGGAAAAGGGGGAACACCAGCCAGTTGAAAGCCGGCTAAGAAATGAGGGAGGCAAGAAAAGATAATGGATGGCAAAACATGAGAAATACTGGTGGTTTCCGAGGGGACTTGAAATGGGCCAGCTGGAGTAGGGAGTCAGGACAAGCAGTGAATGAGCGGTTTTGAGCGAGGTCAAAATGATAAGAAATGATTATATAAACTTTTTGGCTTGTTCGGGGCTCAACTCAGTTGGGTTAAGTCCGCGTTATTGATTATTGCAATAAAGCTAATTAGTCCATTTGCCTATCCTTCGACTCCTAGAGCCTTCTTTCAAGGTGAGAACCTCTGCACTGCATTGCGGTCACTGCCGCCTACACAGCCCCGCCGTTGTGTCCTGTCGGAAGAGCTGTTTGTCCGTAAATGAAAAGGGCGAAAGAGTGAAGATCCAGAGCAGGGATAAAAGTTACAAGCTCGTCTGGAGATGGAAGAGGTGAAGAATCAGAGCGAGGCTTAAAGTCACCGATCGGATTATGGCGAGCTCAGGTACTGTGATATTTGGGTACAGCGGGAAAAACAGCACGCGCCTCTCATTTCAGACGCTATTTTAACACTTAACGTGTTTGATCAGAGTGAGTGGAAAGAGCAGAAGGAGGCCTTGAGCTATTTGTGAATGTTCAGTGATGAAAAAGGGAGCACAACGGTACAATTAAAACTATATGTATGATCCAGGCAATGAATTGCGGACTAAATTCATCCATGTAACTGCCTGGGAAAGTAAGTTACATCATCCTGGCTGAGTCAGCAATAGAAATGACTCCCTCTGTTCAAATGTCTTTTTGATGACTTATTCTTAATGCTGATAGTTTCAAAGAAGAAATCAAGTGCCTTTTTAGGCCTGTTCAATAGCAGACCCTGCTCTATCCAAATATTAATATCTTTAAATATAAACCCATGGCACAATCCGAGCTGGTGTGACCTCATCTTACTGCCATGTATAAGCCTGTATTGACAGTAGCAGGTCTTTTTTATCTAATCTAAAATGCTCTCACTATTACAGATCACTTTCTCGGGGATGTTGTTAAATAAGTTAAAGACAACTGGATCGACCAATTCAACAGCAGAAATATTTCTCTGAAATGCATTTTTTAATACATTATCAATTTAGTGCTGCAGCCCAGGTATTGAAGTTCGACCGAATATACAATAGACTGGACACTAGTCCATCACAATGTACTAAGTGGGCAATCTGAAACTGACATTGATCGTAGACACACGTGTAGAGACCATACTGTACGTGAATAGATTAAAAAGACTGACCATGCGTGTAGAGACACGTTTGAAACCCGTAAACATCGTGTCCCCTCACTGATCGACCCCTAAGTACTTGCGGACACTTACTACGATTCCATGACCAAGGCGTCGAGACCTTGCAAACCTTGCACAGTGCACAACAAACTCAAGTGCAACTCTGTCACTTTCATGTGTTTTTATATACACTTGACTTCTGTGCTGCTGATTAGTTTTTTTTCTTTTTTCAGTTTTTGCCTCATATTCATATATTTTAAAGTATTCACCTATTTACGAAATCTGGGGTGACAATATCCGCCACTCAAATGCCAGCCCAAGAAGAGTCTGCCTATGGGGATACCCCTACTGTACTGCACTGCTGATCAAAATACGATGTCACTGCCCGATCTGCACTGCCGTCCCGATAATTGACGTCACATGTGGAAAACACGCTGTCAAAATAAGAGACTTATGTTGTGCCACGAAATAACGAGTAGCTATTAAAATAAAAGATCTCCCCTCCGAATCTGGATCCTGAGTTGGTTTGTTGTGTGGTGGGTGCGGCAATGCACTGTATCAGTGTGTGCTCCTAACCTCATCCTCATCATCTACTCCATTACTGGACTAATATCCAGAAAAATATGTTCCACTGTGCCATTATTTTTTTAATCATTAATACTAAAACTCAAAGTAAAACATAGAAAGTAATAAAAAATAAATACAACGAAGTAAACAATTGATTAAACAGGTTTCATGGTTTTAACAGGTTTATACCTTGACCTGTTTAATAAATAGCTCTTTTGTCATTAAATTTACCAAAGGACTGTGATATTTTGCAAGTAAATGGGTAGATTTCTTTAAGTATTACACCTTTAAAATCAATTAAGATAAAACCCCTAATAAAACCTGTTGCATAAAGCACTTTGAATATGGGACACACAATACATGTATAAAATTATTATTATTAAAAGGTACATTCCTAAAATAAATGTAGAGAATATCATAGTTAAAATGCACAAAAACAAAGTTTCAATGTTTTCCTTTATTTTAAAATTTTTGAAGGATAATTTATATGAATTAGCTTAAGTCATACTTGTCTTACTTTATATTGTGCTGTCTGCTAAAAACACTTAAAACAGGCAGGAGTTGGTTGTCAGATAAACTGCAAGTTCACAGGCTCACCGCGTAACATGTCGGTCACCCAATGGTTGTAAGTGGGGAACATTTAAAACTGGCCGCTGACTTGGCCTTGCACTCACTTTCTGTCTTCTGTCTTGTGCAGGAAGGCTATCTGTTCTTATTAGTCTGTAAAAGAAGCGAAGGCAGGACTACATCATTGCCACTGTTTGCATGCTGCATGTGTTTAAGTGACAGCTCCTGTTTGAATAAACGCTTGAGACTGTTCCTGTCTTCACAACAATAAAGTTGATTTTCTCAGAAACCTGGACTCACCTCCTTCTCCCTTGTGCAAGTCTGTGACCCACACATCACAACAGATAGATAGATATTGAAAGGCACTATATAACAACAGACAGACAGATAGATATGAAAGGAACTATATAATAGATAGATAATGTTCAAAGTAAATTAAACACAGCATTCCACATTAATAAGAACACACCAAC
This sequence comes from Polypterus bichir lapradei, assembly GCA_026402145.1. NCBI lineage: Eukaryota > Metazoa > Chordata > Cladistia > Polypteriformes > Polypteridae > Polypterus > Polypterus bichir. The sequence continues at coordinate 225,994,564 of JANRMT010062791.1, forward strand.
AATTAAACATGGTAGTGTTGCGGGGTTACTTTGCTGTCTTTAGACTTGGATGACTTGCTATAATTAAAGGAACTATGAATTACATTATATATTATAAAATTCTTAAGGTGAATGTGTATTCATCAGTCCACGAGAGTTGAAGTTGTAACTAGGCTATGAAGCAAGACAAAGATCTAAAACCAAAGTCCACATTAGAATGGCTAAAAAGAAGCAAAAGAAAAGTTTTGGACAGGCCTAACGTAAAGTCAGCACTTAAACTCAATAAAGATGGCAGGAACTGAAATGTGTAGTTCCTCCTTCAAGACCTAAAATGTTTCCTAATTAAAGTGGTTCTGCAAAGTGGAGCAAGCTACAATTCCTCCATAGTGATCTGAAAGACTGATATTGAATTATAGCTAGCAGTTGGTTGCAGTCATTGCTACCACCAGTCAAGTGTAAGGGGGCAATGAGTGAATTTCTCCATAAGGGTTGAAGTAATGCAACATCAACATTTATTTCTATAGAACATTTTCATATAAACGATGAAGCTCCAAGTGCTTCATAAAATGTCAAAGAATCAGTTGCATGCAATGAAAAACAAAATGAAAAATTAGATAAGAAAAATAATTCATAAATCGTATACAAAAATAAAAAATGCACAAATACATAAGATAGATATCTAATTAATAAAAATAGAGTCCTTAAATATAGAATTGTTTTTATAAGTCTGTAATGATGATCCAGTAATAAGGTTAGTTGGTCAGGGCGTGCAGAGAAAAAAAATCTGTAGGGGTTCCAAGCTAAAAGACTACCCAGGCCCACTGGACATTCTGCTTGACATACCTTTTCATAAGTCATTCTTTCTTTCTTTTTCCTCTTTCTTTCTTTATTTATTTTTAAAAGCTTGGTCTTAGAGGATTAAATGCCGTGGGTCTTCGTGGCAGGTTGTGGTATCCTCTTTCATTCAAACATCAAAGGAGGCTGCACAGGACTTTGATCAGGTGGTGGACAAGAGAGGAGTAAAGCTCATTCTTGAGCTAGGACTCTTTGCTGCATTACTCTGGTTTTCACCAGTGTGAATTTTTGTGTGTTTCTGAAGGTTGCTACTGGTGGAGAATCGTTTGCCGCAGTTAAAACAGCAATATGGCCTTTCTCCATTGTGAATCCTTATGTGTCTGTGAACACTGCTACTATCGGAGAATCGTTTACCACATTCAGAACAGCAATATGGCTTCTCTCCGGTATGGATTCTTGAATGTTTCTGAAGATTGCTACTCTCAGAGAATCGTTTGCCACATTTAGGACAGCTATACGGTTTCTCCCCAGTATGAATTCTGGTGTGGATCTGAAGATGAGTACTGTCTGAGAATCGTTTGCCACATTCAGAACAGCAATACAGCTTCTCTCCAGTGTGAATTCTTGTGTGTGTTTGAAGACTACTGCTGGAGAAGAATTGTTTGCCACATTTAGGACAGCAATGAGACTTCTCTCCACTGTGAATCCTTGAGTGTTTCTGAAGACTGCTACACGTGGAAAATCGTTTGCCACAGTCAGAACAGCAATATGGCTTCTCCCCAGTGTGAGTTCTTATATGGGTTTGAAGATTACTGCTGGTGGAGAACTGTTTGCCACAATCAGAACAGTAATATGGTTTCTCTCCTGTATGAATTCTTGTATGCCTCTGAAGACTGCTACTGTCAGAGAATCCTTTGCCACATTCGGAGCAAAAAAATGGCTTGTCTCCAGTATGAATTCTTTTGTGAATCTGAAGACTGCTACTTGTAGAGAATTGCTTGCCACAATCAGAACAACAATATGGTTTCTCTCCAGTGTGAATTCTTGCGTGTCGCTGATGACTACTGCTGTCAAAGAATCGTTTGCCACATTCTGAGCAAAAAAATGGCTTCTCTCCAGTGTGGATTCTTGCGTGCCTCTGAAGGCTGCTATTGTCATAGAACTGTTTGCCACAGAGAGAACAGCAATATGGCTTCTCCCTCATATGACTCCACTTATTTTGGTTTTTGGATTTGTGTTTATATGATGTTTCTGTCTCTTGACAGCCAGACGGAGCTGCTGTACTTGTATTTTCCACATGTGATTGTGAGTCGATTCTGTTTATCCTTCTCTGTTTCACGACAGGCTGACAACTATTGTGCACTGTGGCTGGTATCAAAATCTCAGAAATTTCAGATGTCAATGTCCTCATATTTTTTATCTGCTCAGGTCTGCCCTGAAAATATGAAGGCAAGGAGATGTTGGCACTCTCTTGTGAATCTGTAGATATATAAAAATTCACAATTTTACATAAATACATAAATTCAGAAATAAATATGACAATGGGCAATTTGGTAGTGAAGCACACTTTATGTCTGTTCAAAAATCCAACTCATGACACTTTTAAACTGATGACAGTTAATCATTTTCCTCTGTTTACTGCACTGGCTTAACTACTATCCAACCTATCGAAGAAAAATCAAAACCGAAAATGCCATAACAAAGGACTGGGACAAGAACAAATTAAAAGGCAAAAGTGTTTTAGCTGTCAACATAAAATTGTTAATAGATGCTTGATCAAACAGGAGTGAAAAGTATTTACCCCCTTGGAAGTTTTCACATTGTATTGTGATACACCATTGAATCAAAGTGGATTCAATTTGTTTTTTTGTGACATTGATTAATAGAAAAAGACTGTTTAATGTCTGTATCCAGCAGGGGGCGCACACTCCCTGTGAATAGGTTTATTAGAGACTGTAGTATTTGGTAAACCAAAACATCTATATGTAGAATAAAATATCAAATTTTCCCTAGTGGTATGGCGGTGATTCTAAAAGGAAGAAAGAAACAGTAACACTAAAGGAAGTCTAAAGTCACAAATCAATATGCATACTTCTCTTCAGGGTGTGGGATAAACCAAAACGAAGATAGCAGTATAAACAGACACAGGGAAACTGTGCAACTGTAAGCAGAAAGTAACAGGATATTGTGACAGTCCAGGTCAGCTACACACTCTCTGGTTGCTTCCAAGGGCCTCTTGAACCCGCAACCACTGATAATGTACCCAAGGATGAGCCAGGCAAATGAGGACACACACAGTCAGCAAGGGGTTGGTGCTTAGTGCTCAGTGCATTTATTAACAAATACAAACTGTGTCCAAAAATGCAGTGTGTCAGTTCTTCAAAAAATAATCAAATAAAAAAGCCAGTGATCAGTGGAGGTTAAAATAGTCCATAAATATCCATTTAAACAAGGTTAAAACCACACAGCAGGAAACAGTTCTAAAAACTCCAAGTCCCCAGTGTACTCAAAGTCTCTTAAGCTTTCCAGGTACATTCAACCTTTTACTAAAAGCTCAGGCTCCCAGCATGGCACTACGCCTTACCTCGCTCATCTGACTGCCGCTGCCACTCCTCGGCTTTATGAGGGAGCCCTCCTGACCGTCATGTCACTCCAACTACCAAAAGAAATACTCAGCCCCCTCAAGTGTCGGCCACACACTCCTTCCCAGAGGCCCTCTTCCTGGCTGCCTACCTGCCTCCTCTCTACTGCACACTGGTGTCGCACAATCCTGCAGTGTCCATCTTCCCATTCTCTTAACCTCCATCTCTCAGTCTCTTTTCTTCCTCTGTTTTTCTCCTCTCCATTCCGCCATGCTGGCTCCCTTTATAACGTTCATTGCAGGTGCTGAAATATGAATGAAGCCCTCGACTGAGCCACTCACATTTGCACATGAATACGCAATCAGCCAAGCACTCCAATCAACTCTGGGGGGAGGCGCAAATACGTGCTGGCATGCACCTGCATGCTCGGGGAAGAGATCATTTATTAAAATAGCAGTTCATAATGGACCTATTATTACAGAGAGAAATCCTTTGTCAAAAATTCTGTGTCATTCTGCATTTAGTTAGGATTATTTTCTCTAATAGCCCAGATCATTTTTTCCAATGACTTTCTTTTAAACTAGGGTATTGCTTCATGTCATATTGTGGTTCATTCTCTATGTTTTTTTTTTAAAATAAGGAATGAACATAGAAAATGGAAAACTGACTGGCACCAGCTTCCCATGAACTTGATAAGCACAGTTTGAAAATGAACAAATGGACAAATGGATGTTGTTCATAGTTTTACAGGGTCACTAATATAATGTGCACATAGTACACTGACGGTAAATCTCATCAACCTATGTGTTAATTTCGTACTAAAGCACTTACCTTCTTCAATATGAGATGAACAGGAGGCCTTCCTAGTCCTATTAAAAGTTTCAAGAGGATTCTGTAGAGAGAGCTCTCTACTTGGTGTAAACCCTAATCCAGTTACATCTTCATGTGGATACAAATACGGAGACACATCTTCTTCCTTGACACTGCTTACAGTTTCATTTTTCTGCGTGTCTAAGAATGTCTCAGACTCTTGTTTAATGCCAGTAGGCTCCCACTCACAATCCTCCTCCTCTATGTTGGATCGACCCATCTTATGCTGCACATATTCCCAATCACACTCCTCTTCCTTGATATCCACATTTCTTTTCTCCATGTTAGTCATTAGTAAAAATTAGCTAAAAAGAAAAAAGACTTCTCTGAAGTGTGATATTCTTCTGTTCCTTGCTGGTACTCGCCTCATCCAAGACCAGCTTTTCATGTACCGTATATTCCTTCTGGATCGTCATGTATTTCTTGTTCATTTTATTCAACTGTGACAGAAACAGCAGCTTCCTTTGTTCCTCTAGAAATAAAGCAGGGAGGAATATATTCAGAATTGCCCCAAAAACCACAGCTGTCAACTCTTTTTACACCTTATTATTACAGCTCAGTGCTCACTTGCCCTGTCAGGATACAATTCTCTGGCCTTTCTCTGGTATTAATGTGCTTCTTACAATATGGAAACAAAAAAAACCAACACAAGGCATTGCAGGTGGGACCCAGCAAGTGTGCTGCTGTAAAATTCTAACATATTGTCTCCAGACCTGCAAAATGCACAGCATGGGTGCCACGTAGAGCATTAAATAACCTAACATCTGGTTGTGGACAGCACTGAGTATACTAGGGCTGCCAACTCTTTCTAAAAAGCTAAAACATAGTTCCAGACCTCCACTGTGTAATTATATTAAATGGTTTTGCTTCCATTACGTAGGACTACATTTCACTTTACCTGCCCAGATCAGAATTTAGTCCAGGTCCATTTTCAGGGTACCTACTAATCTGTCTAATTTACTCTTATCTTTACTCAAGTCACTTGCAGTCATTGCCGAAATTATCGGCACCCCTGGAATTTCCCCAAAAAATGCACCATTTCTTCCAGAAAGTTGTTGCAATTACAAATGTTTTGGCATGCACATGTTTATTTCCTTTATGTGCATTGGAACAACACAAAAAAACAGAGAAAAAAAGCCAAATCTGACATCATGTCACACAGAACTCCAAAAATGGGTCATGTTCGTTTAACATAATTTAGTAGAGAATGTAAAAAAATCATTTTATATAAAAATCGTATGTTGTTTCATTATAAATTAATTAAATGCATTAAGCAATAGTTAAATTATTTTTGAAAAAAACCTATTACGTGCAACCAATGTACAGTTTTCTTCTTATTTTAATCTAACATGACATTTTCTTCAGATTAATGGGGCAACCTTTCAGGGGGAAAATGCTACCAGACTTTTCATATCTCTTTGCTGGCTTGTGTTGCTTTGCATACAGTTGACTGGGAATAGTCTGAACGTAAAGTGCCAAGGCGAGCTCTCTTCTGAATGGCCTCCACACGCCTAAACTGCTCAGTTCAAACCGCACATGCGCGCGCGCACACACACCCACGTAAAAACTGCAGGACCAATTATTGCACATCCAGCCAGAAACAGGCTTGCAGCCCCGAATACGAACACAATTTCACATAAATCAAAAAGCAATATTTTTCTAGATAACTAATTACATTAAGAATGATAGAAAAATAGGGGGAAACATGTTTAAAAAGACAAAATAGGTTTAAAATTCGACTAATTAAGTTAAATTACCGAGGAAAGTTTATTAAATATTTTTCACATCTCCCAGCGCAGTGCTCCACTGGCAATTAAGGCTGAAACATCACTATTTATTATATTATGTGCTCTAAAACAATTAAAACGGTGTATCAAAAAAAAAAAAAAGCAAATATTTTAAGAAATGTGATATAATGAATGCGTTTACAAGACTTGAATCACTGATGGTATTTGAAGAACAGAGGTATTAACTGATAAGTGCACAGATTTGACTTCGTGAATCACATATGAATCTAAAACGGCGATCGGTTATACCTGGGAAGCCGGCATGCTATCTGAAAAGCAATACTATTTAAATGAGAACAAAAATGTAAACTGCATTATTAAAATTATATTTACAGGAATTAACGGGCCGGCACTGACCCGTTGAAAAAGACATGTTAGAGTATTGTAGCGACTAAGGACGGCGAGACACAATACAAGTGCTGGAAAACGTGGTGCTCCAAAAATGCTGAGTTTATTAAACAAGAACTGGGCAGAACAGCCATGGAAAAAAAAAAAAAAAAACTTCCTCCAAAAAACACACCTCCCCCACACCCCCTTCCTTCCTGTCTCCTCCCTCCCCCTGCACACGCACCTTCTTTCTTTCTATGTAGTTAATAAAATGCGGAGCCTTCCCTAAACAGAAAACATTAATTACAGTACGTCACAGTATTAATTTATGTGCCACCTCTGATCACGTCCCTGAATTCGAAGTTTGATTGATATTTCCACGAACGTGGATTGGGTTAAAGGGAACAATTTTGCTACCACATTGGTCCTGACACAAGCGCGCGCGCGCGTGCACACGCACACACACACACACACACACACAACTTAGAGGGCTGGACTTTGAGGGTAAATGAGCCATGGACACAGAAAACGAGGAAATGATCCGACCCGTGGTTCTGCGCCTGGGCAGCACTCGGATACCAAGAGATTGAGAGCGGGATCGCTGTACACGAAATGTTAGAAGCCTGTGATTAAAACAACAATGTTAGAACAGAACACACCACGCCTATTCTGCACCCTTTAAAAAGTAAGAGCGTCGTCTTCAAGTGCCGCTCTGACGCATTTTTCTGTGTTATGTCTTTCCTCATTTTTACCTTTCTTTTTAAAAAATAAATGCTATAAGTACATACCAGTCCTTCCTCAGAGATCCAATTCTGCCACCTGCCTCACGACCCGACAAGTGCGACATAAACACCGACTTAATCTGTCTTGAAGACAGAACTGTGAAGTGCAGCTGGCAACAGTAAGCGTCAGGAAAGTGGCACTTCCGGTAGAGAGCGAAACGTAAAGTGTCAAAATAAAAGTTTCATTTACACGCTAAAGTTAATGTTTTTCTTTTTACACAATGATACCTGTAATGAAAAGCAGGAGAAACCCTTTAAAACAGTCAAACAAATTACATTGTTGACGCTTTTTAGGTATTTGGGAATAACGTTATTAATTAATGAATAGCATATGAATATAATATATAAAGGTATCTATTAGTACCACTAGGGGGTGTTGCATCACTCCCAAACCAAAGCCTCCACCTCACACATACAACTCCCAGGTGCAAATACAGGTTTTATTTATACAAACACCTTACAAAAAGATCTTCTTGTAATAGTAGCAAAATATAGTACTTAAACACAACTCATTCGCATTCTTCCACTCCCACTCCCACTCCTACATGGTGAGCTTTGTCCTCTTCCACCCAACTCCAACTTTCTAGGTGAAGAGGAGCAGCTTCCTTTATCCCAGACCCAGGAATACCTCCAGGTAAGACAGAACCACCCCCTGACAAGAGAGTCTGTCACCAGCAGCTCCCCCTACTGACAGCTGAGAATACCCAACAGCACTGCCCAGCAAAACTACAATTCCCATGTAGCCTTACACGTGTCTGAATGCCTGAGGGATTACTCCACAAGTGTACTTGGGAAGTACATGGCCCAGGGAAGCACTCTCCATGTGTCCATTCATTACAATGGCCTCCAAACAAGGAAAGGTATCAATGACCAACCTGAGCGGGATGCTAGTCTATCAACATCATTCCATTTAAAAGGCCTACTGCCAGGTGAGAAACCATCTGTCTTGGCTGGAATGCCAGCCAACCTATATTGTTTATTACAATACATAATATATATAAGTGAATACACGTCTTCTTTCGGCTGCTCCTGTTAGGGTTTGCCACTTGCCACCATCTTCTTCCATATCTTTCAGTCCTCTGTATCTTGTTCTGTTACACCCATCACCTGCATGTCCTCTCTCACCACATCCATAAACCTTCTCTTAGGCCTTCCTCTTTTCCTCTTCCCTGGCAGCTCTATCCTTAGCATCCTTCTCCCAATATACTCAGCATCTCTCCTCTGCACATGTCCAAACCAACGCAATCTCACCTTTATGACTTTGTCTCCCAACCGTCCAACTTGAGCTGACTATCTAATGTCCTCATTTCTAATCCTATCCATCCTCATCACACCCAATGCAAATCTTAGCATCTTTAACTCTGCTACCTCCAGCTCTGTCTCCTGCTGTCTGGTCAGTGCCACCGTCTCCAACCCATATAACATAGCTGGTCTCACTACCATCCTGTAGACCTTCCCTTTCACTCTTGCTGATATCCATCTGTCACAAATTACTCCTGACACTCTTCTCCACCCATTCCACCTTGCCTGCACTCTTTTTCACCTTTCTTCCACAATCTCCGTTACTCTGTATGTTGATCCCAAGTAATTAAACTCCTCCACCTTCACCAACTCTACTCCCTGCATCCTCACCATTCCACTGACCTCCCTCTCATTTAGACAAATGTATTCTGTCTTGTTCCTACTGACCTTCATTCCTCTCCTCTCTAGAACATATCTCCACCTCTCCAGGGTCTCCTCAACCTGCTCCCTACTATCGCTATAGATTACAATGTCATCAGCAAACATCATAGTCCACAGGGACACCTGGGTAATCTCATCTATCAACCTGTCCATCACCATTGCAAATAAGAAAGGGCTCAGAGCCGATCGCTGATGTAATCCAACCTCCACCTTGAATGAATCCATCACTCCTACCGCAGACATCACCATGGTCACACGTCCCTCGTACATATCCTGTACAACTCTTACATACTTCTCGAGGCACCCTGTCATATGCTTTCTCCAGGTCCACAAAGATGCAATTAAACTCCTTGTGGCCTTCTCTATACTTTTCTATCAATACCCTCAGAGCAAACATCACATCTGTGGTGATCTTTTCTGGCATGAAACCATACTGCTGCTCACTAATCATCACCTCACTTCTCTTTCCCATAACTTCATGATATTGGTTATTTTATCCCCCTGTAGTTACTACAGTTCTGCACATCCCCCTTATTCTTAAAAATCGGTACAAGTACACTTCTTCTCAAACTCCTCTGTCATCCTCTCTCTTTCCAAGATTCCATTAAACAATCTGGATAAAAACTCCACTGCCATCTCTCCTAAATACCTTCATGCTTCCACAGGTATGTCATCTGGACCAACAGCTTTTCCATTTTTCATCCTCTTCAAAGCTGTCCTTACATCCTCCTTGCTAATCTGCTGCACTTCCTGATTCACTATCTCCAGATCATCCAACCTTCTCTCTCTCGTTCTCTTCATTCATCAGCCTCTCAAAGTACTCTTTCCATCTGCTCAACACACTCTCCTTGCTTTTGAGTACGTTTCCATCTTTATCCTTTATCACTCTAACCTGCTGCACATCTTTCCCAGCTCGGGCCCTCTGTCTAGCCAATCGGTACAGGTCCTTTTCTCCCTCCGTAGTGTCCAGCCTCTCATACACCTCCTCATACACCTTTTCTTTAGGGTTTTCCACCTGTCTCTTCATCTTATACCTTATCTCCTTGCACTCCTGTCTACTTTCTGCATCTCTCTGACTATCCCATTTCTTCTTCACCATCCTCTTCCTCTGTATACTCTCCTGTATTTCCCCATTCCATCACCAGGTTTCCTTTTCCTCCTTCCTATGTCCAGATGTCATGCCAAGCACCCTTATTGCGGTCACCTTTACTATTTCATCTGTAGTTGCCCAGCTTTCTGGTAACTCTTCACTGCCACCAAGTGCCATCTTGGCTCCATCCTGAACTCAACTTTACAGTCTTCATTTTTCTTCCTTCCTTTCCTAATGAATACTATATATATATATATATGAGTATATATATTTACTCAGCAAAAAAAGAAACGTCCCTTTTTCAGGACTGTGTATTTCAACAATAATGTTTTAAAAATCCAAATAACTTTACAGATCTTCATTGTAAATTGTTTAAACAATGTTTTCCATGCATGTTCAATTAACCATAATCAATTAATTAACATGCATCTGTGGAATGGTCGTTAAGAACTTAACAGCTTACAGAAAGTAGGCATTTAAGGTCACAGTTCTAAAAACGCAGGACACTAAAGAGACTTGTCTACCGACTGTGAAAAACACCCAAAGAAAGATGCCCAGGGTCCCTGCTCATCTGCGTGAACGTGCATTAGGCATGCTGCAGGGAGGCATGAGGACTGCTGATGTGGCTAGGGCAATAAATTGCCATGTCCACACTGTGAGACGCCTAAGACAGCGCTACAGGGAGACAGGAAGGACAGCTGATCATCCTCGCAGTGGAAGACCACGTGTAACAACACCTGCACAGGATCGGTACATCCGAATATCACACCTGCGTGACAGGTACAGGATGGCCACAACAACTGCCGGGATGTCCAGGAACTTACAGGTGGCTTGGTGGAAGAGTGGGGTAACATCTCACAGCAAGAACTGACAAATCTGGTCCAGTCCATGAGGAGGAGATGCACTGCAGTACTTCAAGCAGCTGGTGGCCACACCAGATACTGACTGGTACTTTTGATTTTGAGCCTCCCTTCATTCAGGGACACATTGTGAAACATTTTTAGTTTATGTCTTATGGTGTTGACTCTTTTAGTGTTCATACAAATATTTACACATTAAGT
>JANRMT010062791.1:226049236-226072102 GCA_026402145.1 Polypterus bichir lapradei
TTTCTGAAGCAGGTCTCTCCTTTGTCTTCTGTATCTCAGTCTCTGTCTGGCCAGCAAGATAAAGCTTCTCCAGGTAACTTTAATTGAACAGCCTAAATGCAAGCCATGTTGAGGACTTCAATTTAGTTTAAATTGAACTCTATCTACTTCCATTCCTAATTTTCTTCTTGCAGGCTCCCAATTCCAAGATTCCATCCTTGGTGCTGTTGTAGGTGTCCTGGCTGTCTCGTGTGTGGCTGTACTATTCTTTGCCTACAGAAAAGCAAAGGGCACTGTTAATACTAAGCAATAAAATTTTTAAATCTTGTATCGCTGTCTGTTTGTTTTGAACTTGTTTAGGTCATTCACGAAGATCAGGATTGTGCATTAGATGGTATTTATCACATGGTTACTAGATCATGGGTTGCCTAGGATTATAGATTAGATTGGAGACCTGGAGCGATCTATAGCTTGACAGTCTAAATAGATACTTAGAGCACATTACATTTGCTAACTTCCTTGGCTCACTCGTTGAAATACCACTTTCTAGCAGAGTAGTCTAAGCTTTTTGATGGTCCCTTCTTCAGCCTCATGTGCCAAATATGAAGATCAAGTATCCCTTTAAAGCTGCTGTAATTTCTGAACAGAAACTCTGGTTCCTGATAGACATGTGGTTTCCAACTCCAGTCCTGGGACTCTGCCACACAATCTGTGATATTCTCCTTTAACTAGCTTGGTTTTTCTGAGTGCAGGGAAGTCCAGCATGTGTTTCTTGTGGGGTGTGTGCGGGGGGGGTTTTTGGTCAGTTAGTACTAGGTTGTGGGGTTTTTTTTTTTTTTTTTTTTTTTTTTTGAGTTCATATTCAAGACTTCTTAAAGAGTTGCTGACATTTGGGTCACTGCATGAAGAAATGTGGTATAGTGGGTCCATGGCTCACTGAGCAAAGGCCATTCGTTTTTAAATAAATAATCCCTGCTTTCGAGGGGGTGTTAGGCCATGGCGGGATGCTAGGGTGTGGGTGTTTCTCACCGAGTGCACAGGTGAGGAACTGCCCACATCTGTGATTGCTCCAGTGGCTAATGCTGCAGCTGTCATGGCTCCTCTTCATTTAAAAGAAGCGCAAGGCTGTTTTGGGGTTCGAACAAAAGGAGAGAGGACGGAGGTTATCGGAAGCAGGTCAGAGAGAGCGAGCGCTCACGGGGAGCTGCGAGGGTCTGTGGTGTTAGGCCGACACCCAGGTGTTTTGAGTTGTTGTTGCTCCCGCTGAGTGACCAGGTAGCGGGAGTAACAAGAGAAAGATGGCTGGCCGAGAAGGCTGCGGGAGTCGGGAGACTTAGGTGGTAAATTCCCTGGCTTGAGCGTCCTGGTTGTCAGGGAAGCCAAGTCTCCGAGGCTGGGTTGAGTGCCAGACCGAAGCCAGGGATCGGGAGGTCTCCAGTCTCGTGAAAGTGCAGGAGTTGAAGAGGGCAGCTGCAAAGCCTAACTGGGAGAAGCAGGTGAGATGCTAACAGAAAAGAAGCACCGAGCTTGTTGTTTTTTAATGACTGCTCCAGAGAAATGTTTTAACCTCTGAATTTTAACGGATTGGTTTTTCTGTTTATTGATTTTACCTCCACGTTCCTTTTTATGGATTTAATGAAGACTTTGTTTTTGAAAATCACTGCACTATTTATTTGAACACTGTTTTGTTGAATGTTTTAAATAAAAGCGCAATGCACTTTTTTCTTTAACCATCCCCTTGCTCGAATTATTTGACTCCACTGACTAGTTCACTCGGTTTCATTCTCGACAGTGTAGGGTTCAGGGCTTCCCAAACAGCAATTGGAGTGTGGAGCCAGAACCTGCATTGTCACAAATTATTTTTTTTTTTATATATATACACACAGAACCCCATTTCTGGGCACCATAATGGTTGGCATACAGAAATGTCAGGTTAAATAAAGCCATTTAGTTCTTTGTTGCATATCCCTTGTTTCCAATGCTCCCTTAAGTCTAAGATAACCAGATGTTATCTGCAGAGTCTCTAATGCAGCCATCTTCAGCTCCTGGTTGTTTTCTGCTGCTTGAAGATTACCCAATTAAATTTAAATGGGGTGCCTGGCTTGGCCAATCAAGAATGTTCCAGTACTTGGCTTTGGGAAAAACTCCTGCATTGCCTCAGCAGTGTGTTTGGCTCATTATCTTGTGGGATGTAGTGCCATGCAGTGAGTTTGGAGGCTTTTACTGGACCTTGAGCAGATCTGATGTTTCTCTATACATCAGAACTTCTGGTGTTACTGTCGTCGGCAGCTCCATCAATGAAGAGAAGTGTGGCAGCCATATATGCCCAAGCCAGAACACCCCCAGCCCCTGCCATGTTTACCAGAGGAGGTAATCTGCTTTGGTTTTTGGGCAGTTTTTTTTTTTTTTTTTCCTTCATCTCCACACTTTTCTCTTGTCATCACTCTGATCAGGTTCATCTTTGTCAAGCCTGTTCACATGACTTTTTCCCAGAATTCTGTGGGCTTTTTCAAGTCCTTGTTCACAAACTGTAATATGACCATCCTATTGTGGTTTACACCTTGTAGTGTGTCCTCTGCTTCTGTTCATGAAGTCGTCTCTGACACACACACAGACATCAGCCCCCTGAAGACTGTTTCTGATCTGTCAGACAGGCATTTGGGTTTTTTTTTCTTTACCATAGTGAGGATACTCCTGTCCTCCCCAGTGGGGGTCTTCCTTGGCCTAGTAGTCCCTTTGGGATTACTGAGCGCACCAATGCATTTTGTGTTTAATGACATTCCAGAGAGTTGATTTTGGTCATCCTAAGGTTTCACAGATGTCTCTAATGGTTTTACTTTTGTTTTTCAGACTTGGATGTACAAAATAATGGTTAAAATTTATTCAGAAATTAAAAATACACTAAAAGTGGGGAAAATTTTAGTGATGTGAATATAATGACATAGCCGAACACTTAAAACAGCCAGTGAAAACTTCAAAGTGGGTGAAGTTGTGAACACTGATGGCCACGTCTATTTCAGAAAGCAAATACAAACAAAACCAGTTCAAATAAAGAGAAACCATCTTACATAATGACCTCTTGATTATGTGATGTCGTGTGACAACTGCCAGACTGGTTACCAGCACACAACACGCACACCAACATCAAAATGGCAAGAAAACTCCACAAGTGGGGTGGGGGGGTCCAAGTCCAAACATTCAAATTAAACAATGCAGGAGGTATTTTAAAAATAAGTGTGGTACTTTTCCATGTCAAAGTTATTTGTTCCAAATCATGGTATATTTTAATTACCACATCAAACTGTGTTCTATAGAGAAGCTTTTTTACACATTCTAAAAGCAGTTTGTCTGTTCTTGCAGCTTACAATAGTTTCCATGGAAATTCATGTCCATATGTGACAGAAAATCCTTCAAACTTCCCAAATATGTAGTGATGGGAAAATGAAACCTCGTGAAGCTTTGAGGGTTTCTATTAATGTCACTAGGGTGTTGTTCTGTGTTAGTTATTATGAATGTAGGGAGAAGTCAAGCAAAATGACACCTTTCATTAGCTAAATAAAAAGATTACAATATTACATCTTGCATGAAAAAGGGGCCTGAGGTACCCCCAAAATTAGCAAAAGGGGCCTGAGTTACCTCGAAAGATTGCATAATATTGTAAAATATTATAAAAGGTGTCATTTTACTTAACTTCTCACCACTTTCCATTTGTGCCTAAAAAGATTTGAAGCTTTAAAGCCTAAGCCCCAGTATGAACAGCGACATCTGGTGGTTACCTGAGGTCAAAGCAAAGTTTTACAGTAGGAAGATGATGACATCACCAGAGCGACGGATGAGGACTGTCTGACTGGCCAGTGAGTAGCAGACGTTGTCGCTTACCCGAGTTCGTGAAAAGGTATGTATTTAAAATTATATGAAAATTTGGCAAAAACTGAGAAAATATAAGATCCATCATTAGCGCAGGAGTTTAATGTTGACAAAAAACAAAGACTGCAGTCACCGAGAGGCACGCAAAAGTTCATCCGAGTCTATTGTGTTCTTTGCAGTGTCTGCCGGGCTTTTGACATCTTGGTCATGGATCTGGAATATTTGTCCGTGTAGCAAAGTGTAATATGTCTTTTAAGATTTTTATAGGTTTTGGTTATGAACTTCCCAAAATCAGTTCTTCTTGTATATAGTTAGTAGCATATCGATTATATGTTGTAGTACGGGCGCTAATTAATGTTACACCCTATAGACCGCATGCACCGGCTTCTCTGTCAGGATGCCAGACTCATGGTGGATGCTGTATGGGTAAGTTATATTTTCATCTTTGCCCAAGCTTTTTCTAATTTTACTTGACCGTTTCCAATAAATTACATATGAAAAAAATTAAGTGTGTGATAAGTTGCGGGGTTTTCTCATATTTATAATAATGTTTTTAGAATATATAAGGTTATAGAATCGGGAAATGTTTACTGTACAAGGCTGTGTATATTGTGAATTGTTTTCCCTAGTGAAATGTGAATAATGTAAGTAGCTCTATATATAATGCGTTTATTATGAAAAAAGGAGGATGCTGTAGGGGTATTTGCAATAAGCTGTCCGTATGACGCGCTGTTCTTTTTTGTTTTCGGAAAGGAAAAGAGAACGCACTTCTGTTTCTCCTCGGCTTCTGAGCTGACTTCTTTCCGACATACCGCGGAGCCGGGCGGATTCCAGTCGGTTACATCCGGGCGCCCATTAGTGGGACCGATCAGTGATTGGACGCGGGGTTTGCGTGTTTTGCATGTTACTCCTTGATTTCTTTTCGCACGGGCGCTGCACGAATGCCCACGGTTCATTTTCTGAGCAGTTTTTAATGCCAATTCTTAAAGTTCATACAGTACTAGTAGTCGCTCAGTCTTGGGTGGGAAGTCGTACACACTCGGATTGCGTGCTCGTACCCAACGATTGATTGGTGATCTGTCCGCCATATGCATATATTTATGTTTGTTTTGCACACGATGAATTTAGGTAATTTAATCTTGTTCACACGTATTGGAAACTACATAGGTGATGTGTGGGATTTAGGACTGAAGCGGAATGACGCTTACGCTATACATTATTGACTCCCAACGGTGGGTGAAATTAATCTGCAACCCAGAACATAAAGTAATAGTGCATAACAATAAAAATTAGACCTGAAACCGCACATAATGTGATGGTCGTTTAATGTGAATTGGCACCAAAGAATTATTGACTTATGAAAAAATGCCTGATATTACTGGAAAGGATGAAGACTGGCATAAAGGGATGAGGAATAATCCACTCTAATGGCCGTAAGCAAAAGTACTGCCCTGTTAACAGCCAGGCATACGACACCAAGAACTTTACATTTTTATAACACATTTTCATACAAAAAGCACCGTGGATCAAAACACCCGAGAAAAGACTGGCAGCTTGAGTCATGATGGCCCCAGATGTTGTTGTTGTCGTCCTCTTTATTTCTGACATGGTGTCCAGTGAATTTTAGGTGCAGTATTGACGTGACTCCTGTTCCAGTGGTTTGTCATGTGGTGGGTGCAGCAACACTTTGTGATGGTGACAGATCTAAGGGATTCCCTCTTCTTTGGCTTGATAGAAATCAACTGCATGTGGTTGGCCCTGCACCGCACGGGTAAGTTGTCAGTTGTCTTTCGATACCCCCTCCTTGCCATATTGGGTAAAATGAAAGGAGATTTCCAATTTGACGAAATATTCACTAGTAATAAAGGAAATTTGGAAACAAGACTTTGTAGAATTGGTGCTGTCCAAAAAACTTTTCACCCTGCTTTCATAGTAGGAAACCCAAAACTGTAACGTAGCATTCTAGATTCACATTTGGGGCCTGGGGAAGGAATCGGGTCTTAGCTCTGAATCAAGGCAGGAACCAACCTGATAAAAGTAACGTCATCAGTTCTTCAAATTGGCATAATCCAGTTAATTGTTCCAGAGAGGGCAACATCGTTTGGCTAAATTTAAAATGTTTAATTTAGAAAAGATGCAATAACGCCTTAAAAAATAAACTTGATGAACTTGTGAATTCAGTTGAAAAATGATGGTGCAGATTTAAAGGCAAACTTGTTTCAGAGCCGAATACATTTATACCGAACAATTATACATTAAGGGCTTGAATGTGGTTCATACTGTGTGTAAGTGAAGAAACTAGAAAAAAGTTAAAGAGGAGAAATATGTCTTTCTGAAACATTTAGGAGTAATAACTGGCGTTCCGTCGAGGGCCATATACTGAGAGTAATCCAGAAACTGACATACCTAGAAGTGAGCTGTCAAAAAGACAGTGAAGTGTATTGAAAAACGAGCCTGGGTGCCGGAAAAAAAGTGCAGGTGTGTTCACTAAATAAATACCCGGGGGATCAGAGGGATTCTGGGCCATACCAAAATGTCACTAGCCCTATCTAAACCCACCTTGAGGAGCAGGTCTGCATACATGTGTCAAGTCTTTCATGTGATATTTAGCAAATAAAGCCAAATGAAAAGACATGAGTAATGAAGCGAAAATGTTAAATATAATTGATTATACAGTAAGGGGTCTGCAGGTTTAAAGTTCATGTTGTGAGAACGTCTTGGAAATTCTGGTGCACTCACTTCTGGCCACAGCAAGTCAGTCCACACAAGCAATAAATAAAGTCTATTAGGATTTTTTGTTATACAGCACTCATGCTATATGGGGTCAACTTAAACTGAATGTCGCTCTGTCAAAGGCCACACCTCGGTGCCACTGAGCACTAAGTCATGGGAAAGATCAAAGGAGGTGGCTGAGGTGTGTCCAGTGATTTTTGGAGCATTCATAATTTCCTCTACTTTGTTCTTTCTACAGAAGAAGATAAAGGAAAATTGCATTTCCAGAAGCAGATGTGTAATATGGAGGACGTGGGCCCAGTTACTCAGAAGCCTTCTAAGATGGCATATAAATGTGAAGAAGCAGACTCAGAAGAGGTGAGCAGTGAGGAGGAAGAGAAGAGCCACACAAGATACACGGGCCTCCATTTCACGAGTAACTTGGAGGAAAGACGTGTGGACATCAAGAAAGAGGACTGTGAATGGGAATATGTGCACCTTCCTCAGGACTGTCCTAGCATTAAGGAGGAGGACAGTGAGTCTGAGGTGACATTTGACAGCAGAGACATGCAGGAAACTGAAATGGTAAGCAGTGTGAAAAAAGAAGACTTTAAACTGGAGTTTGTCTCCCAGGACGTGTGTTCAGATGTCACCGGATTAGGCCTCACTCTGAAGAGTCAGCACTCCATACAGTGTCACTCTGTCCCCATGAAGTCTGAATATTTGGAGTCTGACATGACCAGGATTGAGAAAAATTTAAGTTCATGTCCCTCTGGAGCAGGTAGGTGTCAAAGACAAACACCATGTTAGGCCTGCAGCTTGTGGGATTTTATGTTGCGGTCTTGTTTTTATACCGAGTATGCAAATTCATTGCTGAAAAGTTACAGATTTTTAAACATTTAATAACATAATGGTGTATTTTAAACTAATAAAGTCATTTATTCCAGACAGAAAGAGAGGCAAAGTAAATAGGAACAGTGCAGTGCAGTGGAAGGATTGATGTTGGCCATCGTGAGCAAACTGATTACGTGAGCTGAGAAGTTTTATGCATTCAGAAAAACTCTATGGAGCAAATGACTAGGAAAAGAAATGTAATACGGCTCTGGAGAAAAACTCGAGTTCAGACGGCGCATCGGCACGTCAGTGTTGGGCAGGAAAGTCACCGCAGTCAGATAAAGCAGTGCAGGTGGGTACTGGAGAAACAGCGGGCTGTAAAGGAGAGAGTGGCGTGAGATACTTATTTAAAGTTAAAACGCAGGGAAGAGGCCATCATGTTTAAATAGTGTAGAGGCATTTATATCATTGAACTACGAGTATTACTGTAGATACTGTAAGGTCCTTAAGTATTAGGACAGTAACACAGTATTCATAATTTTGGCTCTGTGCACCACCACAAAGGATCAAGATGTGATTGAAGTGTAGACTTTCAGTTTTAATTTAAAGGGTTTACCACAAATATCATATGAGCCCTTTAGGAATGGCAGCCATTTTTATTGATGGTCCCCCTATTTTCAGGGACTCAAAAGTATTTGGACAGACTAACACAATCATAAATAGAATGGCTGAAGCTCCCTTACAGACAATGACAGCCTGGTGTCTGAACCCCCTGGCCATCTCCAAGTGCTGGGTTTCCACCCCGGTGATGCTGTGCCAGGCCTTTACTGCCGCTGTCTTCAGGTGCTGCTTCTTCGTTGGACTTTCAGCCATCAGTTTTGTCTTCAACAAGTGATATGTATGTCCAGTTGGGTTGAAGTCAGTTGATTGGTGTTTCTGCTGTCTCTCTAAAGGGTTTGTTTTGTTCTCTCTGCCTAATGATGGCCTGTTTTTACTTGCATGGACGGCTCTTTGGACCTCATAATGAGAGTTCACAATGACAGCATCCAAATGTAACCTCAGCACTTGGAATCAACTCCATGCTTAATAGTTAATGATGTAATGAGGGACCTGCTCACACTTGGCTATGGAACAGCTTGGCAGGCAAATGTCCAAATACATCTGAGCCCCTCAACATAGGGGGACCAGGATAAAAATGTCTGTCATTTCAAAACAGCTCATACGATATTTCTGTTAAACCCTTTGAATTAAAACTGCAAGTCTACACTTCAATCACAATCATGATTGCTTTATTTCAAATCCATTGTGGTGGTGTACAGAGGCAAAATTATGAAAATTGTGTCACTGTCTAAATACTTACAGACCTGACTGTAGTACACTGAACTCATGACATATACATAACATAAATATAATTTTCCAGTGTAGTTTTCTCGTGATGGGCAGATGGTTTTTTGTTTAAGAGACCCATGCAGGATTTCCACATTGACCCTGGTAGATGTTTGTTTTTTTTTTTTGTTGTTTTTTTTACAGGAATGCAGTTGACTGAATTTTTTATTATTAATTTTTCACCTTCACTTTCTTCCTAAAGAGAATTAATATTTTAACTTAACACTGCAAAAAGGGTTTTTATTCAGGGATCCAAAAACTTGGATGCTATTATCTGCCATCTTGTATAGCATTAAAAGCTAACATCACATGACACGTTGGCACACATCACATGACTAGCAGCCATCACTGGCAAAACACCCAAAGGACAAATTGGACACATTGTGATGTCTTCAAAATAAAGATTAATGAGTAAAAATACAAAACGTTACCAGAAACTAGTTCTTCACGTTTCAAAACTGCGCAATCATAAATTAAATTCTGTATTTTCCAGAATATAACGTATAGATTTAGACTTTTAATAAAACGATTTTTGTTGATTTTTTTTCTATCATGAGTGATTATATCCTGCTCATTTCTTCTGTTTGTTATTGTTGTGATTTACCAGCAGTGTGGTATCCCTTCATCACAGATTTTAGTTCATTGTTTGCTCACTCGTTTCTTTGACAATACGCAAGGTACCTTTACTGTCACTATACAATACAATGAAGTATGGTTTGGAGCAAGCCTATTGAGGCCTTAGATAAAAGAATATAAGAGTAGACAATAAACTAAGTAAACATTAAACTATGAGTAGCAGTTACTATTAACCGTTCCAAATATACACAGAGTAAAAGTAAAGGTGAATGTGTAAGCATAAATAGGGAAATAATAAATGAAGTCACAGTGAAGATTACAGTCAATGTAATGGCCATAAACTCCACAAGGGTCATGTAGAAGTGTGTGACTGCAGTATGTGTGGCTGATGCAGAAGTTCAGTTCAGTCAGTGGTGGTCTCTGTTATAGAAGGGGCAGTGACTGCTGTGCATTTCATAGGCTGATTGCTTTGGGGTCAAAGCTGTTCTTCAGCCTGGTACTGCGGGCATGCAGGGCTCTGAAGTGCCTGCCAGAGGGCAGAGGAGTGGAAATGCTATGGTCAGGGTGGGTTAGATCTTTACAGATGTTCTTTGCTTTTCTGCTGCAGCGGGTAGTGTAGATATCTTCCAGTGATGGTAGCTGAGCACCAATAATTCTCTGAGCCATTTTGATGATACGCTGGAAGAGCTTCCTGTTCTCTGAGGTGCGGCCAGAGTACCACAATGTAGTGCAGTACGTGATGACAGAATCTATGGGGCACCTGTAAAAATTAACCAGCAGTTGTGGGAGTTGTGTTTTCTTCAGGTTTGTCAGAAAGTGAAGCCTCTGAAGACCTTTCTTGGCCATTGCTGTTGTGTTTGTTGTCCATGACAGGTCCTGGCTGAATCTGAATCACCCTTTCACCATTGATCCTTATGGGATGGCGTTGAAAGCAGAGCCGTAGTCGATGAACAGCATCTGCACAAAGCTGACCCTCTGTTCCAGGTGTGACAGGGCAGTGTGAAGGGCAAGTGAGACACCATCCTCAGTAGACTGGTTTCCCCTGTAAGTGAACTGGTGTGGGTCCAGGGAAGTGGGGATGTTGCTCTTAATGCGTCTGAGGACAAGCCGTTCAAAGCCCTTCAGAACAATACGGGTCAGGGCGACTCAGGGACCTCACCACTGCCTGTTTTGGAATAGTGGCAATTGTAGAGGACTTGAGGCAAGTGGGGACAGTGATGGCTTGTGAACGCTGCTGTCTGCTGTTCCACACAAGGATTCAGTTGTGCAGTTGTTCCTTTCTGTCCTCTTCACGCTGATTGTTCCCCAGCCTGATCCTAAAACCACCAACCCTGTCTTAGTGTCTTTTTCTCCCATAATAAATTTGTAAAAGCACTTTTTAAAAATTCTGTACAGTGATCCCTCGCTATATCGCACTTTGAGTTTCGCTGATTCACTCCATCGCAGATTTTATATGTAAGCATATGTAAATATATATCATGGAGTTTTCGCTGGTTCATGGATTTCTGCGGACAATGGGTCTTTTAATTTATGGTACATGCTTCCTCAGTTGGTTTGCCCAGTTGATTTCATACAAGGGATGCTATTGGCGGATGGCTGAGAAGCTACCCAATCGGAGCATGTATTACATATTAAATAAAACTCCTCAATGATATATGATATACTTCCGGTGCGGTGCTTCGCATACTTAAAAACCCGAACAGCACGTATTGATTTTTGATTGTTTGCTTTTCTCTGTCTCTCTCACTCTTTCTGACACGGAGGGGGTGTGAGCAGAGGGGCTGGTCGCAAACTGGCCAAGAGGATACGGACGCTCCTCTAAAAAATGCTGAAAGACTAGCTTCACATTGCTCCCTTTCTTGCAGCTGCTTTGTCGGGCAGTGCTTCGCATACTTAAAAGCCCAACAGCACGTATTGATTATTGATTGTTTGCCTCTCTCTCTCACATTCTCTGCTCCTGACGCACACTCCTTTGAAGAGGAAGATACGTTTGCATTCTTTTAATTGTGAGACGGAACTGTCATCTCTGTCTTGTCATGGAGCACAGTTTAAACTTTTGAAAAAGAGACAAATGTTTGTTTGCTGTGTTTTAAAGTGCCTGCCTCTACAACCTCCTGTGTTTCTGTGCAAATCTGTGACCCAAGCGTGTCAATATAAAAATAACAATATAAACGTATGGTTTTTACTCTGCAGATTTTCACCTTTCGCCGGGGGTTCTGGGATGCAACCCCTGCGATCGAGGAGGGATCACTGTAATACACTTTTAGTGGATCACTACAAACAAGTGGCAGCAAATATTCAAATGATTGTTTTGAAGGCCTTTGTTTCCAGTTGAGTCTCTCGTGTTCCTTTAGTTGCAGTACCTGATAATTTGATTGAATTGTATTATTATTTTGATTGTCATTATTTATTAAGATAGTTGGAAAAAATGACCTGATCATCAATGGAGGATCGATATCAGGCTTAGTAAAACAACATTTTGTTTTTCAGAGGATTTCTGGTGCGGACTTGTAGATGAGGCATTGTGGACCTGCACGGCCAGAAAAACTGAGCCTTGTTTGCCTCATCTTGTAATGTGGTATTACAGAAAAAAACAGAATTGTGTTTACCAACATCCTTATATAAGCCATACAGCCCTCTCATTTACTGCAAATAAACTTATAGCTCATGGTTTACTGAATATTCAGGGAAAATATGGTGGGTTATTTTAATTTTTTTGTTATATTTCTCTTTATTTTTCCCTTTTTACATTTGACTGAAGTTAAAGTTAAAAGACATGATCAAAAATGACACTTCAGATTATTAGTCTAAATTATCATCTGTATCACCAGCAGATATACTTTTTTTTTAAAATAAATTTCATTGCATCATCAGGCAGATGTACAACTGACACAGTGGAGTTTCTGCTAGCAGAGGTTGTCTGTGTTGAAATTGTGTTGTGTCAGGTTTGGGGTGTAACACTGGTCTTGTTGGCCTTTGCCCAATAACGTTTGTAACTGTATCTCATCAGTACTCCATTCAAGTTGCCACTTCCACAAATTGTCTCAAAACACAATCAAAAAAAGAAGACCTCCATCATTTGACGTTTGTACGTCTCTGCTTTTTCTTTGAGTACTTTAATCTGTGCATAGAGAGATTCTGAAATTCAGCCCTAAATGGGTTATCAAGCACCCCAGTGCAGTCAAGTAAAGAGACGCCTGCCAGCCTGCTGCTGTCCAGGTGGGCCAGGTTCAGGGCTGGGAATCCCACCGTTGAAAGGTTCTTTCATTTACAGTGCTGCCTCAGTGGCACAATAGCAGTATAAAAACCATAACAACAAGCACACAAGTTCATCCCAACACAAAGTGGATGTTCAGCCTGAATTAAAGAATCTTTCAGCATACAAATCTATAATTAGCTTCTGCAACGAGGCCCGAGATAAAAGTCAACAGTCAGCTGAGGTGCTTTCGTTGCTCCAGCCATTATGTTCTCTGAGTGCTGTCAGAGCCTGAAGAAGATTGGACTAGGAAATGTTATGGAGGACCACACTTCAGAAGTCCCACAGTCGAGCAGGTCAGCAGCTGTGGTGGTGCTCCAGTTGTGAGGTTCAAATGCCAGAGTGTGGTATCACTCTTTTATAACTATACGACAATATGGTCTTGGTAGAGCAAACCAGTCAGGCTCTAAATAGGCGCTTCACCCATATCACCCGCCTCAATCCCTACGCGAGAGAGAACCTCATCAGCATTTCACGTGGCACCACTCAAGACACATGTTCTCATTGTGTAATAATGGAATGGAAACAAAAGCAAGAGTTTATAAAAAAAAAAAAGAAGAAAGAAAACAAGCAATGTAGCCTAATTAATAAATATATCCAAACACATTTCCTCTGTGATAATAAAAATCCACCTAATCTAGAAATGGTACATTAAAGAATAACAATTTATAAGGAGGGTATATGAGTGCAAAGCTGATAGAATTCACCAAACCACATGTTAATTAAGTCCATGACTGCTTACAGCGCTCCTCCAAATAAAATGGAAGGTGGATACAATCTGTAGTGGGCTACATTTGAAAATGGTTACCCGTTCTTACAGGCTACGAGGAAATGCATTTCAGTGAATACTGCTGAAGCTGTCAGACAAATGCTATGAACAGGGAACATGCTGCTCCTGCAAAATGAGGACGGTGATGTACTGCATAACTGTTTGTTTATTTATTTATTTTTGTGAGCTTCTGTAAAATTTGAATTTGACCTTGGGGTAAATAAAGACCAACCAACCATCCTTTTTCCACATAAAAAATATTACATTTGCTTTTCTGAGCAAGATTTCTGTTGTTTGCATTTATGTTAATCTCCTCTTCAACTTAATGACCATCTTTTTCCAGAATTTTTTTTTTTTGCCATTTTGTAGTGCGGAAGGTACAAAAGTCCCCTAACTGTTGTCTTGGTCATAAAACATGACAAAATGTTAAAAATTGCAGTTATCTGGGGGAAGACATGCGATTATTAACTGACACATAATTATCTAAGAAGTCAACAACCTTTAAAATTGCCAATTGTGTTGCTCCAAAAAAATGCCCTGCAAGGTCTTAGCCTTCTGATCGACCTGTCACCCAAAGTGCACTTGCTTAGAGGTATTATCATTTCTCATCGCTCTGACCTCGCTCAAAACAGCTCATTTGCTGTTCCTTTCAAACTCCTTTTTCTGCAGCTGGCCTGTCACATTCTTTCATAATAACCACTATTATTTTTATCCTTTGTTATTGGTCTGTATTGTTCTGCTTCACTTATTTTCTAGTTGGCCTTGAGCTTACAGACATTCCTCCTTTCTCCACCCTTGGGCTGTCTTAACTTATCACTTCTCTTCCTTGGTCTTCGAGCTAGTTTATATTGGTGATGAGAGCTAAACTTTAATTAAAAAAGAAATATGGCATGTGCCTTTATTTAACCATTCATTTAGCAGGCCTTATTTGCATTAATATTTGCACTAAAGTTAATGCTTATATATTTTTCTATATTTATTTATGCTAATACACGAATATACAAATTTTATTTTCCATAATAGCCATCCCCCATATGTGAGTATATGAGAAAGTCTAGGGGGGAACACTCCCAAATTTTATTTTTTTAAACAGAAAATAAAGATTCTTTTAATTAATATCATGGAAATCTTAAAGTTTGTCATTGTGAGTTTCTTTCCACAGGAGTACACTGTTATACACTAAATGGTTATCTCTTGTCAGTTCTCTTTCAAAACTTTGTATATTTACATGAAATTTTGTTATCTGTCTATTTCTGCAGATTTACAAGAAAGTCACACAGTCTCTCCATCATTATTTCCTCTTCACTGTAAACCACAGCAAAATGAACATGTGAAAAAGCTGAAGTCTGGTGCAGATATTTTGTTGCCAGCATCTGTGCCGTGTAGTCCTCTGCCTTTGGAAAAATTAACAAGTACAAATGCACTCAATGTTCAACAACAGGTGTATGATACAGATGTAACAGCTTCTAAACAGCAATCTAAAACCAAACATAAGTGGAGTCATACAAGACAAAAATCCTACTGCGGTACTGAATGTGGCAAACAATTCTCACGAGCTGACCACCTTCAGACTCACACAAGAATTCACACTAGCGTGAACCTATTTTGCTGTACTAAATGTGGCAAAGAATTCTTCACCAGTGGTGATCTTCAAGCCCACAAAAGAATTCATACCGGTGAGAAGCCATATTGCTGTTCTGAATGTGGCAGGCGATTTTGTAACAAGAGCAGTCTTAAGAACCACACAAAAATTCATACTGGAGAGAAGCCATATTGCTGTTCTGAATGTGGCAAACGATTCTCAAGGAATTGCGATTTTCAGATACATGCAAGAATTCATACTGAAGAGAAGCCGTATTCTTGTTCTGACTGTGGTAGGCAATTCTCGCAAAAAGGGCATGTTCAGAGCCACATGAGAATTCATACTGGAGAGAAGCCATATTGCTGCTCTGAATGCGGCAAAAAATTCTCTAATAAACGCAATCTTCAAACCCACACCCGAATTCACACTGGGGAGAAGCCATTTTGCTGTACTGTATGTGGAAAACAATTCTCTACAAGTAGTCATCTTCAATGCCACACACGAATTCATACTGGAGAGAAGCCATACTGCTGTATGGAATGTGGCAAACAATTCTCCAGAAGTAACAATCTTACTTCCCACAGGAGAATTCACACTGGGGAGAAACCACATTGCTGTCTGGATTGTGGCAAACGATTCTTCACTAGTAGCGATCTTCAGAGCCACACAAGAATTCATACTGGAGAAAAACGATTCAGCTGTTCTGACTGTGGTAAAAGATTCTTTGACAATTGTGGCCTTAAGATCCATAGAAGAATTCACACTGGAGAGAAGCCATATTGCTGTTCTGACTGTGCTAAACGATTCTCTACAAGTAGCTATCTTCAGACTCACAGAAGAGTTCATACAGGAGAGAAGCCATATTGCTGTTCCGAATGTGGTAAACGTTTCAGTACCAGTGGTGATCTGCAAACCCACAGACGGATTCACACTGGTGAGAAGCCATATTGGTGTTCTCAATGTGACAAACGATTCTGCACCAGTAGCAGTCTTAAGAGACACTTTCGAATCCATAGTGGGGAAAGTAAATACAGAAGTAACCAGCAAAACATGACTGAACAGAAGAATAATTACCACCTAGAAAAGGAATGGATTCAAAGTGGAACATAATCTGTCATAATGAGATACTGGCAAGGTCAATGAATGTTTTGAAGAATTAAAGCAAAACCTAGAAGCACAAATGAGGTGAAGTGACAGCAGAAGTGTAAGTTGTACAAGCTACACAGTAATCTCTATAATGTCATCCCTGCTATACAATAGACAGAGACTAGAAAAGTAAACATAGTAAGTGCACCAACTTATGTCCTAAAAGGATTAAAAATACTTAAAAAAGGCAAAAGTAGCTCTAACAATATGGACAAAGTGAACTAGCAAAACCTTAATGGACTTCCTCAATAGAGATGAGTGTAAAGAACCACACAAAAGAGAGGCATTACAGAGGATGTTTTTAAACTGCGCTGAATACATCCTTATATTTAAGGTAGGCACAACTCTGTAATCTACAAATTAATTCTCAAACCCTGTTTTATTCCAGAGTTTTGGAGTATTCAACTGGGTAGAAACAGATTTTCCATAATGTGAACATACACACGTACACAATATATATATAATATTACATACACATGAAATGATAAGAACATCTTCAGAGTCAAGGTGCAATAAGGTCAAGAGCTTCATAGTAATTCATAACCTACACTTGAAGATCATCAGACATTGGGGATCCTTGATCAACTGTACAATACTGGTGGATTCTCAAAGCAAAGCAGGCGTAATGGAGAAGTGGCTGAGGACTTTAAATCACAAGGTTCCAAGTTCAACTCAACTATTCCCTTACAGTATGAACCAGAACAAGTCACTTAATCATACAGATACCTGTAAGTAGCTGTCATATGTCTTGATCTTGTAAATCTGTCTTGGATAAACATGCCAGCCAAGTGTACTTTATAAGTATTTATACAGAGAATGGCCTCACAAAATTGCCAGACAACTCCATGGGAAATGACAAATGTGTAGCATGGCAGAAGCATCGAGACCACATGGCAGTAAATATAATGGACAATAATGAAGACCCTTTTAGAATGGAAAATGATTACAAGGCAACTGAATGCAGACAGGCACTAGTGGCCAGTGCGTTCTATGACAGGAGAGAAAGAAATTTGGAAAATATCAACATTTACCTCCCAAAATTACCCAGCACTCATAAAGCCCCAAACCATGACACTCCCACCACCATGCTTGACTGTAGGCAAGACACACTTGTCTTTGTACTCCTCACCTGGTTGCCGCCACACACGCTTGACATCATCTGAACCGAATAAGTTTATCTTGGTCTCATCAGACCACAGGACATTGTTCCAGTAATCCATGTCCTTAGTCTGCTTGTCTTCAGCAAACTGTTTGCAGTCTTTCTTGTGCATCATCTTTAAAAGGGGCTTCCTTTTGGGACGACAGCCATGCAGGCCAATTTGATGCAGTGTGTGGCGGGCGTATGGTCTGAGCACTGACAGGCTGACCATCCCCCCCCCCCCATCAAACTGTGCAGCAATGCTGGCAACACTCTTACGTCTATTTTCAAAAGACAACCTCTGGATACGACGCTGAGCACGTGCACTCAACTTCTTTGATCGACCATGGCGAGGCCTGTTCTGAGTGGAACCCGTCCTGTTAAACTGCTGTATGGTCTTGGCCACCGTGCTGCAGCTCAGTTTCAGGGTGTTGTCAATCTTCTTATAGCCTCGGCCATCTTTATGTAGAGCAACAATTTTCTTTTCAGATCCTCAGAGAGTTCTTTGCCATGAGATGCCATGTTGAACTTACAGTGACCAGTATGAGAGAGTGTGAGAGCGATAACACCAAATTTAACACACCTGCTCCCCATTCACACCTGAGACCTTGTAACACTAACGAGTCACATGACACCGGGGAGGGAAAATGGCTAATTGGGCACAAGTTGGACATTTTTCACTTAGAGGTGTACTCACTTTTGTTGCCAGCGGTTTAGACATTAATGGCTGTGTGTTGAGTTATTTTGAGGGGACAGCAAATTTACACTGTTATACAAGCTGTACACTGACTACTTTACATTGTATCAAAGTGTCAGATCTTCAGTGTTGTCCCATGAAAAGGTATAATAAAATATTTACAAAAATGTGAGGGGTGTACTCACTTTGGTGAGATACTATATATATATATTTAGTTAAGGCCAACCCTGACACAAGTTCAAGCACACATGAGTTTTTATTTCCTTTTTTTACCTTGTGGGCAATGCCTACCCCATTCCCACAAGCTCAACACAGACTCTTTCTGTCTTTTCCTTTTCTCCTACTCTCCTCCAGTCTCTGCTGGATCCTTTTATAAGGCAACTGGAAGTGCACCAGGTGCTCATTGCCCTACTTCTAGCAGCACTTCCGCGTGTGGCGTAAGAGCTGTTCTCCAGGGCTCAGCAGCCATTGCTGTATCCAACTCCAAATTCCATGGAGCCCTGCAGGAGTCTGAGACACCGCCATTTACCACCCTGGGGGAGATAACACTCTGGATAGGTTGGCTCCTGTGGTCCTTCAAGCAAAGGAACCAGCCATCTGTCACAATATATATCTATATATATATATATCTTTCATTTTCTGTGCTTAATTAATTCTGTCTGGTAGAACACCACCATTGTTAGGTCTGTCTCTCCCTACATCCTCACTTTCAGTTTTGAATTTAGAATGTTTTCCTCTGATCCCGTATCATGGAGTCTTGTAACTCTCAAAAATCACATAAATTACCATTTGTTTAAGGGAAGGTTAGACATTATTGAAAATCTCACCCTGCCATTGAGTACGAGTGTGAAGGACATACCTTTCATATGCAGCTTCTAGGAGGTCATCAAGTTAGAAATACACCAGCCCTGGTTCACTGGAGGAAGGGAACCTCCTAAACATCAAACTCTCTCCCCACACAAGTCTTAATCAATGAAGATAGTTTTAATACTGGTCATAATAAAACATAATTACAATCTCAAAAAAAAACAAAACTTTAGCGCCTAATAGAAAAGTATAGTCAATAAATATAACAAATTTGACGGTATATATATGGGTTCACTCGCCATCCCCCGGTTTGGTTAACTGGAAATACAATTTAAAGAGATTGCTATTTTCATGGTAATTGTTACATATGCATTTTTTTTTCACTTTTACTTTAAAACGTCAGTTAAAACAATATTTGGAATTAACTTTTCTTCAAGATCGCATTGAATTTTGATTCCGTGTTTGGACTTTCATCGTGACAATGCAACATATAACTGCCTGTGAGTTAATATCATATCTTTCTCTATAATATTTGAATGTTTGTCCCTTTGATTTGTTAATTGTCATAGCAAAAGCTATTCTAACAGGAAACTGTAAACGTTTTAATATGAATGACAAATCATGATCTCCTTTGGTGTCTAATGTTATCCCCTGAAGATGTACTACATTACCTTCCTTGTCACCCGTTAAAATTTTACATGTCAGAATCCATCCATTATCCAACACGCTATATCCTAACTACTGGGTCACAAGGGGTTTTCTGAAGCCAATCCCAGCCAACACAGGGCACAAGGCAGGAAACAAACCCCGGGCAGGGCGCCAGGCCACCACAGGGCACAAACGCATGCACAACAAGCACACGCCAGGGACATTTTAGAATCGCCAATGCACCTAACCTGCATGTCTTTGGACTGTGGGAGGAAATCCACGCAGACACGGGGAGAACATGCAAACTCCACGCAGGGAGGACCCGGGAAGCGAACCCAGGTCTCCTAACTGCGAGGCAGCAGCGCTACCACTGCGCCACCGTGCCGCCCATGTCACAATCGTTCAACCAATTTTGAATACAACTAATCTTGTCCTATTGCATAGCCCATCACTCAGGCATAAATTACGCAATAACATTACGATACATCCTTCTTGCAACAATAATTCAGCCGGTGGAAGACTGGACGGTGTTAACAGTTGTAGATATTATACGTGATATTGTAAGTCGATGTTTTCATCTTCCGCACCATCACCACCAACTGTTTCGACACAGTCTATTGATACGCATTTAACCAATTTGCCGGGTAACCGAACGACATTTTTGGCATAAATTCGTTTGACTTCATCATTTCTCGCTGCCATATTTAGATGAATGGGTGATTCTAAACTGGATCTTCGTAAGTGTGTGTGTTCATAAGTAGCCCCTTTAACGGGTTGGTATCTGTTCAGGTTAAGTGCCGGAATATACCTGATGATCGTGGTCTTGTGTTTAAAAATAGTTGTAAGTAGGGTGTGACTTGAAATAAACTCATGGTAAACTTCTCCGTCTCATGGGATTTCCTTCCAAAAAGTCTCTTCAAAAAGTCACATCTCGTCGCAGGATTTTAATATATATATATATATATATATATACACACACACACACACACACAAGGGGAAGTCAAAAAGTAAAGGGATTTTTTTTAATTTCTCTTTTCAGAGTTTGGTAACACTGCTCGTATCCAGCGCTGAATGAGTGTAGTCGCCAAGACACATCTATACAACGTGTAACTTTTATTCCCGCGTTATTCGTTGGAGTGTAGCAGACCGTTAAACATGACAGCTCCAGTGATTTGCTTTTTGTTTGCGGAAGGTGTTAAACCTGCGGACATTATTTGTCGAATGCAAGCACAGTATGGTGACAACTGTTTATCGCGAAGCAAGATCTACAAATGGATAGAGCGCTTCAAACAGGGAAGAACTGCTTTATGTGACGAAGAAAGATCGGGCAGGCCATTAACGTCAACCACTGAGGACAATGTGATAGTCGTTTGATGCGGTGCAAAATTGGTTGCAGATGCAATCGAAAAACTTTTTTTCCAACAGAATCAAAAAACTTGTGAAACGTTGGGAAAAGTGCATTGAAGTCCAGGGAGGTTATGTAGAAAAATAAGGTATGTTTCACATTTCTATCATTAGAATAAATGCCCCTTTTCTCAAATGTCCCTTTACTTTTTGACTTCCCCTATATATATATATATACACACACACACACACACACACAGTGGGTATAGAAAAGAATCCCCTCCCTTTGAAATATTCCCATTTCCTTTTTGCTTTCCAGCCTTAAATAAAAACACACACAAAAAATATTTCTTCCCAGCTGGAACTGCTGCCAAAGAGGCTTCTACAAAGTAGTGAATTAAGTTTCTGAATACTTATTCGAATGACAGAATTTGATATTTGAATTTGAAGCAATCATGCAAACCCTTATAAAAACATGTTTTCACTTTGACATTATTGGTTATTGAGTGTAGGTCGAAGGGCACAAATGACAAATGTATGTATTTAAAATTAAATCTAAAACACCAAGTGTGCAGAAAGTGAAAGGATTTGAATAGTTTTTGTATTCTCTTCATATTTTGTACTCTTTTTGTACGTATTTGTGACTTTTTTCATTTCTAGGTCAATATTAGGGACAATCCCTTGTGCTGTCTGGGCACAACAGTTTCACTGTTACTTCACTCATGATGCCATCCTTTAACTGCAGACAAAATTTCTCTAACTATAATTTGACAGAATGTGAAGTGTCCTGTACGCCTCCTTCCTTTTGAGTTGATTCTCTTCTATAGCCCCTCTGAGTGAGGGAAAACCATTAGACACAATCAGAACAGCGTTATGACATTGTGTGGCCCTGAAGCCTGCGTTTGCAAACAAATAATCGACCATATTCACAACAACAGTAGAGCTGGTCTCGGGGTTAATTGCTCAAGCCTGGATTGTTGCGCTTACCATCAGGATAGGAATGAACTTCACTTCGAGTCATGAAACATGAGACATTGGCTTCCAGGGCTCATTGTAGCAGCTGCAGTGTTCTTAGCACTGCTGCTTTTGTGCAACTCAAGTGCTGTTATAGAGATCAGTAGGGTGGCAATGTAGGCCTGGAGTCCTCTATGATGAGTCCTGTACTTACCACAATTTCATTGGTTTTGTTCCACACTTTGCTTATTTCCAATTGGACTGCTTGGTATTTAATATTCTTTTTTTTCTTTGCTCATTTTCTCCTTTCAAAGCATGAGATAGTCAATTGTATGACTGATAACTACAATTCTCCAGGTTTTACTTGAGTGTTCTTCAGTAGTAATGCTGTTCCAGTGTCCTAGCGTCGAGTCTAAATGTCCATGGATGGCATTTATAAATTCTTTTACCAGGCACGGCTGAACCTCTAGATGCTAGTTGCTAGAGCTGCACAGTTGAAGGTTGATTACAGGAAGCAAGTGATTATTTGGGAGTTTGGTTGATTTCGACTGCTGATACTGAATTATGACCAAGGTTATTGAGGTTGGCACTTAGTGAATTTAACACCAGACAGAGAATACTTGTGACAATTAGTCTCTTTGGCATATTCCTTTTTCTTAAAACATTTGTTTTGAATGGAGTTACAAGGTTGCTTGCCAGTGATGCATGGCATTGAGATGAAGTGTATGGGAGTAGGATGGATTTTAGGCAGTTTCCATGGCAGGGGTGGGCAGTGTCGGTCCTGAAAAGCCACAGTGGCTGCAGGTTTTTATTCCAAACCAGTTTCTTAATGAGAAGTCAATTATTGCTTAAGTGACATTTTGATGCTTCATTTTAGTGGTCTCACTTGTTAAGGTTCTCCACCCTCGATTGCTTATTTCAATCTTAAAGAGCTGCATTCACTATTTTCAAGATGTAAATAACAAAGCAGTCAGCAGTTCACCATCAAGCATGTTTCGATTTACATCTATGCACTGTTGGATTTAATAAAATAATTCATAGAAAATGTGACAGACTGAAAATGATCCGTTTTAGGCTTCAAATCATTTTGATGATATCCTTGAAAAGGAAAAAATCTACAATATGTCACGAAACACTGTCTTCAGTCAGTGTCCGCTAGTAGTTCATAGCC
>JANRMT010062791.1:226151695-226162317 GCA_026402145.1 Polypterus bichir lapradei
GAACATTGTGTCTTATGTATTGAATGACTGGGACAGGTTCAAGGTGTGGACTGATGACGGTACAGGAGATAATTATACTACACAGGAGCACTAGAAGAGTGAAATGCTTAAGCCCTTCACCTATGGTTCTGCATGTGAGTTGATGGCTGCCGCTGAATTGTTCGGTTGGTGCTTTCAAGTGTACCGAAATGGCCAAATATTTTACACCTTTCGACAACCGCCAATGCCTCTTAAATATCTTACATTCATAGGTGACAATTTCAGTAGTGGACACTTTGATGTTTATGAATGTTTAAACTCTCAAAAGCTGGATGTGAAGTTATCGATGAAACCGGTTGTAAGCTTACAACGCTTGACAGATGCCGAATGTCACTTCAACACAAGTCCTGCAAATACTGTCGTAATTGAAACAAACCATGAAACTGAAATCGATTATGACAGCAGCAATCCATGCTGTGAGATTTGAAACAAGATTACTGTTCACATGGCCAACTGTAAGTTGCATGCTCAAGAGTAAGCTCAGCTCACAGCTTGGTCATGTTACAGCCGGAGGGCCGAACTGTCAACGTGGTATACAAAGAGATCCTTAACAAATAATTATTGCCATATTTTCCCTCACTTTAAAAAGGTTAAATTTTCTTCTTAATAAAAATTTTAATGCAGTACTTCGCCGCTGCGAAGCGCGGGTATTTTGCTAGTCATCAATAAACACCAGTGAGTGACTCCCATTGGCAGCCACGCATGATCATGTCACAACCCTACCTCCACCGGGTTTCACAGATGATGTGGTATTCCTCGGATCAGGAGCTGTTTCTTCACTTCTCCATGTTGTTCTCTTTCCAACATTCTAGTACATATTGATCTTAATTTCATTTGTCCACAGAAGACAGTTTTTTTTTTTTTTTAATGTTTTCTGGCAAATGGAATGCAGTTGACTGAATTTTTTATTATTATTTTTTCACCTTCACTTTCTTCCTTAAGATAATTAATATTTTAACTTAACACTGTAAAAAGGGTTTTATTCAGGTATCCAAAAACTTGGATGCCATTAGCTCTGTGTTGCCATCTTCTGTAGCATTAAAAGCTAACATCATATGACTAGCAGCCATCAGTATCGAAACACCCAAAGGACAAATTGGACGTGTTGTGACATCTTCAAAATAAAGATTAATGAATAAAAATACAAAACATTACCAGAAACTAGTTCTTCACGTTTATAACGTACAGATTTTGACTTTTAATAAAACAAGTTTTGTTGATTTTTTTTTTCTATGACACACGTTTCATGAGTGATTGTATCCTGCTCATTTCTTCTGTTTGTTATTGTGATTTACCAGCAGTGTGGTATCCCTTCATCACAGATTTTAGTTCATTGTTTGCTCACTTGTTTCTTTGACAAGATGCAAGGTACCTTTACTGTCACTGTACAATACAATGAAGTATGGTTTGGAGCAAGCCTATAGAGAGGCCTTAGATAAAAGTATATAAGAGCAGACAATAAACTAAGTAAACATTAAACTATGAGTAGCAGTTACTATTAACAGTTCCAAATATACACAGAGTAAAGGTAAATGTGTAAGCATAGAGAAATAATAAATGAAGTCGCAGTGAACATTACAGTCAATGTAATGGCCATAAACTCCACAAGGGTCATGTAGAAGTGTGTGACTGCAGTATGTGTGGCTGATGCAGAAGTTCAGTTCAGTCAGTGGTGGTCTCTGTTATATAAAGGGGCAGTGACTGCTGTGCATTTAAATGGCTGATTGCTTTGGGGTCAAAGCTGTTCTTCAGCCTGGTACTGTGGGCATTCAGGGCTCTGAAGCACCTTCCAGAGAGCAGAGGAGTGGAGCCTGATTAATGAAAAAAAAATAGCGACACCACATGTGGCCCGACATCCGGTTTGAGTGAACACTGGCAGGACTGATTGCCGCTGCTTGCCGGCAACTAGACTGTTGATTTTAGCTATGACTGGTGATTTTGCTGGTGACATTGCCGTTATTGCTGATATCTCTGTGTGGCTGTGTATGCATTAGCCTCAGCCTAACCCCATTTCAAAACTTACCTGGTTTGTTCTCTGGACGCCTGAGCTGCTTGTGGCCTCACCTACAATGTGAACTGGTAGGATATTCACCTGGTTTATGTTTCTTTGGTCTTTCCTGTCGCTCACTATTCAACCTGCGATGGACCTGCTCCAGTACTCAGCTGCTGAGCTTCTTTGACTCTGTCTCCACCAGTCTGTGCCTCTACTGTCTGTGCTTTATTTCGACCCGGACGTCATATTTCTCCCCCGCCAGAGATTCCGAATGGAAACACTTGAAAGGAATTAAGTCCTTCTGGTCTAACTCTCAGCACCCTCCACGCAACACAGGTAGGACTGCAGACCACAGTGTGTTAGCCAGTTTAGCTCAGCTGGCTACCACCATTGCCAAATGCGACAGTACCATTGTCAATTTCGGTGTTCTGAACATCCAGTCACTCACGAGCAAGGGGCATCTCATCCAGGATCTCCTCATTGACCATAAGTTTAACTTTTTCTGTTTAACCGAGACATGGCAGCAACCTTAAGACTTTTCTCAACTTAATGAATCCACCCGCCTGGGGTTTGTTTACATCTGTCAACCCCGTGCCTCTGGCCGTGGAGGAGGTCTCGTGATAATTTATCGCGAGAAGTGGAAAGTCCTGTCATTGTCTGCGCCTGCTGTTAGCTCTTTGGAATCAGCTGGGTGTCAATTGTCTGAGCCTGTTCCTGCCAGTATTGCAACTGCCTACCACCCCCCTAAATCAAACAGTGATTTTTTGAATGACCTTGCCACCTTTTTACCCATTTATCTACAATTATTTCAAACATAATTCTGTTGGGGGATTTTAATATACATATGGAAAATATCAATAGCCCTCTCACTACAGACTTTTTATCTTGCCCTGAGAGTTTTGGACACTGATGTCCCCACCCACTGTAAAGGACATATCTTGGACCTGATCTGCCACTCAGGTGTTGTCCCTCTCAATCATAAAGCAGATGAACTCACTATAACTGATCATTTTCTCCTTTCATGTAATGCTAAACTTACTTTTTCTATTACTAAGCTCCCCCGTCTCATATCTTTTTGTAATATTAAGAATGCTAACTTGGATTTTCTTTCTTCTAGAATTGATTCCCACATGGACTTTTATAAATTATCCACTGTTGAAGAATTGGTCTTATATTATAACACTGGACTCAATGATATTCTTAATTCTGTCGCTCCATTAAAAATGAGATCTGTTTCCTTTTCTTTTTCTGCCCCCTGGTTTACGCCTGAACTTCAGCTTCAGAAAGCCAAGTACAGGCAACTTGAACAAGTCAAGTCAAGTTGGGGAGCATGCACTGGTACAATGCGTTGCCACACCCACTACACAACGAAACAACTCGGGATCCCGGTTTGCCAACCCCCCAGGCAGACACGCGGTCCAGTCCCACCCTCCGGAAATGAACCTCTATCTGCCGCAGCCAGGTGTCACGTGGGCGACCCCTTGGCCTGGTCCAGCCACTCGGGTCCCCAACAATGAGGGTCTTATGAGCTGGATCATCCTCGGGGAAACGCTCCACATGGCCATAGTGTTGTAACTGACGCTCCCTCACAATGCAGGTAATGTGCTTCATTCGGGACTCTATGAGCAACCACTCATTCGACACAAAGTCAAACCAACGGTACCCAAGGATATTCCAGAGAGACACAGTGCCAAAGGAGTCCAGTCTTTGTCTCAGGTCACTGGATAGCGTCTATGTCTCGCAACCATATAGCAAGACAGGAAGTACAAGGACTCTAAAGACTTTGTCCTTTTGCATAGATATCGGGAGCGCCACACACCTCTTTCCAGCGACCTCATGAACCCCCCATGCTCTCCCGATCTGTCTGCTGACTTCATAGGAAGAGTCACCAGAGCCATGAATGTCACTGCCAAGGTAAGTAAACCATCTCGACGAGGTCAATACTCTCTCCATAGACAGACACACTGCTGACGGCTGTGCCCAAGAGGTCATTAAAGGCCTGGATCTTGGTTTTTATCCAGGACACTCATAAGGCCTAGACACTCGGACTCCTCACTCAGTCTCTCAAGCGCCCCTTTTAGAGCCTACATTGACTCCACAAAGATCACAGCATTGTCAGCAAAGTCAAGATCCGTGAATCTTTCTTCACCAACAGATGCCCCACAGCCGCTGGACCCCACGACCTTGCCCAACACCCAGTCCATACAAGCACTGAACAGAGTAAGAGCAAAAAGACACCCCTAACGAACCCCAGAATCAACTGGAAAAAACACAGAAAAAAAAAACCATCCAACTTGTATGGTTATATAAAAAAAACTGGACTCTTTGTCCACAAAAGATGCATAAAAATCACATTCAAATATTAACCCTCAGTTAATTTCTTGTAATAAAGGTAACACCAAGTCTTTGTTTTCATTACTTAATAATGTTACACAACCTCCAGACTCTTTACCATCTCACCTTTACTTGACTGCTTTTTGTAATTCTCTTATGTCCTCTTTTAATGAGAAAATCCAGAGGATACATGAGCACCTCGGTCCAGATTCTCTCTATTTCCTTTGAACTACACTCGCCTTTTCACTCATTTTCCTCTTTCTAGCTTCCCATCTTCTTAGAAATCTCAGATCTCATCTGCAAATCTAAGCCATCTACTTGTCAGCTGGACCCCCTTCCCACAGTTTTGGTTAAAGCCTGCTTCACCTTTCTGGTCCCCCTTATTTCTGCCATAATGCACTCTTCTCTCACTACTGGTATTGTTCCTTCATTTTTTTAAACTGCTGCAATAACCCCAATACTGAAAAATCCTGGTGCCGATCCTACTAACTTCAATAATTTTTGCCCTATTTCTAATCTGCCCTTCATCTCCAAAATTCTTGAAAAAATAGTAGCTATCCAACTTCACTCCCACTTATAATAATCTATATGAAAAGTTCCAGTCTGGTTTTCGCCCCCTTCACAGTACAAAAACGGCACTTGTTAAAATTACCAACGACCTTCTTATGGCTGCTGACTCTGGTCTAATTACTATTCTCATCCTCCTTGATCTGAGTGCAGCCTTTGATACTATTTGTCAAACCACTCTCCTTAATAGATTATCTTTGATTAGAATTACCCACACTCCACTAGATTGGTTCAGATCCTACCTCTCAAGCCACACTCAGTTCATTCAGCTTAAAACTTTCACATCAAAACCCACTGCTGTTACTTCAGATGTGCCCCAGGGCTCTGTCCTAGGGCCTCTTCTTTTTATTATTTACCTTCTTCCCCTTGGCAATATCTTTCGTAAATATAACCTTCATTTTCACTGTTATGCTGATGACAC
This sequence comes from Polypterus bichir lapradei, assembly GCA_026402145.1. Taxonomy (NCBI): domain Eukaryota; kingdom Metazoa; phylum Chordata; class Cladistia; order Polypteriformes; family Polypteridae; genus Polypterus; species Polypterus bichir. The sequence continues at coordinate 226,157,050 of JANRMT010062791.1, forward strand.
CCAGCTCTACCTGGCTGGTAAACCCACCTCTTCTTTTCCACCATCTTCGCTTATTGACTGCAATGCTGAAATTAAATCCTGGTTTTTCTTCAAATTTTCTTAAATTAAACAGCGACAAGACTGAGGTTCTTCTCAATTGATACAAAATCATCATTATCCAAAGCCAATAATCTTTCACTTGCTATTGATAACTCCTTTGTTTCCCCTTCACCTCAGGTCAAGAGTCTGGGTGTCATCCTTGATAGTACTCACATTAATAACGTCACTCGGTCTGCTTACTTCCACCTACGTAATATTAATCGCATCTGCCCCTCCCTCACTCCCCATACCACTGCCATTCTTGTTCACAGTCTTGTTATTTCTCGTCTGGACTATTGCAATTCAATCCTCTGTGGTCTCTGTAATAAATCTCTCCATAAGCTTCAGCTAGTCCAGAATTCTTCTGCTCGCTTCATTGCTCAAACCCCATCTATTCATCATATTACTCTGGTCTTGCAGCATCTTCATTGACTCCCGATTAGGTTTCGAATTGATTTTATAATTTTGATGTTAACATTTAAGGCAATTCATAACCTCGCCCCTTCATATCTGTCCGACCTTCTTCATGTTGTCATTCCATCCCATAAGCTTAGATCTTCTTCCTCCATCCATCTGACCGTCCCTCTCGCCCGTCTAACCACCATGGGGAGCTGAGCGTTCAGCCGTTCTGCTCCCAAGCTCTGGAACTCACTACCTATAGAGCTCAGAAATATTGAATCATTTTCAACCTTCAATTGTAAACGTAAAACCCACCTGTTTAAAATGGCTTTTTCTTTATGATTACAGTGGCTTTGTTTGGTTTTAATTTTTTATATTTTTTGTATTTTCTGATGTTTTAAGTTTTGTTTATAATGTGTTTTATTTATTGTTTGTTCAGTGTCCTTGAGTGCTTAGAAAGGTGCCTTGTATAACTAAAATGTATTATTATTATTAAATGCTATGGCTGGGGGTGGGTTGGATCTTTACAGATGTTCATTGCTTTTCTGCAGCAGTGGGTAGTGTAGATATCTTCCAGTGATGGTAGCTGAGCACCAGTAATTCTCTGAGCCATTTTGATGATACACTGGAGGGTCTTCCTGTTCTCTAAGGTGTGGTGCCACGCTGTAGTGCAGTACGTGATGACAGACTCTATGGTGCACCTTCAGATGTTAACCAGCAGTTTTGGGAGTTGTGCGTTTTTCAGGCTTGTCAGATAGTGAAGCCTCCGAAGACCTTTCTTGGCCATTGCTGCCTGTTTGTTGTCCATGACAGGTCCTGGCTGATGTGGATTCCCAAGAATCTGAATCGCCCTCTAGCTGTTAATGCTTATGGGATGGTGACCACTGTAGTTCAGTATCCTGATGTCCAGAATCAGTTCCTTTGTTTTCTAGGAATTGAGTGCAAGGTTGTTGTTGTGGCTCCAACTCCCCAGGTTCTCGTCCTCTTCTCTATAGGCTGCTGCGTCATTATTGGAGATCAGGCCTATCACTGTGGTGTTGTCTGCAAACGTTATTATGATGTTAGTATCATGGGTATGTTTGTAGACATTTGTGAAGTGGAAGTAAAGGAGAGGGCTCAGCACACAGCCCTGTGGGGCCCCAGTGTAACTGGTGAAGAGAAGTGCTCACCCATGTGCACAGTCTAAAGTCCAGTTACACAAGTGTGAGTCGAGACCCAATTTGTTCAGTGTAATCACTACAAACAAGTGACAGCAAATATTCAAATGATTGTTTTGAAGGCTTTTGTTTCCAGTCGAGTCTTTTATATTCCTTTAGTTAGAGTACCCGATAATTTGATTGAATTGTAGTATGATTTTGATGTCATTATTTATTAAGGTAGCTACTTCAACAGAGTTTGAGGCAAGCTGTTACAGTAGAAATCGATGAGAGTTGGAAAAATGACCTGATCGTCAATGCAGGATCGATATCAGGTTTAGTAAAACAACATTTTGTTTTTCAGAGGTTTTCTGGTGCGGACTTGTAGATGAGGCATTGTGGACCTGCACAGCCAGAAAAACTGAGCCTTGTTTGCCTCATCTTGTAATGTGATATTACAGAAAAAAACAGAATTGTGTTTACCAACATCCTTATATAAGCCATACAGCCCTCTCATTTACTGCAAATAAACTTATAGCTCATGGTTTATGGTATATTCAGGGAAAATATGGCAGGTTATTTTATTTTTTTAGTTACATTTCTCTTTACTTTTTCCTTTTTATATTTGACTGAAGTTAAAGTTAAAAGACATGATCAAAAATTACACTTTAGATTATTACTGCTATTGATTAGATTAAATAATCATCTGTATCAGCTGTAGATATGCTTTTCTTTTTTATTTGTTAATAAATTTCATTGCATCATCGGGCAGATGTACGACGGACACAGTGGAGGTGCTGCTAGCAGAGGTTGTCTATGTTGAAATTCTTTGTCGTCAGATGTTATATTTGAGTTATATTGGCAGATTTGGGGTGTAACACAGCTCGTGTTGGCCTTTGCCCAGTAATGTTTGTAACTGCATCTCATCAGTACTCCATTCAAGGAGCTACTTGCACAGATTGTTAGTTAATGTCAAAACGCAATAAAAATGAAGACCTCCGTAATTTGATGTTTGTAAGTCTCTGCTTTTTCTTTAAGTACTTTAATCTATGCACAGAGAGATTCTGAAATTCAGCCCCAAATGGGTTATCAAGCACCCCAGTGCAGTCAAGTAAAGAGACGCCTGCCAGCCTGCTGCTGTCCAGGTGGGCCAGATTCAGAGCTGGGAATCCCACCGTCGAAAGGTTCTTTCATTTACATTGCTGCTTCAGTGGCACAATGGCAGTAAAAAAACTACAGTAACACCCACACAAGTCCATAGCAACACAAATAAGAAGTGGCTGCTTAGCCTGAATTAAAGAATCTTTCAGCATACAAATCCATAATTAGCTTCTGCAACAAGGCCCAAGGTAAAAGTCAACAGTCAGCTGAGCTGCTGTTAGTGTTCCGGCCATTATGTTCTCTGAGTGCTGTCAGAGCCTGAAGAAGATTGGACTGGGAAATGTTATGGAGGACCACACTTCAGAAGTCCCACAGTCGAGCAGATCAGCAGCTGTGGTGGTGCTCCAGTTGTGAAGTTCAAATGCCAGACAATATGGTCTTGGTAGAGCAAACCAGTCAGGCTGTAACTAGGCGCTTCACCCATATCACCTGCCTCAATCCCTGTGCAAGAGAGAACCTCATCAGCATTTCACGTGGCACCACTCAAGACACATGTTCTCATTGTGTAATAATGGAATGGAAACAAAAGCAAGAGTTTATAAAAAAAAAATAAGAAAGAAAGAAAAACAATCAATGTAGCCTAATTAATAAATATGTGCAAACACATTCCCTCTGTAATAATAAAAATCCACCTAATCTAGAAATGGTACATTAAAGAATAAGAATTTATAAGGAGGTTATATGAGTGCAAAGCTGATAAAATTCACCAAACCACATGTTAATTAAGTCCATGACTGCTTACAGCGCTCCTCCAAATAAAATGGAAGGTGGATACAATCTGTAGTGGGCTACATTTGAAAATGGTTGCCCGTTCTTACTGGCTACGAGGAAATGCATTTCAGTGAATACTGCTGAAGCTGTCAGACAAATGCTATGAAGAGGTAACATGCTGCTCCTGCAAAATGAGGATGGTGACGTACTGCATAACTCGTTATTTATTTATTTAAGCAAGCTTCTGTAAAATTTTAATTTTCCCTTGGGGGTAAATAAAGTTCGTTCTATCTATCTATCTATCTGTTTGTCTGTCTGTCTGTCTAGCCCCATCCCCATTGCTTTGCCCAGGCCCTGAACTATGCTGCCATCAAGAAGGAACAGTGCACAGTGCTGCATGACTGGTGCACCAGGGTGGCTGGAGTAAGATGGGAGGTTTTGGAGTTATCCATTATTACCTTCCAAATGTTTTGGTACTGAGTTCCCAATGCTGGTATTGATACCAAAGCCTAAAAATCCAGCACTAGTCACTGGTGGTCCCACTTCAGAGGCGGCTTCCTCTTGAGGTACAGACCTGGATGCTGCTGCCTTGATCTGCTACAAAAGCCTCCTCCTCTGTAAGCGCTCTCCATTAAACCCTGTGATCTTGCTACTTGTTCTAAACCTTGGATTGATGAATGAAGCCGTGTCCAACAGACCATTTGTAACATGGTCACCATATTTATCACTGAGATAAATTTAATGGTCCTGATCAGGTTGCCGTCATCCTCCTGAACTGAGAAGATGCTGATGTTGAACAGATACAGCCCAGGTTTGATATAGGAAATGGTGACAAGTGCTTTATCTGTAAATTACGTTATGAGAGCCTTAAGGATTGACTAAATTAAATATCTTATGTTCTTCTCAGAGGCCAAAACTTGGGAAATAGCTCTTTGCAGCTCCAGTACCCTCTCTATCATCTTATTCCCGGACCCCTTTCCTTGTGGGAGACTCAGTGATGAGCTGGCATACAGGAACATTAAGCTCCGTCTGAGCACTGGTCAGTTCTTTCCTTCTTTTCCAGCTGTATGAGAAGCTGCTCACAATCTTCTTGCAGACCTCAACAGCTCGTTCAACTCTGGGGTCTTTCATACTCCTCTCTATGAGGAGACCAAATACAATATTACATTCACAACATATACCCCCAATATACAATATGATTGTGTATATCACAATATACAGGGAGATTCGCTTGAAAGAGGCCCTGAATATTCTGTAATAAATGTTGCTAGGACGAAGCAATCTGAACGAAACAACATGCAATGTGCTCCTCAGTATATGGAGCTTCGAACAAGCCGGGATGCCCCTGTGTTGGAGTGATGAGGTAGGCGCCAGACAGCCGTCACAATCTTTAACCTCCGTTTGGAACTTCTGAGTGCATACCGCCCATTCCCCTTCACTCAGTCACTCGACTTCTCATTAAGATGGTGGTGTACAGTATTGAGCAGAGCGTCTTCATGGTGTGAACTTCTTGGGTCACCAGTTCATTTAAGTGATGTCAGAATCAACTGGATGTTTGTGAGTTAATGGAAGGTTTACTTCCAGCAAAATGGAGCAAGGAGCAGGACAGAAATTGAGTTCTTCTTCAGTAACAGGGTAATTTCAAAGGAGCTTTGGCTACCACAGTCACCGGATCTGACACCACCAGACTTCTTCTTTTGGGGTCTGCTCAAAGGAAAAGTCTATGGGAACAAGCATTGCACTGTGGAAGATTTGAAGGAAAACATTCAACGTGAAATTGCTG
>JANRMT010062791.1:226169264-226189277 GCA_026402145.1 Polypterus bichir lapradei
GTATATAACTATTTAAAGAATTGTTGACATAAAGAATCATATATAATATAAAAACATTAATTTTAAAGCTAATAAGAAGGCAGTCAAGCAAAAAACAGGTGCAGGTCCACACAGTCCAGACCTAACCCCTGCAGAACAGTTGGCTCTCCAGCAAAATGCCCATCGCCCTGTTTCTAAGGGCATTCCAGGGGGAAGCTCCTTCTCAGAATCAGTGGCAGGATGCAGTGGTCACTTCATTTCTGGTAAAGGATGGTCATTGCATATATTTGTCCTCAATGTGCGCCATAGGTATGTTCCATATAGCCCTCTATTTTTTTTTTTTGTTGGGTCAGTTGCAGGGAATGTCATATCCCTAGAACTTGTGTCTGACCAATGAGATATTGACAAAGGTCAAATATTTGATGAAGACACTGTGTCTGATTATTCATCAGGAGGAGAGGTACATTTTCCAAATAATGTTTGATCAAACTCCACTCTGGTCAGTCCCATGTGCCCCAATCACATTTGGAAATCCTGGGTAATGAGAATGTTAGGCTGATTGTGAGATTCTTTATGGAACTGTGGGTGTTTTTGTCTGTGTATTACTGCAATGGCATGAAACGCCTCTTTTATTGTCTGCACACGCAGGTGTCCAGGAGACACTATGAAAACCCGAAAAAAATATTTCAGAGCCAAACAGACTTTACAAATTGCCTGGCAAACTACACTTTTAGATAGATTTCACGCATCACCTACAGTATATAAAAAAGTGCCGCTTGCAAAAAAGCTCAAAGCAATGCATACTGTCTGTTTGGTTGTGAGAGCCCGACTTCACCTAGTTTGACTTTGAATATAAGATGCTAATAAATCTTTGAGGTACAATATTCCCCCTCGGCTAAAGCGGTATCTTTCGAAAAGAATTTCCTCCGGGAGCAATAAAGGAGCTTGCCAATCATGCAAAACCCTCTCTATATGAAATACTCTTCTTATAATTTGCGCACCGATATCAATTTGTTGCTTATTCATGAATGGTGAAGCCATGACTGAATGAATTCCATGCACGGAAACTGATTAAGTGTGTGAGCTGATCCTTGTTTACAGAGAACAAACCTGCTCCGAGCAAGGTTGAGGATTTGGATCTGCTGTTATGACAACACATCCAACAAGAGTTTTGAAAAACTGACAGATCCAGGATCAGGCCAAATAATCAACAATTACATCTGGCTAAACGAGTAATTCACATACGGAAAATAACCCCCTGAGCAGATCAGCCTTACTGAGACCTCCACCTTTCTTTATTTTCAGATATTGTGTGATGACCTGGTCATGTGGTGCCTCGTTTTGTGTCTCATTATTCTTTGGCTGCTATTTAAGGAAAAGAAACAACTAAGGGGCCTGAATCAAGTTAATTAAAACAAAGACAAAAGTTAATTAGCAAAACTGGTCACTAATGAAGAAAAGAGTTAGAATGAAAACCTGCAGCCACTGCGGCCCTCCAGGACTGGAGTTTGACACCCACCCATGTCCTAACAGGTTCTGCCATGTCAGTAAACGACTTCTAAAGGTCTTCCTTTCTTCCTTGATTACTCAGTTTCTGTCCTGGCTCAGCAGTATGCTGATAATTATTTTCGGGACAAACCAGGAGATGCATACAAATGGCAAAACAAATAAAATATAAATGAAATGACCAAAACCCAGACGAGAGTTAAAAATCAAAATCGAAAACTGGACAAGAAGTGAAAAACCAGGCAAGACAAGAAAATCAATTAGCAGGACGCGAGTTTTTAAGTGTTTAAAGCAGTGGTGGCTGGTGGCAAAAAATGGGGTGGTGTTATTTAATGAAATTAAAACAACAAACTGGCGGAGAACATCAAGGTTGATTTGTGTCCACCTTGGCCACTCAATGTTTTGTTCTGACATCGCAGCTGGATCATGAAACAGATCCTTTCACCCTCAATAGCAAATACATCCTTGGAGAGAAGACTTTACATAATGTTGTCATTTGACAAGGAAGAATATACACAAAATGTGTCACTTATTTCCTTTAAAGTAAGTGAAATTGCAGTTTAACACCCAGCATAAAACCCTGCCTGAAATGAGCAGGATACTCCATCTAAAAGATTTTTCAGCATGCAAGAGCATGGACAAAAGTGTCACTCAGCTATGAATGCTATTAAAACTTCATCCACAAATGGGTTCACTTTAGAGCTAAATGAACATGTTTTGATCAGTGGGTCTTAAACATCATCCTGGACAACCAGGATTTTGGTTCAGTCAATTTTTGTTTTAATTTCACGCTTAACCTAAACTAGGCACACTATGTTCCCCCCAGTTTGTGGTAGGGTATAGGTTAATTTAACCATTTCCTAATTGCAGATTTTTTTTTTCTCCCCTATAATTTATTTGAGGAGAATCACAACTTTGATCCTACTTTCCACATGCAATTTAGTCCATTTACTACTTAGTGAACCTCATAGGAAAAACAAAGAAATTGGAAAATCCAAGCTAGTTAAAGAATATCACAGAATGTGTGGCTGCAGAATTCAGAGTCCCAGGACCGTATTGGGGAGCCACAGGTCATGATCATGCCACTTCAATTAAACTCTGGTGCCTACTGTCTGTTCAGACATTAGAGCAACAGCTTTGAAGTGATGTGAAATCTTCCTTCAGATTTGACTAATGATGGTTGGAGTGAAGCCTCACAAAGTCTCGAAACATTTGAATCATTTGTGTTGAAAATCGTGTAGAAGCTTCGAAACATTTGACACTCACCTTTCTAGGGACATCACCTGGCTATTCGCATTAAGTACACAAACTCATCATCAAGGTCAATAAGGTCTCTTAAACTTTTATTTTTTGCTGTAACAGTTTGACAGCAGCTTCCATTGTCTGGAGTGTAAAAAATATATATATAAATAATATATATAAAACGCTGACAGGTGGAATGTATTATACAATAAACAAGAGTTTTCTTCTTCTTCTTTCAACTTCTCCCGTTAGGTGTCACCACAGCGGATCATCTTCTTCCATATCTTTCTGTCCTCTGCATTTTGTTCTGTAACATCCATCACCTGCATGTCCTCTCTCACCACATCTATAAACCTTCACTTAGGCCTTCCTCTTTTCCTCTTAACTGGCAGCTCTATCCTTAGCATCCTTCTCCCAATATACCCAGCATCTCTCCTCTGCACATGTCCAAACCAATGCAATCTCGCCTCTCTGACTTTGTCTAAAGACCATCCAACTTGAGCTGACCCTCTAATGTGCTCTAATGTCTAATCCTGTCCATCCTCATCACACCCAAAGCAAATCTTACTATCTTTAACTCTGCTACGTCCACCTCGGTCTCCTGCTTTCTGGTCAGTGCCACCGTCTCCAACCCATATAACATAGCTGATCTCAATACCGTCCTGTAGACCTTCCCTTTCACTCTTGCTGATATCCGTCTGTCACAAATCACACTCTTCTCAACCCTGTCTGCAATCTCTTTTTCACTTCTCTTCCACAATCCACATTACTCTACGCTGTTGATCCCAAGTAGTTAAACTCATTCACCTTCGCCAGCTCTACTCCCTGCATCCTCACCATTCCACTGACCTCCCTCTCATTTACACACATTAGAACACTCTAGACGAGAACAGGCCATTCAGCCCAACAAAGCTTGCCAGTCCTATCCTGTTATTTCTTCCAAAAAACATCAAGTCGAGTTTTGAAAGTCCCCAACGTCTTACTGTCTACCACACTACTTGGTAGCTTATTCCAAGTGTCTGTTGTTCTTTGTGTAAAGAAAAACTTCCTAATGTTTGTGCGAAATTTACCCTTAACAAGTTTCCAGCTGAGTCCCCGTGTTCTTGATGAACTCATTTTAAAATAACAGTCTCAATCCACTGTACTAATTCTCTTCATAATTTTAAACACTTCAATCATGTCACCTCTTAATCTTCTTTTGCTTAAACTGTAAAGGCTCAGCTCTTTTAATCTTTCCTCATAATTCATCCCCTGTAGCCCTGGAATCAGCCTAGTCGCTCTTCTCTGGACCTTTTCTATCGCTGCTATGTCCTTTTTATAGCCTGTAGACCAAAACTGCACACAGTACTCAAGATGAGGCCTCACCAGTGCATTGTAAAGGTTGAGCAGAACCTCCTGTGATTTGTACTCCACACATCAAGGCGCTATATAACCTGATATTCTGTTAGCCTTCTTAATGGCTTCTGAACACTGTTGGGAAGTCGATAGCTTAGAGTCCACTACGACTCCTAAATCCTTCTCATAAGGTGTACTCTCGATTTTCTGACTGCCCATTGTGTATTCAAACCTAACATTTTAACTTCCTATGTGTAATACTTTACATTTACTGACATTAAATTTCATCTTCCACAAATCTGCCCAAGCCTGTATGCTATCCAAGTCCTTTTGTAATAATATACGATTCCAAATTATCTGCTAATCCACCTATCTTGGTATCATCTGCAAACTTAACCAGCTTGTTACTTATATTCCTATCTAAATCATTTTTATATATTAAAAATAGCAGCGGCCCTAGCACTGACCCCTGTGGAACATCGGCCAGTTCTGATGAGGTTCCTTGCACCATCACCCTCGGCTTCCTGTGTCTGAGCCAATTCTGCACCCATCTAAAAACATCACCCTGAACTCCCACTTCTTTTAATTTTATGCCTAACCTCTCATGTGGCACCTTATCAAATACTTTCTGAAAGTCCAGAGTACTAGGGTGTTGTACCGTGTTAGCCATTATGAATGTAGAGAAGAGCCAAGCAAAATGACACCTTTTATTGGCTAACTAAAAAGATTACAATATGCAAGCTTTCGAGGCAACTCAGGCCCCTTCTTCAGGCAAGATGTAATACAGAAACTGAAGTTTCCTGTGTTTATATCCACACACTAAGACAAGAAACAACAATGGTAAATCTTTAAAGGAAAAATCTTAAATGTAAAAAATTAATAGGTTCACTCAGGCTAAGATTAATTTAACAAGAGAGAGAAAAACAATGTATGGTCAAGAGATTTTTGGATAAGATAACTGTCCAAAGTAGTCCTTTGAAGTCTGTGATGAGTTTTTCAAAACAATATGGGTCTGTAGTCAGGTTATCTGTGTCAGTCTGAGAGATGCAAACAGTCCTCATACCTGGCTATAAAACTCTTGTCTCTATTCAAGCCATGCTGTAATGTACTAAATTTTAACATGAGCTTAACTTCCCATTCTTTTCTCTCTTGCTGTGTTTTGAAGTTGCCCATAAGCACTGTGACTTTAAAGTCCCTCTCACAGTGTCCATGGCTGTTGAAGTGGGCTGCTAAATAATATCACATAGCTCCACTTTGATTGTATCCCTTTGTTGCCTCCTCATAGAATTCCACATGTATTCTGTCTTGTTCCTACTGACCTTCATTCCTCTCCTCTCTAGAGCATATCTCCACCTCTCCAAGGTCTCCTCAACCTGCCCCCTACTATTGCTACAGATCACAATGTCATCAGAAAACATCATAGTCCACGGGGACTCCTGTCTAATCTCGTCTGTCAACCTGTCCATCACCATTGCAAATAAGAAAGGGCTCAGAGCTGATCGCTGATGTAATACCACCTCCACCTTGAATGCATCTGTCACTCCTACCACAGACCTTACCAATGTCACACTTCACTGGTACATATCCTGTACAACTCTTACATACTTCTCTGCCACTCCTGACTTCCTCATACAATACCACAGCTCCCCTCGAGGCACCCTGTCATATGCTTTCTCCAGGTCCACAAAGACGCAATGCAACTCCACTCCTCAGGCATCCTCTCTCTTTACAATATTCCATTAAACAATCTGGTTAAAAACTCCACTGCCATCTCTCCTAAGCACCTCCATGCTTCAACAGGTATGTCATCTGGACCAACGGCCTTTCCATTTTTCATCCTTTTCATAGCTGTCCTTACTTCCTCCTTGCTAATCCGTTGCACTTCCTGATTCACTATCTCCACATCCTCTAACCTCTTCTCTCTCTCTCGTTCACTTCATTCATCAGCCTCTCAAAGTACTCTTTCCATCTGCTCAACACACTCTCCTTGCTTGTGAGGTACATTTCCATCTTTATCTTTTATTACCCTAAACTGCTGCATATCTTTTCCAGCTCAGTCCCTCTGTCTTGCCCACTGGTCCTTTTCTCCCTCTCCCTCTCCCTTAGTGCCCAGCCTCTCATACAACTCATCATATGACTTTTCTGTAGCCTTCACCACCTCTCTCTTCACTTTGCGCCTTATCTCTTTGTACTCATGTCTACTTTCAGCATCTCTCTGACTATCCCACATTTTCTTTGCCATCCTCTTCCTCTGTATACTCTCCTGTATTTCCTTATTCCACCAGAAGGTTTCCTTTTCATCCTTCCTCTGTCCAGATGTCACACCAAGCACCCTTCTTGCTGTCACCCTTACTACATCTGCTGTAGTTTCCCAGCTGTCTGGTAACTCTTCACGTCTCACCTCCTCCCTAAACTCAACCTTGCAGTCTTCCTTTTTCAACTTCCACCTTTAGATCTTTGGCTCTGCCCTCACTCTCTTCCTCTTCTTGATCTCCAATGTCATCCTACAGACCACCATCCTATGCTGCCTAACCTACACTTTCCCCTGCCACCACTTTGCAGTCTTCAATCTCCTTCAGATCAACTCTTCTGCATAGGATATAATCTACCTGTGTGCATCTTCCTCCACTCTTGTATGTAACCCTATGTTCCTCCCTCTTCTTAAAATTCATATTCACCACAGCCATGTCCATCCTTTTGGCAAATTCTGTTTACACAAGCCTGCCATGTTAGTTTGCAATGTACCAATACGCCCACAATTTTCCTAAATCAAATTATTCGGGTGATGCCCTGAAGAAGTTTAGTATACACGTTTCTCTTTTGCAAAGCAAATAAGTTTGGTTTTAATCATCGAGAGATTTAAAACCCCAATTTCTTGCCCGTGTAAGAACTGTCAAGTTACTGCCTGAGATAATCTTACGCTTTTAAGGCTGTTTTTATTTATGATGCTAATTTTATCATCGTCTTGGCATAATTAACCTCAGTATTTCACACGTCTTGTTTATTACAAATGCGACTGGTGTCTGATTGGCAGTCGTTTTCTCCGCACGTGTTACTAACATTAAGAAGCTGAACACCTTCATTCGTGTATATAAAGACTGTGCTGTACTTCATCCTTTATTGCGTTTTGCTGCTTTTCCTCTTTGTTGTTTCACGATGTAGGGTAAGGGTAAGGGTAAGGGTAAGGATTAGATAGCCGTGGAGTTGCTGCTCTTTTTCGTTTGCGATGCTTTTGCTCAGCCCCGTTTCAAAGGACAGAAGGTTATCGCAAAGCACCGGAAGCCCGCGGTCATGCAAATTGTCGAGCCGAGAGCTGGCGCTCCGCAGACCGTAACTGCTCAGTGCACCGACAGTGAGGTAATCGTCACCATCCGTCCTGACTTGCTGGGCATCCAAAAGCCGGTGCAGCCTTCTGATCTTTTCATGGGTGGATGTGGAGTCACCAGCCCGGCCGGTGCTCAGCCTTTTGTTATTGAAGCCCCTCTGTAGGGCTGCGGGAGTACCGTGGAGGTGAGTTGCTTCAGGCTTCTCACACTTGTCTTTTACTTAATACTTAATTTCTCGAGGTGACCGTTACTGAAAGCTTTTATAGTAGGTGGCCGGGGTTTGCTTTTTGTTTAATGTGAGCAGGCACACATTAATGAAATATTTGTCCCAGTTGTGTCGGTTTTATAAAAACAGTTTTACAACTGACTGCACGTAGACAGTGTTGCACTGGAAGGAAATGAGATTTGGGTAGTGACGTCTCCATTACGTGGTCAGACCCTGGTGTAGTGCCCACTCTGACCTTTAATGTGAGCTTATGTGCCTGGTCAGAGTACGCACAGGTAGATTGAATTCTGATTTATGCAGCACGGCGATTGGTCTAGCAACTACTTTTGAAATTTAGCCCTATAAGGTTAAAACCCAACTCAAAATTAAAGAGCACATTAAGATTAATGATCACACTCCAAACCCTAAGGGGTGTACTTGTCTGGTCAGGTTGTGCTTTAAGACTTTTCAGCCATTGCATTGCTGTGGCTTTTCAGCTGTGAAAATTCAAGCGGCTAATGTCTAATCCAACTTGTTGCCTGCATGGAATCTTAAATGGCTTTGTCAAAAATCCTGGATTTTCATTAAATTGAGAAAGCAGATTAGACATCTCACTGAGAATTAGAAGTATAAATCTACAAGACTGCAAAAATGAAACAAAGGCGAGCAAATGGTTATTTGGTTATTTGAAATGTAGATCTGGCCCCTAATGTTTGTTGCTGTTATTTTAAAAAGCATTCTTGGGTGTCTGGTGTGCTCCAGTTTTAGATCTAATAAGATGACTCAGAGGGCCACCTACAATATCTTGCAGCTTGTAATCTTTAAGGTTATAAAGTGCTAAGGCAATTCTGCAGAATTTTTAAACCTACTCACCTAGCCAATTACTCAAAACTAACAACTCACTTACAAATTGAACTAAAGCTTATTTTTAAAGCTAGTTTGCTGATTGACTTTAGTCAAGTTGTTGGCTCTTCTCTTTTAGATGCTGGGAGCTCTCATAGTGTACACCTTCACCCTTGACTACAATCCTTCAACAATTGATGGTCTTCCCATTGTAAGAACAAATCCAGCTGTGGTGCAGATTGAATGCCAGTACAACAGGTGAGAGATGCCATATAAGACAAAAGTGGATTTGGCCTAGAGTATATTAACCCAAACATGAAACCAAGTGCCAAATACAGACATTATGCTGTGTTAAGCTACAAGAATCTGCCTGATTTGAAGACCTGTCATGTGGCTCACCTTTCCAATGTAATTTTCCCCCCAGACTACACAACGTAAGCAGCAATGCTTTAAACCCCACTTGGGTTCCCTACACCTCCACGATATCTGCTGAGGATATTCTGGGGTTCTCGCTTGTTATAATGAGCAGTAGGTGTACACATTTAAAAATCCTACTTTCCATTTGCACTAATGTGATCTGAACACCTTATAATCCTGTCTGCAGATGACTGGAGTGGGCCGAGTCCATCCAACACCTTCTTCCTAGGACACCTCATTAACCTTCAAGCGTCTGTGGACAGCACTAACCATGAGCCTCTCTGTGTCTTTGTGGACAGCTGTGTGGCCACTCCTGGGTCCAATGCATCTGCCCCAGCCTACACCTTCATTGGGAATAATGGTGTAGAAACAATGCTATTACTTACACCCACCCAAGATCTAGTCAGACTAAGGTCCCTCTTGTGTATTGCAGGTGTTTCTTGGACAGTAAACTGACAGGCTCCAATTCCCAGTTTGTGTCCCCCAGAGTTGCCCAGTCTGTAATGCAGTTCCAGCTGGATGCCTTCAGGTTTTATGGCCTGACTACTAGTTCAGTAAGTCCTTTCCTCCATCTCCTTTGGAGGAATCCCATTAATCTCCCAGGTGTGACTGTAATCTCTTGCATGTCTAATTTCAGATCTTCATTACCTGCCATCTGAAGGTGACCTTGGTGTCTGCTAATGTTGATCCTTTGAATAAGGATTGTTCATACAACTCTGCACTGCGCCAGTAAGTGACTGACTGGGAGGATGAGGGTGCACCTGTTCAGATGAGGTAGCTCAGTGGATGGGAACAATGCTGTCTGTAGCTGCTGTGACACAAGCTGTGCCAACCCTCCTCCCTTCAGGAGGGGCTCTGGTGCCTCTAAACACAGACCCAGGAGAGCAAGTAAGTGACCTCACCAGCAGACATCTGTAGTGTCCAGCCTGGGATACACAAGCTGCAATTGTATTTTTCAGGTGAAGTGAGTGTACCAGCTGGATGAAAGGAGACCATTTCTGTTGGCCCTCTTTTTCTGGAGCAGGTCTCTCCTTTGTCTTCTGCATCACAGTCCCTGTCTGGCCAGCAAGATGAAGCCTCTGCAGGTAACTTAATTGAACAGCCTAAATGCAAGCCATGTTAAGGACTTCTCTTTAGATATTTGATCAACTCTTACTATGCTGGATTAAACCACCTCATTCCTAATGCTTTGCAGGCTCCCAATTTCAAGATTCCATCCTTGGTGCTGTTGTAGGTGTCCTGGTTGTCTTGTGTGGCTGTACTATTCTTTGCCTACAGAAAAGCACTAAGCAATAAATTTTTTTTTAATGCTCATGTTGTGTACAGTATTTTTTGGGTATCCAAGCACTGATTAACATAATCCTGATCTTGCTGAAAGATCCCCTAAACCGATGGTACCACATGCATGGTCAGTAGATCATGCTTTCATAAGCTACTTCAAATTGTTCCAGGTCTTGGCCGTATTGCTTGAAGGTCAAACTGAATACTAAGCAAATTTAAAGTGGCATCTCAACAAATGAGCCTACTAATCTAAATAATGAGAACCCACCTTCAGCCTCCCAAAATCAAATTTACTGATGGGCTGCTCAATACTTGGGTGCACTTGAAACAATCCATGAACCTGTGCTTCGCAAGCTTGACCCATCATGTGGTTTTTTTAAGGCACTCAAGCTTCATGATGGCATTGATTATGTCTGCAGTCACATTTAACATTCCCTGCTCCTTACTTGTCTTACTTGTTACCCCAAAGTATAACACTGAGTTTCATTCAAGACTATCTTCCTTACATACACATGACACACAGTGTTAATCCTAAAATACTAGGATTGAGAAAATACAAGATGCTGACACTCAATTATTGGGGGCGGGGGAGGCAATGGAGAATACTGACAATGTTCCACTTCAGAAGTGGAATAAACAGACTGGATCCCAAAGCATTCCATTGCCAAACATAATACAAAGTAGAATATTTTGGGTAAATGAGTTTTAATTCTAAACAATGCAATGTCTTATTCTCAACAAACAATATATATCTACATGCTACAAAGCCATTTCACTGACTTACTGCTAGATTGCTAGAAGATGAAAAAAATGGGCGTTTTACCTGCAGGGCTCGAGCAATGCCTCCAGATTCTGAAGTATCTCCAACTCAGCATTTGCAGGCATGGCCACGTTAGTTTTATGTAGGGCTAGTGCATCTCTTAGTGGTTGTTCGTTTCTTCGCACACGCGTCACCGTCTCCAGAGTGGAGTTCCATCTAGTTGGCACATCTTGTACGAGGGTCTCAGTCTTCAGCCCATGCGCCACTTAAGCTGGGTCGCTGAACACGATCCAAATTATGTCGCGCAGGCCTTCGCCCACCACTATGTAAATTGGCCTGCATGCTGTGGCTATCCATTTAGCAATTGCTACCTTTAATTTGCGGGAGGTTGACACGTCCATTGGTTTCCACCAAACACTGTTGAGCGTGATCTGTCGCATATTATCTGGGCTAATGCTGTTAAGTGTAAAATGTATGCTTGGCTTGCATGTGATATTGTACTCCTAACTGAACTCGGCTCGACAGTAATTGTACACAACCTTTTTTACGTTTTATCGAAAGTTTTGAAAATAAACTTCCCATATTAGGGACCTTTTTCCATCATTCAACAGTTAGGAATATGGAGTGACTACTATGACAAATAACTTGAAGGCTAGAGTGGCACGCATTCAGTTTGCAGGCTCAGCTTGAACTACGGGAATGTCGTAGGGACAAAAAGAACATGCACTGTGTGTATAAAACAGTGATGGTTTGTAATGCCACCCTCCAAATATTTTAAAATCCCTAAATTGATTAGGTAATGCAAAATAATTATGTGATACATTTATTTGCACAACGGTGTCAGCGCATGTCAATATCCATTAAAAATTGGTTTATCCTTTTGATTGTTTCAATTCTGTGTGAATACCTATATTTCCAGAGTGAAGGAAGGCAGCCACATGAGTGTATGTAAGTCCGTGATCTTTTGGCAATCAGGTTACCCGATGCTGCCCTTTAATTGGTTGCTTTCAGATTTTTCAAGGTAAACAGCTCTGTGCTCCCCAAATGTGTCCACATTCATTGGCAGAGAGTTAGTATTGTTTAAGTTTTGTTTTTTTTTTTTAAAATCTAATGTGATTGGACAATCATTGTTACACTATCATCAATACATAGTTCACACCCACCTTTAACGTTACATAACTAGAGATAAGCGAGTGTGACTTTAGGGAGATGGCAACTTCAAGTGGAACTTCAGAAATTAAAGAAGTTTGGCTTATTTTGTTAAAAAATATACTCCTTCATAAACTGTTCACTTGAAGAAAAAAAATATAAAGGACCTTGGATAGGACTGACCTGATGTAAAAATTCAACAGCAGGTAAGTGATTGAGGACAAACTTACACATGGACATTTTCCATGTAAGCTAACTATGAATACAGAAAGGGTAGGTCTTTGTGTGTGTGTGTGTGTGTGTGTGTGTTATTAGCACGGAGATCAGCTCCTGAGAGTTTAAAATTCCTAAGTTTTTAATGGTGCTTTTAGGGTTACTTTATGTAAGCATTCACTTCTCCAAACCATGCATTAAAAAGATTGAGAATGTTCTGGAGGCTAAACCTGTAGCAACAGTTGCTTCGATAACAAAGGGCATCCTTTAACTAAGCATTTTATAGCACCTATACTATAAACATTCAAAATATCCACATGGAGTAATTGCAGAAGCAATTCAATGCTGTGCTATGTTATTTACAGCTGTGTAAGCCCATGTTGTAAAAAGCCAGTACTTCTAGAAACTGGCACTTCAATCAATTGCATCGGTTGTTCATTAGCATCTAAGCGAGGTTCTCTTTTTCCACTGGTTTCGTTTTGTTGACCTGCTCGCCTCCGTTGTCGATCAGCAGCTAAGCATGTTTCTCTGTTCTTGGAGATTTTGTTTTGCCAATGTGCTCGCCTCACTTTGGTGACAGAGTAGCTTTCTTTGAACTTTACACTGTAGCCTCACACTCCTGCGTGGGGCAGACAAACATCCACATGTAGATGTTTATATAAGAAAATACAAAATATTAATACAAGGAAAATTATATGCATCCTATGCAACAATAGACTTGGGATGCTGTGATTCATGTGGTTTGTTATTTCCATCAGCATTTCAAAATCAGTCTTTGATGCTCTTGTTCCATGCTGTATTGTGCGGTTGCCTTTTTTTAATGTTCATATTGAGCACAAAAAGATCTACTCTGGTTACTATATATTTTTTTTTGTATCATTATGTTATGTGAATTTCCCCTTAGGATTAATAATCTAAAAATGTGAACAAACTTGTTTGCCTTAGCAAGTAATTCAATGCTAAGGAAAAATAATGACACTGGCTTTGAGCAATGTTAGACATGTCCAAAATGTTTAGTCATAATTTTGACAATGGAACTTCTGAAACCGAGAAATACTTCCAGCATCATGATACTGACATTTACAGCAGATCTGATGTAGTAACTGTACATTTTCATAGTGTACTGTAGTCCTAAACACCATTGTACACAATTACAAAACATGCGGAGTCTGTTTTGTTTATACATTATGGATTTTATTCTGTCAGTGTGCTTTAGTAATAGGCCTGCTGGCTGTTAACCCTTAAACTACCAGAACCAGCTTTAGTCAGTTGCCAATACACTGAGTACATTTGGCAAAGTACATTCGTTGAATGCCACAACTGGCTAAAGTCGGTTTCCAGTGCAATTTAGAAACATGCCGGAGCCGAGCATATTCGGCAATGTATGTTAATTGAATGCTGTGACCTGCTAGAGTAGTGGCTCAGTGCAATTTGCCAGCACGCAGGGGCAGAGTATAATTTGGCCACATACATTCATTGAATGCTGTAACTGGCTATAGTTGCTTCAGAGCAATTTGCCAGCATGTCGGAGCTGATGAGTCAGTGCCATACATTTGTTGAGCAGCCAGCTCATGACCACTGCAGCATAATTGCTCCTGGGATTCCGCTGCTACACTAGACTAGCCTGCAAGCATCAGCACTTATCTGTGTGCGCACACTTGTGTACAGGTAGGTCAAGAACAGTTGGCTTGGCAATTTACTGCCTATCAATTGTGTCAGTTGCATCTTGTACATATGCTTGTTGGAGTAAATGTGATGCTCTTTGCAGGGGAAAAAGTACCATTAAAATTTCACATTGTGACATTTACTTACACATGCAAAAAAAAAAAAAAAAAAAAAAAAAAAATAAAAGTTGAACCGAGCAAGAAAACCCATGCACTTGACAGTGTTCACTGGTGCCCATTATTGGTGTCTAAGTTGGGTGCCATGATGACAGTATTTTTTGCACCATTGTAAAGCCATACATTTGGTTCTTATACTTTCCAAGGATAGATTAACAGATGGGTCTTGTAATGTGTGAAGATGCATACATACAAATTCAAGCAGCTTTAAATGCAAGCTCTTGCTCCTGATTTGACACATTTGTGGAGACTGAAGATAAGCCCCTCATATTGCTTAGAATATGAGGACTGTTTGTATGCCCCTTTCTAGGAAGGAGAGTGTGGTTGCAACAACATTTGCTTAGTATTCAGTTAGACCTTCAAAACTATAAGCTAGATTATTCCACATCTCAAACCTATATGCCTAGGCCACCCATAATCTAATGACAATTAATGTAGTCACATCTGTCTAGAAGATTTCAGCAAGATCAGATGATTCTGTTAAACAGGTGTTATTATTCCCCACTCCCCCTAATACTATAGACAAAGTTGCAAGTTAAAAATTTTATTGCTTAGTATTAACAATGCCCTTTGCTTTTCTGTAGGCAAAGAATAGTACAGCCACACACACGACAGAGCCAGGACACCTACAACAGCACCAAGGATGGAATATTGGAATTGGGAGCCTGCAAGGAGAAAAGGCATTATGAGCGAGGTGGTTTAATCTGGCATAGCCAGAGTTGACCAAAAATCTAAAGAGCAGTCCTTAGCATGGCTTGTATTTAGGTTGTTGAAACAAGTTACCTGGAGAAGCTTCATCTTGTAGGCCAGACAGGGACTGTGATAAAGACAAAGTAGAGACCTGCTCCAGAAAAAACAGGGCCAACAGTAATGGTCTCCTTCCATCCAGCTGGTGCACTTGCTTCACCTGAAAAATACAATTACAGCTTGCGTATCCCAGGCTGGACATGGGGAGGTCTGCTGTTGAGGTCACTTACTTCCTCTTCTGGGTCTGTGATTAGGGGCACCAGAGCCCCTCCTGAAGGGAGGGGGGTTGGCACAGCTTGTGTCACAGCAGCTACAGACAGCATTGTTCCCATCCACTGAGCTCCACCTGAAAGCACAGCCACCAATCACAACCTGCTACCTCATCTGAGCAGGTGCACCCTCATCCTCCCAGTCAGTCACTTACTGGCTCAGTGCAGAGTTGTATGAACAATCCTTATTCAAAGGATCAACATCAGCAGATGCCAAGGTCACCTTCAGATGGCAGGTAATGAAGATCTGAAAGTAGACATGCAAGAGACTACAGTCACACCTGGGAGCTTCAATGGGATTCCTCCAAAAGGAGGATGGAAGGAAAGGACTTGCTGAACTAGTAGTCAGGCCATAAAACCTGAAGGCATCTAGCTGGAACTGCATTACAGACTGGTCAACTCTGGAGTGCACGAACTGAGAATTGGAGCCTGTCAGTTTGCCGTCTAAGAAACACCTGCAATACACAAGAGGGACCTTAGCATTGTGTTTCCAGACCAAGATCTAGTCAGACTATTGCTCACACCCACCCATTATTCCCAATGAAGGTGTAGGCTGGGGCAGATGCATTGGACCAGGAGTGGCCACACAGCTGTCCACAAAGACACGGAGAGGCACATGGTTAGAGTTGTCCACAGAAACTTGAAGGTTAATGAGGTCTCCTAGGAAGAAGGTGTTGGATGGACTCGGCCCACTCCAGTCACCTGCAGACAGGAATGTTACAAGGTGTTCAGATCACATTTATTAGTGCAAAAGGAAAGTAGGATTTAAGGGTACACCTACTGCTCATTATAACAAGCGAGAAGCCCAGAATATCCTCAGCAGATATAGTGGAGGTGTATGGAACCCAAGTGGGGTTTAAAGCATTGCTGCTTACATTGTGTAGCCTGAGGGGAGGAAAAAAAATAAAACCACACAAACACATTTGCAAGAATCTGTCCTATTGATCCAAGTTCCAAAGCCAGACCCGAGTACTCTAGGCCATTTGAATCAATGAAGATACAGCCAGCCATTGGGAGATTTAATATAGCACCAATGTCACTTAACACCTGCATTATACGTACAATCATACCTGTTATATTGGCATTCGATCTGCACCACAGCTGGATTGGCTCTTACAATGGGAAGACCATCAATTGGAGAAGGATTGTAGTCAAGGGTGAAGGTGTATGTTATTACAGCTCCCAGCATCTAAAGAGAAGATGCCAACAACTTTAAAGTCACCTAAATTGCTTTAAAGATTCATTTTTAGTTCAATATGCAACTATGTTATTCCATGGAATTTTGGGCCTAATCACTACCATGTCAACTACTCCTTTAAATCAAAACAGCTCACTTTCAACTTATAACCTGATATATTACAAGTTGTAAGATTGTAGGTGGCCCTCTGGTGTGCTTCAGTTTCAGATCGGAAAGGGGCTCAGCAGGTCAGGACACCCAAGGAGGTTTTCTAAAACAGGTACAAAAATTCAGGGACAGGTCTCATTCTTGGAGATCACCAAATTTTATTTCTTGAAATGTAGATTCTAAAGACAAGCCAAATTAGTTTGCAGTCTTGTAGATATTCTGAATTTAATTTGAGAACTGTTATTGTGGATAGGAATATTACCACTGTGACAAAGGCTAATCAACTTATTGCCTGTATGGAATTGCATTAACTTAAATATTTTAGAACTGGAAAGTACAGCTATGCAATGGCTGAAAAAGCCTTAAGTACCACCCGACTAGCCAAGTACCCCTTTAAGGTTTGATCAGGACTAATCTTCACTCCAAACCTGTTGCCCTCTTTAAACCTGGGTGGCGTTTCCCTTAGTGTAGGGGCTGTGCTTTTGAAAGCAAAGGCTAACCGCCATGTTGCGCAAGTCAGGGTTCAATCCATCTCCTCCGCTGACCCATAGGCCCACATCAAAGGTCACAGGTGGGCACTACACCAGTGTCTGAACACGTAATGGAGGCTTAACTGTCCAAATCTGATTTCTTCCCCGTGCAATTCTTTTCGCATAACGGACACTTGAATCAAGATTTCATTAATGTATGCCTAATCAATTGTGAGTTGTCCGCCAAATACTAACAAAATGCAGACCCGGGCCACCAACTACAAAACTTACTAATGATATTAAACTGTAGTTATTAGTAAAAGTGCTAGAGCAGTGAAGCCACTCACCTCCACGGTGCTCCCACAGCCCTGCAGAGGCGCTTCAATCACAAAGGGCTGAGCACCGGTCGGGCTGGTCACGCCACATCCACCCATGGAAAGATCAGAAGGCAGCACCGGCTTTTGGATGCCCAGCAAGTCAGGACTGATGGTGACGATCACCTCACTGTCGGTACACTGAGCGGTTACGGTCTGCGGAGCACCAACTCTCGGCTCAACATATTGCACGACCGCGGGCTTGTGCTGCTTTGCGATTAGCTTCCGTCTTTTGAAACGGGGCTGAGCAAAAGCAGCGCAGAGGAAAAAGAGCAGCAATGCTACTGCTATCCGATCCTTACACCACATTTTTGAAATAACAAAGGGGAAAATCAGCAAGGCGCAGTAAAAAATTGACGTGCAGCGCAGGCTTTATATACACAAATGATGGAAGTCAGCAGCTTAATGTTAGTAACACGTGAGGAGAAAAAGATCGCCAATCAGTCTCCAATCGCGTTTGAAACAAACAAGACGCTTCAAACACGGGGCAAGCAATTGGGGGGTTAAATCTCTCGTTAATTAAAACCAAACTTATTTACTTTGCGAAAGAGAAGAAAATATAATTATACTAATTAAGTTGAATGTAGTCAAGTGTTTTGTGGTACTAGGGCGCCCCTACAAAGTATTTATTGAATATTTATGTCGCTTCGATTTAATCTAATTTTGATCACACTGGGCAACAAGCATTTCACTACTGGGATTCTTTCACCTGTACTTTAACAAATTTCCCTTGCTGACTCCAAATCTGAAAACCACTTTCGTCTCACATTCCGTTTTTATAGTTATGATGTTCCAGGTCTTGGACAACTAGGGTGACTGGGACAGTAAAGGAGGATTTAGGTAAATACCAATAATTCCACTAGGGATGCCTTTGAGATAAACGAATTCGCCCCCACGTTACTAACAGATGTGAGATGTTCACCTTGTCATTATTAATTTTATTTAAAAATTATTAATTTTTCTTTAGCCAAAAAATATATTTGCTTACTGTTTACCAAGTCTTATATGACTCTAGAGCATAATGACACACGTTAGACATGTATAGTCGATTTTACTGTTTCCTTAATATAACATCGCATTTCAGGACATTTCATTCGTTAGATTCGCCATTACTTTCAAAATGTTGTCAAGCCGTTGGACAGAAACGGCGATGCGTCCGCATTTAAGAAATAAGTCTGGTCTCGAGAAAAGTGACGCCAAAATTAAGGAAGGAGTTTGTGTTGGTCCTGAAATCCGGGAACTGATGCTTGACGAGGAGTTCAAAAGGAAACTGAAGCCAACTGAATAAGCAGCATGGGAAGCATTCGTGCAGATTGTCCAGAATTCACAGTGCAGAGAATAACGCTGAGCTTGTGGAGAACCTGATGAAAATATATCAGCTCATGGGAGACAGAAAGTCACTGAAGATGCATACATTCTTATCTCGACTTTATTCCTCCAAATGTGGGCAATAAGCACCGGCAAAGATTTCAGCCAGATATAAAGGAGATGGAAAACCGAAATCAGGGAGAATTCCCTCCGAGCATGATGGGTACTGTTGGCTATTATAAAGAGAGACGGATGTGCAGTACAAGCGCAAAAGCACGCTGACCTCACTCTTATATTGAAGTAAAATGACATATCCATGTTTTAACGTGTCTCTCGTATTGTCTTCTGGTTTGTTTTAAAAATAAACACATCAAAACAATTTTGGTGGGAAACTCCAGATATTATGTTGATATATTATATTATATATCAAAGTGATATATTCAAAGTGTCGAAACATCATGGAGGTGTCTCTCAAAAACCTGACATGCTTGCTTAACTCCGATTTCATATTCAGAGCCCTGCCACTTGCAAAAGTTTGCTGATGACACTGCTATCATGGGCTGCATCAGGAGTGGGCAGGAGGAGGAGTATAGGAAGCTAATCAAAGACTTTGTTAAATGGTGCGACTCAAACCACCTACACCTGAACACCAGCAAGACCAAGGAACTGGTAGTGGGTTTTAGGTGGCCCAGACCCATCATGGACCCTGTGATCATCAGAGGTGACTGTGTGCAGAGGGTGCAGACCTATAAATACTTGAGAGTGCAGCTGGATGATAAATTGGACTGGACTGCCAATACTGATGGTCTGTGCAAGAGAGGACAGAGCCGACTACACTTCATTAGAAGGCTGGCATCCTTCAACATCTGCAATAAGATGCTGCAGATGTTCTATCAGACAGTTGTGGTGAGTGCCCTCTTTTACACGGTGGTGTGCTGGGGAGGCAGCATAAAGAAGAGGGACGCCTCACACCTGGACAAACTGGTGAGGAAGGCAGGCTCTATTGTAGACATGGAGCTGGACAGTTTAACATCTGTGGAAGAGTGATGGGTGCTGAGCAGGCTCCTGTCAATAATGGAGAATCCACTGCATCCAATGAACAGGATCATCTCCAGGCTGAGGAGCAGCTTCAGTGACAGACTGAGGAGATCGTTCCTCCTCCACACTATGTGACTCTTCAATTCCACTTGGGGGGGTTAAACGTTAACAATATTCAAAGTTATTGTCTGTTTTTACCTGCATTTTTATTACTCTTTAATTTAATATTGTTTTTTTGTATCAGTATACTGCTGCTGGATTATGTGAATTTCCCCTTGGGAATAATAAAGTATCTATCTATCTATCTATCTATCTATCTATCTATCTATCTATCTATCTATCTATCTATCTATCTATCTATCTAT
>JANRMT010062791.1:226221681-226285421 GCA_026402145.1 Polypterus bichir lapradei
CCCCCCCCCCCCCCCAAGATGCTTCACGATACGTTCAGGAACATGGAGTGCACCACATTGAAATGTGTCTCGCAGGAATGGACACCACTTCCAGCATCACATGTAATCCAGTCGATTACTCATACGTCAAGGTATAGGGCATATTTTATTTGGTTCAGATTGCTTCGTCTTCACGGGAGTTCCAACAGAATACTTGGGGCCTCTTTTGAGTTAATCTCCCTATGCAATAAAGTATACAATTTATGAATTATATACGCCTAGTATAGACATATTTTGATATTTGTAGATCTTGGTCTTTTCAATATTTTTTTTAACACACATGCAAACACAAATCTGTTAGTTATAAAGAATTTTAAAATACCAGTAATGGCGCACTGCACAATAACGTGCAGTGAATACACTTGACTTGAGCATTCATAGTTTTCGTACTCTTTCTCTTTACATTTTCTTTAGTTTGCTCAGAGGTTGATGCGCTTGCTGTTTCCTGAGCAGCTCTTCTTTTCTCCATTCTAGTGACCCGCTTCTTCTCTCCTTTCGTTGGCATCTTTTCACGTTAAAACAGATTAAGTCAGTGTTTTTGTTGCAATTACTTAGTACGCTTTCTATAATTTTTCACTTACACTGGCATTTAAGTCTTCAATCTTCCTCCAGAATGACTTAAGATATGAAGGGGTAAGGGAAGTGACGGCGAAGGTGGTAGGGATGAGAACGACACCCGTAAGTGTGCACCGCACAGCCGCCCTGCTGGCCGCTGCTGAGAGTTGATTCTACAATAAAATAAAATAAAAATTAAAAGAGGAATAACCTTGGAGGTCAATCATCACCCCATAAGTGGACACTAGAGGTCACGTATTATATATGTATCAAATATCTGGTCAATAGGTCAAACAGTTTGCAAGCTACAGGTGATTTAAAATCCTTGACAGACAAACGGACAGCCAAGGTAGCGTATTATACAAGAAGATATTTTCTGGTGTCAAGCATACATCTGTCACATTACACCTCCTCTCACCTACACACATTGAAAACAACATCATCATTTATTTCAAAGTGCTTTACACCGTGTTAAAGAAGTAGTGACACGCAAAGAAAATAAAATTAGATAAGAATAATCGTGCATAAATAGTATACTAGAAATGAATAATGCACACTTAAGTCTGTTGTAATTGGTTAATCTGAAGTCTTATCTGTTGTTACACATACTATTGAGCAGAATATTACAAATTAAAGAAAACTCAATCTGTGGTTTTGATTAAGTAATCATGATAAAGCCTACTCACCAATAGCGAGGTGCAGCCGGTGTACAAAACACTGCAGTCTCATCCATTTATTTAAGCTTACTGCTTCGATTACATTGCTGTCCTTATCCATTCTTAATGCACACATATGCTTTTTTTTCTACAAATTTCAAGCCTTTTCTTCATTTTTAAGGCCTTCTGCAATGAGCTCTCCAGTCTGGTCTTTGGGAAGGTAGCTTGTTTGCTGACATGCACATTTTAACTCCCCGTTTATCATGAAATGTACAGTAAGGCTCTCGAGTTCTGCTTGAGCACAAACCTGTGATGGTCACAAAGTAAAGTTTTTCAGTAATTTTCTCTCCGACCTCAATGTATAACTTTGGTAATGCTTTGGCAGAGGAAAGCAAATTACAAGTGGGCAACTCATATTTTCCAATCCATTGTTTGAATGCAGCCGCTGAAATCCTGTTTACTGATGGAAGCCATGTCCTTTGTTATATGATAATTTCTCTCCACTTTACGCTGTCCTTTTTGTAAAATACACAATGAGGAAATGAAGCTTGTTTGTTTTATGACGACAGGTTGGCGTCTGGCAGTGTAAGAGGAAGACTGTTCAGTATGGAGGCTTTTTGCACTGAATGGGGTGACTTTGTGTGAGATGGTAGACGAGATCTGTGGTTCTGCCATCTTTGAGAGCTTTCTTTTTTTAGGCACTGCTTGCAAATGGCTGTGCTTTGTTCTTCGTCTGACCTTTTGAAGCCAAACCCCCCCAAACAGTAGATCTGTGGGTGCCCTTTTTGCAGATCATACCCTCACGTGTATGGTCCTCCTGTAGACTAACTTCATCAACTTTGGGATCTGACTTTCTCCTGTCACTACACTCCATTTCTGCCAAATGAGCACAGATCGTGAAACCTACCTTAGCAGGCACCGACTTAGGAACGGACCCTCCACAGGTTAAAAGAAGATGGCACTGGAGCTTCAGCCATTCTGACGAGAATGTATATGCATACCTGTTAGGAGATTTTAATAGCAAGGCCCATCATACAATGGCAATGGTGTCAGGTGGAGATACTCAGTCAACAGCGATAAGCTGTGCATACTTACACTGTGTGGCTCAAAAAAATCGATAAAACGATAGATCCTCTGAAAATTTTGAAAGTAACAATATATTGAATACAACTCGATATTTGTTATATCACTCAGCCCTACATCAGAGTCAGACAGAATTTACCATATATACTCACAGATAAGTCAGGACTTGATTTTACAGAATAATGTCCGGTATTTTATAATGTCGGTCGTATAAGTCGAATGCTGAAAACTCACGCTATTGGTCCAAGAGATTATGCTATGCTAATGCCCACCTGAGAGAGTAACCACGGAGCACACGGCCTTTTTTTCCTATGTATTGTGCCTACGTGACCACACGGTAATACCCGAACTATTCCAAAGTGACTTTGCAAAATGTTTTTTTGTATCTCACACCCTCATACACCTTTATCGCAAGAGCATCCCTTATCTACAATGGAGTGTTCGATCAGAAGAAAATATGAATTAAATTAAAAATCGTTGAAGTAGTGAAAGAAATTGGTAACTGTGCTGCTGCAACAAAATTTGATGCGTCTGAGAAACTGGTGTGAGATTGGAGGAGACAAGAAGATGTAAAAAAAAAATAGTAAGTGTCGCATTTTTGAACGGGCGTACAAGTGGGGGTCTGATTTTATGATCGATTCTTCGGGTTTCAAGACCCGACTTATATGCAAGTATATACGGTAGTTTGACGTTCCAAGCCTAAAAAGGAATGTCTGTTTGAGTGCCTCTGAAGAGGAGTCTCAACTTAACTCGGGTTTACACCTTTGTTATCGGATGAAGTGCAGAGCTGACTGAAGTGTTGGTGGAGCTGCAGTTTAGCCGTTCACTTCACTCAGGAATGCATTTGGGGGTGCAGCAGGTATCCACCATGCCTGTTGAATCTGCTGTCTTAAAAGGCCTTGTGTGCTGCTAAAAGACTTGCAAAATGGACACTTTGTCCTACATTACCAGGTGTTTAGTTCATTAGGCAAGTGATCGCAAAAGCTGTACCAAAATACCAAAATGGATTTTGTAACAGTAAAATGAAAAATAAAAAGTAAAGGCAAAAAAAATGTTCCCGCTCCCACTGTTTACTATTTACTATTCCCACAATCCAGCTCATCACATCATTCCCCTTTTAGATAAAATAAAGTTGTCTGCATACTTCTTTTGTTGTTGTTTTTTAAAAGTTTCAGTAGTTTATTCCCTGAACTAACGTATCCCACTTCTTGATCATAGGGTTTATAACAGTGTAAGGCTGAAAGCCCACTCCATTGAATGGCACACTGTCACACACTCTTCATGTGCTCACACTGTGTCCCTTTCGATCAAACCAGCACACCTTCAGAATGGGGGAGAAAACTGTGCCACCTGAAGAAGATTCATGTGAATTAGTGGGAATAACAAAAAACAACATGCCAACTGCACACAGACAGTGACTGCAATGACATGTAAACTCAAGACTCTCTTGCAGGGAGACAACAGCATTAGCTATGGTATCGCTGGGCCAGCCATTCAGTTCTAAATTCAAAGTTGCCTAGCAGTTGAAGATATTGTGACGTGTGCCTCCCTGTCTTGTACCCCAAAACACAAGGCTGAGTTTCAGTACTTTAGCAAAACCAGCTTTATTCAGCTTGAAACAGGAACAGGACGATTATTTATTGTAGCAGGATCTGCCACTCTCCTATACAGAGACACAGCAGTCAGGCAGGGTCGTGGCCAAGTAATCCTGTTCCTTGCAGTTATTATGTTCCTTGCATCACCCATCAACAGCAGGCACTTATTCGCGGCTGGGAGCCTGTGGTTGCCCCGGCAACGGATATGCTGTCTTCCAAAGATGTGGCAATCGCGCTTCAGGAAGCTGTTTGGCATGTTGTTCCATTGGGGGAAGTCCCAAAAGAGTTTAGAAACTTTACAATATCTAGAAAGTATTCTGCAAAAAGCAGCAGTCAAACTTGGATAGGCCAAATGTTTTAGAGTTTTCAGTAAACCAAAACAGCATGTGTTTGGGATGTGTTATAATATTAATTTAATGTCACTATCTATGTGCACACTATTATACAGGCAGACCAAGTATGGTACACAGGGGCTCAGCATTTAGAATTGCCAACTAAGCATTGGATTAGATAGCCAAAGACAGCTGGAGGATTGTATAGTCAGCCTAAAAGACAGAATAATATACTTCTGTCCTCTGTCAGCACAAAATCTTCTTTCCTTGTTGGGAGAATGAGAACTGCAAATAGGCATAGTGCTATTCTTGTATTTTTGGAGATGGAGTTGAACCTTTCCTGTCCTTGTTTGGAGACCAGAGAGGACCAGCACGTGGATAAGACAGTATATAAGGATGGACCTAATGCCAATACACTTTGAAGCTGTTGGACGGGAGATTATGTCATCCGTCTGAAAATCCTCTCAGCGTGGTAATGAAAAATGGCAGCCTATGTAGATGAAGACTCCCACCTTGATAAGTCTGTCATCAGCTTCCCGTTTGTAACCGCGTAAACCGTCAGTAAAGTAAGCTAACGTATATTGTTCTCGTGTGATTGTTTTTTTTGTACTGCCGTAATCACGATGGGAGGGATATCGCCTTTTCTGTCATATGACTATATTGTTTAGTTACATAATATGCCGCAATTTCAAAAGAACACATTTCCGGAGAGCGAATGCCTCCTAAGGAAACAGGATGTCAACTAAAACTTTGAATATACAGAGAAAGCTCATTCAGTCAGAAGGAGAGAGGCCACACAATCAGAAAATGTATACATTCTGGGGGTATATATCTACATTACTAAACGAAGGTTGTAAATATGCACGGATGCCTGAGGCCAGAAGCAAGCCGTGCACAATACAACCGCCGCCCGAACGCGAACGCGCACACCACTGCATATACAACTTTCGTTTACTAATGTAGATAAAAAACAATGGATAAAAACAATGAACGAAGGCGCCTACAACGCGCTTCTGAAACACCAGAAGCAAAGGAGTCACTGCTCCAAAAAGAAAGAGCTCAATGATCAGAAATACAAAAACAAGTCCGCATGGATAAAAACAATGAACGAAGGCGCCTACAACACGCTTCTGAAACACCAGAAGCAAAAGAGGCATGGCTCCAAAAAGAAAGAGCTCAGGTATCATATAGGCGTGCAAATGAGACAACAAAACAACAGGAGAAGCATTTGGAAGGCTTGCGCAATTGTTCATCACAAACAATATCAGAGGAAACTGCAGAAAGGCTAGAAAATCGTTTAGAAGGTTTAAGACGTTCAGTATTCCAACAAAGAAAAAGCCAAAGAGAGGAACAATGGACAGCCACCAAACAAAGTCCGAAAATACCATTTTTGGAATTATGTTTGTGTGTCTGTGTGTATGTGTGTAAACATGATAACTTGAGTACGCTTTCACTTTGGTCAACCAAATTTTGCATACAAGTACAGTGGAACCTCAGTTCATGACCATAATTCATTCCAAAACTCTGGTCGTAAACTGATTTGGTCATGAACCGAAGTAATTTCCCCCATAGGATTGTATGTAAATACAATTAATCCGTTCCACACCGTATGATGTATGTAAATATGTAAATATATAGTATAGTAAATGTATATAAATATGTAAATATATTTTTTAAAAGATTTTTAAGCACAAATATAGTTAATTATGCCATAGAATGCACAGCGTAATAGTAAACTAAATGTAAAAACATTGAATAACACTGAGAAAATCTTGAACAACAGAGAAAACTAACACTGCAAGAGTTCTATAGCGCTATGAACCGCTCGCTAAAAACACTTTTTTTTTAATGAGTTTTATGCACAGGGAAAAAAATGAACATTAGAAAAATCCGTAATTTAATAAACCACCAAGAAAAGTAACATTGCAACAATGCACACTACGAACCGATCGATGTAAACAGAAGTGAAGTGGAGGTTAACATCCAATAGAAAAAAGTCTTCATTAAATACAACGAGGTTAAAACAATACTCGGATCTGTCTCTTTAAAAACAAGCCTGGTGCATTCTTTAACTGCCTTCTTGGCCTTATGCGTTCAGCCGTCTCTCTCTCTCGCTCTCGTGCGCGTGTGTGTGTGTGTCTCTCTGTCTCTGTCTTTCTTGCACGTGTGTGTCTTTCTTTTGTGTGTCTCTCTCTCGCGCGTGCGTGTGTGTGTCTCTCTCTCTCGCGTGTCTGTGTGTGTCTCTTTCCCTCTCGCGTGTGTGTGTGTGTCTCTCTCTCACTCGCTCACTGGCTGCACAGGGAGAGACTAAACACGTGCGGAAATCATCAGCTTGCACAAATCGAAAGGGAAACTGGCTTGTTCGTATACCGAGTGTGTGGTCGTGAACAGATTCAAATGTTTGGCGAACATTTTGGTTGTAAACTGATTTGTATGTGTACCGTGACGTTCATGAATCGAGGTTCCACTGTATTAGGTACAAAACGTACATTTCTGTCCACTTTTGGGCTATTTCTGTTAACCGGAAGTGATACTTTACATGTTATTCATGCAGCTGCACAGTCCAATTTATTCAACTTTTATAATAACTATTCAATATTTTAATAATTTGGTTTGATTTGTTGTTGTGGTTCTTTAATTTACAGAATTCTAAAATATAATCATTGTCTTGCAGTTTACTCCTCAAATATCCATCCCCATATCTGAGTATACGAGAAAGTCTAGAGGAGACCAAGAAGATAAAGATTCTTTTCATCAATATCATGGAAATCTGAAAGTTTGTCTCTCATTGTGAGTTTCTTTCCACAGGAGTATGCTGTTATACACTAAATGGTTATCTCTTGTCAGTTCTCTTTCAAAACTTTGTATATTTACATGAAATTTTGTATCTGTCTATTTCTGCAGATTTACAAGAAAGTCACACAGTCTCTCCATCATTATTTCCTCTTCACTGTAAACCACAGCAAAATGAACATGTGAAAAAACTGAAGTCTGGTGCAGATGTTTTGTTGCCAGCATCTTTGCCATGTAGTCCTCTGATTTTTGAAAAATTAGCAAGTACAAATGCACTCAATGCTCAACAACAGGTATATGATACAGATGTAACAGCTTCTAAACAGAAATCTAAAACCAAACATAAGTGGAGTCATACAAGGCAAAAATCCTACTGCTGTACTGAATGTGGCAAAGAATTCTTCACCAGTGGTGATCTTCAAACCCACGAAAGAATTCATACTGGTGAGAAGCCATATTGCTGTTCTGAATGTGGCAGGCAATTTTGTAACAAGAGCAGTCTTAAGAACCACACAAAAGTTCACACTGGAGAGAAGCCATATTGCTGTTCTGAATGTGGAAAACGATTCTCAAGGAATTGCAATTTTCAGATACATGCAAGAATTCATACTGAAGAGAAGCCGTATTCTTGTTCTGACTGTGGTAGGCAATTCTCGCAAAAAGGGCATGTTCAGAGCCACATGAGAATTCATACTGGAGAGAAGCCATATTGCTGCCCTGAATGTGGCAAAAAATTCTCTAATAAACGCAATCTTCAAACCCACAGCCGAATTCACACTGGGGAGAAGCCGTTTTGCTGTACTGAATGTGGAAAACAATTCTCTACAAGTAGCCATCTTCAATTCCACACACGAATTCATACTGGAGAGAAGCCATACTGCTGTATGGAATGTGGCAAACTATTCTCCAGAAGTAACAATCTTAATTCCCACAGGAGAATTCACACTGGGGAGAAACCATATTGCTGTCCAGATTGTGGCAAACGATTTTTCACCAGTAGTAATCTTCAGAGCCACACAAGAATTCATACTGGAGAAAAACGATTCAGCTGTTCTGACTGTGGTAAAAGATTCTTTGACAACTGTGGCCTTAAGATCCATAGAAGAATTCACACTGGAGAGAAGCCATATTGCTGTTCTGAATGTGGTAAAAGATTCTCTACAAGTAGCTATCTTCAGACTCACAGAAGAGTTCATACAGGAGAGAAGCCATATTGCTGTTCCGAATGTGATAAACGTTTCAGTACCAGTGGTGATCTACAAACCCACAGACGGATTCACACTGGTGAGAAGCCATATTGCTGTTCTCAATGTGACAAACGATTCTGCACCAGTAGCAGTCTTAAGACACACTTTCGAATCCATAGTGGGGAAAGTAAATACAGAAGTAAACATCAGAACTTGACTGAACTGAAAAGGAATAGATTTAAAGTGGAACATAATCTGTCATATTGAGATACTGGCAAGGACAATGAATGTTTTGAAGAATTAAAGCAAAGCATAGAAGCACAAATGAGGTAAAGTGACAGCAGAATCATAAGTTGTACAAGCTACACAGTAATCTTGATAATATCGTCCCTGCTATACAACAAGCAGAGATTAGAAAAGTAAACATAGTAAGTGCACCAATTTATATCCTAAAAGGATGAAAAATACTTAAAAAAGGCAGAAGTAGCTCTAACATAATGGACAAAGTCAGTTGATCAGTCATTTTCCAACCCGCTATATCCTAACACAGGGTCACTGGGGTCTGCTGGAGCCAATCCCAGGCAAACTCAGGGCGCAAAGCAGGAAGCAAACCCCGGGCAGGGCATCAGCCCACTGCAGGGCACACACACCAAGCACACATTAGGTACCATTTAGGATCGGCAATGCACCTAACCTGCATGTCTTTGGACTGTGGAAGGAAACCGGAGTACCCTGAGGAAACCCATGCAGACATGGGGAGAACATGCAAACTCCACGCAGGGAGGACCCGGGAAGTGAACCTGGGTCTCCTTACTGCGAGTCAGCAGCACTACCACTGTGCCACTGTGCTGCCCGTGTAGAAAAAGATTTTCCACGAAGTGAATACATACACATGTACACAATATATATATATATAATTACATACACATGAAATGATTTGCAAAACTATGCATTACAAGAGCATCTTCAGAGTTTCAGAGTCAAGGTGCAATAAGGTCAAGAGCTTCATAGTAATTCATAACCTACACTTGAAGATCATCAGACATTGGGGATCCTTGATCAACTGTACAATACTGGTGGATTCTCAAAGCAAAGCAGGCATAATGGAGAAGTGGCTGAGGCTGTGGACTTTAAATCACAAGGTTCCAAGTTCAACTCAACTATTCCCTTACAGTATGAACTAGAACAAGTCACTTAATCATACAGATACCTGTAAGTAGCTGTCATATGTCTTGATCTTGTAAATCTGTCTTGGATAAACATGCCAGCCAAGTGTACTTTCTAAGTATTTATACAGAGAATGGCCTCACAAAATTGCCAGACAACTCCATGGGAAATGACAAATGTGTAGCATTGCAGAAGCATCGAGACCACATGGCAGTAAATATAATAGACAATAATGAAGACCCTTTTAGAATGGAAAATGATTACAAGGCAACTGAATGCAGACAGGCACTAGTGGCCAGTGCGTTCTATGACTGGAGAGAAAGAAATTTGGAAAATATCAACATTTACCACCCAAAATTACCCATTTAGGGAAAATAATAGCTGACTAATTCATATTTAAACTGGTTCCGTTAATTAAAAACTGTCCCTCCTCTTGACGTCCAGTCTAATTCCATTACTTTTATGACTTAAAGAAAAAGCACTACATGTACTATGCAGAGATTATTCCGCAAATACAAAAATGTTGTGACCACTGGGTGAAGTTCATTCCTGTTGTTACATCGTTATTTACATCTGTGTATTGATTATCAGGAAATCAATAGAAATAAAAAAAGAAAACAAACCATACCCTTCCATTGTTTTTATCTTTACTTTATCTGGTAACAGGTTCCACAATGTTTTTGTAAACCTGATACATTTAGAGTGTGTATACTCATTTAAAGAGACAGAGGATGATTTTCAGCACCACCAGCTTTGGCAGTGTTTCAGGAGTTTTCATGTTGGTCTATATTAATTATACAGGCAGAGATCCACATGTGCAAGATTATATATATATATATATATATATATATATATATATATATATATATATACTCTTTCATGTTCTGTCTAGCAGAACACCACCATTGTTAGGTCTGTCTCTCCCTGCATCCTCGCTTTCAGTTTTGAATTTAGAATGTTTTCCTTTTTGATCCCTTATCATGGAGTCTTGTAACTCTCAAAAATCACACAAATTACCATTTGTTTCAGGGCAGTTAAGACATTAATGAAAATCCTACCCTGCCATTGAGTACGAGTGTGAAAGACATACCTTTCGTGTGCAGCTTCCAGGAGGGCTATCAAGTTGGTAAAGGAATACACCAGCCCTGGTTCATTGGAGGAAGGGAACCTCCTAAAAATCAAACTCTCTCCCCACACAGGTCTTAATCAATGAAGATAGTTTTAATACTGGTCATAATAAAACATAATTACAATCTCAAAAAAAAAACTGTTTAGCTCCTAATAAAAAAAGTATAGTCAATAATTATAACTAATTTGACCATTACACTAGAGGTCTGATCAGCCAGGAGAATTCAAATAATTAAATACTTCAATCCAGACACCACCTGGCAGGCACAGGTTAAGTGAGTAATTAAAACTGTTTAGTGAAATAGCAAAAAAAAAAAAAAAAAAACACACACATATATATATATATATATATATACTGTATGTATATAATATATATGTGTGTGTGTGTATAATATATAAGGATGGGGAACCGTGATGGACAGCCGACACATCCAGGACACTAGATGGCGTCTTCCCTGCAGCATGGAGTTGCCCCAGATTCCCTCAGGGCACCATGGGAGATGGAGTCCGGCTTCACAGCCCTGCTGGGTACCGTGGGTGCCATCGTGTGACGCTGCAGGGCGATGCAGGGATTCTTATTTTCCCTATAGCCCAGGAGTACTTCCAAATCACGGGGATGGAAGAACAGAAGTACTTCTGGGCTGAAGAAAAATGTAGTTCTCCATCTAACCCGAAAGTGCTGACAAGTCACGTGAACAGAAGAGGAGAAGCACTTCCGGGTCAAGGACTATTTAAAGGACTGGTCGAGACCCAGCAGGGAGAGCTGGAGTTGTGACAGTAGTGTGATGGAGCTGCTGGGAGGAGAGGAGGATATTTATTGAGATTATTGATTTGTTCATTGTGGTGGTTTCTAGCACAATATTGGGGAAAAAAGAAAATAATATTTTTTCCTGGTGCTTTTACCTGTTGTCTGGGGCGTTTGTCTGTGGGGTTTGAGGAGTGACAGCGCCCTCTAGTGTCACAATATATATGTTAAACAAGTGTAACAGTAAAAGAAAACTGTGAACAACTACACAAAACACATTAAATACTACACAAAAGACCACTCAGAAAAAGTGCGACCCACAAAGCCAGGCTGCCAGGTGGATGGATGCAAAACCCAAATTGCTACATCGAGTGTCACCCGGGCTAATCAAACAACCCCCATACAACATTTAAACTAAACATTTGGTCAGCAGAAAACCCAATAAAACTCTTAAAAGTTTAATTAACCCAGTAGCACTGCTACACAATGCAACACAAACAGTAATCAAAGAAGTAAACCCCAAATAAACTGTAGAAAAACTGTAATCTGTGCTCTCTGTCTTACCCTATCAAGCCACTTTTGAGTCGGGTTCAAATACACAATGGGTTGCCCAACCAACATTTATTTGGTCTCAGACAAGGAACCACAGTTCAGCTTGAAGAAAATGAAGACACATCAGTTGAAGTCAGACGTTTCCATTCACTTAGGTTGAAATCTTTAAAACTCAAGGCCTCCACAGATTTTATACTAACAAACTATAAAGTTGGCATATGGTTTAAGACATAGACTTTGTGCAGGGCAAAAGTAACTTTCTCCAACAAGGTTGACAGACATTTCACTTTTTATGGACTATATCACAATTCTAGTGTGTAACAAGTTTTTATACACTTCATTAAATTTTGGCAGCATTGCCTTTAAATTGTTTAACTTGAGCCAAACATTTTGGGTCATCTTCCACACCCTTCTTACAATAATTTGCTGGAATGTTGGCCCATTCCTCCAGACAGAACTGGTGTAACTGGGACAGGTTCATAGACCTCCTTGCTTGCATATACTTTTTCAGTTCTGCCCACTAATGTTCAATCAGATTGAGGTCAGAGCTGTGTGATGGCCACTCCAATACCTTGACCTTGTTGTCCTTAAGCCATTTTGCCACAACTTTGGAGGTCTGCTTGGGGTCATTGTCCATTTGGAAGGCCCATTTGTGACTGAGTTTCGACTTCCTCGCTTTAGCTCTTTGAGATGCTGCTGCAGTACATTTCCATAATTTTCCTTCCTCATGATACTATCTGAGGTCCCTCCTCTAGCTAAGCAACCCCAACAACATGATGCTCCCACCGCCATTCTAGATGGTTGGAATGGTGTTCTTTGGCCTCAGCCTTTCCCCTCCAAACATAACGATGGTCATTATGGCCAAACAGTTTGATCTTGGATTCATCAGAGCAAGAGGACATTTCTCCAGAAGGTAAGATCTTTGTCCCCATGTACCATTGCAAACGCAGGCTGGCTTTTTGATGGCAGCTTTGGAGCAGCGATTTCTTCCTTGTTGAGCAGCCATTGAGGTTATGTTGATATCGGACTCGTTTACTGTGGATAGAGATACTTGTCTACCTGTCTCCTGTTGCAGTACAACTAGACAATCTTGACTAAAGAGTGAGACCCCTATTTTGATAGAAAGCGCAATAAGACTGTTTGGACAGTGCAAATTTACAGAAATGCCACGTACAGCAGAAGACAATCATATCAAGATACAGAGAGAGGTTTACTCCTTTTTTTGATAGCACACACAAATAATTTGTAGAAATTAACCATTGAGAGAGAAAAATAAAAGGCAAAACATACACAAATGTAGAATCAGAAACCGTAGTTCATCTGGTTGTGAGTTGCTGAAGGCTAAAGGTTTATACACACAATAAGATTGCCAGATCACTCCACTTAATCTATTTACTCCAAAAAGAAAAAAAAATGCAGTGCCACAGAGATACTTTGATTTCACACCAGACTGAATAACAGAACCTGAGGAGGTGTTAGTCACTTGGGACACACACATTCTAAGAGAAATGGAAAAGCAGATGTTACAGATGCAAGGAAACTGGACAATTATTAAGGAAAGACATGCTGATGGAGTATGGCTAGTGGAGGTGTCAGACCCAGGTGACAACTTGGTCTTAAGAATGAAGAAGCAAAAAACATAACAGAATACCAACAGATGCAATCTAAGATATGCCATATGTGGATTAAAATGACATCAGTGGTATTGGTACCAACAGTTCTCCTTCAAAGAAACTAAGTGGTCGTCTTGACATCCCAACAACTGCCATCTTTACATTATTAAGAGGCTTGGGGGAATGTGTGTCATAAATGGTGGTGACAACTGTCCAGTCTGCCTTCCTGTTCACCCACTGCACAACAGACTTCCAGCACGATACCAGCACTTGCCAACTACAGAAATGTTCAGTTAACTTGAACTTCCTAGGCTGAGATGAGTCCGAGTACAGGAAAGTTGTGGAGGACTTTGACTTGTGGTGCAGGGACAACAACCAGCAACTCAACATCAGCAAGACAAAAGAGCTGGTGACAATCTTTCAGCATGCCAAGGAGCCTCCGAGGCCTGTCAACCATCCAGGGGGAGGATGTGGAAGTGGTGTAGAGCTACAAGTACCTGGGGGTTCACATAAACAACAAACTGGACTGGTCTGACAATGCAGTGGCACTGGACAAGAAGGAACAGAGAAGACTGGACCTGCTAAGGAGACTCAGGTTTTTTGATGTGTGCAGCAAGCTGCTGGAAATGTTCTACCAGTCCATAGTAGCCAGTGTGGTTGTTCTACACTGTGGTCTTCTGGGGAAGAAACCTGAGCTCAAAAGAAGCACAATTCCTGAAAAAAACTTATCAGGAAAGCCTGCAATCATTGGACACACTGGAAGCCGCTGTGAAAAGGAGGATGGTGGCAAAATTGGACACCATCATGAAAAATCCCCTCCAGGAGGCGCTGTATTGGAGCACTTTTAGTCACAGGCTCATTCAACCACAGTGTGCTCCTCTGGGGGTCTATTCTGTCCATTGTGATCAGTCAGTTCAATGCTGCCACCCGATGTACTCATTAAGCTTATTTTTATTTATATACTAGGGGGCTTCACCCGCTGCTCACTTTGCTCGCCAACTCCCCGGCCTGCGCTACGTGCCAGCCACTACACATCTCTGCCGCCTGCGTATGTGGATTTCACTTTCACCAAACAACAAATCTTTTAAATTTCGTGGACAGGCCTCTTCATTGAGAAGAAACACTACTTTTCCCTGAAGGCAACACGAATTAGACGATCTACAAGTCTCCGACTTTAACTTTTATTCTGACCAGTATATTTGATCTCTTTTCACTATTCTGTTCTGTCACAGAGTAATAATTTCCGTTTGATTGCGCTAATGCGATCTTTACTATAATTTTTTTGAGACTTTCGAATTTTCGTACTTTCATTATCTCTAACCTGCTCTGCATGTGTATCGTGCCAACGTTTTTTCTACTCTTTTGTCTTTTATTCCCGGCCCTGCGCGTGATTAAATCTCTTGGCACTAAGTTTTGTCTTGCCTGACTTGAAAGTATCTCTCTGAAAAAGTCAAGTCTCGTCTCAGTATTAAAAGTCTTGTCTCATCCCAGGAATTGTTTTTATATAATAGAGAGATTTACTTATGAATTGATTGGTTGATTAGCTGTATAATCTGTCCTGTGAGTCTGTATCCTTGATTTTTTATGTTTCTGCTGCTGTTTGCATTTGAATTTCCCAATGGGATTAATAAAGTTTATCTCATCTAATTATCTAATTTAATCTTAATGTTTACAGAAGTACAAGAGAACTGTCAAGAATAGTGAATGATGGTCACTTCTGTTTTCATAGTTTGAAGAGATTGACCCCATAAAGAAACCCCCTCTGACTGGAGCTCGTAGGAAGTACAGTAAGTTGGAGGGTAAAGAAGGAAGGAAGCTGTCAAACCTAACCCTCCTAACTACTCAAGTTGATGAGTACCTTCATGTGGTGGGCTTTTATTGTGTTTACTATGTGTAATTCAGGCTAAATCACCTTAATAGTATGAAGAGTATTTGAAAAATTAATTAATCTTGTCTCAGCATCTCCCATGATCTGAAGGTGCCCACTTCCTGCAACATGGTAGGTGATGGTGGTAACAGTAGTGCCAAATCATCAGATTAAGACCACCAATGTGATAGCTTTACACATGGACAATGTTACTGACCTCACCAAAATGGAACAGATAAGACTACGTGTGCTCACCTTGAGCAAGAAGGAAAGAGGACAAGGTACGGTCCAGTGGCCAATGGAGGAGAAATAGGATGTCATGTGCTACTACTTCTACACAACAGATCTTGAGTTGCCAACTAAAGGATATGCCAGGCAGGCATATACAATTCTGCAATCCAGCAACATAACTTTGATTTCTAAAATGGGAGAAGATAGATGAGGCAAGTTTAAGATTTCTGATTTGAATAATTAAAGGAAGACCAAACTATACATTGGTAAGTAATTTTGTTTTTAAGAAGGTATTGTATTGCATGAAAAAGCTAAGACCCGAAAACAATAAGACCTGGAATGAAGTAGCCAAAATTTGAATATAAAGAGGAAGTAGGCATATTTGAAAGCAAATCTGAAAATAAATGCCCAAGTATTGAGAAGTCAAGCAAAATGACACTTTTTATTGGCTAATTGATAAGACTGCAAAATGCACTGCCTGGAGAAGGGGCCTGAGTTGCCTCGAAAGCTTGCATATTGTAATCTTTTTAGTTAGCCAATTAAAGGTGTCATTTTGCTTGACCTTCTATCACATCCATAAAGGCTAACATGGTACAGCACCCTCGTACTATGGCCAAGTACAAAGTGGACACATTTGGAAAGTGATCATTACCCTGATATCTAGTTATTGAATAGTGAAATCCGAGGGGTTTAGAGAAGCTAAGGGAGGTGGTGGAGGTACAGCAGAGCAAAAGTCCAACCAAAATCAAAAATGAAGACTGACCTAATGGTCCAAGAGGAAGAGGAGGAGGAGGAGCAACCAGAATCAGAAACATCAAACAGATACTCACTACTGTCAGCCCAACTCAATACAAGGACTACTCAAAGAAATTAATTTCTCAAGCAAAAGTGTGGCATTAATCAAAGTCCACAAAGTCTACATGGAAGGAATTAATAATGGTGTGCCACAGGAGCACAAAAACTGGAGTTAATAATGACAAAACAAAAAAAAAAAAAAAAACCCTCAAAATCCTAGCAAGATGTTAAGGAGATGTGAAAGGAAGCAAAGTGAAAAGGTATGGAACAGATATTCATAAAAAAAATTATGCTCAGTGGGGATGCTTTGGTAGTAACTTCACCACCAGACAAACAATAAGCTGAAATGTTTGGGAAAATATCTACAAAGACGCTCAAGAACAGTCAAGCAGTGATATGGATAACAGTCTACAGGTAGAGCCAGAAAACATCCAAATGTAAGAAATGAAATGACGTTATGAAACAGCAAAAGATCGAGAAAACAAACTGCTAATTGGAAGAACGCATCTCAAGCCACTGCTCCCAACACCCCTGCACCAAGATATGGATTTCACATTGGTACTCAAAATCAACATCACGTCTACATCATCACTGACATCTTATTTGTATTTTAGAACATTAGAACAGTCTAGATGAGAACAGGCCATTCAGCCCAACAAAGCTCACCAGTTCTATCCACTTAATTCTTCTAAAAAAACATCAAGTCGAGTTTTGAAACGAGCGAGGTCTTGCAATACGAGTAGTACGTATACGATTTGCCTGCTGAGCGTCACATGATCACAACTGAGCTGATGGTTCTTCTCTCTCTCGCTGTAGGATCGTGGGTAATCATCTCCCATTCTCGGTCTCAGTTGGTGTTCCTCACTCACATAGTCAACATCCGTATGAACGTACACTGTTTACTACAACATTGCGACCACGTGTGTGTGTTGTAACGTGTGAGTCCCTGTCTTGCACCCCAAAACACGAGGCCGAGTCTCAGTACTTTAGCAACACCAACTTTATTCAGCTTGAAACAGGAACAGCAGGGTTATTTATTGTAGCGGGATCTGCCACTCTCCTATACACAGACACAGCAGTCAGGCAGGGTCATGGCCAGGTTAGTGGCCAATTAATACTGTGCCCTTGCATTTATAATGTTCCTTGCATCACCCATCAACAGTAGGCGCTTATAGCTTGACCACGATCTTTTCTGATTCGCTTTCACGGCGAACTGCTACAGCACTGGGAGCCTGCGGTTGCTTCGGGACGCTCTTCTGCGTGTCGTCCCATTGGGTTGAATCCCAAAAGAGTTTAGGAACCTCACAGTGAGTAAAGCATTTTTTTTAGTTTGTGTCCAAGTGTAGTGACTCTTCTTGGATAACTGTCATTAAAGTCGCAAAAAAAGAAGATTCCAGTGAGCCACAAGTAGCAGTGATTCCATTAGTTAGAGTAAAAGTCGTCCTACACAATAACCCTCCTCCTCTCTCTCATCTTCCTCATACCAGCCACAATTATTTTCAAAGGTAAAGTGCAGGTTAATTTATTTTATGTAGTTTTACTTTTTCTATTTTGTACTAGCAGGAGTACCTGGCATTGCCCCAGAATCTATAACCGGTGAATTTCCCAAATGAAAGAAACAGAACATAGAAATAGAACAAACAGTTTTCTGATTCACATTTTATTGTAATAGGTAATATAAGTGCTCATTCCAGAGCTGCTGGATACACTATATTTTTTGTTCTCCCTTGTGGTGAGAAAATGAACAAATTCTGAGGATTGCCCATTGTAGAACATGCCATGTAGAGTTGGCCCTGTGAAAAGCATGGATTTTCAAAATTGATACCTGCAACTTGCAGTGATTGTCGTTAAGCTTTATTAATTGACATAGCAAAAGCCAAATGAACAGGAAATTTGAGCAGTTTGAAATCAAAGGGTAAATCATTCCTAATCAGCGGTATTTTTGGTATGAAAACATCTTTACGTCTTGCGCAATTTGTCATAATAGTTACTTCAATAATATTTGGATAGAGAGTCTTGACACAAAGCCGAGTGGTATTACATGGTAAGGAGCGTCTGTGCTGAACCGTGCTGCCATCTAACGGACGTTGACAATGGTAACTACAGAGAGAAGTGACATACAACCGCTGCTGCGTGTGTGGAAAATGGCGGGGGAAGGATGCTGTCTTTTTAAGGCGAGTCTTTGTTGAAACGTGCTGTCATATAATGGACGTTGGCGAATGAAATACAGCACTATCAGTGCATGTGGGGGTGTGACTCGCGGAAACACAGGTGTGTCAGGTGGTCACACACACTGGGTCGTTCACGTTTTACATCCATACAGCATTTCCCCTTCACCCGATCAAAGCCGCTAGATGGCGCCGCCGCGATGATAAGTACGGGGACGTGTGTCGAAGGTTGTGTCAGTGAAAATGTGCCCTGCGCTTCACCACGAACATTTTTCCCAAACAAACATACCCCATGATCTCCTCCTGGTCACAAAGGAGCCCTATCCCCAGTTTGGCGGCGATCGGACGCCCGGTGCAGATTTGTATGGCGGACAAACAAACAAACATCGACTCTGCTTTATATATTAGATTAATAATTTTTATATGAATAGTTTTGGGTTGTGGAACGAATCATCTGAGTTTCCATTATTTCTTATGGGGAAATTCTCTTTGATATACAAGTGCTTTGGATTACAAGTACATTTCCGGAACGAATTATGCTCGCAATCCACGGTTCCACTGTAACATCCATCCATCCATTATCCAACCCGTTATATCCTAACTACAGGGTCACGGGGGTCTGCTGGAGCCAATCCCAGCCAACACAGGGTGCAAGGCAGGCAACAAACCCCGGGCAGGGCACCAGCCCACCGCAGGGCGCGCA
The DNA here is from genome assembly GCA_026402145.1 of Polypterus bichir lapradei. Taxonomy (NCBI): domain Eukaryota; kingdom Metazoa; phylum Chordata; class Cladistia; order Polypteriformes; family Polypteridae; genus Polypterus; species Polypterus bichir. Next base: position 226,240,891 of record JANRMT010062791.1, read on the forward strand.
CACACACACCAAGCACACACTAGGGACAATTTAGAATTGCCAATGCACCTAACCTGCATGTCTGTGGGAGGAAACTGGAGTATCCAGAGGAAACCCATTCAGACACAGAGAGAACATGCAAACTCCATGCAGGGAAGACCCAGGAAGCGAACCCGGGTCACCTAACTGCAAGGCTGCAGCACAACCCACTGCGCCACCATGCCGCCGTCCACTGTAACATGATAGTTATAATTTGTCACTAACCCTCACCTATTCTGTTTCTCTTCTCATTACTCAAATGTGGCACTTGGTGCCATGGCCCACCTGCCAAATTGTTTGCCTGCCTAAGGTAAAGTCATCTCTGATGGAGGATCACAGGAATCGTCGAGTAGAGGGGTCCTTTCATCAGATTGGCTGGCCCAGCGCTGACCAAGCTGAGGAATGGCAAATAGGGGGAGGCAGCTTGATGGCTGAGGTCTCCAGGACTTTAAACGAATCCAAATCGTATTATGTGAATCATCTACTGTTGAATTCTGCTCCGTACTTGTAGTATTTTTATTTTACTATTATATTACATTGAGGATTACATGTGTTCTCTTCTGTGTATTGTATTGTATTGAGCCCCTTCTTTTTGACGCCCACTGCACGTCCAACCTACTTGGAAAGAAGTCTGTCTTTGAACTGCCTTTCCCAAGGTTTCTCCCATTTTTTCCCTACAAGGGTTTTTTGGGAGTTTTTCCTTGTCTTCTTAGAGAGTCAAGGCTGGGGGGCTGTCAAAAGGCAGGGCCTGGCAAAGCCCATTGCGGCACTTCTTGTGTGCTTTTGGGCTATAAAAAAATAAATTGTATTGTTGCCTTTCATAGTTTGAATGACTTTGTTCCATATTGATGGCACTGTTTCTTTCCTTGAAAATATGTTTTTGGTTGTTTTAAATTATTTTTGTATACAAAGTGTATTGGTTATTTTGTGTTTTTGTTTTTATTATTCAAGTCTCTGGCTTTTGTAAATTAAATACTAGCCATCCCCCGGCTGCGCCCACATATTAGTTGAAGAGGAAAGTAAGAAGGGTCCTGCCCGACTCCCCACTCCTGACGTCACCCTTCCTCCTCTCCTCAGCCTGCAGCCTCTGTCTCGGATCAGTGCAAATAAATCAGGACCGCAAGTGAACTATGATACATAGCGTGATGAGACAAGTTGCAAAATCAACTGGAATGTTCAAGCAAATTATAGAAAATCCAATCTAAAACTGTTAAGTAGTTCTCTCGTGAAAAGTGGACAGACATACAGACGTTGGATTTTACATATATAGAGATTATATTTTCTGCACAGCTTTTCATGATATGTGCAGTTATTTTCATTTAGTTATGATTCCATCCTTGCTCTCCTAATTCCTTAGCTATTTCTTTTTATTGACAGTAAGCCATTATTTGGGAATAGGTTGTATTTTTAGTGCAGTCAACTTTTAAGCAGGACTCATTTTTGAATGTATTTAGTGAGCAGCATCAGCCTGAAAATGACGAGTACCAGAGGAGAATCATTTGCCACAGGCAGAACTCCAATATGGCATCTCTTTACATTCCTTAAAGGAGCCACTGATGGTGGATTGTTTGCAATAATCATAACACTTATAGGGCTTCTCTCTAGCGTGAGTTTTTGTGTGAATCTGTAGCAAGTCATTGTAAGCAAGTACTCTGTTGCTTTCAGGTCAACAAGATGGTTTCCCAAACATAACTTGCCGTGCTTACTGTCAAAATGGCATTGGGGTGAAGTGAGGTCTGCGCCTGGTGGGTGCATTTTAAATAAATAATTGCAGCTCTCGCGTCTTTTTGTGGGGAAGTGGTAGTGTGGTGAGATCGGTTCCCGTACACGATGCGGGAAAAGACAGCCCTGCACTCAGAACATACATGCAGGATCAGCAAAAACCCTAATTGGCACCAGGAGCTGCTGATTGCACCTCTCGTGCCACATCCCTGTTGTAAAAGGTAACGAGCGAGTGCAAGAGGGAAGAAAAGCAGATCAGAGGGTTGAGGAGGACTGGCCAGTGACTGAGAGAGAGAGAGACTCAAGGGACACGAAAGAGGTTAAAAGGAAAAGGAAGACAGAGAGGCAGAGATGGAGAGTGAGAGCACCTAAGCTGAATGGAGTGAGGCAGGTGGTCAGGAGTGAGCCTCAAGGCCGTGGGAGCTGGAGGTTGTAAAAGGGGCGCTTTCTTGGGAGTAGGAGCAGCTCAATTGACGGCATCTCCCCACAAGGGCCAAAGGTGAGCGGTGGGAGAAGCGTATGGGGCTCAACGGAGTGCCCTGCATACGGCGGTAGAAGGGCGGCAGGGAACAGAACCCCGACATGAAGTTGGAGTGCACCTGTCGGCGGGCGTCTCCTTCTTCTGCACTGGAGGAGATGCCAGGTTTAAAGGGAAGCATTGGGGCTTTCTCACTGTTTTTATGGATTGTCTCTGGTTTTTAACCTCGTCGTTTTTAACTGATTATTTATTGAGCTGTTTTTTTAACCTCCACCAGCACCTTTAAGTTTTTGGATTATTTATTTATTGAACATTCGATGCACTGTACTTTGGGAAACAGTTCATTTGATTGTTTTTAATAAAAGCACAGTTCACTTTTGCACCTAACCCTTGCAATGTGTTGTGTGTTTTGTCCTCATCTGGTCATGACTGTCAATGGTGTCGATTTCAAGAGGCTCCCGAAACAAGAGTGGGAGCATGGTGCCGACCCACACCATCATAGGCATAACTGGCAAGACAGCTGAAAAAAAGTGTGCTGAGACAAAAGTGCAGAGCTAGTAAACTTCCCTTCGCGAATCATTTCCCATTACACCTAGAATCTCATTTATGATACAAAAGCCTGCCATGATTTATGATAGTATTACTGAAAAGAGTTATTTACTGGAAGGTAACTTAAATAATAAAAAAACAATATAAATGAAATAAAGAAAACATGGCCAATTAAAAAATGGGAGAACAAACACAACACAATTAAAAATTAAAAACAAAAAACCATCTAAAGAACTGGTCGCTGTACTGTGCAGTTTTTAGTGTGCCACAAACAAACCTTGCAAAACAAAGTGTATAACAAGGGGAAGCAACAACATACACAAATGGCGAGACCATACAAAGTCAGTTATAGAGTAAACGTACCGTGCAATTTATAGTCACATTGTGTGCAATTCCTTGCAAAAACTGTGAAAGTGGCACCCATCCATATATCAGTTGCAGGTGGCAATTAAGCACGACATAGCTGGGTTTCAACAATTTTGCCTCAGGAGGGGAGAGTATTGTAACAAGCACCAAGATGGAAGAGACACAGACAGACAGGCACCACAAGCAGTCTGAGCTCTCAGATGAACATCCATAATTATTGTTTTACTTTAAAACAGAACAGGAAATTTGCAGGTCAATGTAAACTACCCCACTGTCAAGGCCATGGGGGATGCCAATAAAACACCAATTGCGCAAACAAGCACCTGGTCGAGTTGCATCTCACCTTTGCTGTGTCTTTATGCTCACTCAGAATGATTCCAGACATACCCCACTGCAGAACTGCTGACCTGAGGAAAACTCCTTGTGGTCCTCTCTCTCCTGCACATAAATCCTCAGCGCTCCTGACTCTATCCTCTTTGGCTGCTTTACTGCCAACAATCTCAGCTAATTTCTCTATCCACCCTGTAGGTTCTCCTCAAGCAGTCTGCTCCATGAATTTGTTTCCTGCCACTACAAATGCTGGACTGCCCGGTAATCACTGTGCTCCTGTTTAAAGCACCAGCACTGCAGACTGCACAGGCCCGGGATGACTGTGGAAGAGACAGGTTGCTTCTAGTGAGTTTGTTGTCAAATCAGGAACCTGGCTTCATTTTTGTAAGTGCCATTCCCCACAGTAAACTCTAGAGGCACCTGCCATGCAACAACTGGTTCTGTCTGCTGCGGTATCCACAACCTTTTCAAAAGCAGCAGCCACAATACTTGCTAATATCATTCTGTCCTGTAGGTGCAACTTTTATGATTTGTGCAACTGTCCACCAAAGAAAATTCCTGTTTAGTTTCTACCCAGAGACTGTCCAAGATGGAAAAAGTAAACCAATATCTGTGGACGTATTTGCCCAATCATGATGTTATGTTGTACTACTACTGTTAAATTAATGACAATGGCTCAGTGTAGCACTTTTTCTAATGCTTCCTTTTGTAATTTCTAAGGTGTTATGGTGATTGGCAGGGGGGTGCAGATGGGCCTGGAAGTTCCCTTTTCTGTTCAATGTGGATTCTTGTATGTTTATGAAGACCACGCTTGTCAGAGAATCGCTTGCCACATTCAGAACAGCAGTATGGTTTCTCTCCAGTATGAACTCTTGTGTGGGTCTGAAGATCACTCTTCTTGTAGAACTGTTTGCCACAGTGAGAACAGTGATAAGGCTTCTGGCCTGTGTGAATTTTTTTGTGCATATTACAACTGCTGCTGTCAGAGAATCGTTTGCCACAGACAGGGCAGCAATATGGCTTCTCTCCACTATGAATTCTAGTGTGGGTGTGAAAATATCCCATTTGGGAGAACTGTTTCCCACATTCAGAACAGTGATATGGCTTATCTTCACTGTGAATTCTTTTGTGGATCTGAAGATTGCTGTTCCTTGAGAATTGCTTGCCACATTCAGAACAGCAATATGGCTTTACCCCAGTGTGAATTCTTGCGTGGCTCTGAAGATTGCTCTTGTTGGTGAATTGTTGGCCACATTCAGAACAGCAATACGGCTTCTCTCCAGTGTGAATGCGTTTGTGAATCTGTAGCATGCTACTGTGAGCAAATACTTTGCCACATTCAGAACAGGAATAAGGCTTCTCGCCAGTGTGGATTCTTGTGTGTTTCTGAAGACTGTAGTTGGTAGAGAATGGTTTTCCACATTCAGAACAGCAAAATGGCTTCTCTCCTGTATGAATTTTTTTGTGGGCTTGAAGATTGCTATTCCGTGAAAACTGTTTGCCACATACAGGACACCAATATGGTTTTTCTCCTGTATGAATTCGTCTGTGGTTCTGAAGGGAGCTAATTTGTGAGAAACGTTTCCCACAGTCAGAACAGCAATATGGCTTCTCTCCAGTATGGATTCTCGTGTGGCTCTGAAGGTCACTGTTTTTGCAAAATTGTTTGCCACATACAGAACAGCAATATGGCTTCTGGCCTGTGTGAATCCTTATATGCCTCTTAAGACTGCTACTGTCAGAGAATCCTTTGCTACAATGAGAACAAGAAAATGGCTTCTCTCCAGTGTGAATCCTTGTGTGGGTTTTAAAATTGGCAATCTGTGCAAATTGTTTCCCACAATCAGAACATGAATATGGCTTCTCTCCACTCTGAATTCTTCTGTGTCGCTGCAGACTGCTATTGCTAGAGAATAATTTGCCACATCCAGAACAGTATGGCCTCTGTATTTTATCACTCCTCTTTTGTTTGGTCATAGATTTTTGTTCAGCTATGTTCAGCTGATCTTCACAAGAATACAGAGCTGCTGAACTACATGACGAAGTCAGTATCAGAACATCTGATCCTACTATGAAGTTGTTCATTTCTTCATTTTTCTGGGGCTTACAGTGAGCAGAGGTCTGGGTAAATAAAGTCGAAGAGACTGTACCACTGTGTTGTAAATCTGCAAAAATATATAAGTTACAAATTCAGGTAAACAAATTCTGAAACAGACTATGATTTAGTGTGAAACAGTTTAGCACAATTCACAATAAAGATAGTGTTTTCACTTGATTCATGAATCACTTTTTATATACAGATAAAAACTGGTCTGACCTGACAAGGTAAATGTAATGAAATTAACTTTTAAAATAGGACACAATAAAAAATTGCAATAACACAAGAAAAATGATTTTAGCTTTAAAACACAACCCCTAGTTCCCATTAGTTTTTTGGTAACTGATCACAGTCTATGTGGTGCTTAAATGTTCTCCAAAAGCCCCGTGGTTTGGGTTCAGTTTTGGTGATTTGTTTTTTATTTAATCCCTCTGCTCCTAAACAAACTTAGCTTGAGTTAGTTGGTGGCTGTAACTTGATGTGGTATGAGGGAGTATAGGCATGACATGAGCAAGACACACATGTTCAGGATTGGTTCCTGCCTTGTGCTTGACATCACTGGGATAGGCCCCAGAACGTGAAAAGAACTGAACTGAGTTCAAAAGCAAATGAGTGGACACACTGAAATTACATTATGTCCAAGACATAACGAAGCAGAAGAACAAAGTAGTATATGAGAAGGCTGTCTAACTTTGGTTTCCTACATAACAATTCCCCACTATACTGCATAAGAACTCAGTTTCTTAATACACTTTTACTTAAAAGACAAACACTAAAAGTTCATGAAAAAAACAACTTCAACAGTAATAGAAAACGTTGACATCAGAGAATTAAAACACAAAAACACCATAATAAAAACATGTTCATGTTGAAAAAAGTAAGCACTCACCATCTTCCAAACCAGAATAAAACCATTAAGAAAATGGGGGGAAATATACCAAAATATCAAAAGGACAGAGAAAACAGCACTGTTAAAATCAATGTACAAAAGGTGGCAAAATCAGAAAATCTTAAACTTGAGCTATCTGCCCCCTGAAATGTATCACCCAGTGGCCAAGGTCATCTGTATCTCACTTTTCATCAAGTAAGTGTGAAGCTGAGCTGAGGAACTGTTCAGACAAGTTTACTGGGGCCACTCCTGATATCACGCTTCCCCCACCCCTTAACCGGCAGCCTCTGTCTCGGATTAGCATGAATATATCACTCCTGCAAGCGAACTACGATTCTTAGCGTGATGAGAGAAGTCGCAAAATCAAGCAGAATGTTCAAGCAAATTATAGAAAAAAAACCTGATCTAAATCCATTAAGTACTTCTCTTGTGAAAAGCAGAAAGACAGACAGATGTTGGATTTTATTTATATAGAGATATAAACTTGTGACAGAAATCTCAGTCTGCACTCAGTCAACAGTGCTACACAAAAATGAACTGCATATTGACCATCATACTAAATATGAATTGAATGTGTCATGTCATTACATTTCAGTGTTAACAATTTAAATAATCAAAATGAACATAAAACACAAACAATAATTAAGACACCATACAGTTGAACTGCAGGTTTCTCAGTCTGTTAACATCTTTAAGCGGAAATATATTTTTTGATAAAACAGTGTCTTAATGAACTCACCCTTAGATGAGCAAACAAAGAAACTAATGCGGGTCTGTTGTGTCTCAGCCACAAGAGAAAATTATAGCCGTTTAGGAAAAAGCACCTAATATATTTTCACATAGATCTAAACCAATACAGGTCCGTAAGTGTCCAGTATCATTGGGACAAGAGTAATGCTCAGTGGCACCAGTCCTTTACTGGGTGGGTCGAAATACTGTATACACGCAAATGCAAGCCTATGCGATTTTTTTTTTCTGCTTTTATTTTTTGGCTTGGTGGTTTAGTTTTAGGTCCAAGATAAAGATTTTTTTGCCAAACCAAGGCAACATGCAATTTCTTCTCTTTGTGAAAAAGAAAAGGAATCTGTGCCTAATATTACCTTGTATGACCCAAGAAAGTAGCACTGCTGTTAGAAAAGATGGAGGCTAGGCTGGTCAATGAAATGTCCGAATGGAGTGCATCTCTGACATGTCGTTTCACCAGTCACAGAAGTGTGTCACTCTGTTATAGGATTATGAGTATTACCAGTTAAAGATGTTTTATTATGTAATACACACCTCAAGTAACAACCTCCTTTGTGTGCTTTAATACTTACAATTGGACTGAATTTGTGCTTGGATTTCTATTTTCCATAATACTGGCTAACTGTGGCAACATGGTATCTTTAGCATTTTAGGGAAATCAACTTAATAAATAAACCTTAGATAAATTGATTTCTTTATTCTGAATGATTACTATGAGTATCTTTTAACATTTCAGTTTATAATGTATAATTTAAAACAGACCAGCATTGCTAAGTTCAGTGAAAGGGTGAGGGTGAGGGTGAGGGTGAGGGTGGGGGTGGGGGTGGGGGCGTCCTTCCCTTCTGGTTAAACACATAAAACTTTGTTGATTTTTACATCTTAGCTCTTACCTTCTCCTGAATACCTTGAACAAAATGCCTTCTCAGAATCCAAGATTTCGGTCTTCACCTGGACAGAATGACTCAGTGGGAAACTGGGTCCACCTTTTGTGCAGTCTGTCCCAGTCACTTCCTCATCTAAACGGACAGACTGAGTAGCAGTCTCTGGTTTAAAGTCCTCTGCCTTGATATGGTTTACAGTTTCATTGTTTTGCTGGTCGGTAGCCTTATAGGTTTGCTGAGACTCTTCTTTAATAACTACTTGCTCCCATTTACAATCCTCTTCTTCCTCAGTGCCATAAATCATCATCTGATGTTGCACAGATTCCCACTTACAGTCTTCTTCCTTAACGGCCACATTTATTTTGTTCTCCATGGCATATCTGGAGAGAAGACTTCTGTATATTGCGAGATTCCCTCCCTTCCTTGTTGTATTATGCAGGGGGTGCTTACACTTTAATGCTGTAGTCTCCTTGGCAGCCCACCCCAAGTAGCCCATAGAGAGAATATATGAGTCAAAAGACACTGAATAAGTAAGTGTTTACTGAAAATAGCCAGCATGTCCAGTTATCAACAATAAATGGAAACCAATGACAAGCAGTAGCAGACCTAGTCTTTGCTCTTGTGCCCAACAAGTCTGGAGGATCTTGTACCTTGACAGACTCTGCACTTCTACTACTACTGCTACTACAACACTTGGAGCTCTGTCAGTCTGCATAATACAAAATATATGCATAAGTTGTTTTCTTCACTCCAGATGGCTAATAGAGTCAGTTATGGGATGTCTGCTGAGCGGTTTATTGATAGGGGCTTCATGAGCAGGGCCTCTACTCCACTTTCTTTACGTGTGCCTTCAAGTCCAAAGCACACCTCCACAACAGTAGCCACAGTATCTCTGAGGTGACAATGCCACTGAGCACAGTACCTCAAACATCACTTGTTATTATTCATCTCTGCTGGGGTCACTTCTTCATGTTTATATTCTTATTTGTAGAAGATCTCAGACAGCTACTCTTTTTAACTGTAAACAAAACAGAGCAGAATATATTCAAAGTGGCACGAAACAAACAGAACACATTTTACAACAACATTTATTTATATAGCACATTTTCATACAAACAATGTAGCTCAAAGTGCTTTACATGATGAAGAAAAGAGAAATAAAAGACAAAGTAAGAATTAAAATAAGACAACACTAATTAACATAGAATTAGAGTAAGGTCCGATTTTAGTCACGTTATCGCCATTTCTTCAATGTTCTTTACTGAGGGCTCTTAACATAATCGAACAGATTTTGCCTGGACTTTCTCCACAGCTTTTACACCCCTGTATTTAGAATCTGAAGAAGCTGAAAATAATGATCAAAAACAAAAGTCAAACAAAATCCTGACATGTTCTTTCTATGTTAAGTTTTTGAAAGCTGTCAAACTGAAAACCAAGGACTACTTAAGATAACACAGGCCTGTCAGATATTTTCACTTTTAATGACACCCTGCTCCAGTGTTGTTCCTGCCATGCGCGTGGTGCTTGCTGGGACAGGCTCCAGCTGTCCCACGACCCTGAGCTGAAATGGCAGATTATGAAAATGTGACATTTCACATTGCTTCTATTTTTTGGTATAAATTGATTCTATGTTCTATGCAGTACATAATCAAATCTATGCCACTTCTCACTAGTTTAATTCTTTAAAAGTTTGCTGTATTTGTACATACTGTGTGTCTTTTGTAATAAATGGATTAGCTCTCTGGAGCCTTTCGACAGTGAACTGGATGATGCCTGTATGAAAAAGGATAATCAAATGGAATAAGCACATCAGAACGTTATTGTGCCTCAACAGCTCTGATGCTTCTGTATTCTCAGTTGTCTCAGTAACTACAGTCCGTAAAGGTCTCTTTCTTTCTTAAGCAAGTGTATTAAAATACCAGTCACTCATCATATCTGTGTTTTAGGATCAATGAAGAAATTGCAAAAGTAAGTGTGTTAATAACAATTAAGCAGTTATATGTGGATTTTTTTCTTACTTTTTATTTATGTTCATTGTGATTTCCATTTTGCCTTTCCATTATTGACTAATTAGCAGGTTTGATGCTGAAGCAGTTGCAGCCTTTCATTGTTTAGTGTTGGGTGTCTGTTTGCTTGTTTTTAATTGTCACTATTAAGATACAATGAAGGAAGCAGACTACTCAGAATAAGGGAAAAATAACAGGGAAACAACACCAAGAGTTAAACTTTTAAAGCTATAACAAAAAAATAGAAATATTTCTAAATGTCCTATAATGTAAAAGTCATACCTGCTGTGCTTTCCTGAATGCAGAATAAGAGAAAGAAAATGACTAGCTAATTAAGTAACATCAATTATTCTCAGTTATTATCACGTACTGTAAATCTGGTTGAAACAAAAACCTGCAGCCACTGGGGATCCCCAGGACCGAGTTTGGGAACCCCTGACTTCGAACAACGCATGGTGTGTACTAATCGTGACGCCCCGTTCTTACGAATACCTGTAGCCGAGGCGGTCTCACAGATCACAGGCACACCGATTACTTTAAATTAGAGAGACATAAATATAAAGACTTGACAATAAACATGGTGAGACCAAAGAGCAGGACAGATGCGCGATCACACGGAGACAGTTAATGCACACCCATGCAGCGCCGGCAACATTAAACAGAAAGAGGGTGAACCTGCACATGTCGCTGGACTCCTCTTGTGTAAAGCGGGACTCATACAAAAACCCAGAAAAGCGCGTCCACGACACTCTATCACCTTTAACGAGACAGATGGACATCTGCTCCGTGACCGTTTCAGCACACAACAGAGATCGGGATGATCCTACTACTGCTCCCCTGCTCAAAAAATATAGTCCACTTACCGGTTTATAGTCATTTGTCTGTTTCCACAGCCACTCCACCTCTCACGGTCTTCCTCGGAGTCCCCATAGACATGTGGTGTTAACCCACTTCCGGTTATGTCACACTGACTGACGTCTTGCGCAGCCATACATAAACGTAGAAATATATCTTGTGTGCGGCGAGAAACTCTGTGGTGACGTTCATGCAGCTTTATGCCGAAAATGTTGAAATACCGTACGGGAAAAGCAAGACAAATGGTTTGTACTTAAACGAAACAGAGAGGGGGATAAAACAAGAATGTCAGACAGCTATTAAGGAGTCCACACTGGCACACTGTGATACTCGGGCTTTGTTAATTTATACCGTGTGCTTCAGGCTCTGCTATGCGGGTTACGGTGTGGGTGGGTGCGCGCGCGTTCTTTTCAGTCAGGCACGTCAATAGACCCGCCATATTGGAGCGGTCGACTTCTCTTTTCTAAAAGCCGGACACGCTGTGATATTTATGTGTCAACAAAATATTCATACGTAAACGCGCAGTTTTGTTTTAAGATATGTCATTGAAATGTATTTTTATTATCGGGCATTTTTTGGCACCTATGTTATAAGGAAAGCTCCAGAAAAGGGACCTCAATTTTTTTTTTGTTTTAGGGTTTAATATAGAACGCGGATGCTGTGGTTGTAAGAGTTGTGTTAAATTAAGATCCCCGGTGTAGTTAAAAAACCGTCTCGCCATCACTTCATTTTGCAAAATTGTGAAAATAAGACGTAAGGTGTGTCAAGTTTACCTAAAACTTTGACAGAAGACCTCAAAACTGGCCAACCTGCAAAAGCAATTAGAGGAAAAACCCGCAGACGACACAGGGATGGGACACAACTGAGAGTTGTCTTGTGTTTTAGTTTTATTAGTAGTTAGTTTTTTATGTGACCAATGTAACCTAGTTAGCTCTGTCGCACTGTAAGTACGGTAATGATATTTTGATTTGTGGAAGTGTAACCCATGCCAAACTATTACAGGTTCAGTACAGGTGCTGGTCATAAAATTAGAATATCATGACAAAGTTGATTTATTTCAGTAATTCCATTCAAAAAGTGAAACTTGTATATTAGATTCATTCATTACACACAGACCGATGTATTTCAAATGTTTATTTCTTTTAATTTTGATGATTATAACTGACAACTAATGAAAGTTCCAAATTCAGTATCTCGGAAAATTAGAATATTGTGAAAAGGTTCAATACTGAAGACACCTGGTGCCACACTCTAATCAGCTAATTAACTCAAAACACCTGCAAAAGCCTTTAAATGGTCTCTCAGTCTAGTTCTGTAGGCTACACAATCATGGAGAAGACTGCTGACTTGACAGTTATCTAAGATGACCATTGACACCTTGCACAAGGTGGGCAAGACACAAAAGGTCATTGCTAAAGAGGCTGGCTGTTCACAGAGCTCTGTGTCCAAGCACATTAATAGAGAGGCGAAGGGAAGGACAAGATGTGGTAGAAAAAAGTGTACAAGCAATAGGGATAACCGCACCCTGGAGAGGATTGTGAAACAAAACCCATTCAAAACTGTGGGGGAGATTCACAAAGAGTGGACTGCAGCTGGAGTCAGTGCTTCAAGATCCACCACGCACAGACGTATGCAAGACATGGCTTTCAGCTGTCGTATTCCTTGTGTCAAGCCACTCTTGAACAAGAGACAGCGTCAGAAGCGTCTCGACTGGGCTAAAGACAAAACTGCTGCTGAGTGGTCCAAAGTTATGTTCTCTGATGAAAGTAAATTTTGCATTTCCTTTGGAAATCAAGGTCCCAGAGTCTGGAGGAAAGGAGGAGAGGCACAGAATCCACGTTGCTTGAGATCCAGTGTAAAGTTTCCACAGTCAGTGATGGTTTGGGGTGCCATGTCATCTGCTGGTGTTGGGACTCAGAAAACACAATGGACCAAGGTCAACGCAGCCGTCTACCTGGAAGTTTTAGAGCACTTCATGCTTCCTGCTGCTGACGAACTTTATGGAGATGCAGATTTCATTTTCCAACAGGACCTGGCACCTGCACACAGTGCCAAAGCTACCAGTACCTGGTTTAAGGACCATGGTATCCCTGTTCTTGATTGGCTAGCAAACTCGCCTGACCTTAACCCCATAGAAAATCTATGGGGTATTGTGAAGAGGAAGATGCAATACGCCAGACCCAACAATTCAGAAGAGCTGAAAGCCACTATCAGAGCAACATGGGCTCTCATAACACCTGAGCAGTGCCACAGACTGATCGACTCCATGCCACGCCGCATTGCTGCAGTAATCCAGGCCAAAGGAGCCCCAACTAAATATTGAGTGCTGTACATGCTCATACTTTTCATGTTCATACCTTTCAGTTGGCCAACATTTCTAAAAATCCCTTTTTTTGCATTGGTCTTAATTGATATTCTAATTTTCTGAGATACTGAATTTGGGACTTTCATTAGTTGGCAGTTATAATCCATCAAAATTAAAAGAAATAAACATTTGAAATACATCAGTCTGTGTGTAATGAATGAATCTAATATACAAGTTTCACTTTTTTAATGGAATTACTGAAATAAATCAACTTTGTCATGATATTCTAATTTTATGACCAGCACCTGTATGTGTTGTGTGGACATAAGGAATAATATTGTATTTTCAAGTCCTGATGCAGTTGTTTGCTCCGTTTTACAACTATCATATATAATTACATATTAGTGAACAATTACTGCTTTACAGAACTGTTCAAGTTTGGTCAAATTGGATGATGAGCATTGGTGGACTGCTATCTTCAAATCTTTCCACAGATTTTCATTGGGATTTAGTTCTTGGTTGTGACTCGGCCACACAAGGACATTCACTTTTTTCTCCTTCAGCCACTGTGTGGTCAATTGCGCTGTGTGCTTTAGGTCGTTGTCGTGTTGAAAGGTGACCATTCTGCCCATCTTCAATTTTCTGGAAGAGGGTAGCAGGTTTTCCTCAAGAATTTGACAGTATTTTACCCCATCCATTTTTCCTTCTACCCTAACAAAAGCCCTGGGCCCTGCAGCAGAGAATCCCCCGACAAACAACAGGATACTGTCACGTCCATGCTTTACTGTAGGTATGGTGTGTTGTGGATGGTGAGCTGCATTGGATTTCCGCCAGGTGTACCATTTCGTATTGAGGCCAAATAGTTTGATTTTGGTCTCTTCTGACCATAAGACTTTTTTCCACTTGGCATCAGAATCTTCAAGGTGCATCTTGGCAAAGCTCAAACAAACCTTAATGTGGCCTTTTCCTTGCAACCCTTCTGAACAAGCCACAATTGTGGAGCACTTGTGAAATTGTTGTCACATGCACACAATGATCACTCTTTGCCATAAAATCCTGTAACTCCTTCAAGGTGGCCATTGACCTCTTGATAGCCTCTCTTACCAGTTTCCTCCTTGCTCTTCCATCCTGTTTGGAGGGATGGCTGGATCCAGAGAGGGTCCTAGTAGTACCAAACACTTGCCACTTCTTTATTATGGACTTTACGGTGCTCCTTGGGATTGATGAAGCCTTTGAGATTTTTTTTGTATCCATCTCCTATCTTATGTCTGTCCACAACTCTATCCCTGAGATCTTTTCAAAGTGGCTTGCCACCCATAGTCAGTTGTTTGCTGTCAGTTGCACTACCAAGCAAGAGAATGAATGCTCCAGGAACAGCTTCACTAATTCACACGAATTACAATTGATCACAGGTGGAATGACACCAGTAACCAGGGTCTGCAATGGAAATGGTGGCCACTTACACCTGATTGAGTTTAGGAGGGGGCTGATCCTTTATTAATCTCAGGATTTCTTGTTTTTGATTTTTTAAAATTCTTCTGAACTGTAGCTGTGATATCTTTCACTCGGGTGTTATACTGTAGATTGCATTGAGTAAGTAAAGCTGGAAAAAAATATTGGGTTGTGTGTTTTCATTTAAGGCTGTAAAGCAAAAAAAAATGGGAATATTTTGAAAGGGATGATTGTTTTCTATACTCACTGTGTATATGTATGTGTGTATACACGCTTCGCTCGCCAACCCCTGTGTTTGGTTAATCGGATATACAATTTAAAATTTTTTTTTTCTTTAGAATTGTTTCAATTTAATTATTTGCACTTTTACTTTAAAGCTTCATTAAAAACAATATTTGGAATTGCCTTTTCTTCAAGGTCGCATTGAATTTTGATTCCGTTTTTGGAGACACATTGTGACAACGCAACGTATACAGTAACTGCCCGTGAGTGAATATTGTTTCTGTTTTTCTAATAAATAATCCGACTTTTTCTAATGTTTGTCCCTGTGATTTGTTAATTGTCATGGCAAAACTTATTCTCACGGGAAACTGTAAAAATTTTAATACGAATGGCATATCAAGACCTCCTTTGGTGTCTAATGTTATTCGCGGAATATATACATTACCTTTCTTGTCACCTGTTAAAATTTGCATCGCTTCTCCATGATCATAAATACACACCTGACTGAATTGTGTTTTCTTGGAAATTAAACTTGTCGTTGCTTTAACTGTTGCGGGACCACAGATTCTCATAGCGTATGGTCCATTATTGTGTAAATCTATGTTTTGTGCATTGAATGATGCGAAGGCGAAAAGACTTTGTTTTCTGCTCTTTGCCTTTTATTCCTGACCTCGCTTTGTCCTGCTATTTTTTCATGTACACCTGGTCCTGATGATTAATTTCCTTTTGTATGCGCTAATGCGATCTTTACTATCTTTTTTTCTTTTGATATGGTAGCGACTAACATAATAAAGTGTCAGAAAAAGTTTTACTTAAACAATCACTGACTTTGTAACCCCAAACACAACTTTCTAGCACCCTCTCCAACCCCTCATCCCCCGGGTCTCTTCCCTTACCGCATCAATCAATACCCCGCTATCAGTCTTCTGTGCTGTACTCTGCCCTCCCTCAATCAGACCCAACAGTCACTTAAAACAAAAAAGGCTTCAACCTGGCTGGGACGCTACAATACTTTCGAATTTTACTGCTTTCATATTCTTTACCTTTCTCTGCATGTGTATCGCGCCATCGTTTGTTTGAGCTTTTCGAATTCCACTGCTTTCATAATTTCTTATCTGCCTTTTTTTCTCAGCAATGCTTTTGAGTCTCTTTTCTTCGCGCTGCTTTTTCTTCTTTGCTTATATTGACGTTTTATCTACAACGTATTGTCCTTATACGCTTTATATGTGCTGAGAGCACAGGATCTGTGTGTGCTACGTGCCTTTACACGACAGAGTGTTTTGCTGGCCGTGCTCTCATTTGATATTGTTTGCGTCTCGCGGGTCTTTTAAGTGACTTCCGAGAAGATCACGTCTTGTCGCCCTGCTTTCCCTTTCCAGCATTTTTTTTATTATATATTTAATATCAAACACAGCCCAATAGAGCGAAAAAAAGCGATGAAAACACACAAGCATAACACAAGAGACGACTTCAGCATAAAACGGATGACGTTTATGCTTGCTGTATAAGAGCCTTCTGCTGCTGCATATTTTTCACTGTGTCTGAACATAGAAGCATCAAACTCGGGATTTCTCTCAAATCTAAGTTAGAATTGTTAGATATCACAGTATATATTATTATATACAGTGAGGAGAATGTCATTTTTTTCATTGATGTTACTTTACATGATTTTTAATCTTTAATCTAACTCCCACACAGTTTCTCCATGTGCAGTTGTTTTACTTCACGTTGGTCATTCCAGCTGGGCAGATTCAGCTTAACCACTGACTGCTTGCACTTAAGGATGGTTTGAACATTGATGTTAAATCCATGACTTGGCTCTGTCAGGCAAAACGGTGCTGACAAAAATATTTCAGAGAGATTCTATCTCCTTATTGTCCTATTTGAGACCATGATTTGATCTTTTGCTATAATGAAAATAGTTTCATTGCATTGCCCATAGTGCATTATGGAGTTTCTCAAATGGGGCAATGATTTTAATCAGTTTCATCCATGAACGTGCTGAACTGTTGAATGCAATTTTATACTTTGTCAATGGCACACTCAGGTTTGTGCTGTTTCTTGCAGTCTTCTATCACTACTTCCACCAAAAATTAGATTTTTATTAATACATTACTTACCCCATGTAATTTGGAGTGATGGCTGAGAAATTCTTTTTAATGTCATGCTTTCATGCAGAACAAGAGAACAAAAAGTTAGATATAATGATGACCCATGCAAACGATATGAAAACTGTAGAAAGAACTAATTATCACGTTACTTGTGTTGCATGATCCACATAATCCAGTTATATGTTCAAAATGTGTAAAACGCATGCATTTTTTTTTTTTTTTTGCTATAGCCTACAATATAAACAGGAAAGCACATTCCCAAATTTCTGTACTTTTGAACTGAAGACAGGACTTTTGACCTATAAATGAGGGGAAGAGACATCTGTTATTTGTGTCACATGTTATTTGTATTGTTCTATATTTATGAATTTAAGTGAATTTGAAATTTTAAGTGATAAAACTTGGAAGGGGAGCTTGTTTAAACCCAATGTCTGCTTCATTCTAAGAGGATTTTTGAGGAGAGCAGTGAATCTGTTTTTATTTTTATTTTTTTCTTTGTAGAATGACTAAGTTTAATGTTATTTTAATGTTGAGGAAATACTGTAAATCTACTATTTTTAGAGTAGGTTTTCAGTCTGTTCTGCTTCTAGGCATTAGAATAGAATGCCTCTATAGAATTAGAATAGAATGCTTCCAGGCATTCTACGTAATTATTTTTCAAGTGTGTTCAGTGATGTTTGCATAATTCTAAATTTATTTTCTCAAACACGAATATTTCTATGGGTCTGAAAACTACTCCCTCTGTAGAACTGGCTTCCACATTCAGCGCAGCAGTGTCTTTAGTGTAAATTTCAGTGAGGAAATAAATGAAGACGGCATATTTGTGAGAATGCTTTGTCACAGTCATAACAGTAATTTTTGTCATGCACTGCAGGTTGAAAATTTATTTTACTAAAGGAAAGAAAATACAGCAACAAGACCAGTATGGAAATCTCTCCTCCAGATGTCAATTTTTCAGATAAAACAGACAAAGGGAGCTTGGTAATAAACAGACACTTGTTCAAATTACATGAATTATGTCGAAAAAATAAAGAAGCAGAGAAGAATCATTTCCAACAATTGGAGCAGCAGTATAGTTTATCTCAGGTTTAACTTCTCCAAAATAGTGCGTGGTGCCCACTTCTTTAATCATCTCATACCACTATTAGAAAAATAGACACAAGAAATAAATTTACAAAGTAGTGTGGCAGAGAGTAAGACTTCAGGGACCTAAAAACCTTGACTTGATGTTATTTTGGAGAAATTAGAAGGATAGGATTGGTGAGCTTTGTTAGACCGAATGGCCTGTTTTCATCAAATTTCTAATGTTTTAGTTACTATTATTGTCTTGAATAAAGTGATGCCTCCAGTTGTAGTTTACAGGAAGTTCTGCTAATTGGTAGGACATAAAGAGAGAGGGTGTGGTGGTTTATTTTAGGTTTCCTTCTCTCCAGTATGAATTCTTGTGTGGATCTGTAGATGGCTCATTTGTGTGAATCGTTTTCCACATTCTGAACAGCAGTATGGCTTCCTTACAATGTGAATTGCTTTGTGATGCCTTAGATTACGTTTGTCAGAGAATTCTTTTCCACAGTCCGTGCAGCAATATGGCTTCTCTCCAGTGTGAATTCTTTTGTGTCTCTGTAGACAGGTGCTGGAGGAAAATCGTTTCCCACAATCACAACAGCAATATGGCCTCTCTCCCGTGTGAACTCTTGTGTGAATCAGAAGATTGCTTTTGTCAGCAAATTGTTTGCCACAGTCAAAACAGCAATATGGCTTCTCTCCAGTGTGAATTCTTCTATGTCTCTGGAGACAGCTGCTGGAAGAGAATCGCTTGCCACAATCAGAACAGCAATAGGGCTTCTCTCCAGTGTGAACCCTTGTGTGGATGTGAAGATTGCTTTTGTCAGCAAATTGTTTCCCACAATTGGAACAACAATATGGCTTTTCTCCAGTGTGAACTCTTGTGTGCTTCTGAAGAAGGCCATTGGTAGAAAATCGTTTGCCACAATCAGGACAGCAATGTGGCTTCTCTCCAGTGTGAATTTTTATGTGGGTCTGAAGACTGTTATTGTTGGCAAATGTTTTACCACATTCAGAACAAGAAAACGGCTTTTCTCCAGTGTGAATTCTTGTGTGGCTCTGAAGACTGCGTTTGTTAGAGAATCCTTTGCCACAGACAGAACAGCTGTACGGCTTCTCTCCAGTGTGGATTCTTGTGTGGGTCTGAAGATACCTTTTTTGTGAGAATTCTTTCCCACATTCAGAACAGCAAAAAGGCTTCTCTCCACTATGGATTATCTTTTGTATCAGAGGCCTGCTATTGTTGGAGAATTGTTTTTCATATTCTGAACAGAAGTATGGTTTCTGTCCTGCTTGACTCCACTTATACTTTGTCTCCAATTTTTGTTCTGAAGTATTTTTCTGCTCTTGAAAGAAATCCAAAGCTTCTGAATGTGCATCAAACATGCATGGAGTGTTGATTTTGTCTGAACTTGTGGTCATCCTCAAAAGCTCTGAATTAGGTGTCAGTCTTTCCAGGTTTTGCTGTGGTCTCTTCAGTGTACAAATCTGATGAAATGAAGATGGAGAGATGGTACCCCTTTCTTTTATATCTGCGGAAATATAAAATAAATACAAATTTCATGTAAATATAAGTTTAGACAGAGAAGAGAATAATTTAGTCTATAATAGCTTATTGCTGTCGAAATAAACTCAACTCACAATGACATTCTAAGATTATTTTCAGTTTATTAACGGGAGATTAATTTTCCTTTGATTTTAAAAACACACCTAGAAAAAGAAGGCAAAAGAAGAGGCCACAAAGAGGACTTTTTAAATAAATATACATCTAATTATAGCAGCCTAACAAAACATGTTTAGTCATGTAGAACATTCTGAAATAAGACTGTGGTGATAAATATTTTTATATCTTTATTTTGACATAATATGACATAATGAGAAGTTAAGCAGAATGACACCTTTTATTGGCTACCTAAAAAGATTACAATATGCAAGCTTTCGTGGCAACTAGGGCCCCTTCTTCAGGCAAGATGTAATACAGAAACTGGAATTCCCTTTGTTAAATGTTTTACCATGATGTATCTGTCCTGGTGTCTATATAAACACAGGGGGGCATTCTGTAACCCTATTGGTCTAAGGATTTGGATAGGAATGTATAAGTTTGGTCGCTTTAACCCCTTTCCCTCCCTCTCTCTCTCTCTCTCACTCACACGCACACCCTGGCCACAAAGAGAACACAATGAGGAAACCCAACTCAGCAGCCATATTGAGACAGACATGCGGACTAGAAAGGATGACTTGACCAGAGACATTTGAGTAACTACAAGTCTGTGTGCTGCCTGAAACTACACATCTAGCATTTATTAGGTTGTATTGTTATGGTTTGCCAATATTCACATGTACTCTTCATTTTTATTATTTTATGAATATTACCAATAATACATTATTAACATGTGAAACTTAACTCCTGCTTGTCCTTTTACTCTAATTGCCTGAGGTTATAGATGTAGAAGGGAGGGTGGGACAGAAGTGCTGAAGTACAATACCTTATAAATAGTGGTAAGTCTATGGGATTTGAAGCATTCTGATAAAGTCGACACAATAAAGAGTACAAAAGAGGAAAGTAGAGTCACATAGGGCTCTACCAAGATACAACAAAGAGGTAGTTTACACATATCATTTCCTCCGAACATGCTGAAAAAAAATACACATGAAACACATTAATTTAGTTCATCATTAAAACCACAGGCAGGGACAGATAGCCCCAATGTACTTCTGAGGATTACTATAGTGACTGCATACAACCAGTTCTTACTGAGGAATTTTTAAAATATTTTTGGTCAGGCACTCTTGGGGCTTGGTCACACCAACAGGGAAATGTTTATATCTGCTCGTTGATGAGGCATCGGGTGATTTTGGTGGGTGTCTCAGGAGTACCATTAGCAAGCTTGTTTAAGGTTGGAGGCAGTGACACCCACAGCAATCTGACTAATGGTTGACACTACAGGAATGCCAGATGGAATACTTCCTCTTTCAGTTGGATTTTAAGGACTTTCCAGAACCTGATGCATATGACGCTTATATTTCTTGGTAACCCCAACATCCACAGTATAAGAGACAGGCCCACTGTCATGACTCTCTGCAGTATTTTTTCACATTCTTACAGTAGACTTAAAACAATTTTCCAAGATGTCCACTCAAGTATGTAGCTAATGACCCATATAAAGCACTACTGGAGATTGTTTTGTTACAGTTTCTAGAGTGGTATGGTCTGTGTTTCCAGTAGGAGCTGCTAGCTCTCTCAGAAGTTCAGTTCTTTTCAAAGAATAGGACAGGTGGGTCTCGGGTTTGGCAATACCAAAAATATGACTGAATACATAAAACCCCCAAATTAATTTTTTCAATTATTTTATATAAACCTCTTTTTGTTTACTAATAAATGAGGGAAACTAGCTCTGATGCAGCAGAATATGTAGCAGCCATCACTAATGGTGTGGAATAGCACTGCACAATATGGATTGTCACTATTTTCATTCAATGTGTGCTTTCATATGCATTTATTGTTGTGTGACATGGCTCAATGCCACTAATTTCATACATGTCACAAGTAAGCCACTCCATCACCTGCTGGTTGTCTAACTTAGCATTTCAAGCTGCTGCTTGTAATCTCCGGCATCTTAAGTATTCATCACAGCTGTGTTGTTTTAAGTAGTACAGCTGCTGGGAGGTGGAGGGGACTCTGTGATTTCATCAATAAAGATGTCACTGTAACTGGTAGCATGCAAGGCTGCAGAATATATTCTGACACAAAGAAGCAGTTTGATTGGCAGCTAGGTGTTTACAGGGGATGATGGAGGCCAGTTTCTGTAACTCTCAGCATCTGAAGTACATGACCCAGCCATAGTGTGTCAGGGAGTACAACCACTAGGAGGAGACGGCGAGACACTTCACAATACCTCAGCAAACACGGCACACTTCTGCTGAATATATATATATATTTTATATATAATATATATATATATAATATATAATTAAAGGTAATTGATTGAAGATGATAATGAATTAGCTGTGCAGTACGATGAAGGTATATAATGAAGATAATGACTGCAAAGCAGAGGATTTACAGCTCCTCGGGTGGCTACTGCAGCATAACATTTTAGTTCCCGGAGCAAATCCAGTAGTTCAACCTTTTCCTGGAGTGTCAAACTTTTTCTGGCACTTAGGTTCATTGCCAGAAGCCTTAGAAGGTGCAGGGTGTTTGGGCAGCATCTTGGGGCTTTAAGGAGAACAAAACGAAAAACATGAGAACACTCCGTGAAACACTCGAGATAGCTACACTCTGTAAACTGTTATGATGCGGGAATGCTGGGCTGCATCTGCCGGAGATGCGTCACAGGGCAGCAGCCAATCGGCAGCAAGGAGAAATGAATAACGCTCTCGGATTGGCTACTTTCAGAATCACACGCCACATTTACCTCTATGGTTGCTTTCTGTTCTCTGTACTGTACAGTACAGTACTGCCACGAAAAAAGCCATAAATAAATTGCGGAGGACATTTGCAGTTTCCGCTACCAATTATTAGTTTAATTATAAATATTAAAAAATCTGCGAATGACTAAGGAAGCGAACTATATCATTTTTTTTCATTTATATATATATATATATATATATATATATATATATATGTCCTTTTGTCTCACTGTCTTGTCTCTCTTTTCCCAGACATCCCCTGATCCATTTGGGGCTCCCGCTCCCGAGGGGCACCCCTTTGAAGGGGAAGATTTTGTATTCTTTTGATCGAAGACGGAACTGTGATGTCTGGGTTGAAACTGAGCCCGGATCACACCTGAAAGAGACTTATGTTTGTTTTGGAAGTGTTTGAATAAAGTTTCTGTCTCTGGTACAGAAACCAGAGGTGGTACTTCTGCGCGATTTTTGACGACACGTGCGAACAGTCCTCTTCACAACACATCGCCTGATGGCCTTGAAATTACACTGCATGGCATAAGCAGAGGATGGACCATTACTTTTGTTTTCAGAACAGTAAAAAAGTGACACTCCGGGACAAGGACATGACTGCAGAAAAACGCATCTTTCCGGTAAAAATACAAGCTTTGCAAACTTTGCTTCATTGATGTAGCAGTTCTTTTATGAACATGATTGTTGTTGCTTACTGTGAAACAGCTAACATTTGGCGATTTCATTTACTAACACTAAGTCTGGCAATTTTTATAGTGCTAGCATTTTGAATGGTTCCTCATTGACTTTTACCGGCTACTATAGCTAGTAAATGTTTCGAGTATTAACAGTGTGCACAAGTGTAACACATGTTAGGAGAGCAATGCGATTTACAGAAAGTTTTCTTAACATGTGTTACACTTGTCAATGAGCAACCATTCTAAATACTAGCACTATAAAAATTTCCATGTGTTGCGAGGAGGACTGTTCACATGTGTCATCAAAAATTGTGCAGAAGTACCACCACCTCCGGTTTCAGACAACGAAAATGCATTTGTTTTGTTGTTCTTGAGCGATTACACTTTCATTATTTGAATCACAAATAAATCCAGAAAAGTATGTGTAATTTTCAGTTTATGACTGCTGTTTGTTACCACAGAATTAAAAAATACCTTATTTTCTCTCATTTTATTCTTTAATCAAAAATCAAAATCTGAAAATTCCTTTCATTTTCGTTTTTTCGTTTTTGCTTCTAAAATGAAATTTCAAATACCAAAAAGTACATTGTCTCTTCTTTAAGTTCAGAATTCTTAAAACAAAACAAACCAGCATTTCCAAGTTCTAAGACACAGAGGGCCATTTAGGTAAATCACATTACGCAGGTTTATTTATTTTTAACTCTTACCTTCTCCAGAAAGTGGTGCTTTCCCAGTTCCCTTCATGTAAGAATGCAAACATTCTGTCTTCATCTGGACGGAATCATTCTGGATGTTGTCAGGTTTATTTTCCACAAAGTCTGTTCCAGTTAGCTGCTCATCTGGATGCACATTCTGAATGACCGACTCCAATTTAACATCCTCAGTCTTAACATGATTTACAATTTCACTTTTTTGACAGTCAGTGTTATCAGACGTGGGCTCAAACTCTTCTTTAATAACTACTGGTTGCCATTTGAAATCCTCTTCCTTTTCCTTGCCACGAGTCATCGTCTGATGTTGCACAGATTTCCATTCACAATCATCATCGTCTTCTTCCTTAATGCCCACATTTCTTTTGTTCTCCATGGTCAAAGGAGACTTCTGTGTGGTGTCAGATTCTTCCGGTTCTTTTTGCATTGTGTATTAATGCTGCAGCCTCCTTGACAGATGACTTTCCTCTGGCATTTTACCCCAGCTATCCTACAGAGAAGGGATATGCTCCAAAGGATTTCAAGCAAGTGAGTCTTTACTGAGAATAACCAACACTACTTCTTATCAACAAGAATGGGAGGTCCAGGGCAGATGGCAGCATGCCAGGCTCTTTAGCTTTCAAACGTGCTGCTGTTGCCCCTTCAGAGAAGGTGATGGTGGTGTTCCACACACAACGGTTACAGATATACGCAGCCTCTCATATTGTTCAAGGGTGAACTTCGGCTTTTGGAGAGCCTTTCAGTCTGCTTTATACAAAATGCTTTGGCCAAAGACCTCATCCAAGTTGCTTTCAGCTCTCTGATTGGTTAAACCCATTGATTATGCATTGAGCTGCTTATTGATAGTCTGTCACTGGTGCTGCTATTTTCTGTCTTTTTGTGTACGGCAACAAAAAAAGTTAAGTCCATCTGACAGCACTCATCCAAAACAGCAGCCAGCTAGCAGTGCTGAACACAACATGGCAAGCATGAATGACTTTGTATTTGTCTCTTCTGAGGTTACTCTATTCCAGCTCTAGGGACTTCTGGACTGCTGGACACTTCTCATCCATTTTCTATAATTTATAGTTTCTGTGGACTGAACAGAGTAGAATACAATTAGAAGTGCCCCATAAATCACTAAACACATTTGAGTCAAATTCTCCCATTTTTCCTCATTGTCCAGCTGCTCTTAACTCTTTTAGGGTGGATGTTGACTTTTGTTGACACAAGAGGGTGACCGCGGATGGCCAGATGGCAAAGCTGTAAATGTAAATAAAACTCACCGTTACATTATAGGTAGATTTTTTTGGCTAGGAGGACTGTTAGACTCACTGACTTGACATCAAATCCCTCAAGGATCAAGAGTAGCGTAGATTAAACAACATCTGGTAAGAGAGCAAAGCAAGTACTCAAAGCAGAGTACTCTGTGTGTTTTATTTTTTTATTGTGTATTGTCGCTGAATCAGACTCTAACTTATCAAACTCCAGTGTAGATGCAAGTGATCTGGAGATCAAAAGTCAGGTACCTGCATCAGCTGATCAGATCCCAGCTGATCACACAGCTGATGCGCCTACGCCTGGGAGGACAACACAGACATTTGTCAGACTCTGATTTTGATGCAAACGATCTGGATTTTGAAAACGAAAGACAGCTACCTGCATCAAGTGATTGATTCCCAGCTGATCGGTTCCCAATGTATTGTAGTGCTGAACATGCTTCTATAGCTGACATACCTACAGCAACGTTCACCTGGAAGGAATACACAAACACAGATCCATGGGCGGCAAGCTGGCTTCTAGACTTCATCAAATGACACGGAGTGCGAGTGGACACTACAGATTACCAGCCACTCGGCTACTTCAAACTATTTTTTCTAGAAAGTGCCTTTCAGCTTATAAGGGATGAGACACACAGCTGTTGTAATAGGTATGTCATAATTATGTGAAATTAAATACTATAGAGGCTCATGGACCATAAAATAGAGTGACATTTGTCATAAATAAGTTTTTTTTGGAAAAATATTAATCACTGGGACAAAAGAAAAAAAAAACCCCTAAGAGAGTTAAATCAGCCTACCTGCTCAATTCCTACAACAATGGAGACCGATACCACACACCTTACCTCAGATGTAGTCTCTCAGGTGTGTGGATTGCCATCCCGTCTGGGGTTTATTTCTGCCCTGTATCTAACGCAGGCAGAATGTGCCCCAGCCCCATATCATCCTAAAGTGGGGTAAGCTGCTCTGACAAAGGATGTATGATTCTGACTTGACCAGTCTGGAATGACTTCAGCTTGGCATACTGAAAGAGAAGCTTGAGATCAAGACTGTAGGCTTTTATCTGGGTTGCATTCTTTTGAACTTGTATCAAAGACATCAACTTTCTTACTTGCACTTCCCCACCCCTAAACAAGCAAAAACCTAACAGAACATACAGTAACAGTTTTTAACACATATAATATCACACCGTTCACAATACTTGGAAAACAAACAATTCAGTACAGACACAAATCAAAAGGGCAGTCTGTAATCACTCATTTAGGATGTCATCAGGTACCAACTATGAGCAAAACACAGGCTCACGAATAAAAGAGGATCTCAGTTCTCAGGTCACAATCCAAAGAAACGGATTACCTTAAATAGAATTCTACATGAAAAATATAAATGCTTATGAACAAAGTCAAGGATATATCTTGTTTTCTTACTTGGGATCACAAATTGCTCACCTCAGATATCTGTCACAACCACAGTGTGCACAATCCCTTTAAATATTAGACACTGTACTGTTAGTCAAAAAGAACCTGCCTCAAATTGCAGAGAGATCTTGCCATGTACTTTACCAGCACAAATAGCCCTAACTCTGTTCCTGATTTGATAGAATACCTCATCTCAGTCCATTTTATAATATGAAAGGGAAGGCATAGATCTGAAACTGGACAGATTCTCACCAGCAGACATTTGTTGCTTCATTATATTAGCTATGACCTGGGCCTCTCAGAGGTCCAAAGAGCCTGTAATGAGACTGCTTGGAAATGTGCTGAATGTCAACATTACAGACTTCATCAAATAAAAGCCATTAAAGTGGGTACATTAACTCTAAAACTAAAACTTTACAAATGTGCAAACTTAACCCAAGCTGACATTATTCTTAATTAACTGTGTCTTTCAAATCACTTCTCCTCAACTATCAAACGCTGGTTTGGTTTACAGCATCCTTATGAATACAACAAAAAATGGCTCAACAGCATCCCACTGCCCCAGTGTACAATTCAAAAACTGACCGTCTTCTCAAGTTGAATGTGCCTCTGCTATGAAGAACAATTGCCAGAGGGCGCATCTGACAGTTCAAAGTGAAGACTTCTACTTTGGTAAACTAGGAAAAACTCTCTCAGTGACACTAACGTTATTTATTCCCTTAAACTGCATTAGTTTCACACAAGTTTGGATCCCAAACCACCACTTCACATTTCCTAGTAACAGAAAAAAGTACATCATACACACATTTCTTTTTAATATACATATAGTCGATTCAGAAAGTATTTGGGTGCCTTCATTTTCTGCACACTTTGTTACATTTAATTTTAAATGGATAATTTTGCCATTCGTGCCCATCAATCTGTACTCAATTGTCCATAATGACAAAATGAAAACATATTTTCAGAAAGGTAAGCAATTTTATTAATATTTACAAATAAATCTACAACACAATGAAGTGTGGGCGGCACGGTGGCGCATTGCTAGCGCTGCTGCCTCACGGTAAGGCCGGAGTTATACTTCACACGACGCGACGCATGCTGCAGAGGACGCTCCTGCTACGCAAGCGTTGTAGTGTTTATACTTGCGCGCGTACTTTACGTAAATCTGGAGGAATCTACCAGGTGGCAGTTTGAGATATTATCACGGTGAGAACATGTTCTGCTTCTCTGTGTTGTGAATTGCCTAAAACACCTATTAAATTCCGATAACACCTTACCGCAATATCTCTGAAAAGGATGTTTATTGATTAAATCCATAAATCCAGGGATGTGTCCATTCCAGCAAGCATTGGTTAGCTTCCCAGGTCCTACGTGGAGTCTGCATGTTCTCCTCGTGTCTGCGTGGGTTTCCTCCGGGAGCATTGGCAATCCTAAATTGTTCCTAGTGTGTGCTTGGTCTGTGTGTGCCCTGTGGTGGGCTGGCACCCTGCCCGGGGATTTGTTCCTGCCTTGCGACCTGTGCTGGCTGGGATTGGCTCCAGCAGACCCCCGTGACCCTGTGTTAGGATATAGCGGGTTAGAAGATGACTGACTGACAATGAAGTGTGGGGAAAATGAAGGTTTCTTGATCCGCAGCATTGTTACTAAATACTGTACATTCCATCCATATTGATCATCTTATTAAAGTCAGAAGCCTACAATTCATTGCACTTTTTATTTTTATGAAGAAAATCAGCCGAGGTCTCTGCGTAAATATGAGGACGGAACACACTGTTTAATAGTTATCGGCGTGTGTATGGGTGATTTATATACGGGATTTGGGCCGGAAAATAAACATGTGTTTAGTCGTTTTCACAGAGATCGGCTAGCTGACACGTAGGCTCACTGAGATATTTACTACACACTCGCTACGCCCGGGCAAGTTGAATCCGGCTGTACATAAAAACAAAACATGCTGCGCGTCCTCCCAGTTCTACACCCCAAAACAGACAAACCCTGCACACAATAGAAATTAGAACAGCCATTGACGTGGAACTCGAAAACCATGATCTGTAAGTGGCGTCCCCTAAATCTGCATGTTACTTCCCTCTCGGTTTCATAGAAGTACATACCGTTTCTTTATCGAGCACCTGCTACCTCGTGCAGTGTGACACCAATTCAACGTTCCCAGTGGGAGAATCACCATAACACTTTCATGGTTCACCTCACAGATACACGCTTGAGTATGTATGGCTGTGCGCGATGTCAATCAGTGTGACGTAAACGGAAGTGGGCGGGCACCACGTGCCTACACGGAAGATGCTGAACTGTCAAATTGACAGGCTGACAGTGGCTGATGATATCGCATTAACTGGCTGGTATTTAGCACGTGCCTACTTTTAATAAAGCCTGTGCTCGAGGAGGGGGCGACGACACCAAAGACACAGACTGTGCATCGGGGTCTGCACAAGTTAGTGCCCTAATGGTCACGAAGTCGGAGCCGGTCCAGCGGTCTATGAGCATCAAGGGCTCGCGTTTCTGGGCTGTTTTTACGTGTCTCGCTCTACACAAGAGACATCCAGCTAACACATGCAGGCTGATTGTTTTCTTGTGTAGAACTGAATGGTTTTGGAGTCCGCTGCAGTGTCGTGGCGCGGGGTGCAGAGGATTAAGACCCTGATCTGTTCGTCTGTTTTGGCGGTTGTACAGAAAGCGGGTACCTAGCAAGCAAACATCCCCCTGGGAACTTAACAGTTTGTTTTTTAAATCTCACCGACGAATGCAAATGCAGCAATCGAAATGACTCTGAAGCTTTGCTTTGTGTACAGGATTTTTTTTTTTTAATACTGTTGCGGTTGTTCCCCAGGCCCAGCATATATAATCCAGCCCTGCATATGTGATGACTGAATATATATAACGGTAATATGCAAGTGAATGGAACATGTGTCCGGTGTAACAGTGTTCAGTTTATGGAGATGTGATGCGGTGGTTAGAGAATCCGCTCAAGTGCTAAAACGTTGTTTACATGAATAAAAAAATCTTTTGACAGTTTGAGAAGGTTTTCAAATTTACAAAACAAAAAGCAGCACTTTGTATTATTAAAATGAGAGATGGCTTTGTTTCACATTGGAGTTGCGTTGAAGCTGAGTTTTTTAGTTTTTGGACACACAACATGTACCGGTGAGCTGGCGTTAACAGTTAAACAAGAATCCCAGCATTTGTGATTATTGAAAGGATATATCCTTTGAGAATGACCCGTATTAATAATAATGTTTTACACTGATTTCAGCACCACAATTTTAATAACACCTTTTATTTGTTGGGATCTGTAGTTCTGACAAAGTGCTGAAAGAATTATGATCACTGCCACATTGGACTGCTCTGAAAATGTGTATTTCTAAAATCGAGGCCCAGGTTATAGTCAGGATAATGGAGCAGGTAGGTACCCCCTTAAGTTTGATGGTGGTATCTAGTCCAGTTTTAGAGTTTTACATTTTCTTTTAATTGAAGAATGGACCGGGGCCAGTCATTCTAACAAACACTGAGATTCAGAGTTAGAGCTTCTCTTGTAGGTGAGCACGACATTTAAGGGCACTTTTTAAATGTTTCCTCTTAGGATGATGTGAGCCTGGAGCACATTCTGGCTCCATTCAGTACAAGTCTTTAGCAAAACACAAATTACTAATCTTTTGTGAGGTTCAACATTGTGGGTATATATATAATTTTATATATTTTTACTAATAAAGAAGGCCTACAGTAGTAGCTAAAAGCAGCCTGTTATTAAGAGAAGACCAGAGGATGTTCTATAATGTGAAAATGTCAAATCCTCAAGTGCACTGTGGTCAGTCTTGATGTGTGAATGGACTCCAGACTGGTGGGATAAAATCCTACTTGGTTTGTTCAATGATCAGCCTTTATATGTGTTGCATCATATGTTTCTATGTTTGCGAAAGACTTCAGCCTCTGCTGAGAAGAAAAGACCTGAGATTTCAAAAATATATACCTGTTTAAAAATATGTGGCAGTGGTTGTGGGATCTTGCCATTGCTGTTGGCATTTTCACTTTATCCAGTCTTCTTAGGATAAGCAAAGTATCCATATACCAGCCTTATTTCTGAATTCAAATTGTAATTAGTTTTGCTGACATCTAGTAATAAAAATAAGTTGATTTGTTTTTGTGAATCTAAATCTCAGTCCAGAAAGGGAGAGTATGAGGCACTTTGCAGTTGATGAAGGTCCCAGTTTGCTAGAAGCACACTATAAGAATTACACTTTGAAGCCACAGTGGGTGCCATGCTCTTTATTTGGATTTCAGTTTTAAAAGTAAAATGCTTATACAGTTAGGTCCATAAGTATTTGGACAGAGACAAATCTTTTCTAATTTTGGTTCTGTACATTACCACAATGAATTTTAAATGAAACAACTCAGATGCAGTTGAAGTGCAGACTTTCAGCTTTAATTCAGTGGGTTGAACAAAAAGATTGCATAAAAATGTGAGGCAACTAAAGCATTTTTTTAACACAATCCCTTTATTTCAGGGGCTCAAAGGTAAATGGACAAATTAAATAACTGGAAATAAAATGTTCATTTCTAATACTTGGTTGAAAACCCTTTGCTGGCAATGACAGCCTGAAGTCTTGAACTCATGGACATCACCAGATGCTGGGTTTCCTCCTTTTTAATGCTCTGCCAGGCCTTTACTGCAGCGGCTTTCAGTTGCTGTTTGTTTGTGGGCCTTTCTGTCCGAAGTTTAGTCTTCAACAAGTGAAATGCATGCTCAGTTGGGTTAAGATCAGGTGACTGACTTGGCCATTCAAGAATTTTCCACTTCTTTGCTTTAATAAACTCCTGGGCTGCTTTGGCTGTATGTTTTGGGTCATTGTCCATCTGTATCATGAAACGCCACCCAATCAATTTGACTGCATTTAGCTGGATTTGAGCAGACAGTACGTCTCTGAACACCTCAGAATTCATTCGGCTGCTTCTGTCCTGTGTCACATCATCAATAAACACTAGTGTCCCAGTGCCACTGGCAGCCATGCACGCCCAAGCCATCACACTGCCTGACTCCACCGTGTTTTACAGATGATGTGGTATGCCTTGGATAATGAGCTGTTCCACGCCTTCTCCATACTTTCTTGTTGCCATCGTTCTGGTAGAGGTTGATCTTGGTTTCATCTGTCCAAAGAATGTTTTTCCAGAACTGTGCTGGCTTTTTTAGATGTTCTTTAGCAAAGTCCAATCTAGCCTTTCTATTCTTGAGGCTTATGAGTGGTTTGCACCTTGCAGTGCACCCTCTGTATTTACTTTCATGCAGTCTTCTCTTTATGGTAGACTTGGATATCGATACGCCTACCCCCTGGAGAGTGTTGTTCACTTGGTTGGCTGTTGTGAAGGGGTTTCTCTTCACCATGGAAATGATTCTGCGATCATCCACCACTGTTGTCTTCCGTGGACGTCCAGGTCTTTTTGCGTTGCTGAGTTCACCAGTGCTTGCTTTCTTTCTCAGGATGTACCAAACTGTAGATTTTGCCACTCGTAATATTGTAGCAATTTCTCGGATGGGTTTTTTCTGTTTTCGCAGCTTAAGGATGGCTTCTTTCACCTGCATGGAGAGCTCCTTTGACCGCACGTTGTCTGTTCACAGCAAAATCTTCCACATGCAAGCACCACACCTCAGATCAACTCCAGGCCTTTTATCTGCTTAATTGATAATGACATAACGACGGGCTTGCCCACATCTGCCCATGAATTAGCATTTGAGTCAATTGTCCAATTACTTTTGAGCCCCTGAAATGAAGGGATTGTGTTAAAAAAATGCTTTAGTTCCCTCACATTTTTATGCAATCGTTTTGTTCAACCCACTGAATTAAAGCTGAAAGTCTGCACTTCAACTGCATCTGAGTTGTTTCATTTAAAATTCATTGTGGTAATGTACAGAACCAAAATTAGAAAAAAGTTGTCTCTGTCCAAATATTTATGGACCTAACTGTATACAGTTTCTTAACTCATCAGCAGGTGAGGTGAGCGTCGGCTTGATAACACTCCATGTACAAAACACACCAGCCAATCACAGTGAACACAAGTTGTTTTCTTCACTGTGATTGGATAACATTGTTCCATTCATCCATCCATTATCCAACCCGCTATATATCCTAACTACAGGGTCAAGGGGGTCTGCTGGAACCAATCCCAGCCAACACTGGGTGCAAGGCAGGAAACAAACGCCGGGCAGGGCGCCAGCCCACCACAGTGGATAATATAGTTGGTAAACGATTATCTGTTGAGCTGCTTATTGGCACACTATGAGAATGCTGCTGCTCTTTTTCTGTTTTTTTTTCCATATGCTGTAAAGTTAAAACTCCACAGTGCAAGAAAATCCAAAATATCAACTGACAAGTAGTACAGCAGACTCTAAAGTGGCAAAGCCTGTGTGCACAGCAGCTTGCATAGAACTTGTCATAACTGTTCTCTTCTGAGGTCAGCTTGACGTTTATATTCCATTTCTAGGAGCTCGCGGAGTGCTGGACACGTCCCTCCATTTTGTATATGACACCATCTCTCTTATTCTGTAGATAGAAAAGAGTAAAGTATATTTAGAAATGCACCAAAAAAAAGCACTGAGCACATTTGAGTCAGATTCTTCAGCCTGCTGCCCTTTAACCAGTTGAGTCGACTTCACCCGTAGCTTTCTGTGCCTTTTATAACAAGGAGAGCACAACTGCACTCAGTACTCCAGATTGGCCTCACAAGTGTGTGTTATGGACACACACATCATTCAGTTAATATTTTTAAACACTTCTTTACACTCTCTGGTACTGCAGATAGTCCCCCTTGGACACACATGTATATATATATATTAATATATTAGGGGGTTCCCATCTGCTCGCTTGACTTGCTAGCCATTTCGCGTCTCTGCTGCTCTCGTTATGAAGAAGGAGGCTGAACGCACCCCAAGGATACACGTTCGCTCCTCCGAAACCCCCTCTTAAATGGTGATATAATGGGAAACAAATAGTTTTTTTTACCTCCTCTTTGCTCGATTAGCTACTGGGTTGCTGCATCTTGTGCGGTGCTTCAAACATTTAAAAGCCTGTACAGCAGCTGTCCTACTGCTTCTGTTTTATATCCGGGCGTGGTTAAATCTTTTTGCACAATGTCTTGTCTCGCAAGACGTCAGTTCTTGATATTTTTTAGTTTATAATTTAAAAACGGAATAAGAATCTGAAAATCGAACAACATCACATTGAAGTTTGATACATTCTGAAAAGAATGATACCAAGCATATATATATGTAGGTGTTAAAATAAGCCCGATTTAAAGCATGGTAAAAAACGGGACTTTAAAAACATCATCGTTGCACTTTTAGGCTTAGGATTTTATATCTACAGAGTAGACATATACATATATAGTCCCATATGTGAGACCTGGGACCATCTGGGGGACTCAGGTAAGCCCACTGATACCACTCCAAAGCAGGAGGGGGCGCTGTCACTAAGCTCTTGTGTTCACCTGCTTTTCACGCCTTCATGTGTGACTACTTTGGCACACATTTAAAATTTCCCAAAGACTATAAAGCATAAAGTATTCAGTGGATACAGAAAGTGTTCAGGCCCCCCCACCCTTTTCTGCACACTTTCTTATGTTGTAGATTTTCTTTTAAATAGATACATTTTCTGTTTTTGAGCAATCATCTACACTTAATAAACCGTAATGACAAAGTGACAACATGTTTTCATATAGAATTGCAAATTCATAAAAAAGCCAATAACTGAAATCTCTCATTTACATAAATATTCAGACTATTTGCTGTGGCTCTCCAAATTGTGGTCTTGGGCCTGTTTGCTTTAACTCTCCTTGAGATGTTTCTAGAAGTTGATTGGAGTCCACTTGGGGCAAGTTGAATGGATGCTTATTTAAGGTGTAACAATTCACTTTACATGTCAGGACAAAAATCTAATTGTGTTAAGTTATATGTCAGAGGAAGGGGATAAAGCCACTGATGAAACTTTAAGTGTTCCTTGGTGTGCAGAAACTTCAAAACTGTGAAACAGAAGATGTTTGGAACCTCCAGGACTCTTCTTCAGTTGACTGTCCAGCCAAACTGTTAGGGTCAGGGCTAAATTTTTGGGTCCTATTGCTTTTTCTCTATTAGGTTTCCACAGACGTGGTCTTTGGGGATTGTGACATTGAGTTAATTAGCACGACAAAATAAAACGTGTTCATTTGCACCAAGCTTTATCTGATCTGCAGATGAATAATTTAAAAAAAAACTCTCTTCCTGTTAATTGATTTTCATGCCTTGCCTGGTTTTAAATTTCTGTCCAATTCTGATTTTTGCCTCTCTGTGTCTGCGTTTTGGTCATTTCATTTAAATTTTATTTTTTTGTTATGCCTTTTGCATGCATCTCCTGGTTTGTCCCAAAAATAAGTAATTTGTATCCTGCTGAGCCACGACACAAACTGAGTAGCCAGGCATGAAAAGTCAGGGAGATGACCATCAACACAACATTCACTCTAACAGACCTTCAGAAATCCTGTGTTGAGATGGCAGAACCTGTTAGAAGGACAAACATCTCAGCAGCACCCCATCAATCAGATGTTTCTGGGTGAGTGGTTTACTCCCACTTGGAGTTTGCCAAATGGTTTTTAGAACATTCTGAGTTCATAAGGAAAAAGATTCTCAGGGATGATGATACAAAAGTTAAACTCATTTGGCAGAACTCCAAGCACTATGTGTGTTAAACACCCGGCACGGGTCATCTCAGTCTAACAGCATGTCATTTGTGAAATGTGACAGTGGTACCAACATGCTGTAGATGTGCTTTTCAGCAGCAGGGACAAGAAACCTGGTTAGAATTAAGGGAAGGATGAATGCAGAAAAATACAGAGAGATCCTTAAAGAAAACCTGCTTCAGAGTGCACATGACCTGAAGCTGGAGTGACAGCTCACCTTCCAGCATGATAATGACCTGGAGCATACAGTCCAAACAACACTGGAGTGAATTTGGGACAAGACTGAATATCCTTGAGTGGCCAATCAAAGCCCAGACTTCAAAACCATAGAACATCTGTGGAGAGATTAGAAGATGAAAGTTTCCAGATGCTGTCTATCAAATCTACTGAAATTTAAGAGGATTTGCCATGAACAGTGAGATACACTCCCCAAATCCAGGTGTGCAAAGCTTGTAGAAATTCACTCAAGGAGACTCAAAGCTGTAATTGCAGCTGAAGATACTTCTACAAAGTACTGAATTGTGTGTGTGTAAAAGTACATAAATGAAATATTTTTAGTTTTAATACATTTTCAGACTTTTCTGCAAGCATGTCTTCACTTTGGGTTATTGAGCGTAAAGTGTGCAGAAACTGAAGATGTCTGACTACTTTCTGCATCCACTATAAATAAATCTGAAACAATGGGAATCTCAAAAACAGCAAGAGGAGTGTTGGCAGAGGCCCTGAGCCACTGGGAGTTCCTACTGCACTTGGAATGAAGAGACCGCAGTCTGTTCAAACCTCCCTTCAAACTAATATGGAGTAGCCCTTTGCAGTTCCATGACTTACTATGCAGACCTGATTACTGCTATACCTGAGAACAATGTACACTATTTTAGCTTAAGTGGATTACTCTATGTGATGAACAATTATAATATTACATACTGTATTCTGTTTGCAAGAATCCAGTAAACCTGCTAACTCTACATTTGGAAACTGGATAAACCCATATACCAGGCTTCAATCTGAGCTCAATTACTTTCATGAAAGAACCAAGTATGCATTTACTATTAAAGCTCTTATTTCTGGTGGAACAATGTGGCAGAGCCATTTGAGACTTTACACTTAATTTGCAGACCCCTCTTTTTCTCAAATGCCAGTTCAGGTTTCATAAGACTGCAAAATTGGCCTTCCAT
Organism: Polypterus bichir lapradei; assembly: GCA_026402145.1. NCBI lineage: Eukaryota > Metazoa > Chordata > Cladistia > Polypteriformes > Polypteridae > Polypterus > Polypterus bichir. The sequence continues at coordinate 226,277,355 of JANRMT010062791.1, forward strand.
TGAAATGCTGCCTCTGAATCTTCAACAGAGAAGACTGCATGCAGAGTCGATGTCACTGATCAAGACATATCTCCACAGCCCAGAGACATCTGGATCTTAATTCATTTACCACTATGGTCAGTGAGAAAAATCAATTATGGACCAAAAGGCTACCTTATGAACCCAAGAGGCCAAAGTCAACTGCATCCTTTATAACCCACCTCCAGCATTAGTTCTGTTCCTTTTGCTTTACTAAATGTCTGCTTGAACTTTTGCTCTTTAGTACCAACCCTGCTATACAGGATGGCTGTTAATAAAAGACTGAAGAGACGTTCAAGGGTAATCCTGTGCTGGACTGTAAGATGATGGTGCCAAGTTGAATCCAACCTCAGTAGTAAACACTAAAAGATTACAGAAAAGCAATTCCTTCTTCCAGTGGACTTTAAGTAGCATATGAGGAGCATCAGATGGGAAATCTTGGAGTGTAACTGCAGTACAACCAGCAAACACGAGGTATGACCAAACACCCAGACCCACAATGCTCCTGAACAAAGACAAGGCACTTTTGTCATCCTTTTGAGTGTCAGAGACCACTTGGTGGTCTGTAAAAGAATGGAGGTGATGCATTTGAATGTCTAATCAAAGGACAAAAATAAGCACACCAGTTATAATTTTGGTTCCAGGATAGTTTGCAGCATCAGTTTCTTCGCTTTACCCCCAGCAATCTAAATGCAAGTTAAGTGTTTTTTAGGTTTCATCCAACTTTAAACTGTGGGTACACAATCACAGAGTGGGACAGGTAGAAACTTAAAAGCTCATTTGACAGGTCCCCCAAAAGCAATTAAAATAAAAAAAAAAAAAAAAACATTAAAAAGCTGGTCTAGAATGAGACAAGCAAAAGCTACCAAAAACCAGACAGATTAGCTTTTGTTTAAGTTAGTAATGGGCCCCAAAACACTTTAAAAGATCATTTAAAAGCTTGTCTGGAATGAGTTTTCTTGAGAAATTCTTTAAGTCAGTGGTCCTCAATCACAGTCCTGGAGGGCCGCAGTGGCGCAGGTTTTTATTCCAACTAGTTTCCTACCGTATATACTCAACGCAGAAGTCAAGTCGGGTCTTAAAACCCGAAAAATCGATCATAAAATCAAAGCCCAAATTTTGTTGCAGCAGCATAGTTACCAATTTCTTTCGCTAGTTCGACTTTTAATTGAAAACCAGCTTCATATTTTCTTCTGGTTGAACGCTCCATCGTAGGTAAGGGATGCTCCTACGATAAAGGTGTATGAGGGTGTGAGATACAAAATCATAAATCAGTGCAAACGTCGCTTCGGGGCACAATAGAGAGAGAGAGGTTAGCATTGCCGCACCCACATAGAAAAACAAAAAGAGGCCGTGTGCTCTGTTACTCTCTCAGGTGGGCGTTAGCATATCGTAATCTCTTGGACCAATAGAGTAAGCTTTCTGCATTCGATTTATACAAGCGACATTATAAAATACCAGAAATTGTACGATAAAATCAAACCCTGACTTATCCGCGGAAGTAAAGTAATTAGAAAGCAGTCCATGCTGATAATGAAACTTGGTATTGAACTATTTAGCTTCTTAATGCTTGCATTCATCCAAGAGCAACTGTAATTGCACTGTAGAGTGTCCTTCTGTGAGAGCATGTCCATGTGTGGTGCTGACAAGAACAGATTTAAACTTAATGGTCCTTCCAATTCCCCTCTCATTCAACGTTTTTTATTACAGATAGTTCATAGTAAGTACGTGAGCTGGAGAGCTGCTGGTTTAATGGTTATCTGCATCATATTATTAACTAATTTCTGATTAAGAAAACGGGCAACAATTAAACCTTAATGCAGCAGCTAAAATCTAAAATAGGCAATTAAGGGTTCTGAATGGTACCAGGCAAGATAACTAAAATTAATCCCAAAAAATGTATCGCATAAGTAAATAAAAGGGTTCTAACCCAGCCACAGGGGATGCACAAACCAGTGTGTTTCTTCACGCTGGTCCCAAGTCCGGATAAATGGGGAGGGTTACATCGGTAAAGGCATCCGGTGTAAAATTTTGCCAAATCATTATGCGGACAACAATGCAAATTTCCATACTGGATTGGTCGAGCCCCGGGTTAACAACGACCGCCACCAGTACTGTTAGCTAACAGGGTGCTGGCAGAAATTGGGCTACTGTTGGCCGAAGGAGAAGACGAGGGGGGAGACGTGTCCGAAGGCAGGAGGAGGAGAGGAGGAAAGTAAAGAGAGTGGAACTGAGGGCAGAAACTTTGAATGTTTGCAGTATGACTGGTAAGGGGAGAGAGTTAGCAGATATGATGGAGAGAAGGATGGTTGATATATTGTGCGTGCAAGAGACTAAATGGAAGGGGAGTAAGGCCAGGTGGATTGAAATTGGTTCTATCATGGTGTGGGTGGGAGGAGAAATGGGGTAGGAGTTAGTCTGAATGAACAGTATGTCAAGAGTGTTTTGGAGGTGAAAAGAATGTCAGACAGAGTAATGATTATAAAGCTGGAAATTGGAGGTGTGATGATGAATGTTGTTAGTGCATATGCACTGCCAGTTGGGTGAGAGAAGCTTTTTGGAGTGGGTTGGATAAAGTGATGAACAGTGTACCCAAGGAACAGAAAGTGGTGATTGGAGCGGATTTCAATGGGCATGTTGGTGAAGGGATCAGAGGAGACGAGGAGGAGATGGGTAGGTCTGGTGTCAAGGAGAGGAATGAAGAAGGTCAGAGGATAGTGGATTTTGCCAAAATGATGGACATGGCTGTGGTGAATACATATTTTAAAAAGAGGGAGGGACATAGGGTGACGTACAAGAGTAGAGGAAGATGCACACAGGTAGATTACATCCTATGCAGAAGTCAATCTGAAGGAGATTGAAGACTGCAAAGTGGTGGCAGGGGAAAGTGTAATCAGCATAGGATGGTGGTCTTTAGGATGATGTTGGAGATCAAGAAGAGTGAGGGCAGAGCCAAAGATCAAATGGTAGAAGTTGAAAAGGGAAGACTGCAAGTTTGAGTTTAGGGAGGAGGTGAGACAGGCACTGGGTGGCAGTGAAGAGTTACCAGACAGCTGGGAAACTACAGCAGATGTAGTAAGGGTGACAGCAAGAAGGGTGCTTGGCGTGACATTTGGAAAGAGGGAGGAAAAAAAGGAAACCTATTGGTGGAATGAGGAAATACAGGACAGTGAGTATACAGAGCAAGAGGATGGCAAAGAAGAAGTGGGATAGTCAAAGATGAAGAAAGTAGACAAGAGTACAAGGAGATAAGGCGCAAGGTGAAGAGAGACGTTATGAAGGCTAAAGAAAAGGCGTATGATGAGTTATATGAGAGGTTGGACACTAAGGAGGAAGAAAAGGACCAGTAACGATTGGTTAGATAGAGGGACTGAGCTGGGAAAGATGTGCAGCAGGTTAGGATGATAACGGATAAAGATTTGAAACGTACTCACAAGCGAGGAGAGTGTGTTGAGCAGATGGAAAGAGTACTTTGAGAGGCTGATGAATGAAGAGAACAAGAGAGAGAGAAGAGGTTGGATGATGTGGAGATAGTGAAACAGGAAGTGCAACGGATTAGCAAGGAGGAAGTAAGGACAGCTATGAAGAGGATGAAAAAATGGAAAGGCCGTTGGTCCAGATGACATACCTGTGGAAGCATGGAGGTGTTTAGGAGAGATGGCAGTGGCATTTTTAACAAGATTGTTTAATTGAATCTTGAAACGTAAGAGAATGCCTGAGGAGGGGAGAAGTGTACTGGTGCCGATATTTAAGAATAAGGGGGATGTGCAGGACTGCACCACCTACAGGGGAATAAAATTGATGAGCCACAGCATGAAGTTATGGGAAAGAGTAGTGGAAGCTAGGTTAAGAAGTGAGGTGATGATTAGTGAGCAGCAGTATGGTTTCATGCCAAGAAAGAGCACCACAGATGCAGTGTTTGCTCGGAGGATGTTGATGGAGAAGTTTAAAGACCAGAAGGAGTTGCATTGCATCTTTGTAGACCTGGAGAAAGCATATGACAGGATGCCTCGAGAAGAGATGTGGTATCGTATGAGGAAGTCAGGAGTGGTAGAGAAATACGTAAGTGTTGTGCAGGACATGTACGAGGGAAGTGTGACCGAGGTGAGGTTTGCGGTAGGAGTGACGGATGAATTCAAGTTGGAGGTGGGAATACATCAGAGATCGGCTGAGAACCCTTTCTTATTTGCAATGGTGATGGACAGGTTGACAGACAAGATTAGACAGGAGTCCCCATGGACTATGATGTTTGCTGATGACACTGCGATCTGTAGCAATAGTAGGGAGCAGGTCGAAGAGACCCTGGAGAGGTGGAGATATGCTTAGAGAGGACAGGAATGAAGGTCAGTAGGAACAAGACAGAATACATGTGTGTAAATGAGAGGGAGGTCAGTGGAATGGTGAGGATGCAGGGAGTAGAGTTGGCGAAGGTGGATGAGTTTAAATACTTGGGATCAACAGTACAGAGAAACAGGGATTGTGGAAGAGAGGTGAAAAAGGTAGTGCAGGCAGGGTGGAAGAGAGTGTCAGGAGTAATTTGTGACAGAAGGGTATCAGCTGACAGTAAGACCAGCTATGTTATATGGGTTGGAGACGGTGGCACTGACCAAAAAGCAGGAGACAGAGCTGGAGGTGGCAGAGTTAAAGATGCTAAAATTTGCATTGGGTGTGACAAGGATGGATAGGATTAGAAATGAGGACATTAGAGGGTCAACTCAAGTTGGACAGTTGGGAGACAAAGTCAGAGAGGTGAGATTGCATTGGTTTGGACATGTGCATTGGAGAGATGCTGAGTATATTGGGAGAAGGATGCTAAGGATAGAGCTGCCAGGGAAGAGGAAAAGAGAAAGGCCTAAGAAGGTTTATGGATGTGGTGAGAGAGGACATGCAGGTGATGGGTGTGACAGAACAAAATGCAGAGAACAGAAAGATATGGAAGATGATCCACTATGGCAACCCCTAACAGGAGCAGCAGAGTAAATAAAAGGGTTCTAATTAAGAAATTGGTTAAAGTGAAAACCTGCAGCCATGGCAGACCTCCAGGACTGTAATGGAGGACATCTGATCTACAAACTAAAATTTGTCTTTGATGAATAAAGGCATTAACAAGGCAGAGTGTTAATCACCAAGATTCATTATCAGCAAGGACCTAGTTCTTACTAGGACAGTGGTTCTCAACGTGCGGGGCAGACGCAAAGTAACAAAAAGGGGGGTGGCAAAGATGTGAAAAAAAAAAAAAAAAACCACACATGTTGAAACCAAAACAAATTAACTTAAACTACATTCTGATACTAGAATATAGAGTTAAATGTTGATAAGTAGGTATAATAGGCATCTACATTTCAAAAAAATGTTAGGGGGATGTGATTAAAACAGTTATGACAACTTGGGTCACAAATGCTTAAAGGTTGAGAAATGCTGTATTAGGACCCTGGCTGGAATTAAAACCTCTAGGCACTGCAGCCCTCCAGGACCATGATTGAGGACCCCTGTTGTAATAAATTCAAAACCTGTACCTCTTACAATACAACAGAAGGGGAGACAAAAGACCCAAATTTGTGTTTGATAGGTACCCCTATAATCCTTGTTACAAGAAACCTGCACTTTGTGTTGCACCAGTTGTGTTTGTGCGATTTAATGAAATTAATCTAACAAACCAGCAGAATGTTAAAGGTTGATTTGTGTCCACCTGGGTCAATAGATCTTTAGTTCTGACACCCCAGCTGGAACATGAAACAGAGCCTTACACCCTCCAGAGCAACTACATATTGAGAGATTTCACTAAAGGTTAAAATTTGACAAGAACCTATAAACATTTATATTGAACATTAGAACATTCCAGACGAGAACAGGCCATTCAGCCCAACAAAGTTCGCCAGTCCTATCCACTTGTTTCCTCCAAGAAAACATCAAGTCGAGTTTTGAAAGTCCCTAACGTCTTACTGTCTACCACACTACTTGGTAGCTTATTCCAAGTGTCTATCGTTCTTTGTGTAAAGAAAAACTTCCTAATGTTTGTGCGAAATTTACCCTTAACAAGTTTCCAACTGTGTCCCCGTGTTCTTGATGAACTCATTTTAAAATACAAGTCTCGATCCACTGTACTAATTCCCTTCATTATTTTAAACACTTCAATCATGTCACCTCTTATTCTTTTGCTTAAACCGTAAAGGCTCAGCTCTTTTAATCTTTCCTCATAATTCATCCCCTGTAGTCCTGGAATCAGCCTAGTTGCTCTTCGCTGGACCTTTTCTAGTGCTGCTATGTCCTTTTTGTAGCCTGGAGACCAAAACTGCACACAGTACTCAAGATGAGGCCTAACCAGTGCATTATAAAGGTTGAGCATAACCTCCTGTGACTTGTACTCCACACATCAAGGCGCTATATAACCTGACATTGTTAGCCTTCTTAATGGCTTCTGAACACTGTCGGGAAGTTGATAGCTTAGAATCCACTATGACTCCTAAATCCTTCTCATAAGGTGTACTCTCAATTTTCCGACCACCCATTGTGTATTCAAACCCAATATTTTTACTTCCGATGTGTAATACTTTACATTTACTAACATTAAATTTCATCTGCCACAAATCTGCCCAAGCCTGTATGCTATCCAAGTCCTTCTGTAATAAGATTCCAAATTATCTGCTAATCCACCTATCTTGGTATCATCATCATATTGAGTGAAATTGCTGTTCTAGCAGAAAGAACCTATCCAAAACCCCCCACACACCCCCTTAAACTGGGTTACTCAGTTAAAAAAAAAAAAAAATTAAAATTCAGTCCACAAAAGGTCTCTTCAGCTTTTCTTGATCTAAACATTTTGGCTGGGATTTAAAATTCATCCTGGACACCCATGTTGGTCCAGTCAGCTTATTTTCAACTTGGCTCCTAGCCAAACAGATGAACCGTTTCCCTCCTAACCCCCCCGCCAGTTTGTCATGTGTAGGGGTGTCCTTGAATGTAGACATTAGTTTAGTCCGCCCCAAATAACTGGATTTTCAGTTTCTAGGAAATTAATCCACTGCTTAGTGAACCTGATAGAAAAACAAATTTCTTCTGGCAAATCACTGCTGGGCTTGTCTGAATGCAGACCTGTGTAACCAGCATATGACAGGTGGTGGGGGAATTGGGGATGTGTAATCCCAGAACCATATTTGGGGACCACAGGTCTAGATCATACCATTTCAATTAAAAGCTGCTGTGATGTCTGAACAGATGGAAGATCTCAAATGGCTCTCTGGTACCCACCATTAAAATTGAGAGGCTGGAGACTATTGCCTAGAGTAGTAGGCACGTTTGTGGTTTGCTTCCTTTCTAGCAAAGGAAGCTGGGATTACAGGTTCAATAGTCAGACCTTGAAATTTGCCTAGGATTATAGGTGCGAGATGGTACCTCAGAACAATCTATAGAAAAGTCATTCAACAAGACCAGAATATACTATTAAAACAGGTGCTGGTACACTACCCTCTGAAAAATACTTACAACAAAGCTGTGTACTTTTAAAAAATTTTATTGTTTAGTGTCAACAATGTCCTTTGTTTTTCTATAGGCAAAGAATAGTACAGCCACACATGAGACAGCCAGGACACCTACAACAGCACCAAGGATGGAATCTTGGAATTGAGAGCCTGTGAGGAGAAAAAAAAAATTAAATTCTACTTCAAATTTATACTCCGGTGATAATTAATGAACAGCTTAAATGCAAGCCTTGTTAAGGACTGCTCTTTGAATTCCAGTTACCTGCAGAGCCTTCATCTTGCTGCCCAGACAGGGACTGTGATGCAGAAGACAAAGGAGAGACCTGCTTCAGAAATAGAGGGCCAACAGAAATGGTCTCCTGCCATCCAGCTGGTGCACTCACTTCACCTGCAAAATACAATTGCAGTTTGTTTATCCCAGGCTGGACACTACAGAAGTCTGCTGGCGAGGTCACTTACTTGCTCTCCTGGGTCTGTGTTTAGGGCCACCAGAGCCCCTCCTGAAGGGAGGAGGGTTGGCACAGCTTGTGTCACAGCAGCTACAGACAGCATTGTTCCCATCCACTGAGCT
>JANRMT010062791.1:226310421-226330721 GCA_026402145.1 Polypterus bichir lapradei
TTTGTTCTAAAACCTGACTGAAATTTATCAAGAATAGCATTTTTATTTAGGTGGTCATTTAACTGCATAATGACTGCCTTCTCTAAAATTTTAGATTTTTTTTTAGAGTTGGGTCTAAAATTTTCAAAAGCAGAGGGGTCAAGATTATTTTTCTTGAGTAGGGGTTTAACTACAGCAGTCTTAAGACAGTCTGGGAAGACCCCCGTATTTAATGACTAATTTACTATGTCAAGAATATTATCAATTAGCACGCCTGATACTTCCTTGAAAAACCTTGTTGGTGTTGGGTCAAGGACATATACTATGTGACGTCTACTTTCTGGTTTTGGGGTGATGATTGACCTCCAAGGTTATTCCTCATTTTTATTTTATTTTATTGTAGAATCAACTCTCCGCAATGGCCAGCAGGATGGCCGTGTGGCGCATGCGTACGGGCGCTGTTCTCATCCCTACCAACTTTGCCACCACTTCCTCTACTTCTTCATATCTTAAATCATTCTTGAGGCAGATTGAAGACTTAAGTGCCAGCTTAAGTGAAAAATGAAGAAAAACGTACTAAGTAATTGCAACACAAACACTGACTTACTCAGCTTTAACATGAAAAGATGCCAAAGAAAGAAGAGAAGAAGAAGGTCGCTATGGTGGAGAAAAGAGCTGCTCAGGAAGCAAGTGCATCAACCTCTTGGCAAATGAATGGTAAACGTACAGAGAAAGAGGAGGAAAACTAGGAATACTCAAGTCAAGTGTATTCACTGCATATTATCGTGCAGTTTGCTGTTATTCGTTCTTATATATTAGTTGATGTGCATGTGGCAATTTTCTTATTTTAGTGTCCAGTCTATATAGATCATTTTGTGGCCATTCTAGGACTCCAGAGGTGTAAGACAGGACAGAGATTGCAAGTTGGTTTATGTCTTGAATTTTGTTGTACGTTTCACTCCAGTGTGAATTTTTATGTGGGTCTGAAAATTGCCTGTTTGTGAGAATTGTTTGCCACATTCAGAACAGCAAAATGGTTTCTCTCCAGTGTGAATTCTTGTGTGAGTCTTAAGATGGCTAATTTGTGAGAATCGTTTGCCACATTCAAAACAGCAATATGGCTTCTCTCCAGTGTGAATTCTTGCATGCAGCTGAAGATGGCCGCTTGTAGAGAATCGTTTGCTACATTCAGAACAGGAATATGGCTTCTCTCCAGTGTGAATTCTTTTGTGGAGCTGAAGATGGCTAGTTGTAGAGAATCGTTTTCCACATTCAGAACAGTAATACGGCTTCTCTCCAGTGTGAGATCGTATATGTCTTTGCAGATTGCTATTGGTTGAAAAACATTTTCCGCAATCAGAACAACAATTTGGCTTTTTTTCATTGTGAATTCTTGTGTGAATCTGAAGATTGTGTCTGTCAGAGAACCCTTTGCCACAATAAGAGCAACAATACTGGTTCTCTCCAGCGTGCATTCTTGTGTGTCTCAGAAGATAGCTACTGTTGGAAAATCCTTTACCACAGTCGGAGCAATAATATGGTTTCACTCCAGTGTGTGTTCTTGTGTGGGCCTGAAGCTGGCTACTGGTGGAAAACCGTTTCCCGCAGTCGGAACAGCAATATGGCTTCTCTCCAGTGTGAATTCTTTTGTGTGTCAGAAGATGGCTACTGAAAGAAAAGCGTTTCCCACAATCAGAACAGCAATATGGCTTTTCTCCAGTGTGAATTCTTGTATGAAGCTGAAGGTTGAATTTGTTCGAGAATCCTTTCCCACATTCCGAGCAGCAAAATGGTTTCTCTCCAGTATGAATTCTTATGTGGGTCTTAAGATGGCTTATTTGTGAGAACTGCTTTCCACATTCCAAACAACAGTGTAACTTTTCCTTTGTATGACTCCACTTATGTTTCTTTTTAGACTTTTGGTTAGAAGTTTTCCTCTGCACTTGACAGACATAAAATGATTCTGAATTTGTTTCTTGTTGTTGAGCATTGATTATGTGTACCTTTGATTGTTTCACAACGGGCAAAACACTACATGGCAAGGAGGTCTGTAGGTTAATCTCTGTTCCAGTAGATAGTTTTTTCAGGTGTTTATTTTGGTGTGGTATGAAGTGAAGAATAGTCTGAGGAAATGAAGATGGGGGGAGCTTGGCACCTTCTTGTAAATCTGAAGAAACACAAAAATGTAAATATAAGAAGTTTAAAAAAAAAAAAAAAATCTCCTAACAACCAGGCAACCCAAATATTTTCACTTCATTGGTGAAAGATTTTTTTTTTCTCCACTGGTTTGATTGATGTCTTAAGTATCAAGAAATGAACTTGGAAACACTAAGGCACAGATAACTATGTGGAGAACAACACAAATTGCTTTAGTTATAACCTGCCATCCCCAATCCCATTACCGCACTCATGAACAGGATTGAAAATAGCTCAGTACTTAAAAAGTCTGCATTAGCATAAGCGACCCAAATTTGGAGTGTTTATTCCATCCCGAAATGGCGTATTAGTGAAGCGTCTCTCTTAAGACCCAGTCTGTATGGAGTGTGCTTTGCCACACTGATTGTAGTGAGTATGGACAGATAGCTTTATTCACCAAGGAAGTCCAAGGCTGAGAAACCGTATACTTTAATGCAGATTTCTGATAAGAAATTGTACAAAGAATTAAGAAGTGATAACCAATGGCAACTTGGAGATTATTGTCTCTTTACCTTCAACCTAAAGTGCAATATGGCAAAAGGTAAAACTAAGACTAAAGCAGAGCCAGTAGCCAAGACAGAGCTAGGGACATACCAATATGTATCAAAGTAAAATGGGTTGGGAGATAATGGGGAATATACCAAAGCTGGCTAATAACAATATTAACACGGACTACTGTAGCAGCACAGTGTTCTTAAGAAATGTAATGATTTACATTATGAGGTAGAAGTGCATAATAAACAAGAATAGCAGAGTCAAATGTTTGAAATATTGAAAAGTGTGCTTTAAAGTCTAAACATTCTTGGTTGTCACAGAAAGTTGTTACTTTTCACCCTCTGACAGAGGTCCATAGGGGGCTACAGCTCTAGTAAAGGATCAAAAATAACATTTTTATAATCTCCGACCTTGAAATAGTCTAAAACGATACCCCACATGCTTACGTTTCAAATTTGTCATTTTTAACCTTGTGGGAGTGGATCTTAGAGGGATAGGACCACTGGTAAAGAGTCAAATATTACAAACATAATCATATTCATGTTCAGAAACCTCAAAGTAGCATAAAATGACACTCCACATGCCTATATTAATGATCCACATTTTTTTCAAAGTTTTATAAAAAGGAATAACATTGACCCCTCATAATCCCATTAGGGGATGAACTCTTGAGGTCAGTTGATGTGGTAGGCACAACTTTAAATCCTTCTATTCATTTCTGTTGTGGACCCCTATTGGTTTATGCTTTATTTTAAAGGTATCATTTCCTGTACAAAATATGGTCCAAAATTTACCTAAAATGCGAGTTTTTTTTTTTTCAGGTCTAGAGGACCACAAAAACTCAACACCTTGCATAACTAGACATCTAGACACATCAGACAGTAACTCATGTTTGAGGGTTTTCTCTAAGAGGAGAGAAAGAGGCCCCGGACACAATAAACTGAAGTGATTCCAAAGTGTTCATCGGTAACTCTTATGAACACAATACATGGATTGCAACAAACGCATAATGAAACCGAAGAAAAATGCCGTAGGTTAAGAGTTACTCATGTTTGTATCCTACATTACAATTCTGTCACTACGGCCAGCCAGTCTGCTCACCGCCCCATCTCTGTACTGCTTGGCTCACTGTTGCTAACACCTGCCAAGTCAGTACACCACCTTGGGTTGGTGATTCATGAGCAGCTATCTTTTTCTAACTACATGTCTACTGTTTTTCATTCATGCTGTACAAGATGCGCAAAAGATCAGACCTTATCTGACGGCACATGCAACACAACTTTTGGTCCAGGCTTTGGTCTTGTCGCATCTGGATTACTACAACTCACTTCTGGCAGAAGTATCCTGCATGTGCTATCAAGCTGCTGCAGATAGTCCAGAATGTAGTGGCCTATCTTGAATTTAACCAGCCGAGACGGGCACATGTCACTCCTCTCTTCAGGTCGATACATTGGCTCCCTGTAGCAGCACGCATTAAGTTTACTCTGTAGGCAAGCATGAATGATTTATCAATGGGTCAGCACCTGAGCAAATGCAGACACACGGGTGAGGTGCTATGCCCCTTCTCGCTCACTCGGGTCTGCAAGTGAACAGTGTCTGGTGATGCGACCTCTGCGTGGTATCAAGTCTCAATCCAGACTCTCTTCCTTTGTAGTTTCTAGCTGGTGGAATGAGCTGCCCACCTCCATCTGTACTGCTGACTCCGTCAATGTATTTAAGAAGCAATTGAAGACCCATCTCTTCGGTGAATATCTGTCTAATTGATGAAGAAAAAAAACTTTGCTCTGTGATATTTGTATATTCTTGGTTAATTTGAGTTGAATTGCTTTAGTGATTGTAAATGTACGAGTTATTACATCTTTTCACTTGTGGCAATCGACTTTTGTTACCTATCCTATTACACTTGCTGAACAAACGGGCCCCAGCCTAATGTTACTCAGTTATGTTTACCTCTTGTAAGTTGCTTTGGATAAAAGCGTCTGCTAAGCAAATAAGTGTAAATGGAAATTGAGTGAGAATTCCATTCAATTTCTTTTAAAAGCCACACCCTATATGTCATGTTCTTCATGGCACTTCTGTATCCATAGTAAATTGTGTATATCTCCTTTTCATCACATCCTCTCATTAATTTTACAATTATTTTTGATGTCACTTAAATCTTTTCATCTGATCTGGAGACACACAGTGGAAGTGCGCTGTATAGCCATTGTAATGTCAAGAAGAAGCAACTTCAAAGCCAAGCCTGCACTCTTTTAACTGGGGGAGAAAAAGTCTGACATTCGAAACAAAGACAATCTTAGTCATTCTTTGGAAAGCTGCAAAACACGTCCATCATACTCCATCAAAAGGACTGCTGGTAAGAGAGCTAATAACAAAGACCCCCAGGAGATGGAGATTTCAGTACTCAAAACACCCAAATCAAAAAATCTGCCTAACAATACCAGTACAGCCGTGGCCAAAAGTTTTGAGAATGACACAAGTATTGATTTTCACAAAGTTTGCTGCTTCAGTGTTTTGAGATCTTTTTGTCAGATGTTTCTATGGTATACTGAAGTAGAATTACAATCATTTCATAAGTTTGAAAGGCTTTTATTGAGAATTACATTAAGTTTATGTACAGAGTCCATATTTGCAGTGTTGGCTCTTCTTTCTTTATCAAGACCTCTGTAATTCACCCTGGCAGCCTGTCAGTCAATTTCTGGGCCAAATCCTGACTGATGGCAGCCCATTCTTGCATCATCAATGCTTGGACTTTGTCAGAATTGGTGGGTTTTTGTTTGTCCACTGGCCTCTTGAAGATTGACCACAGGTTCTCAATGGGGTGTTTCCTGGCCATGGACCCAAACTTTCGATGTTTTCTTCCCCGAGCCACTAAGTTAACACTGTTGCCTTATGGCCTGGTGCTCTATCACAATGGAAAAGGCACTGTGGGTCACCAAACTGTTTTTGGATGGTTGGGAGAAGTTACTCTCAGAGGATGTTTTGGTCCCATTCTTTATTCATGGCTGTGTTCTTAGGCTAAATTGTGAGTGAGCCCACTCCCTTGGCTGAGAAACAACCCCACACATGAATGGTCTCAGGATGCTTTACTGTTGGCCTGACACAGGACTGATGGCACTGCTCACCTTTTCTTCTGTGGATAACCCAGACAATCAGAAAGGGGATTCATCAGTATAGCTGTGTTTTTCCAAAGTTCAGCAGCTCTAACTCAAAAAATGGGATTCAACAAAAGCCTGACGCGCATAAATGATTCCACAGACAAAATATCTTTGTTTTTAAAAGTTTAGTTAAGTTTCAAAGTAAAACGGTTCACACAAAAAATAAAATTAAATAGCAAAAAAGGGAAAAAAAATCATGTTAAGAAAAGTTCAGCTCTAAGTTTAATCTTGTTACATCTCAAATCGTTACTATTTACTTAACATTTCTGAACCATTTCAAAATGGTCAGAAAACCTGTATGCTTATCCCATCTCTGAGTAGAAAATGGGTCTTTTAAGTCCCTATGTACTGGGACCTGTTCTAAACACAACTGAGCTTATTATCACACTGTTTCTCAGTTATAGTAAGAAGGTTCTATCTCTTACTAACTTATAGGGGGAAAAGACTATACCATAAGTTATGACTATGGAAGAAATTTATATTCTATTCAGATTAAGCAAACATTAATATGAGTTTAACTCAAAACTTTAACTTTCTAAAATTGGCTCTTACATTCAGAGAAAATGACTTTACCCCAGCAGTCCTCAGCAGTCCAATCCCTGTACCTTTTTCAGAATATCAGTCTGTCCCTGATGTTTTTCTTGGCTTCTTTGCTGCCCTTCTTGACACCAGGCCATCCTCCAAAAGTCTTCGCCTCACTGTGTGTACAGATGCATTCCCACCTGCCTGCTGCCATTCCTGAGCAAGCTCTGCACTGGTGGTGCCCGCAGCTAAATCAACTTTAGGAGATGGTCCTGGCACTTGCTGGACTTCCTTTGGTGTCCTGAAGCCTTCTTCACAACAATTGAACCTTACTATTCTAACTCCATCAGCGTGACAGAGTGATCTCCAGCCTTGTCCTCATCGACACTCTCACCCGTGTTAACGAGAGGATCACTGAAATGATGGTGGCAGGGCTGAAATGCAGTGGAAATGAGTTATTTGGGATTTAGTTAATTTTCATGGCAAAGAGGGACTTTGCAATGATCACTCTTTATAACATTATGGAGTAGATGCAAATGACCATCAAAAAACCGAGGCAGCAAACTTTGTGAAAATGCATATTTGTGTCATTCTCAAACCTTTTGGTCACAGCTGTAGATGCACAGACAATAATAATAACTGAATAACTACAGAAATTTAACATTACTATCTTGTTGAAATGTAAACATGCCATAACAAAATGGCTGCAATTTTTAAACAAGTTGTAAAGCTGTAGACCACAATCCCTGTTTAAACTCTTATTTGCCGTTGTAATGTCATAAAGTGATGTGATCGCTAAAATGACGAGAAGATATCGTAGCAGACAGAGGGACTTCTCAATTGTGTGGAGCACAGTAGCTGTGTGGTGGTCTATGTGTCTGTCTCCAGTGTCGCAGCGCTCATTACAATGTGCAAATAAATGAGTAAGCTTCAGCTACCTTGTGCTACTAGGCACCTGAATGGAAGACAGTAATTTCATGGTTTTTTTTTTCCTCTCAGCACCATGTCTTTTGCTCTCTCCCTTAAAGTCCAGGCAGCGGTTTAAAATATACAGACTTTAGAAATTGGGGGCGGGTGTTTTAGGACGTAGCCTTTGCTGTGCCGCTATTCACTACACACTCTTTAATGGGCTGGCCACAGACACGTATTCAAGACTAGGATGGACGTAGCTGTGAAAGGAGTGAAGAGTCAAGGAAAAATGTCTAATGCAATATTTTAATGAGAAAATATTGAACTTCAAGTATAACAGTAACTAAGCAAATGGTTCTAAGCATTTTTAAACTTAGCCTTTTGGTATAACATGACAGCAATCCAAGACAATGAAGCACAGGTAAGTGGTTGTTAAAAGCGTCTCTTTTCATTTTGAAGGCTTAAACTGCCATACCTGTTAATCTACTTTTTTTACAGAACATTTTTGAATAGTTTGAAATACCTACATGAATGTTTATAAATATTAAGGCTTCATAGTTTCTTTTTACCAGTGAAGTGTATAGGAGACCTTATAGTGCAGATAAATCTGTGTGTCGTCTGTATAACAAGACACTCATGACTCAGGAGCAGTAAATCAATGAAAAATAAACTTGGACCAAGCACAGACCCCTGAGGAGCATCAGACGTGACAAGACAAAACTCAGGTTTGTGTCTTCCAGTAACAACATAATTATTCACTTCACTTGTTACTTTACGTAAACACGATAACTCAAAACACGCGACAAGATAGATGGAAGAAATGTGGCATGTGGTTGTTACACCAAAATTGTAGATCTGTATTAACTTTTGGACCAAATCCATCAACCGGAAATGGTACTTTACCTGAGCACATACTTGATTTTTTTTTTTTTTTTTTTCATGCAGCTACAGAGTCCAATTTATTCAACTTTACTTTTATAATAATTGTTCAATATATTAATTTGATTTGTTGTTGATGGTTCTTTAATGTACATAATATAAAAATATAATCATTGTCTTGCGGTTTACTCCTCAAATATCCATCCCTATATCTGAAGATATGAGAAAGTCTACGGAACCACTCCCGATTTTGTTATGTAATAGTCTATATTTATGTGAATTTGTTTTATTGTCATTTTTGAATTACTTTTCATACTGTACGTATTTTCATAACAAAAAACATTTCTCAGTCCAATAAAGTTTGCTTGAAAAAGGTTTGGTGAAAATTTAAAAAAGGAACAAATATTAAATTCAGGAAAAACATTATTACACATGCAGAATAAAATGTAAAAAAGGGGGGGGGGGAGGTTTCATTACAATCTCAGCTTTCTCCTGTTAAACCTAAGTTACTTTCTATACTAATAGGTTGTTACTTTTCTATGGCAAACTTACATAGGCTACACTTTAGTATGTTCAGTCAATATGGTTTGAAATGGTTTACCCTCAACACCTTACCAGGTGCAAGGCAGATCATAAACTTGTCTGTAGTCAGAATGACAAGAAATAATTTGAATATTCCATTTACAATTTAGCTTGTAGGGGTTATAATTGTACCTTCCATTGATTGTGCCCTAATATATAGGCAAATGTAACATACAATAGGTAGGAAAAAACACCTATCAACTTAACCTAACCTAACCAACTACCAAATGGCTCTTACACTTATCGCCTTTGGCCCGTGAGATTGCCACCTGAGCCCATTTGTTTATATTTTGAACTGTCAAGCCTGTTTTCCTCACTTTGGGCTTTGCCAGGCTGAAGCCTTCAGGTAGAGTTCTGGACCATGCTGGTGTAGAATAGTGGGTCCAGAGCTCAAATTGAAAAGGCCAGTTTTAAACAGATAATCGCCCGCACTCACAGCTTAATGAGGGGGTGTGGTAGTGGGGCCAGAGTAGTTCCCGGGCATTTCGTGATTGCGGGCAGTCCTCGCTTAAGTGCACAGGTGAGGAGTCGTCCACATCCGTTGTTGCCACACCTGATCCACTTCTCCGTTATATATAATAGGAGTGCGAGTGTGGAAGGGGGAAGAGGAAAAGAGAGTGGGGAAAAAAGGAACAGAGGTTAAGGAAGAAGGCAGCTGGAGGCGAGAGAGAGAGAGCGCACGCTGACCCGTGGATGTATGCAGGCAGATGGGAGAGACGAGCCCTAGCAGGGTGTTTGGCCAACACCCGGGGGCCAACGGTAGTGGTCGCTCCTGCTGAGCGCTTGTATGGAGCAGGAGTGACCGGTAGAAGGTTGGCTCGCCGCAGAGATTTGGAGTGGATCCCCAGCGTGAGCATCCTGGCCGTTGGGGGAAGCCAAGTCTCGGTCTGGCAGGGGCTGAACGAATCCAGGGATCAGGAGGCCACCAGACCAGTCGAGTAAAGGTCAGCTGCAGGTAGAGTGACTCCCCTGGTGCATAGACTGGATGGGAGAAGCATGGGAGTCACCAGTAAAAGAAGGCACTGACGGTGTCGGGTACGAGAGCACCCCAGAAGCCAGATTGGAGCATGGAGCTGAACCTGCATCGTCACAGCTGCTCTGGAGTGAGTCTCTTCTGGGCCGGTTAGTGAATGTCCTGGACTGTTTTTTTTTTTTTTTTTGGTTACTTTTGGATGTTTCAACTCCCTTTTGCTCAAAACACCTTGGAAGCATTCAGATATTATTATTATTACTATTATAAATACAATATTGCATCACAATGGATTTAATTTGGCTTTGCTGGCATTGATCAAAAAGGGAAAAAAAAGCCTCTTTAATGTCAAAGTGAAAGCAAATCTCTGTAAAAACTGTGTGAGGTGTGTTGTTTGACTTTGTTGCAGTGTGCGATCATCTGTAGGTCATTTTATTAGTTTGTGCTCCTGTTCTATGATATGAAAAGAATCAAACATTGTGTGCAATTGTCACTGGTGAATGAGCCACAGAAATCCATGTTCTTGTAGGTTCCTTGCTGCAGGCAGAGCATTCATAAGGTGAATAACATTTTTATAAGAGAATGAAATTTGGACCTTGCAGTGATCCGTAGAGACAGATGAGTTGTAATATTGATTTCAGTGCAAGCCCCAACCATGAAACATCCTCGCATTTCTGCCTTGGGAGACAAAGGGGACTGAACTGAAAGCAACACCTGCTGCTTACACTCACCCCATCTCTCCGGCTGCTGGGTCCTGGCAGTACAGCAGCAATTTGAACCGTGCGGCGCATTTGTGTTTGAACTGAAGTGCAGGTGTTATCAGGGGCACAAAGCGACACCCATTGCTTCACGGGGGTCTCCAATCCTCAAGATCATTCATCGTGTGTCATTTCCTCTCGGTGCTTCATTCTTCATGGGATACTCCCCCTCACACCCCACATATTGAGTGTCTAAGCTTCATGGGGGACAACATTTACAAGATTGAGATTTAAAAAAGTAAACTGCTCAATTTATATTTAAATTTTATGCACAGAGTTAAAAGCATTTTTTTTTTTTTTTTAATTCAATTTATTCACCCGCAGTACTGTATGTGGTTCAAAAATGTGGAATTTGACTTCTTCGTCTTCAAATGTGATATTACTTTTGTAGGGGGTGTGAACATAAATCAAACAGTTTCTAGGGATGCGGGGCATAGATAGGGTGGGGACCACTGCCTTAACCCTGTAAAATCCAAAAATAAAAAAAAAAGCAAAAAATGTTTCCACCTTTTGGATGTTGTTGTAGGAGGCCTCTGATACAGAAATTAAAGAGTTGTCAATTTTTTTTTTTTTATGCTTTAGTTAGTTCTTAGGGTGGAGTGGTGGCTCTAAGGCTAGGGATCTGCACTGGCAATCGGAAGGTTGCTGGTTCAAATGCTGTAAATGCCAAAAGGGACTCTGCTCTGTTGGGCTCTTGAGCAAGGCCCTTAACCTGCAATTGCTCCGTCCTGGGTATGACGTTAATCCAGCCCTGCATGTAGGCCCTCCAACCTGCAGGGAAAAACTTGGGGGTTGGTGGCAGAATTGGAACTCCAGCCACCATAAAAAAAACCTCCCACCGTTCCACTCCATCTGAACAAGTGTGGTTCTGTGGTGTCACCCGTTGCATGGCTGCACTCGGGTCCTAATTTGGTTTGTCGTGTGGTGGGTGCGGCAATGCACCGTATCAGCACGGGCTCCTAACCTCTTGGTTTTTAGGGAAAAGTTGTAATATTGCACCTAGTTGGGAGCAGAAGTTCTGTATTTGTACTCGCACTGTCTCAACAAGTATAAAGATCAACTAAGGGTTTAATTGCAGGTTTGACTGCTTATATACCCTCATAAGACTCTAAATTATGAATAATAATTGCACAACAGTTGCATTTTTATGAATTATAATTAAAGGATAAAATTATATTTAGAAACTAAATTAACTTCATTAAAACTGCCACAGTGCTCATTTACAGTGATATTCCTAAAGACCGTTCTTCTCATGCAAGACGCAGAGACAGACATTGTACTTGCTGGATAGCGTGTTTGTGTATCCTTTATCACAATGTCTGCAGCATCTGCTATATGTCTGCATGGGGAAATATTCGATCATGTCCTTGTGCACATGTTAATGCACAGGTGACCTCTTTTTAGAAGAGCAAAAGGTAATGTTATAATTTTACCCAGCATCATTTGGAAAAGGTCCCGAGTGGGCTGACTGGTGGAAAAACCAATAACAATAAGGAAGTGGATGACAGAGAAGAAGAGAGAAAAAAAAATAGGAAATCGGCGAGGACCTGGGTGATATAAGAAGAATCCAGGTGGCCTGAAGAGACGGGAGTGCATTAAAAGGGGCAAGTTATCTTTACTTTTAAAAGAGGAACCTCTGTAGACATTTGTACCAAAGCCTGCATTGGCCTTTCTGGTAAGGTGAATAACTTGACTCTTTTGCTGGGGATTTGTCACACTAGAATACTTCCAATTCATTGAGTTTTTCATCTTGTAATTATTATTTCTGATATTCAGGTTCTTGTCTAAAAACAACTGTTGGGAGAAGGGGTAAGCATTATTTTATCTTGCAAGAATATTGAACATGCGTTCTTTAATACAATATTGTTTTTTGCACGATTATTATAGTGAAGGTGTTATTGTTCTTGGGTGTAGTGTTTAGAATAATTTAGGGCTTCGCTGGAGTTCCCAAATCTTTTAAAGTAAAACAAATATCTGCATTAATCCTTTATGTGAATCAATGACGCTTTCCAGGTTAGCCAAATGCACAGAGGCTTTATAGACTGACTGAGGTGACAGGACAGCAGCCAAATTAAAGTTGTTGACTTGTTTACCTGAGACCTAAAACTTTTCACTAAGATAATTAATGAGTGTTTGACAGATTCAAATAGTACTATGGTGTTGTACTGTGTTAGCCACTGTGAATGTAGTGGGAAGTTAAGCAAAATGACCCCTTTTATTGGCTAACTAAAAATATTACAATATGCGAGCTTTCGAGGCAACTCAGGCCCCTTCTTCAGGCAAGATGTAAACAATTACAAATTACAAAAAGTAATCAATTACAAAATGTAATCAATTACCATTACAAACTGTCTGAAGAAGGGGCCTGAGTTGCCTCGAAAGCTCGCATATTGTAATATTTTTAGTTAGCCAATAAAAGGGGTCATTTTGCTTGACTTCTCATGACAGATTCAAAGAAGTTTGTAAACTGTGACTGTCAAGTGTTACTCAAACTACACTGCTGTTAGAAAAGATGGGAGACCAAACAGAAGATGAGTGGAAAGGTGGTGTCTGACTGAATTGCAATTTTGACTGTTTAAATCTTTTTTTTTTTTTCTAATTTTATTGAGTTTATTGTAATCATTCCATACAAATAGATCAATTTTGCAAACAAATCAGCCCCTACCCCTGAGAAAGAGAGCATGGCCAATGGAGTAAAACTTAAAGCTAGTAAAAATAAATAAATTGATGGGTTTAATAGGCGGATAAAGATAAATGGAGAAGAAAAAGAAATGGGAAGAGAATCTGCTTCCTCAATGCTTTAAATACATATTCTAAAATATTATTGATTAGCTCTTGCCAGGTTTTGAAAAAGTTATGCACAGATCCTCTAAGTGAGAATTTGATTTTTTTCCGATTTCAAAGAATATAAAACATCATTTACCCACTGACTTAAAAGAGGAGAGAGTTTGGATTCTTCCAGTTTAGCAAAATAAGTCTGTGTGCCAATAGTGTAGTGAAGGTGATCACAGTTTTCCTTCTCCACTTTAAGCCCCTCTGGAAGAACACCAAACACAGCTGTTTGTTTGTTTGATTGTGACACCAACGCTGTCTGAAAGGCACTAAAATTTTTTTTGTCCAGAATGATGTTAATTTGGTGCAGGCCCAAAACATGTGACTCAGTGAGGCTGGGACTTGATTGCAGCGTTCGCAGGTTGGATCTTGCCCTGGAAACATTTTGGACAGTTTTAAGCGAGACAGATGTGCTTGATTATATAATTTTGAGTTGAATAATTCTATGCTTTGCACATGTGGAGCTCGAGTTGATTCTCTGCATTGCTACCTTCCACTCCTTTTCTGATATATTGATTAAGCGATCTTTTTCCCATTGTCCTCTTGGATCTTTGAAAGGGAGGGACTTTAAAATAGTTTTATATATTGCAGAAATGCTGTCTGAGTCCTCGAAACTCAGCAATATTTTTTCCAGCATAGAGGAGGGTGCGAGATGAGGAAAATTGGGCAGGTTATGTTTAACAAAGTGTCTAATTTGAAGATCGTGAAAGAAATGTGTTGCTGGAAAGTTAAATTTGGAATGTAATTGTTCATAGGATGCAAAGGTGTTGTCTATATAAAGATCTCAAAGTAATTTAATCCCAAATGTTTTCCAGATATTAAAAACTGCATATGTTTGTGGGGGTTTTATTCTGAGTGAAGCACAATTGGGTTATTAGTATATCAGTGATAACTTACATTAATAGGGGCACAAAGCAGGGGATATAAAGAAGTACTGTACTGCAGGATTTTATGTATATTGCGCACCAAGCCTGTGTATGTTCATCTAATTGTTTCCAGGTTTTTATAGTGTGTATGTTTGCTGCCCAGTAATAAAACTGAAGGTTAGGTAGAGCCAAGCCACCTTCTGCCTTAGGTCTTTGTAAGGTTGCTCGTTGGATACGTGGATGTTTTGAGTTCCAAATAAATTAGCTTATGGTTGAATCTAATTGCTTACAAATGATTTATTGATGTATATTGGAATGTTTTGAAATAAAAAGAGAAGCTTAGGAAGGATATTCATCTTAACAATGTTAATTCTTCCAGCTAGAGTGAGATGAAGGGTTGACCATCTATGCAAGTCTTTCTTAATTTTTTCCGTACAAACAGCAAAATTTTTTTGATAAAGAGCTTTGTGTACTTGTGATGTTTACCCCTAGGTATTTAAACTGATCTGCAATGACAAAAGAGAAGGTGTCCAATCTAATATTGTATGCTTGAGAATTCACTGGAAAGAGCACACTTTTGTTCAAATTAATTCTGAGACCAGAAATCTTTTGAAATTCTGTAAATGCTGTTAAGACTGCAGGCACAGTATTTTGTGGGTGATATATACAGTACCATATCATCTGCATATAGAGAAATTTTCTGTTCAAGTCCTTCTCTGATAATCCCCTTTATCTGATAAGCATTTCAGCAGTGAACTGCCAGTGGCTCAATGGCGATTGCAAATAGCAGTGGTGACAAGGGGCATCCTTGTCTGGTACCACGTTCTAGTTTAAAGTAGTCTGAGCAAATGTTGTTAATACAAACTGAAGCTTCTGGATTGGTATACAGTAGTTTGATCCATGCACAAATGTTCGGGTCAAACCCAAATTTCTCTAATGTAGTGAAAAGGTAGTTCCATTCAATCATATCAAATGCTTTTTCTGCATCCAACGATATCAACATCTCTGGGGTGTTTGACTTTGCTGGTGAATATATTACATTAAACAGGTGTCAAAGATTGGAAGCTAAGTGTTGGCCTTTAATAAATCCAGTTTGATCTTGTGATATTACCGAAGGCAGCACTTTATCCATCCTTCTAGCTAAGACTTTGGAGAACATCTTATCATCATTATTCAGAAGTGAAATTGGTCTGTATGATGCACATTGTTGTTTAGGAAAGACGGTGATTAATGCTTGGCGAAAAGTTTAAGGTAAAATTTGGTTGTCTCTAGTTTCTGTAAATGTTGCTAATAAAGAGGGGAGCTAGCTGAGTTGAGAATTTCTTATAAAATTCAACAGGATAGTCGTCAGGGCATCCTGCTTTCCCACTCTGAAGTGACTTTATAGCATCTAGTAATTCTGATAGCGCCAGAGATTTATCCAATTCCTCTGCACTAAGAGTATCCATTTGTGGTATCTGTAATGCATCCAGAAATGCATTGGATTGTGTGTTGTCTTCTTTAATCTCAGTAGAGTATAAGGATTTATAGGAGTCTCTAAATGTGTGCATTATATTTTTATGGTCAATGATTTTATCTCCGTTCATATTGATGATTGCAGGGATTGCAATGCGAACTTCTTGCTTGTGGATTTGTTGAGCTAAGAGCTTATTAGCTTTCTCTCCATGTTCATAGTAATGATGTCTTGATTTAAAAATGAGTTGTTCAGTTTCTTTAGTTGTTAAGAGGTTGAGCTCTGAAGGCAGAGCCTCACTTGGACACCTGGCATGTTCTTGATCTATTCTAGTAATTTCGCTGGTTAGCTCTGATACCTTCATGGTCTCTAATTTATTTCTGTGGGAAAGATATGAAATAATCTGTCCTCTTAAGAAGGCTTTTAGAGTTTCCGCACAGTATTCCTGCAGAGACCTCTGAGGATGTATTTGTCTGTAGAAAGAAACTGATTTGTTTTGATATAAATTCTGTACAGGTCTTGTCTGCTAATAGAAGTGGGTTAAGATGCCATCTGCAAGATGAGTATGTGGGGCATAATGATTTTAGCTCCATCATCAGAGGGACATGGTCCGAAATAACAATAGCATTGTACTTGCAAGAATTAATCGTAGGCAAGAAATTATTATCTATAATGAAATAATCAATTCTTGAGTAGCAATGATGCACTGGTGAGTAGAAGGAATATGCTCTTGAGTTTGGGGTTAGAAACCTCCAGGGGTCTGATAAGTTGAAAAACTGTGTAATTGTCTTTGCAGTGTTAGATGTCATCCCCTCTGTGTCAGGAGACCTATCTAAGAGAGGATGTAAAACACAATTAAAATCCCTAGCCATTATAATTTTATGAGTGTTCACATTGGGAATGGATGTAAATACATTTTGCATGAATTCCCTATCATCGACATTGGGTGCATAAACATTTTTCAAAATCACTTTACAGTTAAAGAAATTGCCCATGACAATCACATATTTCCCTTTAGGATCAGATACTACATCTGATGCTACAAATAAGACTGTTCTATGTATAAGAATTCCCACATCTCTAGTTTTCTTTGTAAAGTTGGAATGGAATATTTGGCCAGTCCGGTCTTTTTGCAGCCAAAACTGATCCTTGCTTAGTAAGTGGGTCTCCTGTAAAAATGCTATTTTAGCGTTTAGACCTGTTAGGTGAGAAAATACTTTCTTTCTCTTTAATTCGTGATTCAGGCCTTTAACATTCCAGCTCACAAAGTTAACTGTCCCATCATGGAGACATTGATTTTGAATTTTTTATGTCATTTTGTAGTCTTACCTGGAAGTGAGACAGCTTTAACCTTAATTTCCAATTTTCCCACGAGTTATTGCTATGCAGCCTATTGTTACGTTGGTAATTATAAGGATTTAAAGGATAGATTAGATATAGCTTGCTCTCCTTATCCACCCCCACCCCGCCTCCCCACGTGAGGCTGGACCCCACTTCACAAAGTCCCAGTCCTCTGACATACCTAGAGACAGAGCACTTCCAAAACAACTGACTGTTTGAATCTTTAAGGCTTAACAGTTACAGAGGCTGAACGATTATGGGCGTAAGATCACCTAAAACATTTCATTGCATGTTATCATGTACCTGCCACAACAACTTCCTTCATGTGCTTTCAGTACGTGAAGTCAGCCGGCATTTATGTTTGCATTTAACTGGCATAGCAGTAGTTAACTGTGGTCGCTGGCAGCATTTTAATGAAATCAAAATTAATGGTTCAAAAGATTAAATTAAGGGTTTGCAAGATCCTTTTTTAAGTAACAGTTTAAAGAGTCAGAAGATTTCAGTTCAGAATTTATAAATCAAAATAAGCCAGCGTTTCCTGTTTAATTGTATTCAACTTTACATTCATATTGTTATTTTTGTTCTTACCTGAAAACCTAGAACATGATGCCTTCTCAGACTCCTTCGTGTCACAATCTAAAGATTCAGTCTTCACCTGGGCGGAGTGAGGCCTACCACTTGAGTAGGCTGCTCCAGCTAGCTCTTCATCTGGATACACACTCTGAAAGACTGGCTCTGATTTAAGGTCTTCTGTCTTCGAGTTTACACTTTCGTGCTTTTGCAGATCACTGGTGCCAGAGGATGGCTCAGACTCTTCTTTAATGATTTTTGTTTCCCCTTTACAATTCTTCTCTTTCACAATGCCATAAATCTTTGCCCGACACTGCGTAAATTCCCACTCATGGTCTTCTTCCTTAATGTCCCTGTTTCTTTTTTTCTCCATGGTATACACAGAAAGTAAGTCAGTCTTTACTGAGATCAACCAACACGTTTAGGCATCGGCAACAGAAAGAAAGACCTGGCAAGCAATGGCAGGCCTGGTCTTTGGCTTGTTACTCTTGTTTCCCCTAGAAATGTAGAAGCTTGTTACCCTGCACAATAATGATAGGTGCTTGCAGGTTTTCCATGGGTGAATTTTTAGCTCCACAGCTCAACTTCTACTAAAATACTCAAGGCTTGATCAGCCTGCTGAAAGGAGATCATGCTGAATAAAACTTTTTATGCTATTTAGCTCATACAGTTCATTAGTAGCTGTCTGTTGACCTGCTTATTAATACAGTCTTAGTGTGCTGCTCCTCCATTTCTGTTTGTTTTTTTTTATATATTTGCCACAAAACTGAAAGCTAAAAAAAAAAAAAAAAATCACAGCACAGATCATACATAGCAGCCATCAAACAGTACAGTAACTCTGAAGTGGGGACACCGGTCAGCACAACCCTTGTCATTACTTCTCTCTTCTGAGGTCACTTATTCATCTCTACAGGCTCTTAGAGAGCCAGACATTTCTTCATTTTGTGTATGCTACTGAAAATGGCAGCTTCTCCTTATTCTCTGTGGACAGAAAAAGAGTAGAACATGTTCAAAAGTGCATCAGAAAACACAGCCCAACTCTTTTTGCCAGGACTGTCACCAGATCATTTATATATTTCTTACAATATGGAGACCAAAATTTCACATATTGTCCCAGATTTGGCCTCATACATTCACCATACAGTTTAAATGTTGCATCTCTACTTGTACCACAATATGGAGCAGGCAGAAACCTAACCAAAATTCTATATACTGGACAATTAAAAATTCTAAATCTGTCAATGCATTACAAACAAACTAATGTGCCAAGTATACAATTCCACTCTATGTATATTCTTTACTAGCCGTCCCCCACAGTTCTGCCCATGTAGTAGTGAAACAGGACCGTGCGGAGGGCCCTGCCCAGCTCCCTAATCTTGACGTCACTCTTTCCCCCGCCCATTGGCCTGCAGCCTGTGTCTTGGATTACTATGAATATATCACTCCTGCAAGCGAACTATGATTCTCAGCGCAATGAGAGAAGTCGCAAAATCAACTGGAATGTTCAAGCAAATTCTAGGAAAAAAAAGATCTAAATCCGTTAAGTAGTTCTCTCGTGAAAAGCAGACAGACAGAAAGACTTTGGATTTTATATATATATATACAGTAGATATAGATATATAGCTATATACAGTCATATGAAAAAGTTTGGGAACCCTCCCTCTTACAGCGCATCACTTTCTCCACATTTTGTTATGTTACAGCCTTATTCCAAAATGGATTAAATTCATTTTTTTCTTCAGAATTCTACACACAACACCCCATAATGACAACGTGAAAAAAGTTTACTTCTATCTGTGGCACCCCTGCAAGAGAACCACCTCTTTCAACCCTCACAAACATATGCAGTTTTTAATATTTGGAAAAAATTTGGAATTAACTTACTTAGAGATCTTTATATAGACAACGTCTTTGCATCCTATGAGCAATTACATTCCAAATTTAACATTCCAGCTACACATTTCTTTCACTATCTTCAAATCAGAAACTTTGTTAAACAAAACCTTCCAGATTTTCCTCATCTTGCACCCTCATCCATGCTGGAAAAAATATTGCTCAATCTCAAGGATTTAGACTCCATTTCTACAATATATAAAATCATTTTACAATCCCTCCCTTTTAAAGATCCAAGAGGACACTGGGAAAAAGATCTTTCAATTAATATATCAGAAAAGGAATGGAAAGTAGCAATGCAGAGAATTCACTCGAGCTCCATATGCGCAAAGCATACAATTATACAACTCAAAATTATATATCGAGCACATCTGTCTCGACTAAAACTCTCCAAAATGTTCCCAGGGCATGATCCAACCTGCGAACGTTGTAACCAAGTCCCAGCCTCACTAGGTCACATGTTCTGGTCCTGCACCAAATTAACATTATTCTGGACAAACATTTTTAATTACCTTTCAGATAGCCTTGGACTTACAATCCCTCCAAACCCATTAACAGCTGTGTTTGGTGTTCTTCCAGATGGGTTTAAAGCGGAGGAAGACAAACAAATTGTGATTGCATTCACTACACTTTTGGCACGTAGACTTATTCTCATAAACTGGAAGAACCCAAACTCTCCTCTTTTAAGTCAGTGGGAAACCGATGTGTTATATTATTTGAAGTTGGAAAAAATCAAATACTCAGTTAGAGGATCCGTACAGACTTTTTTCAAAACATGGCAGGATCTAATCAGTAATATTTTAAAATAAGTTCATAAGGCACAGAGAATTTATTAATTTAGGTATGTTTACAAGCCTTAAATTTAACGCCGTTTGGCTTGCTCTCTCTCTCAGGGGT
>JANRMT010062791.1:226340721-226357379 GCA_026402145.1 Polypterus bichir lapradei
ACTCAGTTCCAGACACTACATCACTTCCGCCCTTCCTGGTCTCACACTCCTCCATTTTCCCGCCTCATCTTGTCAAAGACCCTCTCAACACCTTCTTCTGATTTACATTTTTCATGTATTTTTTGACGTCTCTTGCATCTCACAAGAAGGTGGATTATCGCCACCTACTGTCGTGGAGTGTGAGGTAGATTATTATTGTACAATCTGAACCTGTTCTAACGGAAATAAAGTGAGAAGTCATGCAAAATAACTAAACAGATTACGATATGGAAGCTTTCGAGGCCTGAGTTGCCTCGAAAGCTTGCATATTGTAATAATTTTAGCTAGCCAATAAAAGGTGTCATTTTGCATGACTTCTCACTTCTTTGCATGGCTGTGTATGTGTGTATATCGAGCAATGGAATTTTGAAGGCACAATGGCCGTGCTTGGAAAGGGTGGCACTCTTTTATTCACCGGAAAGGATTTGCAGAATATTAGCCTGCTGTGTTTTACACAGTATAGCCATGATGGAGGGATATCCGCTGCCTAATATACCAAATAAACTTAACCCACAGCCAATGCTTGTAGAGCCTGAGCACGTGCGGCAACATATCCTTATATGGTAAGAGGGTGTGGATTATAGTATTGAACTGACAACTTTCATGTGGCTGACAATTTACAATTGATTGGGCGGCATGGTGGCGCAGTGGTTCGCTTCCCGGGTCCTCCCTGCGTGGAGTTTGCATGTTCTCCCCGTGTCTGCGTGGGTTTCCTCCCACAGTCCAAAGACATGCAGGTTAGGTGCATTGGTGATTTTAAATTGTCCCTAGTGTGTGGGTGTGTGCCCTGCGCCCTGCAGTGGGCTGGCACTCTGCCCTGGGTTTGTTTCCTGCCTTGCGCCCTGTGTTGGCTGGGATTGGCTCCAGCAGACCCCGGTGACCCTGTAGTTAGGATATAGCGGGTTGGATGATGGATGGATGATATTTATGAACCTATGCAGAGTTTCAAGAAAAAAATCGAGGCTTTACAAATTACAAGTTAAAAACATGCAAATGTGCTTGTTAATTTACAAACGTTTTATGAATAATACCCAAGGTTCCAACATTGCACTGGTTACAGTATGCACACATTTCATCTTAAATTACATCAATTTGATCAAATTTAAAATCTACTATAAAATTTGTAATTAAAAAAGACTGCAACTGACATATATATGTGTGCAAATTGACAAGCATTTCTTTGTGCACCACGTCTTCCAGCAGGCTACTGCTTGCTCACCATTTTTAGGTGGCAGATTTGCTCAAGACAATATAAGATTTATGCAACTTTGACTAACATGAGAGATGCAGAAATAATGTAAGGAATTTTTGTTTCATTTCATTTAAAACACTAATCTGTGTGGTTAATATATTACATTGATTCTGCTTTATAACAAAACACCTCATTACTGAATTTCAAATACCACTTAAAATGTGACATTCACCTGACTGATTTATCATCATTCTTCACTGATGTGATCACCACATTTACGTGGAGGGGAATCTTTGAAGAGCATGGAGTTGTGGCTGCATTTCTTGTACCAGAGCTCAGCAAAATTCTCTGAATAAAAAATGCTTCATAACCAGTGAAATTTGCTCCATTACCACGTGTGTTATTCATGTCATCTGCAACCTTCCTCTCTGTGTGCACAAGCATTGACAAATCTATTGTGGTACAACAGTGTGGAAAGGGCAAAAATGAAGAGCACACATCTACACACATTTCTGAGGAGCTTCTTCTCTTCTAATCCTTTAGCCTGGATGCATAGCCACCCACGAGTCCACAGCAGTTGTGAAAAGTGAACACAAAAGTGAGGTCTGTGGCTGATTAGCAGCCCTTTAAATAATCACCACCCTCACGTCTTTTGGCTGGGGGGTTGTGCGTGGTAGCGTAGCGAGAGTGGTATCCCGTTCACGATGCAGGAGCAGCTGGCCCTGGACTTAAGTGCACAGGTGCAGAATCGCCCATGACCATAATTGATGGTGGGAGCAGCTCATCACCACACCTGTGCCACGTCCCCTGTTTTAAAAGGGAAACGCAAGTGTGAGAAGGGAAACAGAAGAGAGAAAAAATGAACGATTAGGTGAGAAAGAAGGAGGGCAGCTGGGAGGAGAGCCTCTGGAAAGGAGTGTGTGGTTGACAGTCGGCGGTGGCTGGAAGGGGTCACTCTGGCTGAGTAAGTTTCAAGGACTGAGAGTGACCAGGAGCTTGAATGGCCCTCCACAGAAAACCAGGAAGGTAGTTGGGATCTAGGAGGCTTGGGAGGAGAGCCACAGCGTGAGCGCCATGGCCATTGGGGACCCAAGTCTCGGTCTGGCGAGAGAGCCTTTCCATAACCTTGGGACAGCAGGCAACTGGACCTGTGGAAGGTCAGCTGTACCCGTCGGTAGGGTGACTTCTCTACTGCAAGGCCTGTATGGGATAAGCAGTTTAGTCTCCGGTGGTAAAAGAAAAATGCACCCGGGTTTTTCAAAAGGACTGTTTTCTGCCAGTGGATTTTAACGTTGTTTTAAAGATTTATTTTGATTTTAACTTCCCCTTTACATCTCATTTTTATGGATTATTTATTTGAATCAGTTTTAGGCACTGCACTTTCATTTTGGGACACTATGTTTTGATTTTTTTTTTTTTTTTGTAATAAAAGCACTGAGCTCTTTGCACCTTCCCCTTGCTTCATGTGGTGACCTCATTTGCACAGCTCATCCAGGTTATGACTATCGACTGTGTCGGGTTCGAGAGGCTCCCAATTGGAAGAGGGAGCCAGGAGCTGACCTGCACCGTCACAAGAAGATGTTCCCTTTCACACAAAAAGTGATGTGAGGCAGAGCCAGTAGCACTGCAGGCAGGCAGTGTGTAAGGCCGATGAGCAAGCATGGAAGGAGCCATGGAAGATCAGGTAGCATTTCAGGATGGCTAAGGAAGGAGACTGCAGATAATAACCCTTTGTGGTGTCCTTGGATTCAACAGCTGGCGTCTTCCTGTACCTGGGATAGCAGGAGTCATGAAATCGGGGATGAACCAGTGCAACGATGACACTTAGAAACTTATTTGAATAATCTGCACTAAGAAATAAAGTGTGGTGCAAGTTCTTCATTAAATAATCCATTGAAACCCATGCTCTTCTATGGGAGTTTAAATAACTAAACAATCCAAAGAAATGGTAAAAATCAGAATACTTTTGGTTTCCGTTCAGCTGTGAACCACAGAGCATCTTTCACTCTTGCCTCTCCCCAGTCACCCATCGGGCATCCCCAATGGGGGGCTGAGAAATTGATAAGTGCTGTCATCCACTCGTACAGCTTGCATTAAGGCCACCTCAGCCAGTCACCACTGGGATGTCCAAGCCCAGCTCTATCATCCCACCACCATCATTTTGCCATCTGTAGCACAAGAAGCCAAGTGACCTCTCCCTGGATCAGACTTTTTTACTTGTATTTATGAGTGACTCATGAGCCATTATTAGCTTACAGGGACCATCCTTATGGACTTCTATCAGCAGCTGGCGTTTCAGTCCTTTAAAGATGTACTCTGTGCAGTGACGTTGTTCCAAAAGAAGTGCACTTTCTCTCTGTGTTTGACATCCTTATGAGAGGGACCTTTCATGGAGATCCTGTAGCATCACAACCTTATCTGTTGCATATTGCCTATTCTCATGAAGGCTATCATTCACATGTGGCCACCAGCTTCCCCTGTGAGAAAAGAGCTCAAGATCCAATTTCAGAAAATAGATTTACCAAATATGAGAGGTGCTGGTATGAATCCTTATTATGACTTTCTTGAAGTCTTTGACTACATTTTTGGAATTTGCGTATTCTTTGTTAATTTAAACATCATGGCAGTGACTTCATCTAGATGCTCTTTTGCATTGTTTTTTTTTTCTGTGACAGGTTTTTACATGGCTGTACCCATATTGTTAGTGGTCACTATGCCTGGTGCTGGTCATATGACATGGAGGACATGAGGCAGTGTCATATTGTCTCATCTATAAAAAATGGTGGCACACAGATTCTTTATCCTAATGTTGGATCTGATTAAAACGAACAAGCAATTTTCTGGACCGTCACTCTTAGTTAACATTCTGGTTTTGGTGTCTCAGTTTTCCTTACTTTTCTTTGGTGTTGAAACTTTTAGCTTGTCATCTAACCACATCCTTGTACAGTGAGTATAGAAAAGAATCTCCCCCTTCAAAATATTCCCATTTTTTTTTCTTTATAGCCTTAAATGAAAACACACACAAACAATATTTCTTCCCAGCTTTACTCACTCAATTCAACCTATAACATCCAAGTGAAAGATATCACAGCTACAGTTCAGAAAAATTATAAAAAATCAGAAACAAGACCTCATGAAATTAATAAAAGATCACCCCCCAATGTCAATGTCATTTTGTTGACCCACCTTTTGCTTTAATGACAGCCTTGAGTCTCTTGGGATTCTTCTCTATCAGCTTTGCACATCTAGATTGAGTTATTAATATTTGCCCTCCACTCTTTTTTTACAGTTTAACTGTTCAACTTCGGTCAGATTGGTTGGTGAGCATTGGTGGACTGCTATCTTCAAATCTTTCCACAGATTTTCAATGGGATTTAAGTCTGGGCTCTGACTGGGCCACACCAGGACATTCACATTTTTCTCCTTCAGCCACTGTGTGGTCAATTTTGTGGTCAATTTTGCTGTGTGCTTTGGGTGGTTGTTCTGCCCATCTTCAACTTTCTGGCAGAGGGCAGCAGGTTTTCCTCAAGAATTTGACAGTGTTTTGCCCCATCCATTTTTCCTTCTACGCTAACGAGAGCCCCAGGCCCTGCGGCAGAGAAACACCCCCACAACAGGATGCTGCCACCTCCATGCTTTACTGTAGGCATGGTGTGTTGTGGATGGTGAGCTGCATTGGATTTCTACCAGATGTACCATTTGGTATTGAGGCCAAATAATTAGATTTCGGTCTCATCTGACCATAAGACATTTTCCCACTTGGCATCAGAATCTTCAAGGTGCATTCTGGTAAAGCTCAAATGAGCCTTAATGTGGCCTTTCTTGAGAAGTGGCTTTTTCCTTGTGACCCTCCTGAACGAGCCACAATTGTGGAGCATTTGTGAAATTGTTGTCACAAGCACCCAATGACCACTCTTTGTCATAAAATCCTGTAACTCCTTCAAAGTGGCCATTATCCTCTCGGTTGCCTCTCTTACCAGTTTCCTCCTTGCTCTTCCATCCAGTTTGGATGGACGGCCGGATCCCGGGATGGTCCTAGTAGTACCAAACACTTGCCACTTCTTTATTATGGACTTTATTGTGCTCCTTGGGATTGATAAAGCCTTTGAGATGTTTTTGTATCCATCTCCTGCCTTATGTCTGTCCACAACTCTATCCATGAGATCTTTTGAAAGTGGCTTGTCACCCATAGTCAGTTGTTTGTTGTCAGTTGCACTACCAATCAAGAGAATGAATGCTCCATTAGCAGCTTCACTAATCACACTGATTACAATTGATCACAGGTGGAAGGACCCCAGTAACTATGGTCTGCAATGGAAATGGTGGGCACTTACACCTGACTGAGATTAGGTGGGGGTGATCCTTTATTAATCTCAGGATTTCTTGTTTTTTTATTTTTTTAAATTCTTCTGAACTGTAGCTGTGATATCTTTCACTTAGATGTTATGGACTGCATTGAGTAAGTAAAGCTGGAAAAAATATTGGTTTGTGTGTTTTCATTTAAGGCTGTAAAGCAAAAAATGGGAATATTTTGAAGGGGGTGATTCTTTTCTATATCCACTATAAATGTGATTTCTTTTGTTTGGTTGAGACCTGACAGCAACCTAAGGATTTTAATAATAATAAAACATTTTATTTATATAGCGCCTTTCCCATGCTCAAGGCACTTCACAGAGTTTAAGAAAGAATGGCAGGGTATACAGTATATAGCATTATACTAAACCAGATAAATAAAGAAAGAAGATTAAGATAGTAAATTCAGAAAAAAAAGCCTAACAGACAACATAATTGATGGTCTAGCGCACACACACACAGGTTACATGAGCATCTTGACAGAGAGGTAAACTGAGAGAAGGTTAATAAAGTCAAGTAGAGCTAAAAGCCTTCCTGAGCAGATGAGTTTTGAGTTGTTTTTTAAAATAATTCATGGAGTCAGCTGATCTCATTAATTTCGGTAGGTCATTTCAGAGTCTGGGCGCTATACAGCCGAAGGCGCTGTCACTAATCTATCTATGGAGTGTAGATTAGTGTGGGGCAGAACAAGATTACCAGAATCAGAGGACCTTAGTGAGTGGTCAGGCACACAGTGATGGAGAAGGTCACTGATGTAGTTTGGCGCGAGGTCATTTAAGGCTTTGTAGGTTATTAGTAGGATTTTATATTCGATTCTGTAAGACACAGGGAGCCAGTGAAGACGGAGCAGGATGGCTGTGATGTGCTCACTGCTGCTGGTGTGAGTAAGGACTCTTGCAGCCGAGTTTTGAATAAGCTGAAGCTGTGATATAAGATTAGATGGGGCACCAGCCAGTAAGGAGTTACAATAATAAATGCGGGATGTGATAAAAGCATGGATAAGTTTCTCAACATTAGAGAAGGAGAGGAATGAATGAATGAACACGGGATATGTTACGGAGGTGAAAGTAAGAATGTTTCTTATTGTGGTTTATATGGGTGGAATAAGAAAGGGAGGAATCAAAAATGACACCAAGATTCCTTGCATCAGAGGAAGGTCTGATGAGATCAGTGCCAAGATGGACTGGGAAGGAGCTCATTTTATTAAGTTGCACTTTATTCCAAATTTGCAGGAGTTCAGTTTTGTTGCAATTTAATTTTAAAGAGTTCTGCTCCATCCAGGTTTTAATTTCACTGAGGCAAGTTCTGAGCTGAGAAAGCTGTGATGAAGTTCCATTTTTAACATTGAAATGGAGTTGAGTATCATCTGCATTAAAATGATAACCCAGTCCAAAGCTATGAATAATATGGCCAAGGGGAAGCATATCAATACAGAAAAGCTGGCGCCGAGCTGGATCTGGATCTGCTGTTGCCAAGACTAACAAACTCTTGCCTATCAGTCAGATAGGACTTGAACCACTGGAGTTCAGTAACAGAGATACCCAGCATGTTCTCCATTCTGGACAGTAGAATGTCGTGTCTGACCCGAGTGTCAAATGCTGCACTGAGGTCTAACAAAATTAATATGCTGGTTTGTCCAGAGTCTGCTGCCATAAGCATATCATTGGTTACCCGTAGCAGAGCAGCTTCACAGCTGTGCCGTGCCCTGAAACCAGACTGAAAGGGTTCCATCAAATTATTAGTGGTTAAGTAATTGGTGAGCTGGGAGGCTACAACACGCTCAAGAGCTTTTGACAGAAAAGGTAAGTGGGAAATAGGCCGGAGATTGTTAAGACTGTCAGCATCAAGACCAGACTTTTTTAACATTGGGGTTACAGAAGTGGTTTTAAAAGTGAGCGGCACAGAGCCAGTGTCAAGGGATGAGTTTATTATTGTTGTAACAATCGGGATTATGGCATGAAGGCAGGATTTAAGTAGTGTGCTGGGGATGGGGTCCAGTACACAAGTAGTCGGCCTCATCTTACAAAGCAGGTTATTAACAAACGCAGATGTGACTGGTGAGAACTTAGAGAAGGAGCTGGATGGAATGGGAAAACAGGGAAAGATATAAACAGATGATGTATTTATGTTAGTTGGATTATTTAGATATTTGATTTTGTTATGAAAAAGAGTGGAGAAATTCCTCACAGACTTCAGTAGAAGAGATAATTGGGCCAGATGCAGGTTTGAGTAGTTTATTAACTACAGAGAACAAAAGCCTAGAGTTATTGTGGCCACTTTCTATTATTCTGCCATAGTGAGTGTTCTTAGCAGCAGTTAGTGCTTCTCTGTAAGCTCTTTGGTGGTCAGAGAAAGCCTGGATGTGCACGGTGAGGCCAGTCTTACGTGACATTCTCTCAAGGCGTCGGCCAGCTGCTTTCATAGATCGCAATTCTGAATTATACCAAGGAGCTGAACGTTTAAAGGAAACCTCCTTATGTTTTAAAGGAGCTGTTTTATCTAATGCTGAATGAAGGGCTGAGTTATAGCAGTCAACAAGATTATCTAGTGTTGATGATGGAATAGGTAAAGACAGTAAAAGATCAAAAATGAATCTAGAAAGGATAGAAAGACAGATATTATTAAGGTTTCTGTAATAAATTTGTCATTTACAGATAAGAGGAGGGAGAGGCAATGAGACAGTGAAAAATACTGCTTTATGGTCAGAGAGTCCCAAATCAGTGCTGTAAATGTTGGCAACAGATAGTCCAGAAGTGCAGATCAGATCCAATATATGACCACTACAGTGGGTGGGAAAATCAACAAGTTATGTCAAGTCAAAACATTCCAGTAAGGATAGGAATTCATTTCTCAGTTTAGATGTGGGGATGTCAATATGGATGTTAAAATCACCAAAAAGAATGACTCTCTGGGAAAAGGAACTTAAGTGGGTTAAAACAGTGGTTCTCAACCTGTGGGGCAGGCCCCCCTAGGGGGGAGCGAAGTAACAAAAAGAGGGGCGTGAAGATGTGAAAAAAAGAAAACAAGAATCGAAACTATGAAAAATACATCTATTGAAACCAAAACAAATTAACTTAAACTACATTCTGATACTAGAAAAATAAATATAGAGTTAGATAAATGTCGCTAAAAGTACGTATAATAAAATATGCATCTACGTTTCAAAAAAACGTTGGGGGGGTGCACGATTAAAACTGTTATGAAAACTCAGGTCGCAAATACTTAAAGGTTGAGAAACACTGGGTTAAAAGTTGAATCAGATCAGAAGATAAGAAGGATGCATTGTATTTTGGAGGATGATAAAGAACAATGAGTAAGACAGGACCTGATTCCATTATTAGTTTAAGAGCCAGACACTCGAAAGACAATGGACAATCAATTGGGATTCTTTTGATGTTTAACTCCACTCTGACAATTATTGCAAGTCCTCCACCTTGTTTGATCTATGAGGCTCTGTGAGGAAAGTGTAACCAGGTGGTGTCGCCTCCGTGAGAGATGTAAATTCATTTGGTTTGTGCCAAGTCTCTGTTAAGCACAGCATATCAAGTTTGGTGTCAATGATGAATTCTGACAGCACCAATGCTTTGCCATTAAGAGAGCTCAAATTAAACAATGCAATATTAGTTAATGAGGCTTCTTTTTGCACAGAGCCATGACTGGAGTTTATTTTCACATACTGTAAATTTGGCACACTGACACTTCTATTTCCAGGGCCATGAGTAGGACGGCATATTCCTGAGCAAATTCTGCCTGTGGTCTTTTCATTCGCAGCCCGGTGGTGGTGGTGACCTGACCTGAGATATACATATTTCTGGCACCGCAAAATACTGGTGTCTTTTAGGATGCTCCAGTCAGACCATTTGCTCTGGACAAACTGTTTAATATGAAGGAGTTTGTCGCGAAAGTATTTTAGCATGATACTGAGCAATACTTACCTGATAGCAGTGGAAAAGCAGCACAGCACAGCGGAGCCGGTGAGACGGGCGGGTAAAGTGGCACAGATAAGCGGCGATAGCAAAACAGCAGAAAGCATGGCAGGAGGAGGTAGCAGGATTTGGAGGTACCAACATACAGCCACAAACAAGTAACGCTGGGTATTACAGGCGTGATCACCCCAGAGCCACAAGCCAGGTGGGTGTGAACATCAGATCAGTTCTTAGTCTTAAAGCACAATAAAATGAATCGAGAGCAGACCAGCATAGCAACTATAATCAAGGAGACGGATCATCCCAGGCTCCTAGATCACCAAGTACAAAGAAATGTTTGTAGGTCTCGTCCCGTGATGCACAGATTCAGTTGTTCCCAGTCAAAGTAAAGTCCATAAAGTCCGTAAGCTGCATCGACGAACTATACGTACAATAAAGAAATAAAACAAGTGTAAAAAAGTGCAGGATTAACGCAAATTTTACGAAAAGTGTTGTTAACAGGGAGGAGCGGCAGCAGCAGCATGCATGCGCCAGCGTCCCCTCCTCTGTTACTCTTACTTAATCAATGCTGCCCGCTTGGGTTTGTTTGCAACCTCTTGAAACCTCAACCTTCCGAGAGGGAAGGTGGTCTTGCGATATTATAGAATGGCAACTTTAAAGTGGCTCTTCTGTCCTTGCTGCCAAATGCTTCTTTTGAATCAGTGGCTATAAAAATGAATGGTTCTACAATACTATATATTGACCACTGAAATTTAGTTGAATTTTCTACCTTATTAATTTTGTTGTGTGCTCTCTTTCTCCTAATGTTATTCTGCTGGGTGACTTTATGTGGATAATATTAACTGTCTACTTACAAAGGATTTTATGTCTTGCCTTAACAGTTTTGGTATACAAGAATTTCTTAATATTCCAACTCACTCCAGAGGCCACACTCGATCTTGTATGCTGCTCTGGTGTTGCAACAAATGATTGTAATGCATTGGATTTCTTCACATCTGATCATATTAGTTTCATTTAGTGTTGATCTGTCATTGTTGTTGTGTTATTGTAATATTAAAAATATATCTCTGCTTTAACTACAGCAATTGATAACCTTACCTACTGGAATAAGTACATCTTCATTGATCAATTGGTTACTTACTACAGTGATGGACTTCAAAGCCTTTTGGACACATTTGCACCTCTTAAAATCATGGACTGTTTTCTTTACACACTCTGCTCCTTAGTTCACTTCCAAGCTTCAGCAGCTTAAAGTGAATGGCCATCGCTTAGAACGTCTCTACAGACAAACTGGGCTCGATGTGCACAAAGAAGTGTATCATGAGCACATTCGCCTGTGCAAAGAGGCTTTATCTGTGGCTAAACCTGTTTATTCAGAGATTTTAAAATTCTTCTGAACTGTAGCTGTGATATCTTTCACTTGGATGTTATAGATTGTATTGAGTAAGTAAAGCAAAAGAAATGGGAATATTTCAAAGGGGGTGATTCTTTTCTATACCCATTGTGTATTCACTAAAACTGCTTTCCTTTTTCTGGTACAAATTAAAAAAAAAATCCAATTTTAATTGATTTATGTGCATGTTGTCATATGAACCCCCTGAATGAATGTGCACACTTGTTTGACTAAGAAGGCAGGCAGTTTGGCGTAGTGGTTAAGACTTTGGTCTTCTGACCCAAATCCCACTACTGACACTGCGTGACCCTGAGCAAGTCACTTCACCCACTTGTGCTCCAGTTGGAACAAGAAAAGAAATTTAACCGATCATATCTCAAATGTTGTAAGTCACTCTGGATGAAAGTATCAGCCAAATAAATTAACGTAAGACGCCCCTCAATGCATAAACATACATATCACCTGCTTTCTTGTTTTTGATTTTAACAAAGTTAAACAAGAATGCATTCTTGCCATTTATATAGTGAATTCTACCATCTAAGGATAGTTTAGTATGTTTTTTGGGTGGAGATAACACACTGGTTCATATGTTAAGTGGCAATGAATGGGAAGTTTTTAGGAATATCTATTAACGTGTACAAACATTTTATAAAGCATGTGTTGGAACTTTTAGGAAAGAATAGTATGTTCAAATTTTTCACTGTGAGTGTTTTTATAAATGAGGCCAAAGATGTTGCAGATGTGTCCTTTTAATGCAGGCCTCATCTTCTTGGGATCTAGATGCCTTTTAATGCGCTTTCTTATAACATTACTAGATCCAGTTGTTTGTCATTTATGTTTGTTTTTTTTTAACAAGCAAAGTGCTTTTATTGTTTTGTATAAAAAAATAAAAGCTATGCTGACTACATAGGGTGGCTGCAGTTTTGAAAGTAAATGGGAAAGTACAAACTAACCAAGGGCTACCAGGAGGCCAGTATGAAAAACCAGGGGCATGGCAAGAGAGAGGATACACACACAAGATTTTGTACCCAGGGATCAAAATTAAGTACAAAAGGTAAAAGTGCAGACTTTTTAAGTTGAATCCACACAAACAAACAAATCGGGAAGTGCTCACCTTTCACGCCAGTCCGTTAATGACATTACACCTTGCACACTCCAGGCTGTCATACCAAACAACAGCAAGCAATTCTCAAAACAACTGTTTCAAATATGATTTAAATATAACAATGTTAAAAATGCATCAAACTGAGAGATGAATGGGAACACAGGATAACTTGCCTTCTAAAATCCCCAGATGTGAGACGAGTCCACGCCCAGGGCCGGAAATAAAATACAAAGAGTAGATGACAAAGTAGAACATCGTAAAGAATTCAAAAATGTTGGTGCGGTACACATGCAGAGTAGGTTAGAGATAATGGAAACACGAAAATTCAAAATTCTCCAAAAAAGGATAGGTAAGATCGCATTAGCACAAACTAACAGAAATTATTACTTGGTAAAAATAACAGAACAGCGAAAATAGATCGAATATATTGTTCGGATTTAAACTTTAAGTTGGAGACTTGTAGATCGTGTAATTTGTGTTGCCAGCTAGCTAAGCGGAGGTAAGGTACTCCCTGAAGCTGGTGAATGAGTGAGGAGGGCCCCGTCCCCTTCCTCTTGGCCCACTGCGTCTCTCTTGGATTTGCTCAAATAAATCAGTAATGCAAACTATGATACTTAGCGTGATGGGAAAGGTCACAAAATCAACCGCAACGCTGAAGCAAATTACAGAAAAAAAAACTGATCTAAATACGTGAAGTAGTTCTCTCATGAAAAGCGGACAGACAGACAGACAGACAGATGTTGGATTTTATATAGATACTAGCAAAATACCTGCACTTTGCAGCGGAGAAGTAGTGTGTTAAAGAAGTTATGAAAAAGGAAAGGAAACATTTTAAAAATAACATAACATGATTGTCAATGTAATTGTTTTGTCACTGTTATGAGTGTTGCTGTCATCAAGGATTTGATTAGCATTATTTCTTTCAATTAGGTTCGTATTTGGAGGATTTGTTGTGTTCAAGTTACATTCCGTGTTTGTCAACCGTTGTAAAGATAACAGGTTTCATTCATCGAAGTGTTCACTACCCAAATCGCTACTTGTGAATCTAAGATGTTTAAAAGGCATTCCCGGTATTAACTTGTGGATTTGCCTGCGAATATTTAGCGGCAGCGTGTCTATGAACTTGTGGAATTGCCTGTGAGTATTTAGCAGCAGCATCTCTATTAACTTGTGGATTTGCCTGCGAGTATTTGGCGGCAGCGTCACAAAATTGTTTTCATCTAGCTGCATCAGAAAATGTACCACGATGTTTGACACGCCTTCTTTTTACTGTTTTCTCACAGCTTGGATTGCTGCTGTCATAATCGGTTTGAGTTTCATGGTTTGTTTCAATTACGACAGTATTTGTAGGACTTGTGTTGAAGTGACATTCGCATTCTGTCAAGCGTTGTAAGTATACAACCGGTTTCATCGATAACTTCACATCCAGCTTTTGAGAGTTTAAACATTCATAAACATCAAAGTGTCCACTACTCAGATCGTCACCTGTGAATCTAAGATGTTTAAGAGGCATTGGCGGTTGTCCAAAGGTGTAAAATATTTGGCCATATCGGTACACTTGAAAGCGACAACAGAACAATTCAGCGGCAGCCATCAACTCACATGCAGAAGCATAGGTGAAAGGCATAAGCATTTCACTCTTCTAGTGCTCCTGTGTAGTATAATTATCTCCTGTACCGTCATCATTCCACACCTTGAACCTGTCCCAGTCATTCAATACATAAGACACAATGTTCCTCCGGATATCAAGAGTGAGTCTGATATGGCCGTGCAATATGTAACAAAGAGAATGGAAAAGGTAGGTGCCATCTTCGGGCATGGAAACCACTCGGTAAGTGACAGTTCTTTGATCGATGGTGATCACCTCGATAGACATGTTAATGGGGGTACGGTTGGAA
Source organism: Polypterus bichir lapradei (assembly GCA_026402145.1). NCBI lineage: Eukaryota > Metazoa > Chordata > Cladistia > Polypteriformes > Polypteridae > Polypterus > Polypterus bichir. The sequence continues at coordinate 226,354,628 of JANRMT010062791.1, forward strand.
CGATAAAGGAAATGGGTACCTGAACAGTAAAATAAGTCTAAAATACCTACACAATAACTATAATTGTAATAAACGAACAATAAAACAGCAGAGAAGCCATGGATTAAATAAAAAGGCTGCAGTTATCAGCAGGGAGACGTGAATCCCGTGGCGAAGCAAGGAAGGGAATGAAGAGACCGGAGCGACGGACGGCCTTATATGGGCAGGCAGTCAATTACATGGGAGGCATGGGGATGGGGGACGCAATATAGGCAGGCAGCCAACTACGTGGGAGGTGTGGTGATGGGGGATGCAACGCCGCCTCACACGGTGACCGAGCTGCAGGCTATGGACGTATATATGTACGTAAGTATGATTCAATTATGATCGTTACGCGTAGAATTTCGAAATGAAACCTGCTTAACTTTTGTAAGTAACCTGTAAGGAATGAGCCTGCCAAATTTCAGCCTTCTACCTACACGGGAAGTTGGAGAATTAGTGATGAGTGAGTGAGTGAGTGAGTGAGGGCTTTGCCTTTTATTAGTATAGATATATACAGTATATATATATATATATATATATATCCTTTAGTACTCTATTTCTCTCATCTGATTATTTCTGCCTTGGTTACTTAATCCATATCTACAGGTTCAAGTATGTCCTGCATTTCTTTTTAAAAAGGAACACATTCCCAGGGAGCAAGAGCCCCCTGACTTGTTTCCAGTCAATAACCCTACAAAATGAAGGTACTGGCTCTCTTGTCTCTGTCCAGCTGGCATTGCCAGAGACTAACTTTTTTTTTTTTTTTTGCTCTTGACTGCTTGTCTTTGAGGAGTCTCAGCACAGGAACCCTAATGCAAATACGCATCTGTGACTGGTCCATAAAGAGTGTGTTTCTTATGTGCTCGGCATCATGGGTGCTAGAGTATGAGAGCACCAGGGAAATGAAAGAGTGAGCATCTAGAAGGCTGAGTACAAGTAAAGTTTTTTTTTTCTTTCTATAGTAAAGTCTACCGTCTGTGTCTTTGGCATAAAACATACAAATCACAGAATTCTAAGTTGGTGCAGAAACAGAACAGATTTGTTTCTATTTTTTTTTTCCTTTCTGCTCATCTTTTTATTAGCACCATCTTGCTGATTTAGTGGATTGCCCCTTCTTCATGGCTATAATGAAAACTTCCTGAATATTTGGTTCAAACCTTGGTTTGTCCCTGACCAGAATTCTTTTAACATGTACTAACATTTTAATGTGAGTTTCTAGTCTGAATTTATGAATTCTTTTGTCACTGACATCTTTTTTTTTTTTTTTTTTTAGTTGGCTATTTTGACTTTTTGTCACCATTTGTCACTGACTCTCAGATCCTTATTTTTATCTGTGAGAACCACATTACCATCCATTCTGATCAGTTCTCAGGTAGTAGATATTCAGGTCATTGTTCCTGCATGTTAAGAACCTGGCGACTGTTGTGCCAGGTATATACCATCCTTTAAATTTATTTCACATTTGAATCTGTATGATTCATTGTTTAATGCTTGTTTTTCTCTCCTGTGCACCTCAATAACAAGTCCCAGCAAAAGTTTGTCCTTAGACACACCTTGAGGTGCGGTGACTCATTGGTGGGTTATCTGCCAGTTTCACTTTTAGTTCACATTTGCTCTATTTTTGCCTTGGCTGTACTTGTACACCTGCCAGTATAGAAATTCCCAGCTTCGCTATGAAGCAGACAGGCGACTGGGTTATGGTCTGAGGTTGTTGAAAGGGTCTGGTAGAAGCCAAAAACTTCTGCTGGGAATACAGAAGGTGACTGAGAAGTTAAACCTCTGAGTGAACGACAGAGAAACAAAGTTACAAGGAGTGATACAGTGTGAAAATAAAGTGGTAGGATGGAAGATTAAGAGACATGTCCTTCATCCATCAAAGCATTCTCATATTGATTTCACTAGACTATGGGATACAGTCAAACCCACAAGTATTTGGACAGTGACACAATTTTCACAATTTTGGCTCTGTACACTGCCACAATGGATTTGAAATGAAGCAATCAAGATGTGATTGACGTGTAGACTATCAGCTTTAATTTAAGGGGTTTACCAAAAATATTGTATGAGCAATTTAGGAATGAAAAGTTTTTGGACATTTGATTGCCAAGATGTTCCATAGCTAAGCGTGATCAGGTCCCTCATTATTTCATTAACTACTAAGCAGGTTAAAGGTCTGGAGTTGATTCCAAGAGTGGAATTTACATTTGGATGCTGTCTCTGTGAACTCTCATTATGACATCCAAAGAGCCGTCCATGCAAGTAAAAACGGGCCAGGCATTAGGCAGAGAGAACAAAACAAACCCTTTAGCGAGCCAGCAGAAACACCAGGAGTGGTCAAATCAACCATTGATTTAAGAAGGAACACACTGGTGAACTCAACAACACCAGAAGGTCTTGAAAATCACAGAAGACAACTGTGCTGGATGATTGCAGAAATCGGTCCTCGCTGAAGAGGAACCCCTTTATGACATTTAGTCAAACCAAGAACATTCTCTGGGAGGTTGACCTATCATTGTCAAAATTTATAATCAAGAGAAGACTACATGAAATTAAGGACAGAGGGTTTACCACAAGGTTGCAACCACTAGGAAACCTCAAGCATAAGAAGGACGATTAGACTTTGATGGAAAATATTTTTTATGTGAATTTCCCCTTGGGATTAATAAAGTATCTATCTATCTATCTATCTATCTATCTATCTATCTATCTATCTATCTATCTATCTATCTAT
>JANRMT010062791.1:226357389-226414209 GCA_026402145.1 Polypterus bichir lapradei
TATCTATCTATCTATCTATCTATCTATCTATCTATCTATCTATCTATTTAAAAGCCTGTCCAGTTCTGGAACAATTTTCTTTGGACAAATGAAACTAAGATCAAGATGTGCCAGAATGATGGAAAAAGAAGAGTATGGAGAAGAGAAGAAATGGCTCCTGATCTGATGAATACCACATCATCTGTGAAACATGGTGGAGGGCTTGTTATGGCCTGATCATGCATGACTGTGAATTGCAGTCACTCACTGGTGTTTATTGATGATATGAGCAGCAGGATGAGCTCTGAAGTGTACAGGGCGCTGTACTGTCTGCTCAGATTCAGACAAAACTGATAGGATGACACTTCACAGTCCAGATGGACAATGAGCCAAAACATACTGTGATGGAAAACCATGTGCTTTTCAGCACAAAGTAGGGGAATATTCTTCAATGGCCCAGTCAATCAACTGACCTCAACCCAAATGGACATGCATTTAACTTATAGAAGACAAAACTGAAGGCAGAAAGTCCAACGAACAAGCAGCACCTGAAGACAGCAGCAGTAAAGGCCTGGCACAGCATCACTGGGGTGGAAACTCAGCATTTGGCGATGGCCATTGGTTCAGATTTCAGGCAGTCATTGACTGTAAGGGAGTTTCAACCAAATATTGAAAATGATCATTATATTTGTGATTATGTTAGTTTGTCCAAATACTTCTGAGTCCTTGAAAGTAGGGGGACCATCTATAACAATGGCTGTCTTTCCTAAACTGCTAATACAATATTTTTGTTAAACCCCTTGATTTAAAACTGAAAGTCTATACTTCAATCACAATCTTGGTTTCTTTGTTTGAAATCCACTGTGGTAGCACACAGAGCCAAATTATGAAAATCGTGTTACTGTCCAAATAACTATGGACCTGACTTTATAGAATCATCTCTCCTCATATGTCCTCTATCAATTACTCTGAACTGTTTTTCTTGAATTCTTAAAGCATCAAAACAATGAAACACTTCAAAAACACATCAAGAAAATGTGAATACTTACTGTATGTGGTCGCCATCCATGTGGAGTCTGCATATTCTCCAAAAGTCTCTGTGTTTTGTTTTTTTCTGTAGAACATTAGAACAGTCTAAACAAGAACAGGCCATTCAGCCCAACAAAGCTCACCAGTCCTATCCACTTATTTCTTCCAAAAAAACATCAAGTCAAGTTTTGAAAGTCCCTAAAGTCTTACTGTCTACCACACTACTTGGTAGCTTATTCCAAGGGTCTATCGTTCTTTGTTCTTTAGCTACCCAAATTCCAAAATGATGCATGTTAGGATAATTTCCATATCTAAATTTAGTCTAAGTGTGTGTTGGTGTGCACTGTGATGTACTGATGATTTTGGGACGGACGTAAGCCAAACGCAAACCTGGAATATATTTATAAATTTGTTTAAGTGCCTTGACCCTATACTTAGCGAAGAGCGCTATGCAAAAATTAACTGATTTGAACACCTAAATTTGCTTAACCTAGATCTGAAAGTAAATGGATGAACAAGCATTTTTATTTCTAGAACCAGGATAGAGTCTAAGACCACCACAACTTTATCAGTGTAAAATACTGGACCATGCCTGTCATTAAGTGTTTGGACCTTTTGAGCACAGAACTCTCTTGAGATGGCAGGTCCATAAATATTTGGGCAGAGACAACTTTTTTCTAATTTTGGTTCTGTACATTACCACAATGAATTTTAAATGAAACAACTCAGATGCAGTTGAAGTGCAGACTTTCAGCTTTAATTCAGTGGGGTGAACAAAAAGATTGCATAAAAATGTGAGGCAACTAAAGCATTTTTTAACACAATCCCTTTATTTCAAGGGCTCAAAGGTAAATGGACAAATTAAATAACTGGAAATAAAATGTTCATTTCTAATACTTGGTTGAAAACCCTTTGCTGGCAATGCCAGCCTGAAGTCTTGAACTCATGGACATCACCAGATGCTGGGTTTCCTCCTTTTTAATGCTCTGCCAGGCCTTTACTGCAGCGGCTTTCAGTTGCTGTTTGTTTGTGGGCCTTTCTGTCTGAAGTTTAGTCTTCAACAAGTGAAATGCAGGTTCAATTGGGTTAAGATCAGGTGACTGACTTGGCCATTCAAGAATTTTCCACTTCTTTGCTTTAATAAACTCCTGGGTTGCTTTGGCTGTATGTTTTGGGTCATTGTCCATCTGTATCATGAAACGCCGCCCAATCAATTTGACTGCATTTAGCTGGATTTGAGCAGACAGTATGTCTCTGAACACCTCAGAATTCATTCGGCTGCTTCTGTCCTGTGTCACATCATCAATAAACACTAGTGTCCCAGTGCCACTGGCAGCCATGCATGCTCAAGTCATCACACTGCCTCCACCTTGTTTTACAGATGATGTGGTATGCTTTGGATAATGAGCTGTTCCACGCCTTCTCCATACTTTTTTCTTGCCATCATTCTGGTAGAGGTTGATCTTGGTTTCATCTGTCCAAAGAATGTTTTCCCAGAACTGTGCTGGCTTTTTTAGATGTTCTTTAGCAAAGTCCAATCTAGCCTTTCTATTCTTGAGGCTTGTGAGTGGCTTGCACCTTGCAGTGCACCCTCTGTATTTACTTTCATGCAGTCTTCTCTTTATGGTAGACTTGGATATCGATACGCCTACCAAGCCCTGGAGAGTGTTGTTCACTTGGTTGGCTGTTGTGAAGGGGTTTCTCTTCACCATGGAATCGATTCTGCGATCATCCATAACTGTTGTCTTTTGTGGACGTCCAGGTCTTTTTGCGTTGCTGAGTTCACCAGTGCTTGCTTTCTTTCTCAGGATGTACCAAACTGTAGATTTTGCCACTCGTAATATTGTAGCAATTTCTTGGATGAGTTTTTTTCTGTTTTCGCAGCTTAAGGATGGCTTCTTTCACCTGCATGGAGAGCTCCTTTGACCGCATGTTGTCTGTTCACAGCAAAATCTTCCACATGCAAGCACCACACCTCAGATCAACTCCAGGCCTTTTATCTGCTTAATTGACATAACGACGGACTTGCCCACAACTGCCCATGAAACAGCTTTTGAGTGAATTGTCCAATTACTTTTGAGCCCCTGAAATGAAGGGATTGTGTTAAAAAAATGCTTTAGTTGCCTCACATTTTTATGCAATCGTTTTGTTCAACCCACTGAATTAAAGCTGAAAGTCTGCACTTCAACTGCATCTGAGTTGTTTCATTTAAAATTCATTGTGGTAATGTACAGAACCAAAATTAGAAAAAAGTTGTCTCTGTCCAAATATTTATGGACCTAACTGTATGTGCTGTCAGCTAGCTTCCAGGATGGCTCCCTTCTTCTCAGCCGCACAACCATTTTGAGCTTTACCTGCCTCTTCACCCAGTCATCTGCTTTTACTGTATATTTCCTTGCTCTTCTCTGTTACTGCCAGGCTACAGAGTCTGTGCCTCACCAACTTTGCTGCTAAACCCCTGCAGCAATCTTCTGCTGGGAACATCCACACACATCTACTTGATAGTCACCATAATCCTGAGTAAGATAATCCTCCCCCCATCTCTAAATGTAACCATAGTGTAAGGATGTTTTATGAGAACAACACATGATTTACAGTTTAAAATGGGTGTGTTGAGAAAGACGTAAATTACAGGGCGCATCGTGCAACTGGCTATTGGATGGGTCCTATTTGATTGGCTCATCAACGGAGCAGAACTGTGGAAGTTTGCTGCACGACTCTTTTGGATTCTTTGATTTGCAGTCCTGCAGAAAGCCTGGCTGGCCTGTGAAGGGTGTCTACGTTTGGGTGAGTGCAGCGGACGGCAGAGGCCGAGGACTACAAAGAGTCTGCTATGTTTGAACACGTGGGGTGACTTGCCTAGATAGGACTGGCTCACATGACCAGTGTGAGGGGGTGTTAGACTCCAGTCACTTAATGTTATGGCCCTGGATAATAACAGCCAATCAATTTTCTGTGTGTTGGGGATAAGACTACATGGAGAATCAGCCAGCTCTCCCTCTGAGGTTAAGAGAGAGAGAAAGTGAAGGATTTCTCGGAACTGCTGAGGATGAGAATAAAGGGCGCGTCGATGGATTGTTGTTTCTTTTGAGATTTTTTTGATGGGTGCATGCAATATTGATTTTTGGAAAATTTTTACATGCTTTTAACAAGCATTACAGTTTGTATCACTTATTTACTTAAGCATTTATACTAAAATGCACTCTTTGGGATTGTTTGTATAGAAACATTGACTTTTGTACAGTAAATGCACTTATTGCATGCTGCTTCTGCTATGTCTGCTTCCTTTATTGGTCCAATGACCCTTAATGTTTTTGGGAGCCTGTCAAAAGTCAAAGTGAAGACCACAGGGCATTATCTAGGACCACTTCCAAGCTGGTTTTCATAACCTTTTATTCTTCCTCAACCAAAGCTTGGGGTGGGGTTTTTCAATTGGTTTGTCTTCCTCAAGAGCAAGGGTGGGCAAAGTCATTCCTGGAGGGGCCCAGTGGCTGCAGGTTTTTGTTTCAACCCAGTTGCTTAATAAGAAGCCCTTATTGCTCAAGTAACATGTCTGCTTCATTTTTATTGTGTCACTCATTAGGAGTTTGAACCTTTATTGCTTATTTTTGGCTTAAACAGCTGTATTCTCGATTTTTAATGGCTCCTTATTAGCAAAAAGATTAAAATGACAAAAGAAACCAGACGTCCTCCATTTAGCTTGTTTCCATTTACACCTGTGTGTATTTATCATACAGTATTTGATTTAATTTAATAAATAATGAATAATTAAGCAACTGGGTTGGAACAAAAACCTGCAGCCACTGCGGCCCTCCAGGACTGACTTTGCCCACCGCTGCTCTAGATGTTAATGCTAGAGAAACTGTGTGGGATTCCTCCACCTTAAAAATACTGAATGGGTAAATACTGTATGTGTATAAATCTTTTGTCATGCAGAACATTGTGATGACTTATCAAGGGGATTGAAGACTTTTGCATGCCACTGTATTTATTTATTGCTTTTAATAAGTGTGTGACTTTAGGTTTTGTTTTGACTAGTCAGGCTTCTTTTGACTATTGCAGTTGAAGTATGTTAGATGAATTTCGAGATTCAGCCTAAATCATGTCAGTGTAGCATTGTTCATATTTATTTATTCTTGCTATCTTGATTTTAATTTAATAATTAGTTTGTATTTTTATATTGTAGTCTTGGTTTTCCTGTACTGATTTGTTGAAAATGCTGGTATGTAAGTTAAAAGGTATTGTCCCTTTGAGTAAATAAACGATTCCTCAGAACAGCATATGACTAATTGTGAAACAGTGAAACAGTGGAGCATTTTGGGTTTAGTTGCTCTTTAATATTACTTCATATGCTCATATTTCCATATAGGTCTGGTTTTTCAATAAAAGTATTTTTTGAATATTTTGGGCTCATTTATCTAAAGATAATTGGCCAGTCTAAAACAATATACAGTAATTGTACTATATAGTCTGTGAAATTGAAATGTTTAATAAAGCCTTCCAATATTTTGCCATGTTTCAGTAAAACAGAAAAAACAATTTAAAAACCATGGTGGTCACAAAATGTTCACAATGTGGAGCTCCTCGTGTGGATGTCAGTTGATAAATGTTGTCTGGCGGACGGCTGGGGCCCTTACCCGGCCGGGACCACCACGACAATGGAAGGACTGTGGTAGAGAGCTTATCCAGGATGTTATCTCCCCTGGGACACTGGACGGCAGCCCACCTGGCTTGCACTAAGGCCATGGGTTTGGAGCATGGAAGCTCAACCCTGTTAGGGCCTGGAAGTCTGCTGAGCTCTTGTTTGCAGCACTTCTGCCACACCCAGGAATGCTACCGATAGAAGGTCACCGAGCACATGGAGCACTTCAGGGGGCCCTTCTAAAAGGAGCTAGCAGTCACTACTCTGGGAGCCAGAGTTGGGTGGGAGAAGACGAAGCTTGCCAGGAGGAGTGAAGGCGAAGAGAGCGAAGAAAAAGAGAGAAGGAAGAGAGTTTAGTGCTGGACTGAGCTTGTGCTGTGACTGTGCTGTACACGTGGGAAACGGGGAAGGCGTTTCCCACGGGGAAAAAGAGAAAAAATAAAAGCATGTGTGTTGCACTTGTGTCCTGGTGTCTGTTGGGTTTGGGGAGCTGTACACCCCCTGGTGGTCCACAGTTGCCATTCCTGAGACTGCTAGCAGCTGTAAAGTTTTAAAGAAGCCTGTCCACTTTAATGGAGTATAACACACCAGATAGTTAGAAGTCAGGGTAATGTCCATGTTTTGTTTTTAATAACATTGTCCATTGACTTTTTTCTTTTCCTGTTATTCTTTTTTTTTATTGTGAAATCATTAATGAGGGTGGAATTTACTGTCTAACAGCAAGTGTTGTGTTTCTCCCTTCTAAACTCTAGAAATGGAGTGATTTAAGGGAAATGAGATTAATTCTAACAGTAGACCACTCGCTCCAAGGCAATTAGTTGAAAGAGAAGATGAATGGCAGTGCTGAACAGCAATAAGTTTGGGAATTTCCACCTTGAGGTTTACAGTTCTTTTAGAATTACTGAGCCCATTAACAGACTGCATTGTGGTTAGAGTTGGGGAAAAAAATAGTAAGGAGCATTATTAACAAGCAAACAATACTGTAGAGAGTGTCAAAAAGGGAATTTTGCTGTTTAGTAAACCTGAAAGTGAAAGCAGAGCAAATGTGTATGATAGCCATCTGGTGTAAAAATTGTATTGTGGCTGAAGAGATTAAAGCGTGCAACACAGGTGACCCGTTTCATGAAAATTAAGTAGTCAGTATTTTTCAGCTGCTCTATCAGTGTCAAAAAGCATTAGAAAAAAATAGAAAAAAAAATCATATTAATACAGAAAATTTCCATACTTCACACCAATCAATAAACATAATGAAAGTAAAAGCAATTGTGTTTATCATCACTGGCACTTAATCCAAATTTCTTAGAAAATCAACCAAGCATGTATGCAGTTTTTGGCAATGTTATACCAAAAAATGACCCTGTTATGCCCAAAATAAAAACAGCTGCTATATGTAGTATGTATAGTGAATTGTAAAGGTGCTGACCGCTGTAGCAGCGGAAAAATCCGGAAACAAGAAGTGCTAAGTTAACAAGAATAAGCCATCTGAGATGGCAGACTGTTATTCAAAGGGCCAGATACATCGCCAGCGGAGGGGGAGCCTAAAAAAGGCCAAATCTGCTGTAGCCACAGTGTCCCATTCCAAGTGTGGCATGGTGAGCAGTCCTTCCAAGGACAACACGCTATCTAATCTATTGGGCCAACGGCGGGTAAGGCCGGGTTTTGCTACATCGGTGTGAGACGCAGGACAAGGAGAAGGCTGTGTGATGCAGAGATCCCCCAAACTGGAATTACTGGTCTCTTATAAGGAGTTGCTGGAAATTTTTCAAGCTGATATCTAAATCAAATCAAATCAAATTATATTTGTCATATATCAGTTATGCATACAGAACAATATGCAGAGAAATTCTTAGTGACTGTGTCAAGTATAAAGGGACAATAACAATACATGACTTTATAAATTCAAAAATCATTAATAGAAATATAAATACAGTAATTATAATAACTAAACAGATGACTGTAATACTGTTGGAAAATTGTGCTTTTGCAGTATGCTAAATCCAATTCCTAATATTCCATTTGTGTTTTATTTTAGTGCTTTTTTATTTTACAGTTATTTAGATAATGGCTCTGAAACTGTGTGAAGAAGACTACAACTAAACTGACATTTCTGTCATCTAATTGTTCCGTAACTGAAATAGCAGGTAGGTACATGTGACCTCATCAGCTCATTAATATTCATGAGGGCGTCTTCCATGAGTGTCAGATTCCGGACTAGATAAAATTCTGGGGTGTATGCAAAATAAACATAGACAGGAATTCTGGAAAAATAAGTATAAATTGTTAAAGAGTGTTGTTGTTTGTTAGAATGTATATGTTTAAGCTTATGTTTCATGTCCAGGCAAAGGTAACTTAATCAACAAACATCCAGACCATGGGAACTTATCAGTTGTCCAAAAGTTTTGACTGACGCAATATCTTGCATAAGGCAGTCTGCAAAACTTCATAAATTCAAAGGATTTTCAAATAAGCATGAGAAGGAAGAGGAGGAGAGAAACAACCAAGTCAAAGCGAAGACCACTTGGTCAGACTATGCCACCTACAGGCCACCCTTCTTCGCTCCCAAGCATCACACCTGGTTGAAGAAAATGAAGACCGCCACAACCAAAGCTATAGCTACCTGAAGCAAACCTTGCTGTGTGACCCTGATTTGAATCATTCAGGTTGTATGTTTTCACATCTTAACATTTACACTTGGTTTCTCCTTCAAATAAATATAATTAATGATTGAAATAGTTTGAGTGTTGCTTTGCTGAAGTGTCCTGTTGTTTACTGACATGACATTTAGCAATGGGTGATGATTGTTAACAAACTGTGTCCATTTAGGCTGTGTATCGTCAGGGGTAGTGATCAGCTCTTGGCTTCTGTCAGATTGTGTAGCCTTTTCAAAGGCAGCCATCGAGATACAAAAGCCCAACAGGAGTAGCCGTTCCTGGTTTTTGCTGGAGTATTCTGAAGTGTAGCCCTTTCAGGAGAAGTAATCTGAAGTCAGATTGAAACATAAGTGACACCTCGTGAACAGAATGGCTTCTAGCCCCCGGTAAGGTATCAGAGTCGAGGTAGTGTTGTGATATTCTTGCTTTGTATTTGAGCTCATCTGTGCAAAGTGAATAACGAATGGATATATTTTGCAGGATGCATTTGTGAATGAAGGCTAACAGTTTAGGCATTTCCAGTATTAAGTTGTCCACTAAAATAAAAAGAACCTTAGAGGTTAAAGTGCCTTTCCTGGACACTTCTACACCACAGAACAATGACTTAATTTAAATAACTGAATGTGAGAGAGTTAACAATAGGACATTGTTTATTTCTTGACACTTTCCTTATTTAACACCTGGATGGACTGTGGGAAACGGTTCCTCCTCAGTCTCTTTGAACCTGACATTAGGCTGTGGTCATGTTCACCTGACTGTGGTACAGAAAAGGGGCCATTTTTAGGGTGCCTGGTGTTTCCTTGCCTTGGCTTGACATCTCTAAGTGCAGATGACCTGGAAGCTAATGAGTGCACACCCTGTGATGTGTTCACCTGACCACACCACTCTCTGCAGAGCCTTGTGGTCCTCCTGAATGCTGTTCCCCAACCAGGTGGTGGTACTTTCTGTCAGAAAAGAAATGTCGATGTGGATGTATAGAAGTTCTTTAGACAGCCTGAAATCCGTGAGGCATCTGTGGTGGTACAGACGTTGCTGTGTTGATGTGTTTAGACCAGGTCAGGACCTCTGTGATGTCAACACTGAGATACCTGAACCTGTTCACCTCTTCTATCTGAGTGCTGTTAATACTTGAGGGGGTGGTAGTGTCACTGAGTTGTGAATGAGGCACATTCCCTGCATTATGAGGAAGTGTCAGTTACACCAATATGGCCATATGGCATGATTCCCCGAGGGTGATCCGGCTCGAGGGATCCTCGTTGTTGATGACCCGAGCACCTGGACCAGGCCAAGGGGACACCCAGGTAACACATGGCTACAGGAGATATGCGGTCATTTCCAAAGTATGGGGCTGGGCCATGTGTCTACCTGCTGGGTTGCCAAGTGGATCCTGAGCTGTTTCGTTGTATGGTGGATGCGCCAATGTGCCATACCAGTGCATGCTTCCCGACCTGACCTAACCTGTTGTAGTGTCTCTGTTGCTTCCTCCCAAAGTCCACAATCTGCTCCATTCAGGTCTAGACTGTTGTCCTAGCACCAGTGTGACTCTCCATTTCAAGAGCAGGTAAGCCTGCTCGTTATTGTTATACTGTATATCAGGCCTACCACAGCTGTGTCATCAGCAGACTTGACAATGTGGAACACCTGCGATGACAAGGTGCGTCTGCCTACTCGAAATACCTGGGGTCTGCATGTCAGGAAATTAAAAATTCAGATGCACAATGAAGTGCTCTGCCGCAGACCCCTGAGCTTGCTGATGAGCCTGGAACCCAGAACCTGGGATTCTGGTTGCAGCAACAATACATGATGGAAGACAGCGGAAAGACTGTTACCTCTGCTGCTCCGCATGAGGAGAATCCCCTTCTCAGATACATGACTGTGGAGTCCTCACTGCACTGGTGACAAAGGAGCAAATTCAGAGTGCCTTGCCAAGCGGGTAGGGAGGGCCATGGCAAGTTTTGAGAACTCAAGGCTGATATTCTTTCACCTTCTAGGAGTACCACAGCTTTACCAAGGGCATGCTAAGGATAGAGCTGCCAAGTAAGAGGAAAAGAGGAAGGCCTAAGAGAAGGTTAATGAGAGGACATGAAGGTAGTGGGTGTAACAGAGCAAGATGGAGAGGACAGGAAGAGATGGAAAACGATGATCCGCTGTGGCAACCCCTAATGGGAGCAGACAAAAGAAGGAGAAGAAGAAGATGATACGGGCGTGTCTGGCTTTTTAAACCTTTTTCTGACCACTGACATCGCTAAAGGCTTAGCAGGATGTCCACTTAGCAATGCCTAGGAGCCTCAGCAAGGTACTTGCAGAAATAAATACATTTTTTTAAAAAGAAAAAAAGAATATCATCATCTAGCCATGACTATACAAATGCGGTGCTCTTCACTCCAGGCACCTTCCAAGACACTATTCTGTGTCTCAGGTTTGAGGTAATGTGGCACACTGACCAGAGCAGCAGATATTGCTAGTTATCATCTCAGGGGTGCATTCTTGTCATAGAAAAATGAGTACCTGGGCATGAAGTAGAAGTTAGTTTTGCTTTCACTTAAAATAAAATACTTTTTTTTTTTACTGGAAAATGAAACTTCTTTAAGTCTCATTATCCGATGCCTCTAATGTTGGCTTCTTTCCAACAAGCAACCTATATAAGAATGAAAGTAGACACAGAAAGGAGGACAGAAGAGATTCATCCAGACAGCCACAGAGGTTAGAACATTTTAAGCAAATTTTATTATATTCTATTTTCATCTTTAATGCTTATTTTACAATTACCTTTAATTATGTTTGATTAGATAAGTATGATGTGTGGTGAATTACTGATCTTAAATTATTTTTTTCACTTCACATCATGGATGTGCTCTTGATTCGTGTAACTTCTCAAATTCAGATGTACGCATTGGTTCTCTTAATAATAAGGCTGACTAATACTGAAGGCTCTCTCTGACACAGTCATGTTTGCTCAGACAAATATTCTTACATGGCCTGCATACGGGACTGAAGTTTTAGATAAACAAGAGCAGAGTAGCTCCTTGCATCTCATTGACATTTCACCGCCATGCAGGCTCTCCTAACTCTGTCCAGCTATGCAGATAATTGTTGATCTGCCCACCTGCTCCTCTGGCTCCTTCCACTCTTGTCCTCACGCAGGCACTCATTGCTCACCCCTTACTCCACATCCACATTTAATGGCAGTGTTACTATTTAAAAGCCCCATATACCCCACCCCTTCTGCAATTTCCCCAGCCTGCCGATGGGCTTAATAAATTTTAAAGACGCAAAGAGAAGTCAAGCAAAATGACACCTTTTATTGGCTAACTGAACAGATTACAATATGTAAACTTTTGCGGCAGTTCAGGTCCCTTCTTCAGGTGTCGTTTTGCTTGACATCTTATTGCATCTATAATGGCTAACACAGTAGATAGACAGATAGACAGACAGACACTTTATTAATACCCAAGGGGAAATTCACATACTCCAGCAGCAGCGTACTGATAAAAAACAATATTAATTAAAGAGTGATAAAAATGCAGTGCAAGTTAAAAAATGCAAGGTGGAGAGTGCAAGGCAGGTATAACAGTCAATAACTTTATATAATGTTACCGTTTAACCCCCCCCAGTGGAACTGAAGGGTCGCATAGTGTGGGGGAGGAACAATCTCCTCAGTCTGTCAGTGGAGCAGGACGGTGACAGCAGTCTGTCACTGAAGCTGCTCCTCTGTCTGGAGATGATCCTGTTCAGTGGATGCAGTGGATTCTCCATGATTGACAGGAGCCTGCTCAGCGCTCGTCGCTCCGCCACTGATGTCAGACTATCCAGCTCCGTGCCTACAATAGAGCCTGCCTTCCTCACCAGTTTGTCCAGGCGTGAGGCATCCCTCTTCTTTATGCTGCCTCCCCAGCACACCACCGCGTAGAAGAGGGCGCTCGCCACAACCGTCTGATAGAACATCTGCAGCATCTTATTGCAGATGTTGAAGGACGCCAGTCTTCTAAGGAAGTATAGTCGGCTCTGTCCTTTCTTACACAGAGCATCAGTATTGGCAGTCCAGTCCAATTTATCATCCAGCTGCACTCCCAGGTATTTATAGGTCTGCACCCTCTGCACACAGTCTCCTCTGATGATCACAGGGTCCATGAGGGGCCTGGGCCTCCTAAAATCCACCACCAGCTCTTTGGTCTTGCTGGTGTTCAGGTGTAAGTGGTTTGAGTTGCACCATTTAACAAAGTCCTTGATTAGGTTCCTATACTCCTCCTCCTGCCCACTCCTGATGCAGCCCACGATAGCAGTGTCATAAGCAAACTTTTGCACGTGGCAGGACTCCAAGTTGTATTGGAAGTCCGATGTATATAGGCTGAACAGGACCGGAGAAAGTACAGTCCCCTGCGGCGCCCCTGTGCTGCTGACCACAATGTCAGATCTGCAGTTCCCTAGACACACATACTGGGGGTCTGTCTGTAAGATAATCCATGAACCATGCCACCAGGTGTGAATCTACTCCCATCTCTGTCAGCTTGTCCCTAAGGAGCAGAGGTTGGATGGCGTTGAAGGCACTAGAGAAGTCCAGAAACATAATTTTTACAGCACCACTGCCTCTGTCCAAGTGGGAGAGGGATCGGTGTAGCATGTAGATGATGGCATCCTCTGCTCCCACCTTCTCCTGGTATGCGAACTGCAGAGGGTCGAGGGCGTGGCAGACCTGTGGCCTCAGGTGGTGAAGCAGCAGTCGCTCCATGGTCTTCATCACATGTGACGTCAGAGCAACAGGCCGGAAGTCATTCAGCTCACTAGGACGTGATACCTTTGGGACTGGGGTGATGCAAGATGTTTTCCAAAGCCTCTGGACTATCCCCTGTTCCAGGCTCAGGTTGAAGATGCACTGTAGAGGACTCCCCAGTTCCTGTGCACAGGCCTTCAGCAGTCGTGGTGATACTCCATCTGGACCCGCTGCTTTGCTGGCACGAAGTCTCCTCAGCTCTCTACTTACCTGGGCTGCTGTAATTGTGGGTGGGGATGTCTCTCCTCTGCTGGTATCAGCAGAAGGATGGTTGGAGGATGCAGTACTCCGAGGTGAGAGTGGGTTAGGGTGGTCAAACCTGCTAAAAAAGTTGTTTATCAGGTTTGCTTTCTCCCTGTCTCTCTTGATGGAGGCATCCCACTTCGAGCTGCAGCCAGTGATGATCTTCATCCCATCCCACACTTCCTTCATGCTGTTATTCTGCAACTTTTGCTCCAGTTTTCTCCTGTACTGCTCCTTTGCCTCCCTCAGCTGGACTCGGAGTTCCTTCTGCACGCGCTTGAGCTCATGCTGATCACCGCCTTTAAAAGCCCTTTTCTTCTGGTTCAAAAGGCCTTTGATGTCACTTGTAATCCATGGCTTGTTGTTAGCATAGCAGTGTACTGTTCTTACTGGAACTACAATGTCCATACAGAAATTGATGTAGTCAGTAGTGCAGTCAACAACCTCCTCAATGTTCTCACTATGTGACCCCTGCAGGATATCCCAGTCCGTAGTTCCAAAGCGGTCTCTCAGAGCCTGCTCTGCCTCAGGGGACCACTTCCTGAACGATTGTGTGGTTGTAGGTAGCTCCTCACTCTTGGTTTGTAGTGAGGCTGTAGCAGAACCAGATTATGATCTGCTTTCCCAAGCGCAGGCAGCGGGGTGGCACTGTATGCGTCCTTAATGTTTGCATACAGTAGGTCAATAATCCTATTTCCCCGGGTGTTACAATCCACATACTGGGAGAAGGCTGGTAATGTTTTGTCCAGCATCATATGGTTAAAATCTCCAGAGATTAGCACAAGCGCCTCGGGGTGTTGTGTTTGTAGTTTAGCAACAGCGGAGTTGATGATGTCACACGCTATCTCCATGTCCGCGCGAGGAGGGATGTAAACAATAACAACAATGACGTGTCCAAACTCTCTGGGCAAGTAATAGGGACACAGTATAATACCCTACTACTAAAGATGCAATGGAAAGGACAGAAATCATCTGAAAAGCCTGCAGTCATTGAGCTGGATGGCTCTTCTGTACCCCTCAGTGCTTAGGGTGCCAGACTGCTGCACTGACCACTGCTGGCACGCCAGCTGGTATGACCTGATTTGGGAGGGCTTTGGTCTGGAAGCCACCGCAGTATTACAAAGATACCATACGTGATTTGTCTTGCATGTTCTTGTAATTTCCTTTATCGTTATTTAATATTCAGTCTTTGTGTTTTTATTCATTTTATTCTTTGTCATTTATTTTAAATGTATATAGAAGTGTGATGTGGATGATCTGGGTTGGATGTTCACTTTCTCCACATGTTTCAATTGTTATTTGAGTGGTGATAGGCACCATTAATGCTCATTCCAGTTTTATAAAAAAAGTTGCACCTCAGAATGTTTAACTCTGAATAATGTTGACGGGTTTCATCTACCTTTACTAACTTTATTTCAATGTTTTGTTATTTTTATTATGGGGTGCTTGTTAAGTTAAAGCTTTATTTTTTAGCCATGTTTTGAGGCCTAGTTACTATACGTCCCAGCACAGTCCCTTTACTTTGTACATATTACATTCTGAAATTTACAACTTTTATGAGGCTTACATTTATTTTCTTTGTCTGGATCACTTCATGTTGGTGTTAATTCTTGTCCTTTTACTTTACTTGTAACTTGCCTTTAAAGACATAGAAACACACACAGACTGATACTTTTTTTGATTGTGTGCCAGATTTGGTAAAAGCTGTAAAACAATAATACCCCCAATTCAATTACAACAGAAGGGCTCATACAGACCACTGGTAGGCAGTACAGTTCCACAATTTATTATGTTTTTGTAACTCTGTTACTACTTACAAATTATTATTTTGTTGTCTTACTTATTAATATTTGCCAAATGCGAAATTTCTTATAGTTTTTTATACCTGTTCGTATGTCTGTCCGCTTTTCACAAGAGAACTACTTAACAGATTTAGATCAGGTGTTTTTCTATAATTTGCTTGAACACTCCATTGATTTTGCGACTTGCTCATTGCACTAAGTATCAGAGTTTACTTGCGGTACCGATTTATTAGTGCGAATCTGAGAGAGACTCATCAGGCTGCGGGGCCCTCCTCACTCACACGTCTGCCTCAGGGCATAACCTTAACTCTGCCCAGTTAGGGAACGAGAGAACTACTTCACGGATTTCGATCTTTTTGTTTGTATAATTTGCTTGAACATTCCGGTTGATTTTGCGACTTCGCTTACAGGAGTTTATAGTTCGCTTACAGGAGAGATATATTTGCGCTAATCTGAGACAGAGGCTGTGGGCCGAGGAGAGGGGAAAGAGTGACGTCAGGCGTAGAGAGCTGGCCTAGGCCCTCCTCACCATCCTGTTTCACTAATATGCGGGTGAACCTGCGGGGGATGGCTAGTATTTATATTCTGACAGATAGAGGGCGCTATTGCTCCCTTGAACCCTCAGACTATATGCCAGACACCAGATAAAAGTCCAAAATAATGACTTTTTATTAATACAAAGTGCACAAAGCACCCTCCTCTCCACAATACTCATAAATTCCACAATACTCAATCACAATAAACCAATCCACCACTCCCAGACGCGTTGCCACCCTTTCACCCAGCTCAGCTCAACACTCTGGTGTTTAACTCAGTCTTTTATAGTCCCTGACCCAGAAGTGTTTCCCATCCTTCAGGCCATGTGACTCCGTACTACTTCCGGGTTAGATAAAAAGTCCTCTTCTTCATCCCGGAAGTACGTCATCTCCCTTGTCGCTGTGACTAAGACGCACTTCTGGGTTATAGGACACAAACGACTCTCTAGGCCTCCCTGCAGCATCCTCTGTTGGCCCCTGTGGTATCCAGCAGGGCTGTAAAGGAAAACTCTATCGTCCATGATTCCCTGCTGGTATCCGGGGCACCTCCATGCTGCAGGGAGAGCTCCATCTGGTGGCCTGAGGGTATTGGCTGGGATGACCTATATATATATATATATATATATATAAAAAAGCCAAATACCACTGACGGTTTTAAAAATTTCATGGTCCAAATGCGTTCTGTCTGTATGTCTGTCCGCTTTTCACGAGAGGACTATTTAACGAATTTAGATCTGGTTGTTTTCTATAATTTGCTTGAACTTTCTGGTTGATTTTGCGACATCTCTCATTGTGCTAAGTTCCATAGCTTGCTTACGGTATCGGTGTAATTATGCAAATCCAACAGAGTGGCTATGGGCCGAGAACAGGGGGCGGGGCCTTCCTTATTCACTCGCCAGGCTCTGTTCGAGTTGGAGTGCACCTTGCCTCAGATTAGCTAGCGATACCTGTTTGTTCAACAGACATTATCATCTACAGCAGCGTTTCTCAACTTTTAAGTATTTGCGACCCGAGTTTTCATAACAGTTTTAATCGCACCCCCCCCTCTAACGTTTTTTTGAAAGGAGCCCACTAATACCAATTTGTTCTTTTTTAATTAATGATATATCATAGATGCATATTTTATTATACCTACTTAACTTTTATCAACATTTCTCTAACTCTATATTTATGTTTCTAGTATCAGAATGTAGTTTTAGTTAATTTGTTTTGGTTTCAATAGATGTATTTTTCATATTTTTGATTGTTGTTTTCTTTTTTTTACATCTTCGCACTGCCCTTTTTGTTACTTCGCGCCCCCCTAGGGGGGCCCGCCCCACAGTTTGAGAACCACTGACCTAGGCACTGATATTATAAGAACTTTGGATTTTGGAATTCCCTTTTTTTTTTTTTTGTTTTGTTAGACTAGGTGGGATGTGGTTCACAGGAGAGATCCTGGAGGTGTAGCAACTTTGTCGATGCTCCCCTAATTGGTGAGAGTGTTTCATGCCACCCCTGAAGTTGAATCGACACATCTGGAGCCACGTGTTGGGCATAGGGCTCCGTCATATATATGTTTATAAATTTTTGTCAAATACAAAGAAATTTCATAAACAGGCAGTTTAATGTTTTGTTCTTGATTCCATATGTCTTAAAGTTTAATACTCTACCTTCATTTTGCTGCCATTTTACATAATTAAAAAGTAATATTCATTTGCTTAATATCTATTATTTTAGCATGATTTTATTATGTCCTTATAATCAATAATAATACATTTTATTTATATGGTGCCTTTCTCATGCTGAAAGCACAATTCTTCAATAGGGTACAGTACTAATAGAGTAATAGTAACATTTGCTGCGGTGGGCTGGCGCCCTGCCCAGGGTTTGTTTCCTGCCTTGCACCCTGTGTTGGCTGGGATTGGCTCCAGCAGACCCCCGTGACTCTGTAGTTCGGATATAGCGGGTTGGATAATGGATGGATAGTAACATTCACTGAAACTCTTCTCACCGTGACTCTGAAAAATAAAGCTGCTTTATAACCGCACCTGCTGTCTGGTCTGAGTTTTCGTCCACACTTTCAAGGCAGTAAAAATTAAATAAGAGATGTACAACATATGCATGAAGCACAACATTCTGGATTGGCATGAGGAAACGATAAAACAGAATTAACTTGCAAAGTGCTAGAAGACAATAAATAATAACACAGCATGCAGTAGAGTGTTCTGCAGGAAGGTCAAACTCCAAAGAACAACAACAACAACAACAACAACATTTATTTATATAGCACATATTCATACAAACAGTAGCTCAAAGTGCTTTACATAATAAAGAATAGAAAAATAAAAAACACAATAAGAAAACAAAATAAATCAGCATTAATTAACATCGAATAAGAGTAAGGTCCAATGGCCAGGGGGGACAGAAAAAACAAAAAAAAAAAAAACTCCAGACGGCTGGAGAAAAAAAAATAAAATCTGTAGGGATTCCAGACCATGAGACCGCCCAGTCCCCACTGGGCATTCTACCTAAATTGAATTGAATGTCACTGCACAGCCCCTGGCCCATGTTCTTTTAGCTCTGCGGCTGAGACCCCTCCTAATGCCTGCTCATGACGCTCTAACACTCGGCACATTCAAACCCTGCTTTAAAAACTCGCCTTGTCTCTCTCTCAAATTTTACTTGTCTGGACTCATCACTGTCTTTTCTAATTTTAACCTCTTCCTTCCAGAGTACTAATCCTGATTCTTCCCTTTTGTCATCTTGTTCTATCGTAAGAGGGTTTTGGAGCCGCCCTGTCCTAATGTTGTTATGTAGGCCCACAGATGTGTCCTCCACCCCAACTCTTGTTCTTGCGCTCACCTGGTCTGGAAGGAGACACGGCCTGCAGCCGTAATGCACTTTCCCCCCGGAACAAAATGGGACCGTTCTGCCCCCAGAACTGGCTTCACTCCCCTATGAGAGGAGGTTTTCTCTTTATTCATTTATTACCCTAGCTGGCAGGACAGAGCAAATATTAATAGTAAAGGGAGCAGGCAATTCACCTATTTAGTTATTAGAGTGTGTAACATTCTTAAATATTCTTAATGTGCCAAAAGCAAATCAGAGTAAATGTGTTTGGAAAAAATATCCAATAATATTTCCTGGCTCTTGTAGGAGCCATCACAGACAATGCTGGCCGACTTACCCGAAGTGTGTGTCCCGTTCAGGCTCTTAAGGTTACATTGATGCACATGGCTGCATTCTTCTGGTTCTTCTGTCCCTTCCTGCTCCAAGCTGACTTTTTAAAGCTTGTCAGGGCCAAAGTAAATACCCTCACTGTCCAATGTTATTTAACAGACCATATCAGTACACGTTCACAAGGTGTTTATGCAGGAAGATATCTAATGGTTCAAGAGAAATATATCATTTTACCATTTAAAGTTCTGACCGTTTCATCTATCTAGATTACCTATTTTTACAGTGACAGCTTCGTTTAAGCTAGTTCAGCCTTGTGTCTGCTGTCTCTACTAGCACTTCATTTTTCCGTGGTCAAGCTGTTACAGAGCTCAGATGTTCATCTAAAGAAAAAGTGCATTTACAGTTTAATCTTTTCTCTCTATTATAAAAAAAAAAACTTGGGATGAGATGTGATCTTTTGAAGAGAGACAGAGAAACACTTTCACGTCCTGCGAGACAGGCAAGTCACGTCATACTTACGACCTTTGGAAGCAAGTCCCGTGATACACATGCAGAGCAGGTTAGAGATAATGGAAGTAGGAAAATTCGAAAGTCTAAAAAAAAGAGAGTAAAAATCACATTAGCGCAAACAAATGGAAAATATTACTCGGTGAAATAACGGAACAGCGAAAAGAAATCGAATAGTGTTTGAGAATGTCTGGGGAAGAGAGACAAGGCCGTGAATTTAAAACGTTTGAAGCGCCGCACAAAATGCAGATCACACTGCACAAGAGCAGCAGCAAGCTAGCAGCTGATCGAGCAAAAAGGAGGTAAAAAAAACAACTATGTTTCCCTTTGTATCACCATTTAAGAGGGGATTTCAGAGGAGCGAACGCGTCTGCTTGGGTTGCGTTCAGCCCCCCTCTTCACAACAGTGCGTAGCCGTAGAATAAAAATCGCATTAGCACAAACAAATGGAAAATAATACTCGGTGAAATAACAGAAAAGTGAAAAGAGATCGAATAGCGTTTGAGGATGTCTGGGGGAGAAGAGAGACAAGGCAGTGACTTTAAAACATTCGAAGTGCCACACGAAATGCTGATCACATGGCACAGGAGCAGCAGCAAGCCAGCAGCTGATCGAGCAAAGAGGAGGTAAAAAAAATGTATTTGTTTCCCATTGTATCACCATTTAAGAGGGGGTTTCGGAGGAGCGGCTGCATCTCCTTGGGGTGTGTTCAGCCCCCCTCTTCAAAATGGCATGTAGTTTACCAAAAATACATCATCTTTAATCCTTCTTAAGACATTAAATGTAACATCAGCTACAATAATAAAATCAAATGTCCCCTACACATCTCACCCATCTCTTCGCCGGTAAAATCATTTCATGTTTATTCATGTTTACTGCACACTTTAGTTCATTGTAATTTTTTTTTTTGTGTGTTTTATGAGCTTGTTTGTTATTTTGCCAGCGTGAATTCCGGTCTTATAAAAACACCATGTGATGCTGTACTCTTCAAAGGGAACTGAATTAAAGATTGATTAAGTAACCCATCTTGTGATAATGAGACCAGGGTCCCTGCGTGGAGTTTGCATGTTCTCCCTGTGTCTTTGTGGGTTTCCTCCAGGTGCTCCCGTTTCCTACCATAGTCCAAAGACATGCAGGTTGGGAGGATTGGTGATACTAAATTGGTCCTAGTGTGTGTGTGTGTGTGTGCGCATTCCCCCAGCTGCCTACCGGCTCCCTGGCCAGGGTTTCTTCCTGCCTTGCACCCTATGCTTGCTGGGATCGGCCCTAGCAGATTCCTGTGACCCATTTCATGAGTAAGCGGGTTAGATGATGATGATGACTGACTGACTAAGTAACACATCGCCATTTCACCATCAGCTCTCCTTGAACTCCCTTATTAAGTGTTCTTTCCTTTTCTAGTAACTGGCAGTAACATAAAATTCAATGTCACCTTTACCGAGGCACAATGGTGGCTCTGAAGCTAGAGATCAGAAGTTTGCCAGTTTGAATCCTGTGCTTCCACTCTGTTGGGCCTGTGACAGATAGGGGGCGCTATCGCTCCCTTGAACCCCTGTCCAAGACTCCAAACACCAGGAAAAAATCCAAATGTTGACTTTATTTATCTTCCACAGTGCACAAAGCACCCTCTCCTCCACTATACTCATAAATCACACAAATACACAGTAATAAACAATCCTCCACTCCCAGACGCGTTGCCAGCCTTCCACCCAGCTCAGCTCACCATCTGGGAGCTCCCACAGTCCTTTTATTCTCCCTGACCCGGAAGTGTTCCCAATCCCTGGTCCATGTGATTCTTTATCACTTCCGGGTCAGGTACAAATCCTTTTCTTTCACCCCGGAAGTACGTCACTTCTGTCGTCGCTCTTCCTATGATGCACTTCCGGGTTATAGGGCACATATGACTCCTTGCCCCTCCCTGCAGCTCCCTCTTGCGGCCCCTGTGGTATCCAGCAGGGCTGTGGATAAAAACTCCATTGTCCATGATTCCCTGCTGGTCTTCGGGGCACCTCCATGATGCAAGGAGGGCTCCATCTGGTGGCCTGGGGGTATTGGCCAGGATGACAAGCCGGCCATATACCACAGGCCCTTGAGCAAGACCCTTAATCTGCAATTGCTCAGTTGTGGGTATGACGTTAATCTGCATCCAGGACCTCTAACTTGCAGGGGTTGGGGGCAGGATAGGCACTCCAGCCACCATAAAAAAACTTCACGCTGCTCCACTCCATTCAGACTAGTGTGGTGTTGAGGTGCTCACCCGTTGCTCAGCTGTGCTCAAGTCCTAATTTGGCATCCTGAGGTGATTTGTCATGTAGTGGTGTGGCCTTGTGCTATAGCAGTGCATAATGCCAGCCTCTCTCTCTAACAATGACCAGTCCTAACAGTGCACCCACATACACACAGGTGCCCATGTTCAGTGCCTATGCTTAAGGCTGTCATGGCATTTTAGACTGGACACAGTCCTTCAAGTCAAGTGCTCCTACACTGCTACCTCTGAAGTAATGCATTGGTCCTTGTGACAGCCAGGGCCTGACCGAGGGAAAGACCTTGTTGGAGTCACTATCATCCCCAAGATACTAGAGGGCAGCTCCCCTGGGTTGCTACAGCACCGCAAATCCCTGCAGAGCATGTCAGGAGTTGTAGTTTGGAGCAGCCCTGTTGGGCTCCATGGGTGCTGCCAGGTGGTGCTGTAGTTGCAGTTGAGTCATTGGAGAAACCACTTTGGCCACACTCGGAAGTGCAGCTGGAAGAAGGGCAAGAAACACCTGGAGCACTTCTGGGCACACTATTAAAGGAGCCGCCTCACCACCAGTCAAGGAGCCAGAGTCAGGATGTGGAGGACAAAGCTTGCAGGAGGAGGAGTGGAGACTGAGAGAAAGAAAGAGGAAGAAAGTATGGTGTTGTATTTGGTGCTTTGTGTACTGTGCTGTGAAGATGGGGTGCACAAAAGAAAAACGCTCCCCCACTTAAATAGAAGGTGTGCTATTTGGTGAGACTTGCGTCTCAGTCTGTCTGTATCGGGGTTTGGGGAGTCGTTCACCCCCTGGTGGTCCACAGCCTCAATCCAGTTGTGTCATGCTAACCAACCATCAGAGGTCCATGCTGAATACTGGGCTTTAGTTCCTTTTAAAAATGCACTGCTTATGGGTTTTAAGAGGAAGGTCATTTTGTTTTGGGTCATAGTGTGCAAATGATTAACCAAACTAAGTAAGAGCACACTGACCTCTTTTCAGCCTGTGTCATTCTGCTCGACTCCTGTGATTTTCTCTTTCAGTAGCTTAATGTTGTCTCTCGCTCCTTTCCAGAGTCTCTGCTTGTTGGTGGTCACAAGAGGTTTTGTGAAAAGAACCTTGGAAAAGAGACAGTGTGACTGCTGCTCATGGCTTCCATGTGCTTAAGGAAAAGAAAGCATGATGAAGATGTCCCAGCTCTGTCTGGTGAGTGAAAAATCCAAAGATTTCTTTATTTAATTAAATTCAATTCCGTTATGTTTATTTTTGAATCCACTGAGTACATGAGCAGAGTGCTGTGAGGAGATCCCAGAAAAAAATCAATTGAAAGCTTTACAAATGACTAATTACATAAGGTGTGTTTGACATCATTGTCCTGTTGCATGGCCCAGTTTTGGCCACGCTTTAGGTGTCGGACAGATGGCCTCACATGTGACTCCAGAATACTTTGGCATACAGAGGAGTTCACGGTCGACACAATGACTGCATGGTGCTCAGGTCCTGTGGCTACAAAAGCCCAAATCATCAGCCCTCCACCACCAAGCTTGACAGTTGGTGTGAGGTGTTTGTGCCGATTATGCTGGGTTTGCTTTTCACCAAACCTGTAGATGTTGCTGTACATTATGGGCAAACATCTCCACTTTGGTCTTGTCTGTCCAAAGGACATTGTTCCAGAAGTCTTGTAGTTTGTTCAGATGCAACTTTGTAAACCTAAGCCGTGCTTCCATGTTCTTTTTAGGGAGAAGAGGTTTTCTTCTGCCAACCCTTCCAAACAAGCCCTACTTGTTCAGTCTTTGTCTAATTGTACAGTCGTGAACTTTAATATTTCACATGCTAGCTGAGGCCTGTAGAGTTCTGAGATGGAGCTCTTGGGCTTTGTGCAGTTTCTCTGAGCACTGTATGGTCTGAGTTTGGAGTGAATTTGCTGGGACGCCCACTCCTATTAAGACTGGCAGCTGTCTTGAATGTTTTCCACTTGTGAATAATCTTTCACACTGTAGAATGATGGACTTCAAATTGTTTTGCAATGGCCTTATAACCCTTCTCAGACTGAAGAGCACCAACAATTGCTTCTCTGAGGTCATTGCTGATGTCTTTGCTCCTTGACATTGTGTTAACACACACCTGAATGCTCCAGGGCAGCAAACTGCCAAAGCTTCTGCTTTTATTGAGGTGGTCACACTTGTTGATGATCAGTTAATCGGTGGGCATTTGATGAGCAGCACCAGACTGTTACTTACCCTCTTAATTCCTATGAAAGCAGTAAGGGTGGATTTGATCTTTCACACACTGCTTCTGCATTTTGGCTTAAAACATGTTAAATAAATAATGACACAGTGTAATAAGTCATGCATTGTTGTTCATCCAAGGTTGTATTTACCCAGTTTTAGGACCTGCTAATGACAAGATGATTTTTTTTAAAGTCCTGATACTTAAAACCTTAGAATTGAAAGAGTGTCTACTTTCTTTTTCACACGACTATATATTTAATTTGAACTTCATTATATATATCATCATTATCATCAGCTTAATTTTTACCTGGAGCTACAGTCCTGCTAACAAAACACTGGATCTGCTGAAATCCATGCTGTGGAAAGCAGCTATACAGGAAGGCACCATAATACATTGATCTCAGAACTATGGCTTATATCCACATAACTAAGACAGAGCAATGAAATGTTATAATGTCAAGAGAGCTTGTTTAATACTGTAGGTAGCCTCATGTTTCCTATGTGAATATTTGAAGTCAGAATTGAGATGTGTTTACTTGGTGTAAAGAGACACAAGGCAAAATATGAAGTGTCTGGGGCACCCGAGGGCAAACCCTCTATATTAAATATACAAAAGGTGTAAAAGAAAACGCGTGGTACTATGCAAAAGGTTGATCATTGGTTTCTCAAGGCATTCTGTCTTTAAGATGGTGTCGGTCCCCTCTATGAGGAATCCTGAGAGGAAGAGGCGGGTCCAGGTGGTCTGACCCCGGAAGTGACATTAGAATGGGAGAGGAGTCAATCTTTCTTTCTGCAGAGGGAGAGAGAGAATAAAGAGTGTTATTAAGCAGAGCCCCCTAATGTCTCGGCAGCAAATCACACTTACCTATGCCCTTAGATTGCTTCCCAAGCACACAAGTGTGACAATAGCTATATGGATCCAAGTCTGGCTGATGTGAGACCTCCGAGTGTCCTCCACTCTTTTATCTCTTCATGTCTGTTGTTTTTTTTTTCTCTCTCTCTCCCTCTTGAGGTGGGACACAGATGTTTTCTGAATCTATTAAAAGACTTTGTCTTGAAGATCTCCTCCAGGTTACAGAGTACTACAAGCCCTGCCTGGCCTATGTTATTGAATATGACATCACAAGAATCCTTCAGAACTTGGTCAACAGGCATATCCTCACCCCGAAAGAGGCAAAGGTAGGACAATTTCATTGTTCTCAAAGGAAGAAAGAACAACAGACATGATGAGGAAGAGTGAGCTCAGGAGAACTGTGTCCAGGCCCTGCCTGAGATAGGCTGACTCTCCATTACAGACATCGATGTCGCCTGAGTGGCCACCTCACTCCATCTCTAAACTGCACCTCTCGCCACTCGCTTATCTTTCAGAGAGTCAAAGTAAGAAGAGAGTCAGAGGGGAGAGCAAGTGTGGA
The DNA here is from genome assembly GCA_026402145.1 of Polypterus bichir lapradei. Lineage (NCBI taxonomy): Eukaryota > Metazoa > Chordata > Cladistia > Polypteriformes > Polypteridae > Polypterus > Polypterus bichir. Next base: position 226,382,583 of record JANRMT010062791.1, read on the forward strand.
GTCTTTCATTGGTGAAATGATGAAGAAGAAGAAAGTGGTGCTGGTCAGCTTGTGGAAGGTGCTGGCTGAAGAACTCGTAAGATTTCCATCATCAAATCTAAAACGAATACTGGACGAGGTGACACAAGGGGGTGAGTTACTAGTGATTAATGCCTCAGGAAGCCTACAGAGGGGCACAAAAGCAAAATACTAAATCTAGAAAAATATACATGTCACACTACCATGTGTGCTCCTGTAAGCATTTAACTTTGTCAGAAACAGAAGCAGTATGTTACTTCCCCCGTTGGCTCTGACCATTACTCCAGGTTTTTGACCTAAGTTCTGATGTCCCCATAAACCTTAAAAACACCTGTTACCCTCCAAGGTCCAAAGAGAAATGGACTGTTGAACTTTTATAATGGGATGAAAGTCAGAGCTTCCATTTTCTTACTCTGTCCTTGAACTTATTGTCATCTTCAGCACTTTGTGTAAAGTTGTTCATTATTCCCAAATCAGAGATTTCTGGACAGATTTGTCTCTTCTGTAGTGTTCAGCCTTCTTTTTCCTTTCTTAAAAATTCCACTTTCTCTGCCTGGATAACAGCACTGAGTGAATGCCTGTGATCTTTAGTGTCCAGTGAAGTAAAATCAGTCAGTCAGTCATTTTCCAACCCGCTATATCCTAACACAGGGTCACGAGGGTCTGCTGGAGCCAATCCCAGCCAGCACAGGGCGCAAGGCAGGAAACAAACCCTGGGCAGGGCGCCAGCCCACTGCAGGACACACACGCACACCAAGCACACACTAGGAACAATTTAGAATCGCCAATGCACCTAACCTGCATGTCTTTGGACTGTGGGAGGACACTGGAGCACCCGGAGGAAACTCATGCAGACACGGGGAGAACATGCAAACTCCACGCAGGGAGGACCTGGGAAGTGAACCCAGGGTCTCCTAACTGCAAGGCAGCAGCACTACCACTGCGCCACCATGCCGCCCGTGAAGTAAAATTCAGTTTTTAAATCAAGCGATATGGTGTAGACCAGTGGTTCTCAACCTGTGGGGCGGGCCCCCCTAGGGGGGCGCGAAGTAACAAAAAGGGGGGCACGAAGATGTGAAAAAAAGTAAACAAGAATCGAAAATATGAAAAAGACATCTATTAAAACCAAAACAAATGAACTTAAACTATAGTACATTCTGACGCTAGAAAAATAAATTTAGAGTTAGATAAATGTTGATAAAAGTTAAGTAGGTATAATAAAATATGCATCTATGATATATCATTAATTAAAAAAGAACAAATTGGTATTAGTGGGCTCCTTTCAAAAAAACGTTATGGGGGTGCGATTAAAACTGTTATGAAAACTCAGGTCGCAAATACTTAAAGGTTGAGAAACGCTGGTGTAGACCCTTTCTATTTCCCTATGCATATTCCCTTCAAAGCTCTGTCTCTTGTTCTTGTTAGGACAGCAGCTCTGTGCTTTCTCCCAAGAAATTAATTTATGTCATATTCTCACATCGGTGACCCTGATGATTGTAAAGTGTTATTTTGACAGAGATGTAAACTGGTAAAACTCCATTGAGTACATCATCAGACGTAGTTAAGTCCTTTGCTGGATATTATCAGAGTTGTATAGTAATAAAGTATTTCTATACTTTCTTTTAGAACATTTGAACAGCCTAGATGAGAACAGGCCATTCAGTCCAACAAAGCTCGCCAGTCCTATCTACTTAATTCTCTCAAAATAACATGAAGTTGAGTTTTGAAAGCCCCTGAAGTCCTACTGTCTAAAACACTACTTGGTCATTTATCCCAAGTGTCTACCGCTCTTTGTGTAAAGAAAAAAATCCTTATATTTGTGTGTAATTTACCCTTAACAAGTTTCCAACTGTGTCCCCATGTTCTTGATGAACTCATTTCAAATTTACAGTCTTGATTCACTGTACTAATTCCCTTTATAATTTCAAACACTTCAGTCAGGTCTCCTCTTAATCTCCTGAGATGGCTCAGCTCTTTTAATCTTTCCTCATAATTCATCTCCTGTAGCCCTGCAATCAGCCTAGTTGCTCTTCTCTGGACCTTTTCTAGTGCTGCAATGTCCTTTTTGTAGCCTGGAGACCAAAACTGCACACAGGACTCCAGATGAGGCCTCACCAGTGTGTTACAAAGCTTGAGCAGAACCTACTTGGACTTGTACTCCACACATCAAGGCGCTATATAACCTGACATTCTGTTAGCCTTCTTAATGGCTTCTGAACACTGTCTGGAAGTCGATAGCTTAGAGTCCACTACGACTCCTAAATCCTTCTCATAAGGTGTACTCTTGATTTTCCGATCACCCATTGTGTATTCAAACTTAACATTTTTACTTCCTTTTACATTTACTGACATGAAATTTCATCTGCCACAAATCTGCCCAAGCCTGTATGCTATCCAAGTCCCTCTGTAGTGATAATGAACTTCAGTGTGTTTTGAGAATATTTATACTTTACTTAAGTATAAAATTTTCTATATACACTCCCACTTTTGCATTGCTACATTTTCAAACATAAATGGTTACTTTTACTCCCAATGTATTTTGCTAGACACATTTGTTAATGCAATATTGAACCAGAAAACAAAAATGGCTACACAGATATGTTTTGCTCAGGCAATTTTGTAAAATACAGGCTGTCCCCACTTTAGGAAACGTAATGTTATGCAAAGAATCTGAGATGATTTTCACATGCGTGTAGCTAGTCCTAATACTCAAACATTCCTGCAGTCATTCCAAGTACAGCTCATTTTAGCCCGCAGAGCAGAGCAGGGCGGGGCTGGATGTTTGGGGCGGGGCAGGATTTTGGTTACACGTAGTCCCAGTCTCCTTTATTTCCACAGCTAGTACTGATGTGTCATCCTGCTGAATGAGGTGGGGCTTGATCTTCAGGCAGCAGCAAGGTATACCCGCGCGTTCACATGCTGTGGTTCACTCCCCTTGTCACATCTGTTGCTGACATGTCTTCTCACATTGTCCTTAGCGTCACGGCCCCAAAACAGATAGTGAACAAGTTAGAAGAGCCCCTCCAAAGAAATAACCAAATGGCCATTGTTTTGAATGTAAAACTAGAAATGATAAAAGTCTAGGTCAAGCACATATTATTCAATAAAGGGCAATGCTTCATTAGGGTTTGCTTTGATGACTAATGCTATTATTAAAGCAAATTCTGTCAATTTCTATGTACTTCAGTGTTTGAACAAAAATTGGGGTAATCAATGGCCCCAGGGAAGGCTTAAACTTGTTTTCCATCTGAACTGAATTGTAATTATGTGTTTTCATTGCAAAAATTTATTTTACAAAGGGGTTCTCATGAACCGAGTAAACTACATCCTAAGAGGGTGGGAAGCCCCGATGCCTGTCCTATTTGTGAAATTGGATACAATCATTAAGATGCCTGCTCAGGCTGAAAGAATAAGAAGATGAACGTTCACGCTTCAAGTTGCAATTACTTGGCTCATACTTTAGTGGTTGTAATACGGCTTGCAACCAAAAAGAAGGTATCTGGATTATTTTAAATTTGAAAGAATTTTTTTTTTCCTGACTGTATAATAAAACATACAGAAATCTAACATTTACTTGTAATCAAGTACAATGAATTTCAAGTACTTCTACTCAAGTAGTTTGCTCATGGGCAAATTTTACTTTTTCTTGAGTCACTACTTTTACTTAAATATGACTGTTGGGTACTTCATACAACACACTGCATAGTTGGTTGCACTGACATTTATTTAGACACTTAGCCTTGCTGGGCCAGATACAATATATAAAGCTTAAATGAGAAGGGGAGCAATTGTATGGTTTGCTGAGTGTGACATTTCTAAACAAATCCAACGGCTCTTGTAGGTGGTTCTCAGAGTATGGGTGGTGATTTATACCCATGTCTTCTCAATGTGGCACAACCAATAGCAAACCTGTGGTTATGATGGATAAACCATCAGTGGTTAAAAACTCTGTTAAACATATATTTGTTAACAATTTAATTATAAATATGACCTGCCACAATGGGAAAGACCAGATTATCCTTTTTTCTTTGAAGACACCCCTCAAGTAGTAGTACAAGTGAACGGTGCATTGCCTCTGGCTGTATGTGGTCTCTGTCGCTTACAGTCATACAAATACAGTCAGAGTAAATGTGAAGTTGCAAAAAAATCTCCCGTTACTTCTGTGAAAAGATGAACTTTAGAATGTACAATCAAAGTGAATGGGGTGCTATCACAAGAAGGTGGAAAGAGCTCCTGTTAAGAGAGTTGATATCAAAGTGCCATAGGAGATATGAGCAGATTTCTGCAGTCGCTACATCTAAAACTGTAAATGTGACTAGCAACACTGACACCCACTTCAGCGGAGCCACGGACAGGTTCTGACTGCAGGTCTAAATAAATAACAGAAGTACACTCACGAAACACTTTATTAGGTGCACCCTACTAGTACCGGGTTGGACCCCGTTTTGTCTTCTGAACTGGCATAATTCTTCATGGCATAGATTCAGCCAGATGCCGAAAACACTCCTCAGGGATTTTGGTCCATATTGACATGATTGCATCACACACTGACTGCAGATTCGTTGGCTGCACATCCATCTCCCGTCCCACCACATCCCATAGGTGCTGTTTTGGATTGAGATCTGGTGACTGCGGAGGCCTTTTGAGTGCAGTGAACTCATTGTCATGTTCAAAAAAAACAGTTTGAGGTGATGTGAGCTTTGTGACATGGCGCGTTATCCTGCTGGAAGTGACCGTCAGAAGATGGGTACACTGTGGTCATAAAGGGATGGACATGGTCAACAACAATACTCAGGTAGGCTGAGGCATTTAAAAGATGCTCAGTTTGTACTAAGGGGCCCAAAGTGTGCCCCACACCATTACACGAACACCTCTAGCCCGAACCACTAATACAAGGCAGGATAGATCCAAGATTTCATGAGGTAGACCCTACCATCTGAATGTTGCAGCAGAAATTGAGAGTCATCAGATCAGGCAATGTTTTTCCAATCTTCTCTTGTCCAATTTTAGTGAGCCTATGCGAATTGTAGCCTCAGTTGCCTGTTCTTAGCTGTCAGGAGTGGCACACAGCACCCTGCAGCTGTAGCCCATCTACTTGAAGATTTCACATGTTGTGTGTTTAGAGCTGCTCTTCTGCCCACCTCTGTTGTAACGAGTGGTTATTTAAGTTACTGTTGTCTTTCTATCAGCTCAAACCAGTCTGGCCATTCTCCTCTGACCTCTGGCATCAACAAGGCATTTTCACCCAGAGAACTGCCGCTCACAGGATATTTTCCCTTTTTCAAACCATTCTCTACAAACCCTGCATGAAAATCCAAGTAGGTCAGCATTTTCTGAAATACTCAGACCAGTCCGTCTGGAACCAACAACCATGCCACATTCAAAGTCACTTCAATCACCTTTCTTCCCCATTCTATTTGAACTTCAGCTGGTCGTCTTGACAATGTCTACAGGCCTACATGCATTGAGTTGCTGCTATGGCTGATTAGAGATTTGCATTAACAAGCAGTTGAACAGGGGTACTTAATAAAGTGGCCAGTGAGTGCAAGTTAAGATTTCTGTCTAATAATAAATGCTAAACCAGAATATACAAAGACCACAATATTGAATCAACATTTTTCTTGAGACATCTGTTTTGAAATATTACTGATAATGTTGCCTTAATAAACTAATCAGATTTGCAAGCCATCAGGATGCTGCTTCGCTTGTGTATTTAGTTTCAGCTTTGGTTTCAGAATGTTTACAGTGCACAGATTTATGGAAGTTGGGGACAGGCTTATACTGTAGAAAGAACCCCCAATGGTGTAGCCTTTTCAGCTGTGGATTCTGCCACTATCCACTACCAAAATCTTAGCAAGTTGTCCCCAGACAAATATTCTCATTTCAAAGAATCCTATCCGGCCCTGTGAGACTAATAGACATTTAACACCCTTGTTTTTTTAGGTCTTCTTCACCTGAATAACTAATTCCTGGCCTGTGAAACTAGTCAAACATTGTCAATCTGCTTCTGGTATCTTGATTTCGGTTGTGCCCCAGTAACAGCAAACAAAGTGAAACATCAGACGCAGTTTGTCAGACTTTGTGAAGGAATAAATTTCATGTGTTTTGTGTTTCTCTGGGAATCAATAATGTCTAATGCTTGTTTTGATATCATTCCATCCTGCTGTGATTGTTTACTTTGTTTCCAGGATCAGGCCTCTTGTTGGAGATTCGGTCCAGTCTTCAGCCCCCTCTAATTGAGGCTCATATTAAAGGTAATCTACGCCTCTCATGACTCTAGTCAGCAGTTCCTCCAGTCCTGTGACTCTCAGGTTTCTTATTTGTTCTCATTGTGTCTTTCAGATCTGTATGAAACACACAGATGTGGGCTGTCTGAATCCACTGGAGCTCTGATTGATCGGTCTTCTCCTGTAGGCTCACACACCAGAGATGTGTGCTTGGAGGCTCTATACACAGAGGTGATGGTCATACATAAGCACAAAAGGGCTTATAATGAGACTCACCATGAACTTCTGAAGATTGGAAGGACTCATGCAAAGCTGTTGGAGGAGCACACAAAGAGGATATGTGAGCAAATCTGGGCTGGGCAGATTTTCAGAAGGAGTCCTGGAAGTAAGATCATCCCCAAAATTGTGGTGGTCAGTGGAGTGGCTGGAATAGGAAAAACTACCATGGTTCAGAAGATCATGTTTGACTGGGCCACAGGCACTCATTACCAGAGGTTTGCATTTGTGTTCCAGTTTAAATTCAGGGAGCTCAACCTCCTGGGCAATGGGAAGGAGCCACAGATGTCTCTGACCAGGATGATTGTGAGGCACTATAAATATCTCAATGATCTGAGACTGGGAGAAATCCTGAAGAAACCGGAATCTCTGCTCTTTATATTCGATGGCTTGGATGAATACAAATACAAACTGGATTTCACACAGAGGCGGCTTTGTTCAAACTTTGATGACTACTTTCCTGTCCACATCCTTGTCTCCAGCCTAGTTAAAGGGACTTTACTGAAAGGCTGTTCAGTTTTGATCACAACTCAACCAACAGCCCTGGAGTCCCTTGACCTGGAGAGAGTTGATCGATTTGCAGAAATCCTGGGGTTCTTACCTGAACAAAAGCTAATGTACTTCAGAAAGTTCTTTGGTGACAATGATCTGGCCACTGAGGCTTTTCAGTTTGTGCAGAAGAATGACATCCTCAACATCATGTGCTTCAACCCCTCTTTTTGCTGGATTATCTGCTCTGTGCTCAAGAACCACTTTATGACACCTGCAGAAGAGCGAGGAGCTGCCCCCAGAACTGTCACTGAGCTGTTTGTGATGTTCCTTCACAACATCCTAACGAATCACAGACAAGAAGTCGAGGACCAGCAGGGAATTCTGGTCAAAGTGGGAAAGATGGCTTATTATGGGATCACCAACAGGATTCTGGTGTTTTATGACAGGTCTGAGATGTACACCTTTGGGCTACAGCCAATCCTGTCCTCTTCATCTTTGCCGGAGTTCCTCAAAGAAATCCTGCAAAGGGAAAGCATTCCTGAGTCCACAATGTACACATTTTTCCACTTCACCCTGCAGGAGTTCATGGCTGCCTGCTCCTTCTACTTTGACCCGTCAGCAGATGTTGAGGAGCTGCTGGTGAAGATGGACTCATGTGAAAATGGGCGGTTTGAGATTTTCATTCTTTTCTTGGCCGGATTGACAAAGCCATCTGTGTTTAAAACAATGGAGGACATTATAGGAGAGGTTGAGAGTAACACAGCTGTGCTGTTCCTGAAATGGGTGAAGCAGAAAGCTGAACAGGCTCTAAAAAGTGGAGATAAGAGTGAAGTTCTGCGAGTGTGTCAGTGGCTTTATGAGACTCAGAATCAGAAGATAATCAAAGGCACCTTTGGAAAGGGGTTAAACATGGACTTTACGAAAATAACACTGTGTCTTCTTGACTGTGCTGTGCTGGGCTCTGTCATCAGCTGCTGTGGAGAACTTCAGAATCTTGACTTGTCCAACACATATCTCACCCCAGAATCCACCTGGAGACTGACACCTGGTCTTAGTTGTAGTAAAAATGTTGTGTGAGTAATCACGTATTCTTTAATCTTTTTAACATTCTGTAAACACAGGTGGGTTTCAGTAGATTAATTCAGTCCACTGTGTTCTGCCCTTACACCCCATAAAATGATGTCACTAATATGATAAATTACATGGATGTCTTGCACCAAAAAACATTGAGATAATCTCTTAGTGTACTTGGTATTGATCAGGGTGTTTGTGAGATCCCATAAATACTTCAGTGAGTTAGGGGTTTCTTTGTCTTATTAGATGGTGTGAAGGAGCAGCCAACAACCATACAGAAGATACCACCTCTTGAATTATGTACCGTAGGTAAATAAAGCCCCATCTATGATTTTAGATGACATTCACCTGTGCTCATAGTTCAGCATAACACTCTATGCTGCGAGGATTCATATTTTCTGAGGAGATCATTCCTCCCCAACACTATGCGACTCTTCAATTCCACATGGGGGAGTAAATGCTAACTTTATTAGTGGGATTATTATTATTATTATTATTATTATTATTATTATTATTATTATTATTATTATTATGTTTTCACGTGCATTTTTATTACTCTTTAATTTAATATTGTTTTTTGTATCAGTATACTGCTGCTGGATTATGTGAATTTCCCCTTGGGATTAATAAAGTATCTATCTATCTATCTATCTATCTATCTATCTATCTATCTATCTATCTATCTATCTATCTATTTTCATAAATTGTCATGCTATTGATATAGTAGGAGGTGACACTGTGGTTTCTTGTAGTGCAACTTCTGTTTGAGGTTTGCGTTTTTCTTCATGCGTCTTTGAGTTTTCTATTGCTGCTCCAATTTCTCCCACATTCGAAAAAATGTGGTTCAATTAACTGGTGTTATGTTTTTGCCAGGGTACCTTCTCTGGCTGGTATTTAAAGTCCAGTTTTCATGTTTGATTCCTGTACTTATGTTAATATTTTTACTTTTGATATTTGCATTATTGTGTGTTTTTAAATAGTTTTGTGTATTATATAATTTTTATGTGTCTGTGCTTGTTCTATTATGTTCCCTGTCTTTTGTGGGTGGTTCCCCAGCAGACGGGGCCACTTGTCCATGTCTGTCAAGGGAGTGCCTCCTCAACCTTATACAGCCTGAAGGAATACACAGTCGCCTGCTGTGCATTGTATGCGCTAGGCATTGGCGAGTTCTGGTGATTACTGCTTTGTTTATTGTTGATTCTCTGGATTTTTTGACCTCTTGCTCTGTCTCTCGACCTCTCTTTGGATTTGTGTTTTTCAGACTTGACTATTTTTGTGAAGGCAGCTCCTTTTGAGCCTTTTGTGCTTTTCGGATCTTCTTGTGCATCAGAGATTTTTTGTGATAAATACAGTGGAACCTCGGGTCACGACCGTAATTCATAATTCGACCCGAAGTTATTTCCCCCATAGGATTGTATATAAATATAATTATTCTGTTCCGGACCATACGAGCTGTGTGTAAATATATTTTTTTAAAGATTTTTAAGCACAAAAATATTTAATATTTTTATATAGTTAATTATACCATAGAATGCACAGTGCAATAGTAAACTAAATGTAAAAACACTGAGAAAACCTTGAACAGAGAAAACTAACCTTGCAGTCTCTTTAAGAACAAGCCTGGTGCATTCTTTAACTGCCTTCTCGCGCTCTCTCTCTTTCTCTCTCTCTTGCTCGCTCACGCTCTCTCTCTCACTTGCTCTCTCGCTCACTCGCTGCACAGGAATGCACAGGGAGAGACTAAACACGTGTACGAACCGGAAGGGAAACTGGTTTGTTTGTCTCCCGAGTGTGTGGTCGTGAACAGATGCAAAAGTTTGGCAGACTTTTTAGTCATAACCCGATACGCTCGTGACCCGAGGTTCCACTGTACATCTTTCATTTAATAAAGATTCCTTGTTGCTCTTCTTGGTTTACACGTTGAAAGGTTGATGGACCCTTCCTTTCGGGGTGATTTTTGCATCAGTTTTTGGGATTTTTTTTTTTTTTTTTTTTTATTAATTTTATTACAATCCATACAAAGCAATCAAGTTTTTACAAAGAGAAAAAATTAAGAACAGATCGATCCCCACCCCTGAGAGAGAGAGCAAGCCAAACGGCGTTAAATTTAAGGCTTGTAAACATACCTAAATTAATAAATTCTCTGTGCCTTATGAACTTATTTTAAAATATTACTGATTAGATCCTGCCATGTTATGAAAAAAGTCTGTACGGATCCTCTAACTGAGTATTTGATTTTTTCCAACTTCAAATAATATAACACATCAGTTTCCCACTGACTTAAAAGAGGAGAGTTTGGGTTCTTCCAGTTTATGAGAATAAGTCTACGTGCCAAAAGTGTAGTGAATGCAATCACAATTTGTTTGTCTTCCTCCGCTTTAAACCCATCTGGAAGAACACCAAACACAGCTGTTAATGGGTTTGGAGGGATTGTGAGTCCAAGGCTATCTGAAAGGTAATTAAAAATGTTTGTCTAGAATAATGTCCCAGTGTCTTCTTGGGTCCTTGAAAGGGAGGGATTGTAAAATGATTTTATATATTGTAGAGATGGATTCTAAATCCTTGAGATTGAGCAATATTTTTTCCAGCATGGATGAGGGTGCAAGATGAGGAAAATCTGGAAGGTTTTGTTTAACAAAGTTTCTGACTTGAAGATAGTGATAGAAATGTGTAGCTGGGATGTTAAATTTAGAATGTAATTGTTCATAGGATGCAAAGACGTTGTCTTTTTGGGTTTTAATAGTGCACTGGCTCATTACTCATTTTGAGGGCCTGCTCCCCAGCTACTACAGAGGCCTCCTTTTGGGGTTTTATTTAGAGGAACCCCCACATTCACGACACTTGACAGAGATAAATCAACCCAGTTTGAGGGATTGCACCCTGTGATAAACAGACATACTGCCTAGAACTGGCTCTTCTTGTCTCTTTCCAGTTTATTTGTATAATTCTTTCCTTTGTTAATGCTCTTTACAGCAGTGTTATTCTTAGAAACAATGTCAACTCTGGCTTCAGTGTATTCTCCTTTCTTTGGTTATTTTTGCTGTTTTTTAAGTATTATTTTGCATAACAACTATGGCTGTGTTTTTGGCTAGTTTATATTTTATGTATTGACTAGTCACATTACCTGCTGATGACAGGTAGCAGAGTACATTTAAAAATGTTTGATATCTCTTGGTCTATGTGTTGTAGAGGGACACATTGTATGGATGGATGGAAATTGAACCAATATAGCAGAACAATGGAGGGAGGCTTTGTCTCAGAAATATATGCCTCCCTATACCGCAACACAGAAGCATCCAGAAGACGTTCCCTCTGTCGAGAGCATTCCCATAAAGTCGTCTTCTTAGACTCTGTCATTTTGAGGTGCCTTGCTCACCACCTGTCAGTTTTTATAATTCCTGTCCATGAAGGTGACTCCACACTTCCTTTTTTGATCGTATCACCAAATCCAAACTGACCAATCAGATTACTCTGAGGGACAGTACACACATACACATACACACACAGACCTTATCATTTCATTCTAAACTATCTGTGTACACGCGTGCTGTAAAAAGCCCAGGCTCCTAGAAACTATTGAAATTGAAAAAAAAAAATTTAAATGCGGTTTCATTTTGCGGACATGCTCACCCTCCTTGTCTATCAGCAGCTAAGCAAGTTTCTTTCTGCTCTGAGGTTTCTTTTGCTGATGTGCTTCCCTCGCTTGTGTATTAGCGAAAAGCGAGTTAGTCTTTCCTCGGCACTTTTACTTTGACGATGGAATCGCTTTCTTTCAGCTTCATGCTGTAGCCTCGTCCTTCTTTCTTCTTCCGACTCGTTAACTTGGGGCCGCCTTGCCATCTCTTTGAGCTTCATGCTGTAGCCTCACACTTCCGGCCCAGACAGACACACACACTTCCACGCGTAGACATTTATATATATAAGATTAGATTATTGTTTAGTTTCTTCTCTATGTTAGTTACTTTTTATGAGTTTATATTCTTATGTGCCCTGTCCCCTTTATGTGGAGCTTCAGTGGGTGAGTTTCCCTAATGCTGAAGCAGTCTTTAAATTGAGCTGAGCACAACAGATCCTCAGAGTGGCATTGAGGTTTGATAATTGAAGACCATTCTAAGTACTGGTTGGATTTCCTGGATATTTTGATCTATTGGTTTTGTTTTGCTGTATTTGAATTATTAAATTGTGGACTGTTTTTAACCATTCCAGGTTGCCTTTTAGGCAAACATTTTTTTTTTTAATTTTTGTATTGTTTTAATTTATTCCTGTTTTGAAAAATATTTTTGTAATAAGACTTTCAATTATATCATTCAGAGCCAGAGTTTCTACAGTTCCTCTCCCTTTACTCAAGTCTTTGCATATTTTTGGAAGATGATTAAGGATTCTTTTTACTGAATGTTCCTATTTTTGGTACATGTATATTCTATTGAGAGTTTAGCAGAGAAGCCCAAAATTTAATTTTAAGCCTCATTTAAAGCCTTGGATTAGAGGTTTGGAAGCAGGGCCTCATCTTTTATTTAAACTTAGGATCCTATGGGCACAACAGCCTCAGGCTAAATTCAGGAGGCCTCATTTATTCATTTTTCCATTTTTTGTTTTTATGAGCCTGAAAATTTAACAGGTGGTATGTTGCATATTGGCCTCATCAGGTATAATTTGTTTTGCTTCATTGTTTTATATATATATATATATATATATATATATATATATATATATATATATAGATATATAAGAAATTTTTTCACCTGGTTGGTTAGTGTGGCACCTGGAAGAAGAATCGGAAAGGCAAACTGACTGTCTGAGTTTACATAACAAGAAGAATTGGGCATTAAAAGAGTTAAATATTTACTGAGTCAGAATTTCAGATTTCTGTAACGGAGGCGTTTATAACCCAAACATTTGAACAGTACACAATCCTTGATTGTAACAGTAATTGGAATAATGTTCGCCTTTTCTAGAGCACTTTCAATTTAGGTATTTATAGCTAGTCATAAGGATATGTAAAGATCTTTTTAAATGAAATTTTTGCAACATGTTAGAGATATGTTAAAATATGTTAATAAATTGTCAACTCTTCATCTTTCTCCTTGTTAAAATGAATATATTTTCAAAACTCGTATTTCTTTTCCTGCATGTTTATATTTCTTTTCCAAAAACCTCATATCAATTGAAAGCTCTTTCATATGGTCCACAAAAAAAGGCCACATATTAACAGGATGACACTCCGTAGATCATAGCATGGCATTACATGACTTCCAACCGTATTACTGGGTTGCAGAGTTTCATAATTTAAGACAATAGGAATAAGTAAAAGCTATTTATAATGCAACTGCTTGAATACCTCTTAATTTTCCTTGCCTGAACTTGTACTCGAAAAGGAGTTAGGCCCCAAAATTGACTTCAGACCTGTACTCCCACACAGGTCTAAACACAGGGTAGGCCCCGCCATCACAAAAACAGCCTGGTTCTAAATTGAAGAAGCAGGATTCATGGTCTACACAGTCCCAACAGCAAAGGGGAAAGCATTTAAATTTAAAATCCCAGAAAGGAAGAAACAAACCATGAAACCTCTTGGCAGCAATAACCCAACTAATGTTTCTTAATAAGTAAAAAGTTTATTTTCAAAAACACTTCAAAAACAAAACCAGAACGAAACATATTTAGAAAATTGGCTACAAGACGTAAACCAAAAGGCTAACAAAACCAAGTTCACAATGTAACAATCAAGAAACAAAAGTAAACACTTCAAAATAAACAAGAGATAACAAAAAAAAAAAAAAACTTCCAAAAATCAGAAAGGGAATTCAAAGATGGGGGAGCCACTCAGCTATGAACAAGTCAACACCTCCGTACTGGATATGCAGCTTTTGTAGACAGTCCCCCAGTTACAGTGTTGGTGGCCCTACCCTCTTAAGCTGAACATAAAGATATCAGGGGGCATAACACAAATAACTAAAAAATACATAATTAGCATAATGCAGAAATAAAAGATGGAAAATAAGCAAAACAATACTCACCGAAAAATAATAAAATAAAAACAAAAGAATACACAAAACAAAATCATTTTAAATAGATAATAAAAGGAATACATGAAAAGGTGACGTAATATGTTGTGTATTGGTGGGATTTTAGCCCTGAAGAATGTTCTTTATCATAAACCTGGAGTCCTGTGTGCAGTTTTGGTCTCCAGGCTACAAAAAGGACTTAGCAGATAAGAGCGCCTAGGGTGATTCCAGGGCTACAGGGGTTGAATTATGAGGAAAAATTAAAAGAGCTGAGCCTTTACAGTTTAAACCAAAGAAGATTAAGAGGAGACCTGATTGAAGTGTTTAAAATTCTGAAGGGAATCAGTCCAGTGGATCGAGACTGTTATTTTAAAATGAGTTCATCAAGAACATGGGGACACAGTTGGAAACTTGTTAAGGGTAAATTTCACTTAAACATTAGGAAGTTTTTCTTTACACAAAGAACAATAGACACTTGGAATAAGCTACCAAGTAGTGTGGTAGACAGTAGGACTTTAGGGACTTTCAGAACTCGACTTGATGTTTTTTTGCAAGAAGAAAGTGGATAGGACTGGCGAGCTTTGCTGGGCTGAATGGCTTGTTCTCGTCCAGATTGTTCTAATCTTCTAACCAAAATTATTGTGTTATATTCATTTTACGGTATTATCAGAAGCCTAAGAGGCAAAACAGGAGGCCATGCTCTAGAAGGGAAATCTGTTATGATTTGGCACACATTTTTATAAATATTTTTGTGCTGGAGATAGATACATTTTTCTTTAGTGGTGAGTTGCCTTTTCTGGGTTTGGAATCATGGAGAATCCTAATCTTTCATTATTACTTTTGTTGTTTAAAAGTCTGGAATAATTTTAATCTTGATTAACAGAATGTTTTGCTGTATGTTTTCCTTAATACCATATTGTTGTATTATGGGCACTGCCATTTTGGGACACTTTTCAATGTTCTCATCAATAGCAAAGATCGATTCAGATTCAGGCCCATGTAAAGAAGTCCTAGTTACTTTGTGTCTGTCTGTCTTTAATCACCAGGCCTTCACTTTTCTTTCCTCTTCTCTGTATAGGCTGAACTCCTGTCACCTCACCTCTGGATGTTGTGACGCCCTCTCCTTAGTGCTCTCCACTAAACACTCTCGTCTGATTGATTTGGAGCTGTCAGAGAATAACCTGGAGGACTCGGGAGTGCATCTGCTATGTGAGGGGTTGAGGAACGCGAACTGTAAATTAGAGACACTGGAGTGAGTGTAAACTGTTTTGTATCAGATCTAATGTAATAAGGGCAGGGAAAACACACTAGTCTATATGACACTCAACAAATAACCTCATCTGTTATCATTTGGGATTTTAGGGAAAGCCATAGTACCTGTGAGAAAACCCACTAAGTCTGAGGAGGAGCTTAAAACTTTGGTTAAAACTGCTGTCATAACGTCTGGGAGGGATGTAAAAAGACCAAAAGCAAATAAAAATAAACCGCTAAATACCAAATCTGGGTTGATTAGTTTTCTTGTACCATACAGAGGGCAAGATGTGTGAGTTCTGTTTCCTTTTTTGTTTTGGTTACAGGACTAAACATCTTAAGGAGATTGTTTTCTTTCCAGTTATTCAGTGTTATTCCAGGATTTCTTGTCTGTTAGTTGATCAGAATGGGAAACATCTTCTTGGAAAAAATGAGGAGGCCAAGGCCCAACATTAAAAACAGGGAAAAGGTTGCAACCAGGAAAACAGAGATCAGGTTAACAAGCTCAGTATGTGAAAATGAAATTAAAATTCAATAAATGTAATGAAAGGGAGTAAATAACCACAGGAAATCACATAACCACATTTAATCTTTTTTATTATTTAAATATAATTTTTCATATTATGTTATTCTGTTTTTGGTTTTGTTTTATCTTTCTATTTATGTAATATTACGATTTTCGTGATATGGTGGTTATTCATTTTGCTGTTATTTTTTTATGTTATGTTGTCGTGATTTGGGAGTCCCAAAAATACTTTAAAAGATGCTTTCTGGAGAGGGGAATATGGTCAAGACCCCGACCTGATGCAAAAAAGGTCCTTGAAAAATCTCTATAAAATAGAGGATTTATTTTATACAAAGGCTAAAAATTCATGTAGCTTCAAAGGCCACAAAAGTATTGCCTGAGAAGGTCCTGCATAAGCTTGTTGAAATTCTGGAGGCATATGGGTCAGAAGCAAACAGGGACCATCCTGGTAACTTCACAGTGGCTGATCTAGTTTGTCAGGCAAGAGTGCAAGGCCCAGAACAGCAGCACAAGGGTGTGGTCCCTCCTGTCATCTGGAGGAGAGTGGACCATGAGGGCTGACCTGGAATTCCCACAAGAGATTACCCCAACCTCTTTACAGCCAGTTATCATGCTCTCGTCCACCACTACTAGGACGATCATCATGGCTGAATTGACTGGGAAGATGGGATGGAGGCCACCTTTGAGAGAAAGTGGGAATAGTATACAAAACTGTTAACTGTATGTTGGAAGCAGGGTGGAGGGCTTTCATCTTCCCAGTAGAAGTAGGATGCAGAGGCTTCACTGGAACATCCTCCTAGAAGTTCCTGAAGTCACTTAGAACTACAGGCTCAAAAATGAGGAAGGCCCTCAAAAAGATCTGGAGGAGGAGGAAGCAAAAGTGAGCTAAGAGCTGGCTGCAGGGGTGGTTTTGCCCCCTACTGCTGTTCCACCACCTCGAGATGTTCTGGGATTAAAGGAGCAAAACATAAGGGAAGGGTGCCTCCCGGCTGATGACCCTGCAGCCAGCAAGGTGGCAGTGTCGGAGGTGCATCAGGCAGAAATACCCAGCAGGTGGCTCCACCTGTGCTCTCATTTTGAAGTTGAGAGCCTGTATAAAGATGGCACATCTGTGTTTTAGTTAAATTCATAAGAGGCCAACAGACTTTAAAGATTCAAAGCTGAAATATGCTTAGTTTCCAACAGAAAGGTAAAACAGTTTCAATTTTCCCGACACAAAACTTGACACAAAGCAACTGAACTTTCTTACCTTGAGACAGCCTTCACCACACAAGTGGGGAGAATAGGATAATGATGACGAGGATGAGGATGAAAAATGACATGCACCTGTGTGATTAGGTGTGATTATTGGTGCGTTGCAGCTTGAATTGTGCACATTTGTAATGTAAGGATCAGACAAGAAAATGTTCCTATCTGGAAGCACTGCTCATTTATTTATCACCTTGAGTTGATCTATCTGTATGTGACTCTCTGTAGAGTCGTCATTGCCTCTCATCTCATCTTTCCAGGCTGTCATCATGTGGTCTCACCTCTAAATGTTGCAAAGCCCTCTCGTCTGCTCTCTCTGCTGAACACTCGCATCTGGCTGGGCTGAGGCTTGATAAAAATAAACTGAAGGATTCCGGAGTTCATCTTCTTAATGAAGGACTGAGGAACCCAAACTGCAGATTGAAGATACTGGGGTGAGGAAACACTTTGTGTGTGTCTGAGTGTGTTTTGGGGTTTACAGATATACTCTGAAGGCTTTGTGGATGTGAGTGTTAGACACACAAAATGAAATCCTGTGTTTATATTGGGCGTGAAACCACTGTGGACTATGGCCGGCCAATCATCCCGGCCAATACCACCAGGCCGCCAGGTGGAGCTCTCCCTGCAGCATAGAGGTGCCCCGAATGCCAGCAGAGAATTCTGGACATTGGAGTTTTTATCCACAGACCTGCTGGATACGACAGGGGCCCATAGAGGATGCTGCAGGGGGGCCCAGAGAATCATATGTGCCCTATAACCCGGAAGTACGTCTTAGTCACAGCGACAGGGGAAATGACGTACTTCTGGGATGAAGAAGAGGACTTTTTATCTGTCCTGGAAGTGATAGGAAGTCACATGGACTGAAGGATTGGAAACACTTCCAGGTCAGCAATATAAAAGGACGATGGGAAATCCCAGACGTCGAGCTGAGCTGGGTGGAAGGGTGGCAACGCGTCTGGGAGTTTTGGAGTGGTTATTATTGTGTATTTTGTATTGGTTAATGAGTATTGTGGAGAGGAGGGTGCTTTCTGCACTTATTTGTCAGAATAAAAATAATTATTGGACTTTTACCTGGTGTCTGGCGTATAGTCTGAGGGTTCAGGAGGACAATAGCGCCCTCTATCTGTCACACCACTTAAGCAGGTTGTAGTTTTGAATTTTTAAGATACGTTTTCAATATGTTGCTTGTCATGAGGACATTGCAATTGTACCTTCACTTTCTCTCTCCTCATCTCTACAGGCTGGACTCCTGTGGTCTCACCTCTGGAAGTTGTGAGGCTCTTGCCTTGGTTCTGTCTTCTGGACGCTCACAACTGACTGTCCTGGAGTTGGGAGACAATCAACTGAAGGACTCAGGAGTGCGTCTGCTGTGTGAAGGCCTTAGGAACAAAAACTGTAAATTAGAGAGACTGAGGTGAGAAAACACTCTGTGTGTGCCTGTGTGTGTGTGTTATCATCATTAGCAACATTTATTCTGGATGGATTTCTTCTATGTATTTGTTTATTTTGGGGTTTACGAGTTCAGGGTATTAGCAGAGTACATTTACTGATACTAATCGGAAAATGAAACATGGTCAGAACATAATGAAAGGACAGAAACCAAGAAACAGCACTGGTGACAGTAACCAAAACATTTAAAACAACAAATGTTAAGCCAAAGTGCTGTACAAATGGGCAATAAAATAAACACAATACAAACAATAGTGTAAGAACAGATTAATAAAACAATGAATTAACACCATCCCCCCACACCCTTACACACCGTGAAAGGCGTCAGAGAAGAAGTGGGTCTTATGTTGAGTTATAAAAAACCTCGATAAAGGAAGAAGGCCTAATGTGGAGAGGCAGATCATTCCAAAGCCTAGGAGCGACAACTAAGAAAGTTCTGTATCCCCTTGACTACAGCCGAGATCTTGGAACTACGAGGATTAGTTGTCCAGATGACCTCAAGGCTCTCTGTGCCAAGAGATAATGAAGGAGATCACAGATGTATTTTAGAGTGACACCATGCAAGGTTTTAAAAACCACAAAATTTTAAAATCAGTATGAGATCTCACCGGTAGCCAGTAGAGAGAGGCTAGTACAGGGGAGATGTAATCCTTTTTTTCTAGTATACTAGTCAAAAATATAGCTGTTGTGTTTTGAACCAGTTGAAGGCATGACAGAGTAGATTAGGGCAATCCTTGCAAATGGTAGAAGTGACTCTACTCCGTTGAGTATTGATTGGTCCTGCGTATCACGTTAATCTGCATCCAGCCCTGCAAGCAGGTCCTCCAACTTACTTGAGGATTAATAATTCTTTGCATTTATATAGCGCTTTTCTCACTACTCAAAGCACTCAGCAATTGCAGGTTAAGGGCCTTGCTCAAGGGCCCAACAGAGCAGACTCCCTATTGGCATTTACGGGATTCGAACCGGCAACCTTCCGATTGCCAGTGCAGATCCCTAGCCTCAGCATTTAATAAAATAATAACTCTCACTGCTCCAGTGTGGTGCTGAGGTGTCACCCACTGCACTTGGGAGCCCAAT
Organism: Polypterus bichir lapradei; assembly: GCA_026402145.1. Lineage (NCBI taxonomy): Eukaryota > Metazoa > Chordata > Cladistia > Polypteriformes > Polypteridae > Polypterus > Polypterus bichir. The sequence goes on from JANRMT010062791.1 coordinate 226,402,226, forward strand.
CCAGATGGTTTGTCGTGTGGTGGGTGCGGCAACCCATGCTCCCCCATTATAAGGAGTTACAGTAGTCTATGTGATAAAAGCAGGAACGACTGTTTCCAAGTCCTTCTGTGAGAGAGAAGATTTTAGTTTTGAGATTTGCCTTAATCGGTAACAAGCGGACTTTACTACCGTGGAAATTTGTTTATCAAATCTTAGTGACGCCTCAAAGATGATTCCCCAGATTCCTGACATCATTATGAATCGCTGCTGACAAAGAGTCTAACTGAGAGCCGATTTCAGCAGTGGATGAGGTAGGACCAAAAATAATGACCTCTGTTTTATTTTCATTTAGTTGTAGGAAAGGATGCACCATCCAATATTTAGCATCATCAAGGCACTCCATTAGCTTTCTTTACCGGTGAAATGATGTCAGGTGTGACTTTGAGGTATAACTGGGTATCATCAGCACAGCAATGGTAAGTGGGAGCAGTTAAAGGGCAAATGAAAGAGGGGCCAAAATGGAATCTTGTGGAATGCCTTGCATGAGAGGTGCTGGCTGAGAGAAGTTACTTTCTATGTTAACAGTCACAGATCTACCTTTAAGGTAGAACTCAAACCATCTCAATGCACAGCCTTGAATGCCGACTTCATACTCGGCAAGCCATTTTAACAGAATCCCATGGTCCGCACTAAGATCCAGTAGCACTAAAACTGCATCAGAACCTGAGTCCAAGGTTAATAGGATCTCATTTGTCACCTTCAACAAAGCAGATTGTGTACTATGAAGTTTTTAAAATCCTGATTAAAACACATTGCAAAAATTATAATCCTCTGCATATTTATTTATTTATTTATTTATTTATTTATTTATTTATTCATAAAGCACTTTAAAAACAATATCAAGGCTGACCAAACTGCTGTACAATAAAAACCCAACATATCAGACACACAATAACCAAAGGGTAAAAGAAACAGAAACACATAAACACATAAGAGCTGAAGAGATTCATAATAAAAAAGTACACAGATAGTCAACATACCATACTGGGTTAAAAGCCAGGGAGTAAAAGTGTGTTTTTAAATAAGATTTAAAGACACCAAGTGAAGGTGCCTGCCTAACGTGCAACGGCAAATCATTCCGGAGCTTTGGAGCTGCAACTGAAAAAGCCCGATCACCTAAGAGTTTGCATCGTGCCTTAGGAACATATAAAAGCATCTGGTCTGCTGACCTGAGAGAACGAGACAGAACATAAGAGTGTAGCAAATGAAAGGAACTGCAAGGAAACCACCTTTTCTAAAATTTTGGACAGGAACAGGAGCTAAGAAATAGGTGTATAGTTTCAAAGAACTCTAGGATCAAGAGAGAGGCTTCTTCAGCAGTGGCTGAACAATTGCATGTTTAAAGTTGTCTGGTATTAGATATTAGGAAGGTGTTAATAAGAGCCAAAACAATTGGACCAGTTTTTAAACAAGCAAATATCTAGTGGATAATTGTAACAGTTTCATATGCAGGACTATATCAGCTAGCTGGAAAGAGGAAACTGGTTGAAAAAGAGTAAGACAGCTGTGTACTGGCCTAAAGACGAGCAAAAATTAAGTCAACATCTAAGTAAAAAAGTATCAAAGCCAGGACCATCACCAGAGATTTAAAAAGTTGGTAGAATAGGCAAAAATGCACACACAGGTTGGATTTTATCTGCGGACTTGGATAAGGAGGTGTGGTGAATGGTGACCTATTAACCAACTGCGAGTTAACATAAGGTGGCAACCTCAGTAACCGCAGCAGCAACTGTGATATACAACAGGTACATCGAATGGTGACATCCACAGCAAAGAAGATGGTGGCTGAAACAGTTCAAAATGAAAGTGCAAAACTCAAATTATATATTGTAGTAAGAAATTGATAATAGAAATCGATTCCTTGACCAAAAAAAAACAGAAAAATGTTTTAATTGACATAATCGAGATGCAAGATAGCTTCATTGTCACTGTACAATGCAATGAAGTATGGTTTGGAGCAAGCCTATAGAGGCCTTAGATAAAAGTATATAAGAGCAAACAATATACTAAGAAAACATTAAACTATGAGTAGCACAGTTACTATTTACAGTTCCAAATATACACAGAGTAGAAGTAGAGATAAACCTGTAAGCATAAATAGAGAAATAATAAATGAAGTCGCAGTGAAGATTACAGTCAATTTAATGGCCATGAACTCCACAAGGGTCATGTAGAAGTGTGTGACTGCACTATGTGTGGCTGATGCAGAAGTTCAGTTCAATCAGTGGTGGTCTCTGTTATATGAAGGGGCAGTGAAAAATGCTATGGTCAGGGTGGGTTAGATATTTACAGATGTTCTTTGATTTTCTGCTGCAACGGGTAGTGAAGATATCTTCCAGTGATGGTAGCTGAGCACCAGTAATTCTCTGAGCTGTTTTGATGATACGCTGGAGGGTTTTCCTGTTCTCTGAAGTGCAGCCAGAGTACCACGCAGTTATGCAGTACGTGATGACAGACTCTATGGGGCACCTGTAGAAGTTAACCAGCAGTTGTGGGAGTTGTGCCTTTTTCAGGCTCGTCAGAAAGTGAAGCCTCTGAAGACCTTTCTTGGCCATTGCTGCCATGTTTGTTGTCCATAACAGGTCATGGCTGATGTGGACACTCAAGAATCTGAATCACCCTCTTGCCATTAATGCTTATGGGATGGTGACCACCATAGTTCAGTCTTCTGATGTCCCGAATAAGTTCCTTTGATTTCTAGGAATTGAGTGCAAGGTGGTTGTTGTGGCTTCAACTCTTCAGGTTCTCATCCTCTTCTCTATAGGCTGCTGCATCATTATTGGAGATCAAGCCTATCACTGTGGTGTCGTCTGCAAACATTATTATGATGTTAGTATCATGGGTAGGTTTGCAGTCATTTGTGAAGAGGGAGTAAAGGAGAGGGCTCAGCACACAGCCCTGTGGCTCCCCAGTGTTCAGTGCAACTAATGAAGAGAAGTGCTCACCCATGTGCACAGTTTGTGGTCTGTTAGTGAGAAAATCTAAAGTCCAGTTACACAAGTGTGAGTCGAGACAAGTTGTTTAGTGTGATAGCCAGTTTGTTGGGGGGGAAGGCGTTGAAGGCAGAGCTGTAGTTGATGAACAGCATCTGCACAATGCTGACCCGCTGATCCAGGCGTGACAGGGCAGTGTAAAGGGCAAGTGAGACCGTGTCCTCAGTAGACTGGTTTGTCCTGTAAGTGAACTGGTATGGGTCCAGGGAGGTGAAGATGTTGCTCTTAATGTGTCTGAGGATAGGCCGTTCAAAGCACTTCAGAACAATAGGGGTCAGGGCCACTCATGGACCTCGCCACTGCCTGTTTTGGAATAGTGGCAATTGTAGAGGACTTGAGGCGAGTGGGGACAGTAACCTGTTCTAAAGAGAAATTAAACAGGTTGATAAACACTTCTGTCAGCTGATCTGCACAAAGCTTCAGGACCATCCAGGAACCCATTCAGGGCCAACTGCCTTATTAGTATTAATGTGGCTTGGAGCCTACCTCACCTCATGTGCTTTCGGCACCAGAGTGCATAATGGGGCCTCATGCTGGGTTCGTTTGGTAATAGGTTGGTTGCTATCCTTGTCAAACCATGCAAAGAAGTGATTGAGGTCATCAGGAAGAAATGAGTTTTCCCATATTGGTTGAACAGGTGTTACCGTTGTAATCTGTGATGGACCTAATGCCCTGTCACATGCATCAGGAGTCTGAGCTAACAAAATGCTCCTCTATTTTTGCAGCAGCACTTTGCCTCCTTAATGTGTTTCCTCAGATTGGACCTAGCTGTTTTGTAGGCCTCTGGGTCTCCCATTCGGAAAGCAACGTCAAGTGGCTTCAATGGGTCTGTTTATCCAGGGTTTCCTATTAGGGAAAGTGTGAATACTCTTAGTAATAGTGACATTGTCCATGCAGAAGTTAATGTAGGATAAGACAGGAGGCATAGGCATTTAAATCCATGTGATTGTCCTTTGTAGCTGCTTGTTTGAACAGTTCCAAAATCGGTTTCATCAAAGCAGTCCTGTAATTCAGTCTTGGCTCATTCAGGCCACTTCGTTCTTGCAAAAAGGGGTTTGTATGCAGGAGTCAAGAACAAAGAAATGCGATCAGATGGGCCGAGATTGGTGGAGGAAGATGCTGTATACTCATTCGCTATATTGCAGCATATGTGATCCAGCGTGTTATTTCCTCTTGTTGGGAAATCAACAAACTGATAAAATTGGAGGAGCACAGTTTTAAGGTTGGCATGATTAAAATCGCCCTCTAAGATAAACACATCATCTAGATGAATATTTTGCAGACCGTTCTCAGCATTGTGCAGTTTATTTAATGCAAGCTTGACATTAACTTGTAGGAGGGATATAAACTGCAGTGAGGAACACAACTGTAAATTCCCTCAGCAGTTAAAAAGGTCTGCACTTCAGCATTATGAATTCGAACTCCAGAAAACAATATTGTTCATCAGTGACCATGGAGGTGCACTAAGCATTATTTACATATATGCACACCCCCTTTGTCCTTAACGGATTTAGTGGTCCGATTCAAGCGGTAAACAGTCTGGTCTGCAAGCTCAATAGCTGCATCTGAGATGTTAGCATTCAGCCAGGTTTTGATGAAAAAAGAGGCACAGCTGTTCATCCTGAGGGGACAAAATCCACAGTCTCGGCTCATCAATCTTTATGACTGAAGCAGGGGTCCCCAACTCCAGTCATGGAGGGCCACAGTGGCTGCAGGTTTTCATTCTAACCCTTTTCTTAATTAGTGACCTGTTTTTGCTGCTAATTAACTTCTTTTGAATTCATTTTAATTGACTTGCGCTTGAAGACTCAGACCCCTTAATTGTTTCTTTTTTCTTAATTAGCAGCCAAACAATACAAAATGAGCCAAAACAACTGGTGTCCATCATACGATATATGAAAATAAAGAAAGGTCTCAGGAATGTTGATCTGCTCAGGTGCCCAAAACATTTCAACAGAGCTCTTAGAGAAGAGAAAATCAACAATTTTGGAAATGTCTGCTATTGCACCACGAGAGCAGCAACAAGCCATGGAATTACAGAACGGGTTTAATTAACAACAAGAATCGGCGCCTAATTAAGCAACCGGTTGAAGTGAAATTGGTTGAAGTTTAAGGCCTTGGCTTAGTTGGCTTTCTGTTGGCTCACTCACTTCACATTTCATTTCTGTTTGCGTGTCATTCAAGGAAAGAAATGAAGCAATTGAGAAGAACACTGAAGAAATTCAGGGAAACAAATCTGAAAAATCAAGTCAATTAAATTGAAAAGAAAGGGAGTTAATTAGCAGCAAAAGCTGGTCACCAATTAAGAAAAGGGTTAGAATGAAAACTTGTAGCCACTGCAGCCCTCCAGGACCAGAACTGGAGACCACTGGACTAAAGACTGGGTGTTTGTGACAAACAGACTGGATAGAGCTGACTTGTTCAGAGAGTTCTTTAGTCTAACATGGACACCGGCTCTCTTACCCCTGTTCTGCTTCCTCTGCCGTCTCCACCTGTGATGCCTCCTCTCTGGAATGGTAATCCAGGTGAGCACCGATGTGCTGAGAAGCTCATCTGGGATATTGGGAGGTGGTGGTGGGGAAAAAAGCCCTTTATTCCAATATCAAATATTACAGTATGTTATGTGAACTGTACTAGACTGAGTACAGTTTGCTAGACAGAGTACAGTTGCTAAATGTGCTTAAAAGTAAAATAGCAATGATTAAATAAAGAAAAAAGCAACATCTAAACTGAAAGCTCTGGGCCGCTTCGTCCATGCACGCTGCGGTGTAAGACATTAGATGGACAATGTTAAAGAGTAGGGGCAGCACTCACTGACCCCGTTATAATTGAAAAACAAATAAAACCAAAGCAGCAACTCAAAAGGGCATCTTTTCAGACTGGAGCTCCACAGTGAACTGAAATAGCCGAACTTCTCATGAGGAGGTGGGTCCAGGTGGACAGCCACCAGAAGTGATGTCAGATATTACAGCTGTCAATCATCTAGTCTGCAGAGGGAGGAAGAAAATAGGTATTCAAACACAGTGCCACCCCCTGGAGCAGCAGGTAACTACAATCACTAGAGCTCTTCGACTGTCCCCAATGCACACGTGTGTGACATTGGAAAAAAAATTATCAAACAGCAACCTTATCACACAAGAATTATGAATTTTAAATTGTTTCTCAGTTTCTACACAACTCCATCTTTCTTTTTCTATGGACACTGCTATTGCAAGAGCCACTTGTCATAGCAATTTTCCCAGAATTCTCCAGAGAGAGCTCAACTTTTGATGTTAGCAGAGCAGCAGTTTAAAGGTCACCTTTAACATTTCCAGAGTATCTTGAGTTTGTGGGTAAACCTTGTGTTCCTGTCATTAAAATCACTTTTTTTTTTTTTTTGACATCCCAGTTTTGCTCCCATTTCTGACTGCTGATTTCTCACAGGGTTTACAGATTTTTTTCTAAAGGTTTTATAGAGGAGTTTTTTTTTTAATCCAATGGGGAAAAAAAAATTTTGCAACAGAAATATCTTGTCTTCAGTTACTGTCTGTGCATTTGCTGACTCTTCACCACTTTTCTCCTCATCTTTACAGGCTAAAGGCATGTGGCCTCACCTCTGGATGCTGTCAGGCTCTCTCCTTTGCCCTCTCTTTTGAACACTCACACCTGTTTGATGTGTGGCTAAATGACAATAAATTGGGGGATTCAGGGGTGCATCTCCTATGTGAGGGGCTAAGGAGCAAAAACTGTAAATTAGAAACATTGAGGTGAGTTAACACTGAATCAGAATACCATGGCTTTATCCCTAATCCTAACCCCAACCCTAACCCTAATCTCTCTGTGAATGACAGTGTTAAACATTGTCAGGTCCATAAGTATTTGGACAGTGGCACAATTTTCATAATTTTGGATCTGTGCACCACTACAATCTATTTGCAAGGAAGCCATCATTCTGTGATTAAAGTGTAGACTTTCCGCATTAATTCTAAGGGTTTAGCAGAAATATCATATATCATATCAGCCATTTTTTTTTTTGCATAGCCCCACCCACTATTTCCAGGGGCTCAAAAGTATTTGGACATTTGACTGCCAAGCTGTTCCATAGTCAGGCGTAAGCAGGTCCCGAATCATGTCATTAACTGTTAAGCAGGCAGAAGGTCTGGAGTTGATTCCAAGTGTGGAAGCTGTCACTGTGAACTCTTAATATGAGGTCCAAAAGAGAAAGAACACACTGGTGAGCTCAGTAACACCAGAAGGTCTGGAAAACCACAGAAGACAACTGTGCTGGATGATCACAGAATTCTGTCCTTGATGACGAAGAACCTTCACAACATGTGGCTAAATCAAGAACACTCTCTGGGAGGTAGACCACCCATTGCCGAAATCCACAATTAAGAGAAGACTTCATGAAAGTAAAAACAAAGGGTTTACCACAAGGTGCAAACCACTGGTAAGCCTCAAACAAATGAAGGACAGATTTGGATTTGCTAGAAAACATTTTTTTTAAAAAACCAGTCCAGTTTTAGAACAGTTTTCTTTGGACAAATGAAATTAGGATCAATATATAGCAGAATGAAGGATGGAGAAGAGAAGAGAAGAAATGGCTCATGATCCGGCGGATACAACATCATCTTTGAAACATGCTTGCGGCAGTGTTATGACATGATCATGCATGGCTGCCAATGAAGGTCAATCACCAATGTTTGCAGAATGATTTCTGAAGTGTACAGGGCGCTACACTGTCTGCTCAGATTCAAACAAATGCTGCAAACTGATAGGATGACACTACATAGTACAGACTGACAATGAGCAAAAATATACTGTGACAGCAAACCCAGTGCTTTTCAAGGCAATGTGAAGTGGAATATTCCTCAATGGCCAACCCCATTGGACATGCATTTCACTTGCTGAAGACAAAACTGAAGGCAGAAAGTCCAACGAACAAGCAGCACCTGAAGTCAACTGCAGTTAAGGCCTGGCACAGCATCACTAGGGTGGAAACTCAGCACTTGGAGATGGCCATGGGTTCATACTTCAGGCAGTCATTGAATGTAAAGGATCTGCACCCAAATATTGAAAATGTTCATTATATTTATGATTATCTTAGTCTGTCCATATACTTTTGAGTCCCTGAAAATAGGGGGGCCATGTGCAAAAATGTCTCGTCTTTTCTAAACGGCTCATACGGTGTTTTTGTTAAACGTCTTCAATTAAAACTGCAAGTCAACACTTCAGTTACATCTTGATTGGTCCATTTCAAATCACTGTCCAAATACCTATGGACTTGACTGTATACAGAATTCAGTACTGTGTTCAAACCAAATATGATGAAGTAGACTGGCTTCACAAATGAAATCAGATTAGTTGAGCTTGTATATTTTACATGACCATCAGAACAGTTACTAGCACTTCCTCTCAGTCACTCTCCTCACTTCCCACCTCTACAGGCTGTCTAATTGTTATCTCACCTCTGGATGTGGTGTAGCTCTCTCCTCGGCCCTCTCCAGTGACCACTCACATCTGACTGAACTGTGGCTGGGAGGCAATAACCTGGGGGATTCAGGAGTGCGCTTGCTATATGATGGCCTGAGGAGCCCAAATTGTAAATTGCAGAAACTGAGGCGAGTGAACTCTGTGTTTGTGCATGATTTATGAATTCATTTCAGAAGGGTTTATAATTGTGTTTTTAAGTCACATAGAACAAAATACAGTGTTATAACTTTCATATGAAAGTTCAGACCAAACGTTTTTTTGTGTTCAGTTTTTATTTGCAGTTTGTCACATGCACATCAGAACAATTAATAGGGCTGACCCTCTGTCATTCTGTGTCTTTTCTTCCTCTTTGCTGATCGACAGTCTGATGTCGTGTGGTCTCACGTCTGGATGTTGTGCAGCCCTCTCCACAGCTCTCTCTGCTCAACACTCAAGTCTGACTGCTCTGGAGCTGGGAGACAACAAGCTGAAAGATTCAGGAGTGCGTCTGCTCTGTGAGGGGCTGAGGAGCCGAAACTGCAAATTAAAGGGCCTGGTGTGAGTACAAAAAATGTGTGTAAATACATTTAGGCAAATGTTTTATAGTTGAAGTCAGAAGTTTCTATAGAGTTGGGGTGAATTCTTTAAAACTCACTTTATAAGCCCTCCACAGGTTTTATACTAACAAACTATAAATTTGACATATCATTTAACTCTTTGAGGGCTGAATATTTTTTCCAAAAAAACACAGTTTTCTGAAAGCACAAAAAGCAATGGTTTCACACAGAAATCAACATAAAATTTCTGTTGCTGCACGCTGTGGCTACAAGTTTGCCAGAAATGCGTGGCAGGCTGGCTGCCAGGCTATCTTTGCGTGGCAGGGGAGGCAGTGGCAGGCGCAGTGCATCACAATAAGGTTTGTACTTCTTGTCATTGTAAGTGGTGGTCCTCCCAGGCGAATGTTGCCGTAGGTGCATCAGCTACACAAACCTGTTCAGGACTATGATCAGCTGATGCTGGTACCTCACTTTTGTTTTCAATCACTTGTATCAAAATCAGAATCTGACAAGTCAGAGTCCAATTCAGTAATAATATGCAAACATCGTCCACAGCGTATTTTGGATTTATACATTCGCTTCTGTCTCTTGCCAGATGTCAGTGCCATTTCTGCCATTGTTTACTCCTCGCTGCTCACTTGAGTGCAGGGAATGTTGGTCAAATCGATGAATTTAACTTTCCTTATAACAAAGGGAGTCCACCTAAAACATAACGGTAGGTTTTGTCACCATTTACTGTTGATTACCACCGTCAAACCCTCCATTTGACAAAAGTCAACACCCGCCCTGAAAGAGTTAAGACATCTGTTTTGTGCAGGGCAAAAGTAATTTTTTCCAATCTTCACAGATTATTTCACTTTTTATTGTCTATATCACAATTCCAGTGGGTCACAAGTTTACATACACTTTTTTCACTGTGCCTTTTACAGCTTGGAAAAATTGCAGAAAATGATGTCAAGCCTTTTGCTAATTAGGTGATTTATCTTTTGATAGCCAATTTTCCTAAGTGGAGTCAACATGTGAATGTGTGTTAAGGCCTACCATCAAACTCACTGCCTCTTTGCTTGACATAATGGGAAAATCAAAAGAAATCAGCCAAGACCCCAGAAAAAATAGTAGATCTCCACAAATCTGGTTCATCTTTGGGATCAATTTCCAAATGCCTGAAGGTTCCAAGTTCATCTGTACAAACGATAATATGCAAGTATAAACACCTTGGGAGCACACAGCCATTACACCTCTCAGGAAGGAGGCACATTCTGTCTCCTAAAGAAGAACGTCCTTTGGAGTGAAAAGTGCAAATCAATTCCAGAACAACAGCAAAAGACCTTGTGAAGATGCTGGAGAAAACAGGTAAACAAGTATCTCTATCCACAGTAAAACAAGTCCTATCTCGACATAACCTAAAAAACTGCTAATCAAGGAAGAAGCCTCTGCACGAAAACCACCATAAAAAAGCCAGACTGCACTTTGCAATGGCACAAGAGGACAAAGATCTTACTTTCTGGAGAAATGTCCTCTGCTCTGATGAATCCAAGAATGAACTGTGTGCTTATAATGATCATCATTTTGTTTGGAGGAGAAAGGGCGAGGCTTGCAAGCCAGAGAACACCATCCCAACTGTCAAGCATCACGTTGTGGGGGTGCTATGCTGCAGGAGGGACTGGTGCACTTCACAAAATAGATGGCATCATGAGGAAGGAAAATGATGGAGATGTACTGTAGCAACATCTGAAGACCTCAGCAAGGAAATTTAAGCTCAGTCACAAATGGGACTTCCAAATGGAAAATGACCACAAACAGACTTCTAAAATTGTGGTAGAATTGCTTAAGGACAACAAGATCAAGGTAGTGGAGTGGCCATCTCAAAGCTCTGACCTCAGTCCGATTGAACATTAGTGGGCAGAACTAAAGAAGCGTGTGCAAGCAAAGAGGTCTATGAACCTGTCCAAGTTACACCAGTTCTGCTTGGAGGAATGAGCCAACAATCCAGCAACTTATTGTAAGAAGCTTGTGGAAGGTGACCCAAAATGTTTGGCTCAAGTTAAACAATTTAAAGGCAATGCTACCAAATATCAACACAGTATAGTAATCTTGTGACCCACTGGAACAGTGATATGGTCAATATGAAGTGAAATACTCGGAGGCCTGTGAACATTATTGGAAAAAATGACTTTTGCCCTACACTAAGCAGATGTCTTAAATAATATGTCACATTTACTGTTTGTTAGTATAAAATCTGTGGAGGGGTTAGAATGTGATTTTCAAAGAATTCACCTAAAGTGTATGGAAACCTCTGCCTTGAACTGCACACATTTATTTCAGGCAGCCTTATGGTTGTTACATTTAAAGACACACACAGACGCACACACAGACACTGGATAAAGCACTGTGTTTAATTTGCATATGATGAGTTCTAGTGAGATTGTAGGGTATTATGGGATACTGGGTGTACTGCTTTGAGCTCCTGTTTGCTGTGTGTCACTCCCAGTGTTTTCTCTTTATTGCTCACCTTATCTTTACAGGTTGTCATTGTGTCATCTCACCTCTAGATGTTGTGCGTCCCTCTCCTCGGTTCTCTCCACTGAGCACTCTCACCTAACTGACCTCTATCTGGGACTAAATTTTCTGCAGGATTCAGGAGTGCGTCTGCTATGTGAGGGGATGAGGAACCCACTCTGTAAATTAAAGAAACTGAGGCAAGGAAACCCTTTGCATCTTGTGTGTGGGTCTGTCTGTATACAGTGGATTCAGAAAGAATTCAGACTCCTTCATTTTCTGCACACTTTATTGTGTTATAGAAGTAATTGTGAATGGATACGTTTGGCATTTTTGCCCATCAATCTACATCCCTAATGACAAAGTGAAAAACATGTTTGCAGAATGCTTTTCAAATCTATTAAACATCAAAAACTGAAATCTCTCATTCATACAGGGTGGTCCA
>JANRMT010062791.1:226429209-226462181 GCA_026402145.1 Polypterus bichir lapradei
TTTACATAATGAAGAAAAGAGAAATAAAAGACAAAGTAAGAATTAGAATAAGACAACACTAATTAACATAGAATAAGAGTAAGGTCCGATGGTCAGAGAGGACAGAAAAAACAAAAAAAAAAACACTAGACGGCTGGAGAAAAAAAATAAAATCTGTAGGGGTTTCAGGCCACAGGACCGCCCAGCCCCCTCTGGACATTCTACCTAACATAAATGAAACAGTCCTCTTTGTATTTAGGGTTCTCTTGGAAGGACTTGATGATGGTGGTCATGTAGGCTTCTGGCTTTTAATCCATCAATGTAGGACATCACGGTGCTTTGATTAGGTGGTGGTGGCGCAGGTCGCCACCACAGAAAACCAGGAAAAGAAACAGAAGAGAGAGTAGGGTTAGTACGAAGGCACTCACCCGGTCCAGCTTACTTACAACTATGACCAATAGGCTTCGGCCTAGCAGGCCCCAAACAGAGAGAAAACAATATGAAATGTCCCAAAATATAGCAAAAAAAGTCTCTCAAGGGAAGATGACAGTAAATCCCCAGCTTGTGCACAAACAAAGAATCTTTTCAAATTGGGATTTATTAACAAAAAACAATAGAAAACTATGAGCAGAAAATGGGCAAAAGGAGTTGCCAAGAATGCAATCTTGTCGTTAAACAAGTCTCAGGTCACCATCTAGAAAACAGAACAGTCAAGAGAATGGTCAAGTGCGTCACTCGACGTCACAGTCAGAGTTTGTCCAGTCCTGTCACAAAAGAGCTAATTAACAGAAAGAGCTTCCAACGTCTATTAACTGCTACTTGTGTGCTGGTCAGTCCTTCCTCCTCCACACGTCATGTTGTTCCAATGCATGGATTTGCTAAGGAAGATAAATGTTGGAGGAAGTCCAAGATACTATGACATTCCACTTTGTTTGAGCACAGGTTATTAAAAGCATAATGAAATATCAATTAATTAAATAAAGAATTGGACAGATTCTATAATCGCATATTAGGCAATTATTATTGTTCCATCACTGTTCATTGTGGCTAAAAGTAGTACTAGGGTGTTGTATCGTGTTAGCCATTATGGATGTAGTGAGAAGTCAAGCAAAATGACCCCTTTTTTTGGCTAACTAACTAAAAAGATTACAATATGCAAGCTTTTGAGGTAACTCAGGCCCCTTCTTCAGACAAGATGTAATGAAGTAAAAATAAGAATAATAAATAATAAAGTATAAATTAATAAAGTGAAATTAAAGTTTCACTTAGGCAATTGTAAATGTTCCATTTTAACTGAAAAGTCACCACCCTTTTATAATTTCAGATGCCCCTATATAGATCTTTACCTAGCGCCAGCTCTGACTGGCATATACAGTGCCTTCCATAATGTTTAGGACAAAGACACCTTTTTCCTTGTTTTACCCTGCTGCTCCACAGTTTAAAATTACAAATCAATCGATTCAGATGTACTGGAATTAAAATGCATATTGCAGACTTTCATCTAAGGGGATTTACATACATGTAGAAATGACAAAACATTTTCTACAAGGTCCCCGCATTTCAGGGCAACAATGTGAGGTGCTTGTGATTCCTCAGGTGGGTTTCATTGCTTCATAAAGTACTTCAGCTTGCTTCTACCCTTTGGAGTCTGTCATTGTCATTGTTTAACAGGGGGACAAGACCTGTGCCAATGAAAGTCAAAGAAGCCACTCTGAGGCTGAAAAACAAAACAAGAATGAAACCATTTGAGACATTGGTGACACCTTAGGATGACCAAAATCAACTGACTGGAATATCATTAAGAAGAAAGACACTGGTGAGCTCAGTAATCACAAAGGCACTGGTAGGCCAAGGAAGACCTCCACTGCTGAGGACAGAAGAATCCTCACTATGGTAAAGAAAAAGTCCCAAACACCTCTGTGACAGTTTAGAAACAGTCTTCAGGGGGCCGATGTGTGTGTGTGTGTGTCAGGGACAACTATCAGCAGAAGATTTCATGAACAGAAATTCAGAGGACACACTGCAAGACGAACACCACAAAAACAGGATGACCAGATTACAGTTTGTGACAAAGGACTGAAAAGAGCCTGCAGAATTCTCTGAAAAGGTCTTGTGGACAGACGAGACAAAGATGAACCTCAGAGTGATGGCAGTCACATAATGAATTCTGAGGTGCAGAGAAACATCTGATCTGCTCAAGTTCCAGTAAATGCCCCCAAACTCATTGGACGACGCTTCATCCTACAATAACATAATGATCCAAACATACTACTAAGGCAACACAGGAGTTTTTAAAGCTAAAAAATTGAAAATTCTTGAATGGCCATGCCAGTCACCCAATTTAAATCATATTGAGCAGATCTTCAATATGCAGAAGAAAGAAATTAAGGTGACAAGCAACCAAAACATGAGCAGGAGCTGAAGATGGTTGCATTAGAGGCTTGGCGGGGCATCACCAGAGAAGATCCTCAGCACCTGCTGATGTTGATGAATTGCAGACTTCAAGCAGTCACTGTATGTAAGGGATATGTGACAAAGAACTAAATATGACGGCTTTAATCCTTGTAGTACTTGTAATATTTCTATTGTATTGAGGATTACTTGTGTTCTGTTCTGTGTACTGTATTGTATTTACCCCCCTTGTTTTGTTTTTTTTTGACACCCACTGCATGCCCAACCTACCTGGAAAGGGGTCTCTCCTTGAACTGTCTTTCCCAAGGTTTCTTCCATTTTTTTTTTTTCCTTGTGTTTTTAAAGAGTCAAGGCTTGGCTGGCTGTCAAAAGGCAGGGCCTGTTAAATCTCATTGCAGCACTCCTTGTGTGATTTTGGGCTATACAAAATAAATTGTATGGAATTGTATTGTAATAGATCTGCCATTGCTGTGTCCAAACATTATGGTGTCCTGAAATGGGGGGACTGTGTAGAAAAAGTGTTATCATTCCTACATGCTGTGACCCCAATGTATGCAAATCCCTTTCAATGAAAGTCTGCAATGTGCACTTTAATCACATCTGAATTGTTTGATTTGTAATTTTAAACTGTGGAGCAGAAGGCTAAATCAAGGACAATGTGTCTTTATCACAGACATTCGTGAGGGCACCATAGCATGGCTGGCAACTCTGAATGTTTTTCTGAGGACTTGTTCCCACTTTCTGATACTCTTTTTCAAAACAGCTGCTGCTGCACTAAATCATTCTGCTGCTAACATTTTTTTAAATATTGTCAGTAATGATGTTTCTGTTCTTGACTTTTAATGTGTTTGTGTTTCTTGGAAATGACACATAATACCTATTTCAATGATGCATTAATATTCCTGCATTTTAATATAATGTAGTGTGAGTTAGTATGGATGCATGTGTATGAATGGGCCCTGCGATGGACTGGTACCCTATCCAGAGTTGTCTCCCACCCTGCACTTAATGCATTAAGAAAAGACCCCAGCCCTCTGAGCCCCTGACCTGGATTAAATGGTCTTGAGAAAACGTTTGTTTATTTATTTATGGTCATTTTAGCTGTCACACTACTTTATTTTACTCACATTACTTCTTGTCTTGTGGCTAGAGAATGTGTAACCCCTCATTGCTCCCTAAGTTTTGAGTTCTTTTTTTTCAAAGACAGGTACTTCAAGTTAATTGTTATTATTAAATCTCTGTCTCCTTATTAGTATGAGTGAAGAATTCCTTAGGATTGACACCCCCACTCTCTCTTTCTCTCAATGCAGTCCACCATTAGGTGGCAGAGGTGAGACACAAACACTTAGCACTGAAATCAAGGCCAGCAGTCCCACCTGTTAGCAGCAGATATGGTCACTTAGGCCCTGAGGTTTGTCCTGTGCAGCAGCTCTCTCTCTCTCTCTCTCTCTGTCTCTCTCTCTCTCTTATTTCTCTCTCTCTCTTTATTATTCCCTCTCCCTCATTCTCTTTCTCTCTCTCTCTGTTTCACAGCCAGGTTGCATGTTCTGCTGAATAAAGTTGCCAAATAATAATCAGGTGCCTAAATGCAGGCAGCCAAGTTCATTCTGAGAGACCAATACCTCACTTCTTCCCCTTGCTCTCCATCTGTGTGTGATGGTGAGAGGTGCAGCACCAGCATGCTAAGATGGACACTCTGGGTCTTCGGGACCTTCTGTGAATTCCTGACCATCCCATGTATAATCTCTCCAGTGTCTCCCAATCTAAGCTTTGCTCTACTCCAGGTTCTTCCCTACAATATTGAGCTCCCCAGTTTCTCAAATGATCTTGCACAGGAAACTCTTTTTAGCTGCATGTGCCCACGCTCTGGCTCTGTTGGTGACTTACACACACTTACTTGCTAAAAGTGAAGATCCACATAAAAAGTGACCAGTAAAGAAAGGCATTCTCCACAAACTCAGCTCCTGCTTTACTAGTACAGTCAATAAGAATATTGTGCAACTTTCCCAGCTTTAACACTCCGTTGACGAATTTTACAATCACCGTTATCTTCACTTGTGAACGGAACACTTCACCATTGTGGTGTTTATCTCAAATTAAAAGGAGTCTTTGTACAGGAGCAAAGTAACACAATATGTTTTTACATTCATCCATCCATTATCCTAACTACAGGGTCACAGGGATCTGCTGGAGCCAATCCCAGACAACACAGGGAGCAAGGCAGGAACAAATCCCGGACAGGGCGCACACGCACACACACACACTAGGGACAATTTAGAATCGCCAATGCACTTAACCTGCATGTCTTTTGGACTGTGGGAGGAAACCGGAGTACCCGGAGGAAACCCACGCACACACGGGGAGAACATGCAAACTCCACGCAGGGAGGACCCGGATTCGCTTCCCAGGTCTCCTAACTGCGATGCAGCAGCTACCCACTGTGCCACCGTGCCGCCCTATTTATATTCAGATATTTATAATTATTTTTATATTTATGAAAACGACCACAACCTCAGTTTGAAATATCATATCTTTCAAAGTGCCATAATAATAATCTGCATAAATACATCAACACAAAACTAGTTTCCTAGATTGACGGAGAGGTAAAGCAATATGTTAATGTAACAGCGACCTCTATTGGTGTCGTGATTTTGTATTTTTTGCGTATTGGCCCAAAACAAAAAGACAACTGCCTTAAAGTCAGTGACGTCATCAGAGCGACAGTAAAGGACGTAGCTGGTGAGAAAGGCAGATGGTGTCGCGCAGCTGAATTAGGTACGTATCTCAAATCTATGAAAGCGACAAAACGCTGAAAATAGAAAAGACCTGACAGCGGCGCCCGAGTCCACTGTAGACAGGCATCGTGTGGTGTCGTACTGGCTTTGCCCGAGCCTCGGCGGCGTTTCTTTCAGTCTCGAGTCCGCGGCTTCTTATTCAGGCCGGGTTTGGCCCTCGGACAGTCCGCAAGACCGTTATGACAACGCCGAGCTGTTGAGGGGACGCAGGGTTTGCTGTTTTAGACGTTTATTTCTATCCTTTTTTGCTGCATGACGAGGCTACGTAGTCGCTTGGTGTCATGTATCAGCTAGTTATTGACAGCTTATGCAAGCCGTGGACTTATCCTATGTAAAGAGCAAGACGCGTCGTTCGACGGGATATGCTGTCCATTGATCTGCTCATTAAAATCGACGAATAATTATAAAGTACAAATATTGGACTTTTGCATTGGCACAAATGGCTGACATAGGTTCATTTTCATAGTTTTGAGACTGGACAAACTCCCCTACCAAACTGCACTTGAGTTTTCCCTGGCCCAGGGAGGAGGATAGGAGCATGCGCTGATTACAGTGCGTTGCCGCACCAACCACATGGCAAAACATCCGGATTGAGAGCCGAGTGCAGCTGTGCAGCGGGTGACACCTCAGCACCACAATGAACAGTGGCTGGAGTGCCAATCATGCCACCGACCCCCAAGTTCTCCCAGGGGAGTAACTATATTTTTTGGTATGAATGTTTATCACAATATACACAGCTATGCTACATAGCTTTCTTTTTAAAAACTTGTACAGTATATAATCAGCAAATTTTACTGTTTAATAATAAAAATAATAGTTAATTCTTTGCATTTATATAGCACTTTTCTCGCTACTCAAAGCAATTTAGTGAGTGGGGAGCCACCTCAATGATCACCAATTTGTAGCACCCACCTGGATGATGTGAAGGCAGCTGTTATTGTGCCAGTACGCTTGCCACACATTAGCTATTAGGTGGTGAAGTGGTGAAAGAGACACAGGATGTTTAGGGAGCCAGAATGACTAGGCCGTGGTGGGCAGTTGAGTCGGGACATCAGTATACACCCCCTACTCTTTTCGAAAGTTGTCTGGGGATCTTTAGCGACCCCTTCTGGTTTCAAGCTTTTCCTAGTTGGTTTCCCATCCCAGTACTGGCTGGGCCAGAACATGCTTTGCTTCAGGTGGAGGACTTCTTCTGAAGTGCATGTGGTTTGGCTGCTGTTCAGTGCAGCGTATTTATTAAAGCACAAGAATAACATACACAGTTAAAAATGATGAAATGCAACATGTAAATAAAAAAAAAAATATATATTTTTTTAAAACAGTTTAGCAGTGATGGCACAGATTTCTACCTTCCTCTCAACCGTCAAGACGATCTGTGTATTTTACAAGCGTCATTCAATTTTATAAGAAAAAACTGCCACAAACTATTGGTATCCTCCACTTTATTCCACTTTTGATCCATCCTGGACTTTCCCTTCCCAGACACTTGAAATAAAGAATTTCTTCATTATATCTTACAGCTCATTAAACATATGATTGAAATATTAATGTTTTTTGCACAGTTCATCATCACTTATCTCTCTGTGTATAAAATCTAACGCCTGTCTGTTTGTTCGTCCGCTTTTGTATAATTTGATTGAACATTCCGGTTGATTTTGCGACTTCTCTCATCGCGCTAAGAATCATAGTTCGATTGTGGTACTGATTTATTTACGTGAATCCAAGAGACACGCAGTGGGCCGAGGGGGGCGGGCCCTCCTCACTCACTCACCAGCCTCACTCACCAGCCTCACAGCTAGCTAATGAGAGAGCTACTTAACGGATTTAGATTGGTGATTTTTTTTTCTGGAATTTGCTTGAACATTCTGGTTGATTTTGCGACTTCTCTCATTGCGCTAAGTATCATAGTTCACTTGTGGTACAGATTTATTTGTGCGGGGCCGTCCTCACTCATGTGCAGTCCTTCGGGCAAATCTTACATCTGCTTAGCTAGCGAATGAGAGAACTACTTAATGGATTTAGATCTTTTTTTTTTCTGTTATTTGCTTGAACTTTCTGGTTGATTTTGCGACTTCTCTCATTGCGCTTTGTATCATAGTTCGCTTGCAGGAGTGATATATTCACGCTAATCTGAGAAAGAGGCTGTGTGCCGAAGGGAGGGGGAAGTGTGACGTCAGGAGTATGGAGCCAGGCAGGGCCCTCCTCTCTCATGCACCAGCCTCAGTTCAAATCACTTTACCTCTGGCCACGTTTTGGAGCGGACCTGTCCTCCGCTTAGCTAGCGATACCTGTTTGTTTATTGATTTTTTAGAGTTTGTCCTGTTTCACTGCTATGGGGGATGGCTAGTTTCTTATATATTTCTTACATAGCTTGTTTATTACATATATCTCAAGATTCACACTTAGTTTTATTTAAACAAAACTATTAAGGTTTAAAATCTAATATTTCAAAATATCATATCATGTGTACTACAGTTTTTCTCGAATCCCACACAGAAAACTGAAAAAGCGCTTAGTTCAAGTTTTCCAAGCTATTTACCTCTTAATTGGGAAGCTTCAAAAGTTGAGATTATTGTGCAAAACATTGACTAGAATTTTGCCATTGTCTGTCTCGTGCTTAGCCCATTACTTTTATCTGTAATTGCTCCAAGTTGTAAATCACATTTCTGCATTTTATCATCCGAGTGTCCCGTTTGGCCTGAATCTGAACGCTTAGTTCATCTGGATATTTATGTCAGTTACAAGAATTACAATTAGGCTGCAGTTCTTTTTTTTTTTTTTGAAATGACATTCCACTTAGTTATAAGACTAACATTTACATTTAATTATAATCCAATTAATTGTAGTGAGAAGACAAGCAAAATGACCCCTTTTATTGGATAACTAAAAAGATTACATTATGCAAGCTTTTGAGGCAACTCAGGCCCCTTCTTGAGGCAGTTTGTAATTTGTAATTGTAATTGATTGCATTTTGTAATCTGTATTTGTAATTGATTACATTTTTGTAATTTGTAATTCTAATTGATTACATTTTTTAATTTGTAATTCTAATTGATTACATCTTGCCTGAAGAAGGGGCCTGAGTTGCCTCAAAATCTTGCATATTGTAATCTTTTTAGTTAGCCAATAAAGGTGTCATTTTGCTTGACTTCTCACTACATTCATAATGGCTAACACGGTACAACACCCTAGTACTATATCCATTTAATTAAAAAACTTCTGTTCTTGGCTAAATGTTTAAAAACATTTGCAAGAGTTATTAATTTTAAAGGAAAACTCCCCCCAAAAATATTTATTATATGTTACTTACCCAATTTAGTTTGTAATTATGGACAAGAAAAAAAATAGTTTCTGATAGAATGGGAGCCCATGGTGACCAATGCTGGACAACATCAAACAGCATTAAAAATGTCCCAAGTTCCTCATTTTGTGTAATCCGCACATGAAGTCATCCACTCGTCGGCTCAGGAACTTGCAGTCTGTTTGATTTGTTCCAAATCAGGGGATGATTTGTTACTTTGTTTCAATTTCTGGTGATTTCTGTTGTGTTTCACACTGCAGACTTTCAAGTAAACTAAACATCTTAATACACATCCCATGGCCATGTCATGACCTTCTTTCATTAGGCAGAAACGTTTTTTCCGGGGAAGAGGGTCGACATCAATTGTGTTTTCACACCGGTGCATTTTCCATAATTATTTGGTTTACAGTATTCACCAAACACAGCTGTGTTAGTAAAACACCTTTGATCAAACAAGTGGAAGAGTACTTGAAAATCATACGCCACTGCACTTGTTATGAAAAGGGCACGTTTGAAATAAGCAGCGTACAAAAGAATGCCACGTCTGCTGAGGGCATGTGCTCCAGTTTTATGCCAGTAGATGTAGTGGTCCATTGAGATGGGGTATTGGAGGCCCTGTCTGTTCGGGGGTGGTCCACCCACAAAATACAAGGTACACAAGAGAACAAAAATATGCACATAGGAAATAATCAAGAATAAAATTGACATAACTAGACTAATAATAAAAAATATATCAATATTAACATCTAGAGTAGGGGTGAGCAAAGTCAGTTCTGGAGGGCCACAGTGGCTGCAGGTTTTTGTTCCAACACAGTTGCTTAATTCAAAAAATCTTTGGCAATTATTTAATTTCATGGCTTGTTAGTGCTTTAACTCTGCTATGTCAGGTCATTCTCGTATCCTAGATTTTTTTTTTTCCTTTCTGAGGATATCATCCAAATGATTTGAAGGCTAAAACAGATGAGTAATTCTCAGTCCTTCACTTTTTTCTCTTCACTGTCCTTGCAAGTATCTAATTAAACCCAATAGTGCATGATAAATGCACACAGGTGTAAATGGAAACAAGATAAATGGAGAAATGCTGGTTCCTTTTGCCATTTGCGTCTGATTGCTAATTTGGAGCAATTAAAAACCGAGACTACAGCTGTTTAACACTAAAATCAGCAATAAGGGTTAAAAATCTTCGAGTGAGACAACGAAAATGAAGCAGACATGTTACTTGAGCAATAAATTATTATCGTATTGCATATACTTGCGTATAAGTCAAGTCGTGAAACCTGAAAAATCGATCATAAAATCAGACACCGACTTATATGCCTGTTCAAAAATGCAACACTTACATTTTTTTTTTTTTAATCTTCTTGCTTCCTCCAATCTCGCACCAGTTTCTCCGACACATTGAATTTTGTTGCAGCAGCGCAGTTACCAATTTCTTTCGCCACTACAATGACTTTTAATTTAAAACCAGCTTCATATTTTCTTCTGATCGAACGCTCCATCGTAGATAAGGGATGCTCTTACAATCAAGGTGTACGAGGGTGTGAGAGACAAAAAAACACAAAACAGTGCAAACGTCGCTTTGGAATAGTTTGGGTATTACCGTGTGGTCACGTAGGCACAATAGAGAGAGAGAAATGTTAGGAGCACGAGCTGATACAGCACATTGCCGCACACATATAAAGAAGGTCATGTGCTCTGTGGTTACTGTCTCAGGTGGGCGTTAGCATATCGTAATCTCTTGGACCAATAGCGTAAGTTTTCCACATTCGACTTATATGAGCGACATTATAAAATACTGGAAATTATATGGTAAAATCAAGCCCCGACTTATCTGTGGGAGAACAAACGCAAGTATATACGATAAGCAATAGGGTCAGATCAAAAACTTGCAGCCACTGCAGCCCTCCAGCAACAACTTTGCCCACCCCCAACATAGACAATAATAATCAAAGAATTGATTGACAAAAAAGACAATAAAAGTGAACTTAAGCGTAAGCTAGGAAGGACCAAAATAAATTTAAGCATTTAAAGCTATATCAAAGACTGCACCTCTTTACGAATTTCTCAGAAACATTTGTAGGCCATATTACTGAACAATAAGATCAATTAACACTAGAATTACCAAAGCCTACAAAAAAACTCGTAAATCCGTCCCACCTTAAATCCCTTTGCACCTCTCCGCCAGCGTCTTTTGTCCTGTAAATGTGTCAATAAGCATCAAGCTTCCTACTATCACATTCCCCACCGCTGCACAGTTTTCTCAGCTCAAGTCTGTTTACCTGCGTGTCAGTTGCTTAGAGTTGTATAGAGTGAGAAGTCAAGCAAATTGACATCTTTTATAAATACTTTATCATTATTTGGAACACATGCATTTCATGTTTGTTTTCTGTGTCTACAACAATCTATGTAAACACATCGTTAAAACAGAAGCATTTTTCATGTTTTAGTAATAATTGACAAAATGTAGACATGAAGTGTATAATGTGTGAAGCCTGAAGTCCAAATATCAAATAAACAATTTCACAAAAGGTACAAATATAACAGAACAAGTGTGCTTCTATTCCAGAATATAACTGCAGAAAAAGAACCCGCGTTAGGGTGCGACATTCACATCCATTTGATACGACTGCTTTGGTGGCGCAACGGTATGAACTGTTGACTGGTAGTCAAACCTTCATGGGTTCGAAACCCGGACAAGTCCGTTTTGAGAAGTGAGCTGCTGTTATTCTTACTCTTTTAGAATAAAAACATACATTTGATTTGAGTCTGTAATAGCCGGTGTAAATTTATGATACTTGTAAAGGTTAGGTTTGTTTTTTTTGTTTTTTTTATTCAGTTTTATTCTCTCAGTCGTGTTCATGTGTACATATACAAAGTACAGCGACAGCAAAAGTGCGAAGTACATTCTTTCTCCGATGTAGAACCGTCGTCATCATCTGAGTTCACTTCTGTTATAGCATGTCTTTATGTGAAAACAGCAGTGTTTGGGATCTTGAACGTTTTGCAGCTTTTTTTGTATTTTGTGCCCAGTCCATTTAATATTCTCTACATCTGAATGTACAGTACTCGGAAAATGCCATAAGACAGAGCTTATACTGAGTATGAGCATCTAGGGTGTGGTATAGGACTGACGCTGAATACCAACAAGTAGTGTTATTGCATCCCTAACACTTATGTACCCATTTCAAATTATTTTTTTCCCTCTAGAGTCTTCATTCTCTATCCATTACAATTTGTTTGAGAAGTTCCAATCTGACTTCTTCATTGATCACCCAACAGAAAGAATACAAACTTGTGTTCAAAATTACATACTGCTCTTTTCTGATGAAGAAAATGCTGCAGTAATTATATTTTTATAGATGTAAGCACAGCCTTTAACACCTTTGACCACTCTATTCTGTTACATGGCATAGAATGGAAAATTATGTTGAGCTTCCAGGCACTGTCCTCACATGGTTTAGTGAATAAATCTTGGTGCATACAGAAATATGCGAAGAGAACCCCATTATTACGTTCAGAAGTTAAATATGGTGTCCCACAGGGCTCAGTACTTGCATCTCTGCTGTTAAGTCCTAGCAAGAGCAGGTAGAATCTTTAAAAGGGAAATGGACAATGAGCATTGGGGAAAGATTGAAAATGAGATTAATGTTTGTTCAGTGCTATGTGGTGCCATTTTGAATAAATTCTTCTATGTTCTCTCCACAGAGAAAAACAGAAGTCGTCCACAAGCGTCTACAGATGAAATATAAATGTGAATAATACACCTCAGAATTGTCAAGTAATGGCAAGTGATGTGTGAAGTACTGTGCAGACCAGCATTGCCACTTTAGAGTTTGCTGCTTGGAAGTTGCTGTTTTCATTGTGTGTTGTGTTGTGAACTTTAAATGTATCAACACACAGAATGGAACAGAAAAGAACTGCAGCTCATAATAAACAGCGATGGTTATAACAAACTATTAGCCAATCAGATTAATGAAAAAATTCATTTGGATTGTGATTGGCGGGTGACTGAGCCCTGTCAATCTAAAGTTCATCCATGACTGACCTTAAGCCCCCCACTTGGGTAAGGGGACAAGGGCCATAATTTTGAAAACCAAAGGACCAGTTGTGCCATTGCTTCCCTTGGGCTTCTTTCTCTCTGTCTCTCTCTCTGTCCCTCTAATAATGGGAAGTATTATTTGTTCTCAGTAAAATCGCACTTACTCAGTATCCTTTAGGTCATATCCTTTCTCAGTGGGCCAAGGGAAGGCCATCACTCAAGGGAACCGCAACATTAGGGCACACAATCCAAGAAAAGAAAGAATTTCATACTAGTACTACCACCCAGGAGTCTCCTTTCAGCATATGCCATGGAGAAGAAAGGAAATGTAGACATTAAGGAAGAAGACGGTGAATGGGAACCTATGCAACATCTGAAGAAGGTTATTGACTTTGAGGACGCAAAAGATTGTAAATGGGAACCAATAGTCATTAAAGATGAGTCGGAGTCAACCTCTTTTACCAATGACTTGCAAAAAAATGAATTTGTAAAGCATGTTAAGGAAGAGGACTTTAAATCGGAGTCTGTCTCTCAAGAGTCTGTGTGTCCAGATGAAGAGCTAACTGGAACGGACTTCACAAACCGTAGACCTGACTCCCTCCAGAATCATGCTGTTCAAGTGAAGACTGAACCTTTGGATTGTGACGTGCAGGAGACTGAAAAAGCTTCATGCTCGAGGTATTCTGGAGAAGGTATGTGCTAAAAATGCAAAAAAAGTTATGTAAAGCTTGATGTGCTGTTCCTGGAATACCGTATATACTTGCGAAAAATTGATCATAAAATACAACACTTAATTTTTTTATTTTTTTTTTTACATCTTCTTGCTTCCTCCAATCTCGCACCAGTTTCTCAGACGCATTGAATTTTGTTGCAGCAGCACAGTTACCAATTTCTTGCGCCACTTAAACGATTTTTAATTTAAAACCAGCTTTGTATTTTCTTCTGATCAAATGCTACATTGTAGATGAGGGATGCTCTTACGATAAAGGTGTATGAGGGTGTGAGACACACAAAACTGTGCAAACATCGCTTCGGAATAGTTTGGGTATTACCCTGTAGGCACGTAGGCACAATGCATAGGAATAAAAGGCAGTGTGCTCCGTGGTTACACTCTCAGGTGGGTGTTACCATATCGTACTCTCTTGGACTAATAGCGCGAGTTTTCAGCATTCAACTTATATGACTGACATTTTAAAATACCGGAAATTATATGGTAAACTCAAGCCCCGACTTATCCTCGGGAGAACTTAAATGCGAGTATATATAGTATATGATATTCTCCCTCTCTTCCACTGAAATTAGAAATACCCGCTTGTTTTGATTTGTGAATTCTGAATTAATAGCAAAAGATGTTATGAATGCGTTGCATCGGTTCAAGTTCAAAATGTATTTTGGGATACATATTAATTTATCCCAGCATATTTTCTTTTGTGACCACAGTGCCACAGTCTACCAGATTTGCACTGATACAAACACAAGCATGAATGTGGTGTGTTTCACCATGGAGGTTGTTGCTGCAGGTGCAAGGTAACATCACTAGGCCTAACAGTACTGTCCAACATGGCACACTATAAGAAGAAACCTTCACAGGCACAAAAGTTGAATTAAGAAAAATAAGCTTGAGTTAAGATTATTTGCCAAAGTCATTAATTGGGCCCCTCCAAATACTACAAAATAGATTAGAAAATGACTGAAATGATTCGAAGACCAATAAATAAAAAGGGATCCAGGGACGAAGATTTTATCCCTAACACAAACAAACAGTTATATTAGGGATGTTGCTGACTGGAGGTTTTGTTTCCCTCTCTTGTATTATCAACTGGCCATTGTTCAACAATTAACTCATGGACAGCTACTGTATTGCTGGGTGCCGTTTTATGTTAATCAGTGTGACAGCAGGTGGTGCTATACCAATGCTTAACCCGACACAGACATACACGGGAGGCACTGATAAAAACACAAATGTCCTTTTATTTATTCTTCGCTCATGTGGAACGTCTTCTCCATTACCACGAGCACACAACACAGTCCCCAAGGCACAAAACACACCACAATTCTTCTAGTCCTCTTCTCTCTATCTCCACCATTCCTCTCCGGCAAGATTCATCCACTACCAACCGATTCTGGCCCTCAGAATAGTGTCTGTTGGTCCCTTATATAGGTCACCCGGAAGTGCTCCAGGTGCTCGTTGACCTACTTCCGGGTGTGGTGGACAACCTAGCGGTGCAACCCCCTCTCTCAACCAAACCCCCGGATCCCAAAATGGCTGAAACGAACTCCAATTCCCATGAAGCCCTGCAAGAGTCCAAGGCTAGCATTCCGGGAGTGGGGGGTGAGGGGGCTGATGCTCCCCCAGTCCTTCCAAGGCAGAAGTGTCCCAGCCATCCATGACAGTAGTATAAAAAATCACCATTATCCTTATCAAAATCTTTTTGACAGGTGTATGTCCCCACCCCCCTGGCATTTCTGGTACCCACCTGATGCCACCTCGTTAATGGAAGTTCCACCCTCTGGTCTGTACCTGTTGTCGGGTGGTTTGACAGGCAACGGGCATTTTGTAAGTCGTCCGAAATGAATTGGTCGGCCAATCTTGGCCAAGGTCCTAAAAATGGGCTGGTCAGTAAGCCGAGGCTGACCACCGGGGACCTGTAAGATGTCAAAAGGTAAGCCAGGATTGGGGCGGAGCATGCATCCTACTCCTAAGTGTGTGCAGCGCCTGTATGTACAGAAAGCGTGAGTGACAGACCCAGAGAGAGGATGTACAGGAAGGCTTTAGAAAGAATCTATTACACATCCAAGGAACCTAGCAGTTTTGGTGGTATTAACAGCTTCTTGACAAATGTATCAAGTCGTGGGGAAAATGTCAAGCGAAAAAACGTGTTGGAATGGATGAGTGAACAATATACTTACAGTGTGCACAAACCAGCATGGCCGAGATTCAAGAGAAACAGAACAATTGTTTCAACGGTTGATAACCAGTGGCAAGTAGATTTGGCAGAGAAGTCTTACTACTCAAAATTCAATGATGGATATAAATTTATCCTCCCGTGTATCGATGTGCTCTCAAAATATGCTTGGGCTGTGCCATTAAAGGCCAAGACATG
Source organism: Polypterus bichir lapradei (assembly GCA_026402145.1). NCBI lineage: Eukaryota > Metazoa > Chordata > Cladistia > Polypteriformes > Polypteridae > Polypterus > Polypterus bichir. The sequence continues at coordinate 226,444,840 of JANRMT010062791.1, forward strand.
GAAAGAAGTTTCATGGAGTTTTAGTAGAGTTCCTAAGAAGCTACAGACATACATAAGCTATTCCTACTTTAAAAAAAAAAAAAAAAAAAATGAATGTACCGGGAGTCCTCGGGTTACAACATCTCAACATACAACTTTTCAAGTTTACAACTCCCAAAAAAACCTTAAAAATATTGAGACGTGAGATGAAATAAAGGTAAGGATTTTTTTTACACTTATTTTTTCTGTTACTACAGTACAGTATATTTGTCCTTTTCCTGTGGCTTAGTTGTGTTATGTTCTAGATTATGATTTTGCAAATGTGTTAGGATAGGTAAGTGACTTAGGCTAGGGTGTGTTTCGACTTACACCAAAATTTGGGTGACATCACTGTTGTAGGAACAGAATCGTGTTGTAACCCGAGGACCCCTGTATAGCACACAGTGTGTAACTCTGAAAGCGAAGACTATGCGTTAATTGCTGTGTTTGGAATTTTGCTTCAATAAACTTGTTGTTTTAAGGCACCTTGGTATCTTTTTTTCTCTCCTTTATGAATCATTTTCTAATAGATGGGTGGGGTAAGATCATGAGGTAAAGGATGCAAACCGTGTGTGTCCTTGAATCATTCAATAAAGTTATTGTTTTTAAGACACCATGGCATCTTTTTGCTTTATAAAGGGTATGGTTTGTTAGATAGGTGAGGTAATGGGGTGCCCATGGTGTGTTTGGGCTGCACTGCCAGGTTCCTTGGGTGTGTAATAGATTCTCTCTAAAACCATCTTGTACATCCTCTCTCTGGGTCTGTCACTCACGCTCTCTTGTTTTCTCATTCATTAGTGTAAATTGTGCTTCCTAAGTGAAGGAATTGAATGTTTATGGGTAAATCGGTTCCACCAATGTCACTTCCCAGTCTCTGGACAGTTCTATTGTCTTGGCTAGCTGAACAGTGAATGATGCTATCGTGTTGTTGGGAAAAGTCCTGGCTGATGAATTACTTGGCAATGTTCCATAAAATCCATTTCTGACTTTAGACATTTTTTCTTGCTTTCTCAACTCCTTATGTCTTTCACTTCTGAAGCCTTGACCCAACTGTTAAATTTCTTGTCCCAACCAAGCCATTTTACCAGCACATGCTTGTTTCTACCACGCCCGTGAGTGGCTAGAATTTTCTGGATGCGGTACACCTTGTTAGCATTGGGTTCATTTTTTGTTACTCTTCTGCATAAAATGTCCCTAGAATTTCATCACCTGCATAATCTTTTAGTTTATATACAAGTTTGAGTCATTTAAAACAGTCCACAATAATAAATATTTCATCTGTAAATGACTGCTCATAGCCTTTTTCAAATACACCTTTTAATTTTGAAACTCTGACATGATCACCTATTTTCAAAGTGCATGGAGTAATGGAGTAGATTTTCTTTGCACGGCCCTGCCATAGACTGTTTTCCAAACACTCAGAACATTTTCTGGAGTCACATCTACAGGTCTTGTTTTAATCGTGGTGTGAAAACTATGGTTATAACTCTGCAGAAAGTCTTACAGGACATCTATATAGCGAAAAGTATTTGCATATGTAAAAGGTTTCCACATTTTGGACTTTAAGGTCCTTTTGAATCATTCTACTATGCTGGCCTTTACATCACTGTTCATGACAAAATGCACAATATTGTTCTGTTTTAGTAGTTTTTGTACCAATGTGTTGTGAAATTATTTGCCTTGGTCTGTCTGTAGCTTCTTAGGAACTCTACCCTGTGTAAAGATCAAATTAAAACCCCAAGAAACTTCTTTCCCTGTCTTGGCCTTTAATGGCACAGCCCAAGCATATTTTGAGAGCACATCAATACATGTGAGGATAAATTTATATCCATCATTGAATTTTGAGTAATAAGTCTACCAAATCTGCTTGCCACTGGTCATCGACCGGTGAAACAATTGCTCTGTTTCTTTTGAATCTCAGCCATGATGGTTTGTGCACACTGTAAGTGTATTGTCCACTCATACATTCCAACACATTTTTTCGCTTGACATTTTCCCCATGACTTGATACATTTGTCAAGAAGCTGTTAATACCACCAAAACTGCCAGGTTCCTTGGGTGTGTAATAGATTCTCTCTAAAGCCTTCTTGTACATCCTATCTCTGGGTCTGTCTGTTACTCACGCTCTCTGTACTCTCAGTACATACCAGCGCTGCACACACATAGGAACAGGATGCCCGCTCCGCCCCATTGCTGACTTACCTTTTGACACCTTACAGGTCCCTGAAGGTCAGCCTCGGCTTACAAAGCTGCCCAGCCCATTTTTAGGATCTCGGTCAAGATTGGCCAACCAATTCCATTCGGACGACTGACAAAATGCCCAACAACAGGTACAAACCAGAGGATGGAACTTCCATTAACGAGGCGGCATCAGGTGGGTACCGGAACATACACCTGGCAAAAAGATTTAGGTAAAGATAATAGTGACTTTTATTCTACTCATGACATCAGTTTTGAACCACTTTGTTTTCCTGTCAGAAGCAGAAACAAACTTTGCAAATTGCTAATTACATAATAAGGCACACGTTTGCTTAAACTGTCGTATCTTCCCAAATGTACCCTGCACTCCTGTATAACCTGCTCAACTCGTCTCTTTTGGTGAAGAAAAAAAAAACATGTTGCAAAACCTATACATTTGAACACTTTCATTAAAAAACAACAACATTTATTTATATAGCACATTTTCATACAAACAATGTAGTTTAAAGTGCTTTACATGATGAAGAAAAAGACAGCTGAGCAAAAAACAAAATCTGCAGGGGCTCCAAGGCCACAAGACCACCCAGCTCACTCTAGGCATTCTACCCAACATAAATGACCTCAATCAGTCCTCATTGTATTCAGGGTTCACATGGAAGAACTTAATGGTGATGGTCATGTGGACCTCTAGCCTTCAATCCATCAATGTAGGGACATCACAGTGCTTTGATTAGGTGGTGGCGATCTGGAAAAAGAACAGCAGAGAAAGGAATGGTTAGTATAGATTACATGAATGATAATGATAATTAAATGCAAATACAGAGTATGAGGATTAAGCTAAAATGAAGCTGTGAGAAAGCCATGTTAAAGTAATGAGTTTTTAGCAGTGTTTTAAAGTGCTCCAATGTGTTAGCCTGGTGAATTTCTATCAGTAAGCTATTCCAGATTTTAAGTGCATAACAGCAGAAGGTTGCCTCACCACTTCTCTTAAGTTTAGCTCTTGGAATTATAAACAGACACTCATTTGAAGATCCAAGGTTACGATTTGGAGTGTAAGGTAAATATATGACTAATATATATCACTCTAAAATATATGACAATGCAAGATTATTTAAGGCCTTGTAAACCATAAGCAGTATTTTAAAGTTGATTCTATGTGACACAGGTAACCAATGTAGTGACATCAAAACTGGAGAGATGTGTTCGGATGTTCTTTTCCTAGTTAAGATTCCAGCAGCTGCATTTTGCACTCGTTGTAATTGATTGATGTCTTAGTTGGGTAGTCCTGAGAGGAGTGCGTTACAGTAATCTACCCAACTGAAAACAAAAGCATGAACTAATTTCACATCATCTTGCATTGTTATAAGAGGTCTAACTTTTGCTATATTTCTTAAGTGAAAAAAATAGTGTCCAAGCAATCTGATTAATATGTGATTTAAAATGCAGGTCAGAGTCAGTAGTTAACTCCTAAATTCTTTACCTCCGTCTTGACTTTTAAGCCTAATGGGCCAAGTTTATTTCTAATACCCTCGCTGTATCCATTTTTGCCAATCACTAAGATTTCTGTTTTCTCCTTATTTAGTGTGAGAAAATTACTACGCATCCATTCAGAAACACCAGACAGACATTGGGGGTCAATTAATCAAGAGAGTCTGGGCCATCAGGAGCTATTGATAAATACAGTTGTGTTTCATCAGCTTAGCTGTGGTAGCTCACATTATGCCCTTAGATAATCTTACCTAATGGAACCATGGAGATTGAAAAGAGCAAATGAAGTAGCAGTTGTTATTGTTGTGACAGAAGGGACAGATTAAGAGAATAGCCTTCAAACAAACAGAAGTTGTCAACAGTTTAATAAATCCAAGCAAGACACTAAGTAAAAATCAAAGTCATAAGCAGTGGCAGTCTTACCTTAGTTTTTGCCAACATTCACACGCGTGCATGCTAACCCTACTAAGAAAGCAGCAGAAAGTTAAACAAATGCTGTTGCCAGAATAAGTCTTGAGTCCTTTCTCTTGTTTTCACAAAAATTAGCTACGGCATTGTGTGCACGTGGTTGGTTCTCCACGTTAATAACAGTGCCCATTGATGGTAATTATAAGAATTGCTAGCAAAATACCCGCGCTTCGCAGCGCCGAAGTACTGCCTTAAAATTTTTATTAAGAAGAAAATTAAACCTTTTTAAACTGAGGGAAAATATACCAATAATTATTTGTTAAGGATCTCTTTGTATGCCACATCAGTTGTCAGTTCAGCCCTCCAGTTGTAATATGACCAAGCTGTAGCTGTGCGCTGAGCTTACTCTTGAGCATGCAACGTACAGTTGGCCATGTGAACAGTAATCTTGTTTCAAATCTCACAGCTTGGATTGCTGCTGTCATAATCGGTTTGAGTTTCATGGTTTGTTTCAATTGCGACAGTATTTGTAGGACTTGTGTTGAAGAGACATTCGGCATGTGTCAAGCATTGTAAGTATACAACCAGTTTCATTGATAACTTCACATCCAGCTTTTGAGAGTTTAAACATTCATAAACATCAAAGTGTCCACTACTGAAATCGTCACCTGTGAATCTAAGATGTTTAAGAGGCATTGGCGGTTGTCCAAAGGTGTAAAATATTTGGCCATTTCGGTACACTTAAGCATTTCATTCTTCTAGTGCTCCTGTGTAGTATAATTATCTCCTGTACCGTCATCAGTCCACACCTTGAACCTGTCCCAGTCATTCAATACATAAGACACAATGTTCCTCCGGATATCAAGAGTAATCCTGATATGGCCGTGCAATATGTAACAAAGAGAATGGAAAAGGCAGGTGCCATCTCCAGGCATGGAAACCACTTGGTAAGTGACAGTTCTTTGATCGATGGTGATCACCTCGATAGACATGTTAATGGGGGTACGGTTGGAATGATAAAGGAAATGGGTACCTGAACAATGTAAAGTAAGTCTAAAATACCTACACAATAACTATAATCGTAATAAATGAACAATAAAACAGCGGAGAAGCCGTGGATTAAATAAAAAGGCTGTAGTTATCAGCAGGGTGACGTGAATACCGTGGCGAAGCAAGGAAGGGAATGTAGAGACTGGAGCGACGGACGGCCTTATATAGGCAGGCAGCCAACAACGTGGGAGGCGTTGGGATGGGGGACCCAACGCCGCCTCACACGGTGACCGAGCTGCAGGCTACGTACGTAAGTAGGATTCAGTTAGCGTTGGGAACCTGCGTACCAAATTTCTTGAAGATGGGCCCATAAGTAACAAAGACTGTTGAAAAGTTCAATATGACGGCTGACAGTGGCATCATATCACCGAAATAAGTACCAAATTTCAGCCTTCTACCTACACGGGAAGTTGGAGAATTAGTGACATTGGAAAGTTCAATATGGCGGCTGACAGTGGCGTCACACCACCAAAATAAGTGCCTACATTGGTTTCGGTTAGTGCAGGGAAGCTGCCTACCAAATTTCGTGAAGATGGGGCCATGAATAAGAAAGTTCAACATGACGGACGTTGTTGACTGTTATGACCGTTACGCATAGAATTTCGAAATGAAACCTGCTTAACTTTTGTAAGTAAGCTGTAAGGAATAAGCCTGCCAAATTTCAGCCTTTTACCTACACAGGAAGTTGGAGAATTAGTGACGTTGGAAAGTTCAATATGGCGGCTAACAGTGGCGTCATACCACCGAAATAAGTATGTACATTGGTTTCGGTTAGCGCAGGGAAGCCGCCTACCAAATTTCGTGAAGATGGGGCCATGAATAAGAAAGTTCAACATGGCGGACATTTTGAAAATTAGTGACGTTGGAAAGTTCAATATGGCGACCGACAGTGGCGTCATACCATCGAAATATGTACATACATCGGTTTCGGTTAGCACAGGGAACCCGCCTACCAAATTTCGTGAAGATGGGGCCATAAATAAAAAAGTTCAACATGGCGGACGTTGTCGACCGTTATCGATCGTTATGACCGTTACGTGTAGAATTTCGAAATGAAACCTGCTTAACTGTTGCAAGTAAGCTGTAAGGAATGAGCCTGCCAAATTTCAGCCTTCTACCTATACGTGAAGTTGGAGAATTAGTGATGTTTGGAAAATTCAATATGGCGGCCGACAGTGGCGTCATACCACCGAAATAAGTACGTACATCGGTTTTGGTTAGCGCAGGGAAGCCACCTACCAAATTTCGTGAAGATGGGGTCAGCCTTCTACGTACACGGGAAGTTGGAAAATTAGTGACGTTGGAAAGTTCAATATGGCGGCCGACAGTGGCGTCATACCATCGAAATAAGTACATACATCGGTTTCGGTTAGCGCAGGGAAGCCGCCTACCAAATTTCGTGAAGATGGTGCCATAAATAAGAAAGTTCAACATGGTGGACGTTGTCGACCGTTATGACCATTACGTGTAGAATTTCGAAATGAAACCTGCTTAACTTTTGTAAGTAAGCTGTAAGGAATAAGCCTGCCAAATTTCAGCCTTCTACCTACACGGGAAGTTGGAGAATTAGTGATGAGTCAGTCAGTGAGGGCTTTGCCTTTTATTAGTATAGATTTATAAAGAAAACGAGAATAGTAATAATTCCAATAATTAAATGGAATGTTTCAGGATATTTGCAAACATGACTAACTAGTAATAACAAAAAATAACTTTTGTGAAAGTATATGAAGAAATTAAGCATAGCGAAACCTGATATGAACATGCCTTGCACGCAATGGAAAAAACATACAAAAAATACAAATATAATTTTATTTAACTGGATGGGATCCAGTTGCACACATCTTCATAGTTCAGAGTTGTCAGCAGAACATTCCTGTATGTCTTTGGGTCAGGATGGGAGTCTGGACAGAGAATCAGGAGATCGTGAGAAAACAAACAAAAATAATGAGAATTTGGTGGTGGAAAACACTTGCTCTCTTGAGTTTTCAGTGAGTCAGTATGTCCAAGCTTGTTTGTTTATTGATTTGTTTCGTCAATAAAATAATGTCAATGGGGGTTGAATTTATTCCTACAGGAATAACCTGAATGAACCTATTGTTCATTAAGCGATTATCTCTTGTCTTTCTGAAATTCTTATACTTACATGAAATTTTGCATTTGTTTTTTTCTGCAGATTTACAAGAAAGTGGCACCTTCTTCCCATCTTCATTTCCTGACACTGCTCTTCACTCTAGACCACAGCAAAATGAATGCATGAACAAACTGACATCAGAGAGTTTGATTCCCACCTCTTTGGCAGATGTGAAGTTAACAAGTATAAATTCAAGCAACACTCAAGAGCGGGTGCACGATACAAATTCAGCTGCATTGTTCGTCCGCCAAGAGCATACTAAAACTTCTAAACAAAAATCTAAAACCAAGCAAAAGAAGAGTCGTACACAACGGAAGCCTTTTTGCTGTACTGAGTGTGGAAAACATTTTTCCCACAAATGCCATCTTCAAGCCCATATAAGAATTCACACTGGAGTAAAGCCATATTGCTGTTCTCAATGTGGCAAACGATTCTCACAACTAGGTCACCTTCAGAAACACACAAGTATTCATACTAGAGAGAACAGATTTTCCTGTTCTGAATGTGGTGAGCAATTCTTTGATAAACGCAGTCTTCATTCACACACGAGAGTTCACACTGGAGGAAATCCATACCGTTGTTCTGAGTGTGGGAAACAATTTAGCAAGAGTAGTCATCTTCAAACCCACACACTAATTCACACTGGAGGGAAACCATATTGCTGTTTTGACTGTGGCAAACAGTTCTCACAAAGAGGCAATCTTCAAACCCACAGACGGATTCACACTGGAGAGAAGCCATATTCCTGTTCTGAATGTGGCAAACGATTCTGCACCAGTGGCAGCTTTCAGAGACACACAAGAATTCACACTGGAGAGAAACCATATTTCTGTTCTGAATGTGGCAAACAATTCTCACAAATAAGCAACCTTCAGACTCACATGAGAATCCATACTGGAGAAAAACCCTTTTGCTGTTCTGAATGTGGGAAACAGTTTGCTAAAAAACGCAATCTTAAGTTACACACAACAATTCACTCTGGAGATAAGTTATACAGCTGTTCTGAGTGTGGGAAACAATTCACTACCAGTGATAATCTTCAGATTCACAGAAGAATTCACACTGGAGTGAAGCCATTTTGCTGTTCTCAGTGTGGCAAACGATTCATCACCAGTGGTAAGCTTCAGGTTCACACAAGAATTCACACTGGGGAGAAACCATATTGCTGTTCTGATTGTGGCAAACGATTCTGCACCAGTAGCAGTTTTCAGACCCACAAAAGAATTCATACTGGAGAGAAACCATATTGCTGTTCTGATTGTGGTAAACATTTCTCACAAATAGGTCATCTTCAGATCCACACAAGAATTCACACTGGAGAGAAGCCATATTGTTGTACCGAATGTGGAAAACAATTCAACACTAGTAGCAGTCTTCAAAGACACACAAGAATTCACACTGGAGAAAAACCGTTTTGCTGTTCTGAATGTGGAAAACAGTTCACCATCCGTAGTGATCTTCACAGGCACACAAGAATTCACAGTGGAGAGAATTCACACTCGAAAGGCCTGATGGATTAAGGGTAAAGAAGGAAGGAATGGAGGAAGAAGTGAAATGTAACCCTCCTAACTACTTGAGTTTTGATGGGTACCTTCACATAGTGGGCTTCACTGTGTAAGATCCACACCAAGTCTCATCAGGGTAGAACTACTTTATAAGTATGAGAAGGATCCACAAAAGTAATCCATACTGGTGGCACAGTGCCCACCACCTGCCTTGGCACTTATGCTGTCATCAGCTAAATTAAGAAAAAGAAAAAAAAGAAACTTCCAAGTTCAAAACTGTGGAATGTCCTCAAAGGCAGCTTATTTTCAAATGAATGAAAAAGTGAAGGCATGCAAGTACAGCAGATTGAAAGTGACAACAAACACCTATGTGCCACACACATTGCCCACAAAGGAAGGTGGCTTTAAATATTTAGGGAGCAGAGTGACCAGAAAGAGAAACATCAATAACATGAACAGAAACCTGCATTTACAAAAGAATAAGGCAACTAAAGAAGGTACTCTGAGAAAAAGACCCCATCAACAGAGGACAAAGATCTCCAGGGCCTGATTGATAAAAGACAAGAACACCAAAATCAATCCAAGAAAGAAATTACTGAGAATCTTCTTCTTCTTTCAGCTGCTCCCATTAGGGGTTGCCACAGTGGATCATCTGTCCGCATATGGATTTTACACCGGATGCCTTTCCTGACGTAACCCTCCCCATTTATCCGGGCTTGGGACCAGCACAAAGAAACACACTGGTTTGTGCATCCTCTGTGGCTGGGTTAAAGAAGTTACTGAGAATATCATTAAGAACTAGTACAACACTGTATTATATCTAAGGTCAGCTAGGCCTCACCTGAAATAAGGCAGTACCAAAAGAACATCATGGATATAACAGTAAGATTTGATATGCTTTATTAATCTGCAATGGGAAATTGTCTTTTTGTATGACCTTTGGAGGTCAGTGTGCAGGGTCAGATCTCGTACTTCACAGCAAAATTCATAATCTGTAAAGTAACAGTGCAGAGGAATATCAAAGTGAGGAGAAATCGAAGAAACTATTCTCTGCCACCGATGAAATAAATCAAAGAAGTTTTTAAGAATTGAAATTTGGTAGTGTCATTAATCAAGGCAAAATAAAAGGCACAAGGTCGTAGGTAAAATGTAACTTAGCTGTGCTATCTATAACTAGCCAGAGAACAGCCTAAACTACTGCACACCAATTACAATGTCAAAGTCGGTGCATCCTAAGACTAAACATCCCATGATCTGAAGGAGGTATGTGCACACCAAAACACATGGAACTACAGATACACCTAATGTATTCCCCAGGCCAATGTCTACAGAAAGTATTTCAGTACAAAGTGAAACATATCAAGCAACCTCAATTATAAAGGTTGTTCAGACATCGAGAAGAAACTAAATTTTAATGGGAATTCACCCACCTCATTCTCAGACAGCAACAGTACAATGGCCTGGATGGCAAATACGGGACTTCAGAAGGCTTGACTCACAGAAAAGGAAAAAACTGAAAAGATGACAAATACTGGATGATGAAAGTATGGAGAGTTCCTGCTCCAGCATCACCCGGATGTGCAGTTAAACCTGTGGATTGCTTGGAAGATACAAACTGAGACCTAATCGTGGTCACAGAATAGCAGCCTGCTCACAAGGTGGTTCAAGACCACAGTTAAAAAATAAATATAAAAACACACACTTACTTAGAAAAGCAGAAACGGCACAGAGCAAAGTGTTCCAGAAAATGAAAACCCACTGGGCACACATCAAGACAGACAAGTGAGGAGAACTCCCCAGGCGAGAGAAGCTGCAGAAGATAGGAGAGTGAGGTGGAGCAGACGTGTGTATCGATCTCACCCAAGAACGCCAGAGTGGCTGGATATTAAACCTGTCTCTTCTATAGAGTTCTGTGTATCTTCTCAGTTTCATTAGTTTACATTACAACACGCCAAATGCACCTCCCCTGCTGTAGACCAGGAGTTCTCAGAGTCGGTCCTGGGGGCCCACTGTGGCTTCAGGATTTTGTTCCAACCAGCTTCATAATTGGTGACAATACCTGATAACACTGAGCTCATTTAATTAGCTGGGTTTTTTTTCTTTTCTTATTCTACATTAAGAAAGCACAGAGGAATGATTTATACATTTATTATAAGACATTTAGAGATTTTTGCTGTAGATTTAAATGCTTAACTCTCTCTTGTTTATTTCATTAAATTTTGCCCTTTCTCAGTGCAGTTCCCCCCCCTCATTGTATCTAAATAATGACGATTAAAAACAAGCAGAGCAGACATGCTGGCAAACAACACTGAATCATGAAAGGCTGCAGTTACTTTAGTGTCAGACCCACTAATTAGAAAACAATGGATTAATTAAACAATTAGAACACCCAGAAAAACAGAATGAACATCAAGATGAAAATATTGATAAAAAGAAAAAAAAAAAAAAAACATTACAGTAATCCCTCGTTATATCGCGCTTCGACTTTCGCGGCTTCACTCTATCGCAGATTTTAAATGTAAGCATATCTAAATATATATCACGGATTTTTCGCTGGTTCGCGGATTTCTGCGGACAATGGGTCTTTTAATTTAAGGTACATGCTTCCTCAGTTTGTTTGCCCAGTTGATTTCATACAAGGGACGCTATTGGCAGATGGCTTAGAAGCTACCCAATCAGAGCATGTATTACATATTAACTAAAACTCCTCAATGCTATAAGATATGCATCCCGCGCGGTGTTTGTTTGCTTGTCTCTGCCTCTATCTCACCCTCTCTGACATTATCTGCGCCTGACAGAGGGAGTGTGAGCAGAGGTGCTGTTTGCACAGAAGCTGTTTGCTTAAAAGATACTGACGCTCCTCTAAAAAATGCCGCTTTATTGCGGTAAAGCACACGTATTGATTTTTTGATTGTTTGCTTTAATCTCGTGCTCTCTCTCTGACGTTCTCTGCGCCTGACGGAGGAGATTTGAGCAGAGGGGCTGTTTCAACAGAGGCTGTTTGCTTAGAAGATACTGACGCTCCTCTGAAAAATGCCGCTTTACTTAAAAGCACACATATTGATTTTTTGATTGTTTGCTTTTCTTTGCGAGCGCGCGCTCTCTCTCTTAAATTCTCTGCTCCTGATGCAGAGACTCATTTGAAGAAAAGATATATTTGCATTCTTTTAATTGTGAGAAAGAACTGTCATCTCTGTCTTGTCATGGAGCACAGTTTAAACTTTTGACTAAAGGGTGTTATTTCATGTCTAGAGAGCTCTAATAATGTTAACAGTGTGGGAGAGTTTATAAGGGCTTAAAATATATAAAAATAACCATACAAACATATGGTTTCTACTTCGCGGATTTTCACCTATCGCGGGGGAGTCTGGAACGCAACCCCCGTGATGGAGGAGGGATTACTGTATTCCCAATTGACTGCTTGGCACTTTTTATTTATTTATTTTTTTTTACCAAACTAATTTCTATATTGTTCCCAAAACACAGAACTTGGAAAATAACAGTTCACTTAATTAGCCCAGGAGTCCAATTGAAAACAGAAGCAGGTTGGAACAAAAACCCGCAGCCTCAGGGGGTCCCCAGAACTGATGTTGAGAGCCCCTGCTGTAGCCGAACCTCTAGTGACCTTGCAGGGAAATCCCCACTCTGACGTTGTCCTCGCCAGCTTCATTGTTACCAAACATTTATGATTACCTGTCAGTGATCATGATACCTGTACATTAGTGTAATCTGTCTATAGCTTGTACACAGGTATACGTTTACTTATGTGTGAATGTTTTTTCACTTTTTCGCGGGGAATTAAGGAGGATCTAGATTAGGATTGGTCTTCAAATGTGAAAAGTATAAAGTGATGTTTACTACTTCAATCTGTTGTGTTTACTTTAGTACTAGGTTGTTGTACCGTGTTGGCCATTATGGATGTAATGAGAAGTCAAGCAAAATGACCCCTTTTATTGGCTAACTGAACAGATTACAATATGCAAGCTTTCAAGGCAACTCAAGCCCCTTCTTCAGGTAAGATGTAATCACTTGTAATCTTGTGTAAAGAAGTGTGTTTGATTTTTAATTGTCATTATTGCTTCTCTATCTGAAAGAAGAAAAAAAAAAAAACCTGACGAGAGCTAACCAGTCTTGTGATTGTGAAGCTCACACCAAAGATCACGAGCTGATAGACGGGCAATGAGCGGTCTGTTCAAGTGAGCTGCTACAAAACAGGTTTAACTGCTGCTTTTATAACTTCTAACACAAATCTTAAATGAGGTTAGTAGTCGACACTGCTGACTGGTTTTCTACAGTCTGAGGGTAGTGAATGGCCGCCTATGCGTTTGTCCACTTGTTGTGGACCACCAGGGTTTGCACCGCTCCCCAAACCCTGACACGGACAAGCTGAGACATGAGGCTTGCCAGACGACACACCACTTTATTTAAGTGGGGGAGCTTTTATCTTTTGCTCCCCCTAAACAGCACAGTACAGAAAGCACCAAACATATATAACCGTGCTTTTCTTCCTCTTTCTTTCCCTCTTATCTCCTCTGTTGCCTCCACTCCTCCTCCTGACTCTGCCTCTCTGACTGATGGTGAAGCGGCTCCTTTTATAGTGCACACCCAGAAGTGCCCCAGGTGTTTCATGACACTTGCACTTCCAGGTATGGTGGAAGTGGTGCCTCAAAGCAGGGGTTGCCAAGTCCGGTCTTGCAGGACCACCGTGGCTGCAGGTTTTCATTCTAACCCTTTTTATGAGTGCCTTGTGTGTACTGCTAATTAACTTCTTGTGAATTCATTTTAATTGATTTGCTCTCTTGAATTTCTTCATCATTCCTCCGATTCGCATCATTTATTTCCTTAAATGGCACCCAAACAGAAATGAAATGTGAAGTGAGTGAGCCAACAGAAGACCGACTAAGTCAGGGCCTCAAACTCCAACCGGTTGCTTAATGAGGTGCCGATTCTTGTTGTTAATTAAACCCGTTCTTTAATCCTGTGGCTTGTTGTTGCTCACGTGGTGCATTAGCAGACACTTCTGAAATTGTTGGTTTTCTCTTATTAAGAGCACTGTTAAAATGTTTCGGGGGACCAAAGAAGATAGACATTCCTGAGACCTTCACCTTTCTTTATTTTCAGATATTGTATGATGGACACCTGTTGTTTTGGCTCATTTTGTATCTCATTGTTTGGCTGCTAATTAAGGAAAAAGGAAGGAAAGGAAACAAGGGGTCTGAGTCATTAAGAGCAATTCAATTAGAATTAGTTCAAAAGAAGTTAATTAGCAGTAAAAACAGATCACTAATTAAGACAAGGGTTAGAATGAAAACCTGCAGCCACGGTGGTCCTCCAGGACAAGAGTTGGTGACTCCTGCCCCAAAGGGTTCAGCTGTAGCTGCAGCACCCTCTGGTGGCACCCACGGAGCACAATAGGGCTGCCCCAAGCTACAACACCAACATACCCTGCCGGGCCCATAGTTCAGTAGTGTCTCGGGGAGGATACTGTCCCAAAGAGATTCTCTCCCTTGGTCCTGGCCATCCATCACAATATTTATTTATTCACTAGGCTGACCCGCCTTTTAAGGCGACCGACTTTTAAGTTGACCACTTCTTAAGGCAACTCAATATGTAGATCAATTTGATATTTTATACAAACTCATTAATTTGGTTATATTGCATTTGAGCGGTATTACTTTAATACTCGTAGTTTCTGTTATTTTTGTGATGAAATGTAAACTTTTTTTCTATATTGAGGTCGCCCTTTTGAACCCCCCTGATATTTACTACGTGGTGAGGCATTTGGGCTCCATCAACATTAATTATTTCCAGAGACATAATTTTGTCTATTTTTCCAGCGTATCGCGCACAAAAGCAAGGGAACGATGGGAGCACCAGAACTCTGCTCACATCATGTCGCTTCGTACCGCAAGCTGCAAGTAGTAAGACTGTGATAAGCGGAATACCGCTACGCTTTCCACTCACGGGACGGAAGGACAATCCCGACCGCTTTTATATAGTAAGAAAGAAGAAGAAGATATCGCACAGTCTGGAGTAGAAAATCATGTTTTACCTGGAAAAACGAAACTACAAATCCCATCGTGCATTGCAAAATAGATGGGGCATGTGTGAAACTCCGCGCCTGCGTAGCACTCACGGGACGGAAGGACAATCCCGACCGCTTTTATATAGAAGGATTTATTTATTGGTCGGTAGTGTTGGTTTTCTGCGCGTATCACATTGTCTGCAGAGCACCAATTACATAACATGTACCAGGGGTCTGGTGGGGTTTACTGTGAACTTGACTGTGTGATCAGTGCTTCTGTGAGGGGATGACAAGTACATGCATACCGGCCTATTCTTGCATTACATCAAAATTCAAAACTATTCAATATTGAACATATCAATCAGTAGCAGACCAAGTACATAATAAATTGTGGGCTTTTGGTCTAGTGATTCAATCTAAACATGGAAGCATCAGCTAATTGGAATGAACTCAGCAGATTAGAACTAATGGCCACCACACTTCTTGACCTGCACATTCCATGGCAAACTGTTGCATGTACAGTGCTAATAAAATGCATTATGATTGTCATTTCCAAACAAAGCCCAAGAGTATAACCTAATAAGGGAAATGTCAAATAGAAAATATTAACAGACAGAGGATGTGCAAATTAAACTGAGTGTCACATGGAAACAGCTGATGGTCCGAATGCATGGCTGTCAAACTCTGGTCCTTAGAGGTTGACATACCTAAAAAAGTCTGTCTGAGTACCACTCACTTTACTAGTTCAAGTTACATTTTGAGCGCAGCTTGTAAGTGAGAGTCACATTTTGAGCATGAGTGAGTGATGCACTTGCCAAGTGTTTTGCGGTCGTGTGACTTTTGGCAGTGTTCTTGCACGCCGTCAATGCAGAATTATTCAAGAGCAAAAGCAGTGAGGCTAGGGTGGGACTTCATTCTTCCAGCCAATGGGAGTACTCAGTGCTAACCAGCCAATCATGAGGCCCACCTCCAAACAGGAAGGCCGCATAGTTTACTCCACGACTCAGAACTCACTAAAAGTATCAGACATTTTTCCTGGTTTGCTGCAGGTGTTGAATTCAGTTCTGCCTAGGAAAAAAATTTCAGGTCAAACCTCAAAATCAGTGACGTTTCACAATCGGGGCTTGCACAGAAATCAGTACTAGACTGCGCCCCTTCTATACGTTTGGAGGTGGGGAAGGAGATCTGCCTTGCGATTGGCGGCTTAGAATTGACTACTCTTATTGGCTGGAGTACTAGGGTGTTGTACTGTGTTAGCCATTATGGATGTAATGGGAAGTCAAGCAAAATGATACCTTTTATTAGCTAACTGAAAAGATTACAATATGCAAGCTTTCGAGGCAACTCAGGCCCCTTCTTCAGACAAGATTGGCAGGATGAATGAAGTCCTGCCCTTCCCTCACTGCTTTTGCTCTTCCATTACTTTTGCCAGAGATGCTGCACAAGAACACTGTCAAAAATCACATGACCGACAAACGCATCATCCACAGTCAAAATGTTATCTGCAATTACAAAATGTACTCAATAAAATGTAATGCAATTTGGTATTTGTTTACCCAATTTATTTTGCATCTCATTTTGATGCAGATCAGGTCACTAAAACGGTTAACAAACTCAAATGACATTATTTTATCTCTATTATAATAGGAAATCCTGGGATAAGACTTTCTCAGAGATAAATTGAACTCCCACGAGAGATAATTAGATAAGTAGTGTTTCTTCCCAATGAAGAGGTCTATCCGCGAGAATTAAAAGATTTGTTGTTTGTTGAAAATGAAATCCACATACGCGAGCTGCAGAGACGTAAAGTGGCTGGTATGCCCAGGGTGCAATCACTTCTCATTCATGTGAATGCTATTGTCAGACACAGTTCCTTTGCTCTCAGCTCCAAATGGGGTCAAAAATAAAAGACAAAGAGTAGAAGACAAAGTAGAATATCGTAAAGAGGTTCAAAAACGTTGGCGCGGTACATAAGCAGAGCAGGTTAGAGATTATGAAAGTACTAAAATTCAGAAGTCTTAAAAAAAAATTAATAGCAAAGATTGCATTAACAAACGGAAATTATTACTCAGTGAAATAATGAAACAATGAAAAGAGATCGAATATATCAGTGTTTCCCAACCTCGGTCCTGTGGCCCCGCTGTGACTGCAGGTTTTTGTTCCAACCACATTCTTAATCAGCAACAACACCTAAGAGCACTGATCTCATTTAATTAGCTGGGATTATTTTTCTTTTATTCGACATTCAGAAAAGCACAGCAGCATGATTTTTATATTTATAAGACAATTATAAATATTTCTACTTTTGTTATAGATGTAAATGCTTAACTCTTTTTTATTGAATTCGTTATATTTTGCCCTCTCTGTGCAGGTTTTCCCCTTTGTTGTATCTTTTTAATGACAGTTGAAAATGAGCAGAGCAGACACCCAGGCAAACAACACTGAATAATCAAAGGCTGCAACTACTTTAGCTAATTAGTAAACAATGGATTAATTAAACAATTAGAACACCTAGAAA
>JANRMT010062791.1:226462281-226479450 GCA_026402145.1 Polypterus bichir lapradei
ATATATATATATATATATATATATATATATACACACAGTATATATGTTTTTTCTAATTAGTTTTCTAATTTCTATATTGTTCCCAAAACACAGAACTTGGGAAATAACACATCACTTAATTAGCCCAGGAGTCAAATTAAAAACAGAAATGGGTTGGAACAAAAACCTGCAGCCACAGTGTGCCCCCAGGACTGAGGTTGGGAAACACTGGAATATATGGACATAGGTGATATGACAGAAGTATGTAAATACTGTTTGAATTTAAACTAAGTCAGAGACCTGTAGATCGTCTAATTCATGTTGCCATCAGGGAAAAGTTGTGTTTCTTCCCAATGAAGAGGCGTTATTGGCGAGAATTAAAAGATTTGTTGTTTGGTGAAAGTGAAATCCACATATGCGAGCAGCAGAGATGCGAAGTGGCTGGTGCGTAGCGCAGGCAGGGGGGGTTGACAAGCGAATCCCCCTAGTTTCCTATATTTTTTTCCTTTATTAAGTTATAGTGTCAGTTTGTTTGTGGCATCAGTTATACAGAATTTGCTATAAGGAATTCTCAACCACAGGGCTAATGTTTGTGATTGAATGGCATTGAAATGATCTCCTTTTCCTCTGGGTACTCAAGTTTCCTTCAATATCAGGGACAATTCAAAGTTTTCCCGATTGTTGGAAACCAGGAATGTACCCTATGATGGCTTAGCATCCCAGCCAGAACTGGATAGTCTCAGGCTCCCTGCAACTCTGAACTTGAATATGCAGGTTTGGAAAATAGATGGAATAATGGATATTCAGTATAATAATATAATTAATAGTGGGCGGCAGGGTGGCACAGTGGTAGTACTGCTGCCTCATAACAAGGAGACTGAGGTACACATTTTAGGTGCTCTCTGCATGGAGGCTTCCCTCATTTCCACATGCGTATTCCCCCAATGGCTCAGATTTCATCCTACAGTCCAAAGACATGCAGAAGGTGGAAAGACTTTGTTAAATTAACCACTGATATGTGTGTGTTTGTGTGTGTGTGTTCGACTTGTGATGGACTGGTGGCCTGTCCAGAGGTTGTTCCAGTCTTGATGCCAGATGTTTGCTGCCTCGTGAATCTGCAATGCATAACCGGGTTAAGAAGAAGGATAATTGTCTCCACCAGGACTGAATATTCTCTTGTGACAAATACTTTCAGAACAGCTTTCAGCTTAGCTAAGTGGGTTTACCAAAGGAATGAATGATTAGAAAGATAAAGTAGCAGCAAACGCCCATCTTTACCTTCAGATGAGTAAGGTCTGAGCAATTGTGACAATCCTTTGCTGATAAACGGTTGACATTATAACATCAGAGTCCATAACTGGAAAACAAACTTTATCTGCTTATGTCCAGGCATAAAATATATAAAATAAATAGAATCTTTGTTTTAAAATTAAGCAATTTGTGTTCAAAATTCTGATTTTAGAATGAAGGCGGCATGGTGGCGCAGTGGTAGCGCTGCTGCCTCACAGGAGACCTGGGTTTGCTCCCTGGGTCCTCCCTGCTTGGAGTTTGCATGTTCTCCCCGTGTCTGGGTTTCCTCCGGGTACTCCAGTTTCCTCCCACAGTCCAAAGACATGCAGGTTAGGTGCATTGACGATTATAAATTGTCCCGTGTGTGTGTGTGTGCACTGCGGTATGCTGGCGCCCTGCCCAGGGTTTGTTTCCTGCCTTGCGCCCTGTGTTGGCTGAGATTGGCTCCAGCAGACCCCCGTGACCCTGTATATGGATATAGCAGGTTGGATAATAGATGGATGGATGGATTTTAGAATGAGGAGAGTAGATATTATAATTACCAGACCTCCACTAATGCAGGCAGCACCGTGAAGGACGGCACAGCAGATTTTCATTAAGTTCTGGATTTCTTACTGTGCATGTTGTTTTTGAGAGAAAAAAAAAGGAAAAGGTGCCTGGACAGTGTTGAGCAATGGCTTATGTTTCATCTTTATTTTTTTTATTTCACAGTTCTTCATCCTAGAAATACACTTTCACACAATCAAGCTGTTGCAGCAACTAACCCACTTCAAATTGGCTTGTTACGTTTTGTTGTATTACTGAATTTAGCTGCAGCAGCACCCTCTATTTTTAATACTGCACAGAGTCTATTTGTTTGTACAGTACAGGGGGTCCTCGGGTTACGACACATTCCATTCCTTGATGTAACCTGAATTTTGATGTAAGTTGAAACACACCCAAGCCTAAGTCACTTACCTAACCTAACACATTTTCAAAATCATAATCTAGAACATAACACAACTAAGCCACAGAAAAAGGAAAAAGACGTAAATATACTGTACTGTACACTTTACTGTAGTAACAGAAAAAATGTGTAAAAAATCCTTGCCTTTATTCCTTCTCAGATCTCAATTTTTTTAAGTTTTTATGGGAGCGAGTGTTGTAAACTCGAAATGTTGTATGTTGAAACGT
The DNA here is from genome assembly GCA_026402145.1 of Polypterus bichir lapradei. Classification (NCBI taxonomy): domain Eukaryota; kingdom Metazoa; phylum Chordata; class Cladistia; order Polypteriformes; family Polypteridae; genus Polypterus; species Polypterus bichir. Next base: position 226,464,724 of record JANRMT010062791.1, read on the forward strand.
TGTAACCCGAGGGCCCCCAGCATATGTATGTATGTCATGGCCACATTAGAGAAGTCCGAGGAGTTTTGTGAGCTCAGGTATGGAAGAATGAGAGATAAAAGTCAAAAGGACTGCACGACAGAATTGTCAAAGTAACCAGAGAAAAGTACAAATAGCAAACCATCGAGGGGCAAAAGACATGTGAAAAATTGAGAGTAAAACAAAGGTAAAACTCAAAACTCTTTGAAGCAAAACTACGCTAGAACAGCTTCTAAAAAGAATTTAATCCATCAAAGGACACCGAACCGGTCACCATATTTATACTGGATGATTACTGATGATCGCGTTCGCCCATGTTTGACAGAATAAAAAAAAAAAAACAACACAATGAACAACATAAAAATCGCATTGTCTAATCCGAAAAACCAACAGTAATAAAAATGAAATTCTACACACTTGCAAACCCCATAGAAGACTGCGAGGGTGATCCGCCAAAAGATAACTTTAAATAGCGGTTTCATTTACACACAGCTCCCTATAGGACTTCATTAGTTCACTGTAAAAAATAATGCGTTAAAAGTACTTTAAAAAAAAAAAAAAAAAAAAAAGCAAAAAATTACAAGCAATATTTTTGAGTAGATTTAATATACTGCACTATTGAGTAAACTTAATTTATTAATTTACTCAAATTTACCTAAAGTAAATGAGTTTGATTAAATATAAGTAAATATAAGATTTAAATATAAGTAGTGGCAAAAATATTTTTATTTTACTCCGATTTATTTTAATTATTCAAAAAAATGAGTAATATTGCAACGCTGGACAGTAATGACTGTATAACAAATAAATGCTTAAATTCCATGTATCTTTATTTATTTGAACATACCCAGATAGTCACAACAACGGAGTAATATTTTCAAAGGTAAACATTTGAAAATTAAATCAAATATCTGAGGATAATTTTTACTGAATTACGGACATTCAAATGTCAATGCAAATTTTCTTTTTTTTTTTTTTTTAAACTTACACAAAAAGTATATCTCAATCCTCAAGTAATGTCCCAGGAATGAGAGGTAAGGAAACAGAGAGTGAAATGAGTTTCAAACACTTCCTGCATTTACGCCAGCATATCCGCTTAAATGAATGGCCGCCTTTTCCACTACTTTCCAGTATGTGGTAGCGAAAATCCTGAAATAAAACAGGACGTAGGAAATCACAACAGACAGTGTTTTCCAAATAATATTTGATCAAACTCCACTCTGATCAGTCCCATGTGCCCCAATCACATTTGGAAATCCTGGGTAATGAGAATGTTAGGCTGATTGTGAGATTCTTTATGGAACTGTGGGTGTTTTTGTCTGTGTATTACATACCTGCAATGGCATGAAACGCCTCTTTTATTGTCTGCACACGCAGGTGTCCAGGAAACACTATGAAAACCCGAAAAAAATATTTCAGAGCCAAACAGACTTTACGAATTGCCTGGCAAACTACACTTTTAGATAGATTTTCCGCATCGCTTTCGTTTCTCAACATTGAAGTATTTGCGACCGGAGTTTTCATAACAGATTTAATCACTCCCCCATAACGTTTTTTTGAAAGGAGCCCACTAATACCAATTTGTTCTTTTTTAATTAATGATATATCATAGATGCATATTTTATTATACCTACTTAACATTTATCGACCTTTATCTAACTCTATATTTATTTTTCTAGTATCAGAATGTAGTTTAAGTTAATTTGTTTTGGTTTCACTAGATGTATTTTTCATGTTTTTGATTCTTGTTTTCTTTTTTCCACATCTTCGCATCCCCTTTTTTGTTACTTTGCGGCCCACAGTTTGAGAACCACTGGCGTACAGTATATATAAAAAAAGTGCCGCTTGCAAAAAACCTCAAAGCAATGCATACTGTCTGTGTGGTTGTGAGAGCCTGACTTCGCCTAGTTTGACTTCGAATATAAGATGCTAATAAATCTTTGAGGTACAATATTCCCCAAAAGTAGTATATTTTGTAGTATATCCCCAGAGGGGACTGGGCGGTCTCATGGTCTGGAATCCCTACAGATTTTATTTTTTTTCTCCAGCCGTCTGGAGTTTTTTTTTTTTTGTTTTTTCTGTCCTGCCTGGCCATTGGACCTTACTCTTATTCGATGTTAATTAATGTTGATTTATTTTGTTTTCTTATTGTGTCTTTTATTTTTCTGTTCTTTATTATGTAAAGCACTTTGAGCTACTGTTTGTATGAAAATGTGCTATATAAATAAATGTTGTTGTTGTTATTTAACATCAGAGGACTGGTCTGAAGGATCGGAAGCTTCGTTTTAAAGTAGCCAGCAAAAAAGGGAATTCACATGTGTGGCAAAGTATAGAAATGAACGCGGGAGAAAGTAAAGTATTACTTACTTAACAGAGACTGAACGTGAAGCCCACAGGTCAACAAGACAGACGGGTGTGCACGCGCGAAAGAGAGAGAGAGAACATTTAAATCGGGTGGACTGTACCTGAGCAGGTGTTGTTGAATGGTGCGCGACCCGACGTGTATGATGATTGGAAGTCCGCGGCTAACGTAAATGCAGATTGGATGGTCAAAAGGGCTCGGCAGAGGTCGTCTTTTGACCAGGTCTTCAAGCTGTAGTTTAGATCTGTGCTACTGATTTATTTAATCGAGAAGTGGAGAGACATACTGTGCTTTGTGTATAGGCTTAGTTTATTCATTTTGTTTTGTTTTGTTTTTTTTTTCTTGCCTGTCCTTCGTGATCAGTTTTGCAGTTGGACAAAGGAGGTGGAAGAGATTTTGTTCTGTTTTGGTCTTCACTTTTGATTTGGAATCCACTGTAAATATAACACCTGCACTGATTTTTCTTGTGGGAAGTGTCTTTGCATTGGACTTTGTAAATATATTTTTTGCAAGACATTTCTTTTTAAAATAGTATGGACATTGCTGGAATAAAACAGATTCCTGATTTTGAATATTTTTTTTTAATTTGAGTCTCTCTTACTCCATCCCTTGGTTGCTCGGTCTCGTCTACTGACACCCCAATTCAGGAGTTGCACAACTGGGTCCTTACCTGGGGTGTCACAACACCATGCCAAAATAAATGCAGCGTTTAATACGTTGTATCGTATAGCCATAGACCACAATCCTTATCTAAACTCTGTTTGCTGTTGTTTTGTCGTGTAGAGATGCAATAGTTAAAATGACAGAACGATAACGTACCAGACAGAGGCACTACTCAAATGTGTGGAGCTCAGTAGCTGCGGTGGTCTACGTGTGTCTGTCTTGTCTCCACTGTTGCATAACTCATTGAAATACTCATTACCGTATGCCACTGAGCTCCTGAATAGATAACAATTTTAGCTTTTTTTTTTTTTTTCTTAGCCTCATGCCTTTTATTCGGTATATTTTGCTCTCTCCCTGAAACCCCAGTGGTGGTTTAAAACACACGAACTGGAGAAACTGGTGGTGAGGGTTTTAGGAAGAAGCCCTGTATGTAGGTGGAGCCTTTGCAGCGCACGATTCCCAAATATGTATCTCTACAGCCAGGAGCCGAAAGACGAGTATGAGGGGCAAAGTCGAGGGTTCACTACACCCTTTTTGTCCCCAGAAGTGTATTATCATCCGAGAATCACGTCTGGTCCCAGGAGACTAGTGTGAGCATGCGCCCGTATATCTGTCAGCGATGCCTCTGCGTGTGCTTTGGAGCTTTGGGTGAGAGGGAGGAAGTGTTAGTGCCACCTCTCATTTTGGGTAGATTGGGCCCTGAAGGCGTTTCCCCTGGACACCTGCGTGACAGTGCTGGAGTAAAAAGGAGCAATGGGTGAAAGTTTAAAACAGCTATTTCCACAATTACCCACATCAGTTTTAGAATAAAAACAGCTCTATTATTTCAAACCAGCTCTTGACTATTGTTGGAGAAGAAGAAGAAAGGGAGCTATGAAGCACCATTTCCCAAGTGTGTTCTGATTATCGAAAAGAAACTAACGAAACATAAAGTAATTGATGATAACTTGACTCTCGTGCACATATCGTTGATTGATGTGATAGATGATGATGTTCCCAAACCTACTGCTGAGCCTGGCAGTGGAAACAGTGAGCCATGAAATGTGAATTTAAGTGGAACCTTGTGGACAAAATAACAAAGAACTCAATGTATACCGAATGTTCTGAGAGTGCAATTCAGTATGCATCTCTAATGTATAGAAGCACAGTTCACAAATCATAAATCTGGAAGTGCTATTGTAAGTCAAAAAACATCTTAATTATTTTTCCCCATTGTAATCTTTTGCAATATAATAATCAGCATCCTTTGTCTTCATAAAAATGATCATTTTTTGCACAACAAATGATAAAACAATTTAACCTTACAGCCAACAATATTTTTCTCCATCATTTTATAATATGAACACCTGAAAAATTTGCTTTCAGCTACAAAATAAGCTAACATTTAAGGTTTAGAGCTGGGGACACAGCTTGTGATTTTATGACAGTCTGTACAGTGTAATAAGAAATTTACAAATCAATAGGCAATGTGATATGATCATGCACGTGGTTTGATTTTGGAATAGTTGGTGTCAAGCCGATTGTTGTGGGCAAGTCTTGGCATAAGTCCAGACCCTTAGTTTTATGTTGTTACAATCCTTAGCTTTTGAAATTGTTTTATCTTGGTAGAGTAATATATATATTGCTCTACTTTCCCCTATTGTTTTATTAATATGTAGCCTTAGAATGCCTAATCTCACAGACTTACCACTGTTTATAAGGTATTATTGTATATGCCTTATCCCCACCTTCCCTTCTATATCTATAACCTCAGGCAATTAGATGTAGTAAAAAGACAAGCAGGAGTTAAGTTACACATAAAATAATGTATTACTGATAATATTCATAAATAATAACAAAATGCAAAGTACATTTGAATATTGGCAACCATACAACCTGATTAAATGGTGATGTGTAATTCAGGTGGCACACAGACTTGTAGTTACTTAAAATGTCTCTAGTTAAGGCATCGTTGGTGCTCAGCTTTCAGCCACATGTCTGTTCAATATGGCTGCTGAGCTGTGCTCTTCAATGTGTTGTCTTCATCATCACAGGTTAGCAAGAGAGATGCTTCTTCATCATATGTTGGTTAGAGAGAGAGAATGTGGTTGAGCAAGCAAATTTATAGGTTTTCTGTCCAACCCCTCAAGCCAATCCAGACAGCCATATCTCAGACCAATGGGTGAAATAGAACATCTTATCTCCTGCCCCCAAACCATATGTTAAACATCCTGGCTTCCTTGCAGGGGGGTTGTAAGACTTTAGCAGAGAAATACTCATCAAACTGGTTTAAAACACATCCCCCAAATCCTGTCATAAAATTACAAAGAGACAGTCATAAATTTGGGGGGCAAACACGAATACCTCTCACCAAAGTAACACTAAATTACATTGGTTTGCCTAAATTATAAATAAAGACATACAAAACATTTATCAAGTTATATGCAAAATCTCACATCACAACAGAGATACATTTGAAAAGTACCATTTGCTGTCACTTACAAATATACACAAAATGGTAATGTTTAGGCTATTCTTAATATCACCATCTTACTTCTTCTTCTTCTTCTTTTGGCTGCTCCCGTTAGGGGTTGCCACAGCGGATCATCTTCTTCCATATCTTTCTGTCCTCTGTATCTTGTTCTGTTACACCCATCACCTGCATGCCCTCTGTCACCACATCCATAAACCTTCGCTTAGGCCTTCCTCTTTTCCTCTTTCCTGGCAGCTCTATCCTTAGCATCCTATACCCAATATACTCAGCATCTCTCCTCTGCACATGTCCAGACCAATGTAATCTCGCCTCTCTGACTTTGTCTTCTAACCATCCAACTTCAGCTGACCCTCTAATGTACTCATTTCTAATCCTATCCATCCTCGTCACACCCAATTCAAATCTTAGCATCTTTGACTCTGCCATCTCCAGCTCTTTCTCCTGCTTTCTGGTCAGTGCCACCGTCTCCAACCCATATAACATAGCTGGTCTCACTACCGTCCTGTAGACCTTCCCTTTCACTCTTGCTGATATCCGTCTGTCACAAATCACTCCTGACACTCTTCTCCACCCATTTCACCCTGCCTGCACTCTCTTTTTCACCTCTCTTCCACAATCCCCATTACTCTGTACTGTTGATCCCAAGTATTTAAACTCATCTACCTTCACCAACTCTACTCCTTGTGTCCTCACCATTCCTCTGACCTCCCTCTCATTCACACACATGTATTCTGTCTTGTTCCTACTGACCTTCATTCATCTCCTCTCCAGAGCTTATCTCCACCTCTCCAGGGTCTCCTCAATCTGCGCCCTACTATTGCTACAGATCACAATGTCATCAGCAAACATCATAGTCCACAGGGACTTCTGTCTAATCTCGTCTGTCATCCTGTCCATCACCATTGCAAATAAGAAAGGGCTCAGAGCCGATCCCTGATGTAATCCCACCTCCAACTTAAATGCACCCGTCACTCCTACCGCAGACCTCACCACTGTCACACTTCCCTCGTACATATCCTGTTAAACTCTTACGTACTTCTCTGCCACTCCTGACTTCCTCATACAATACCACAGCTCCTCTTGAGGCACCCTGTCATATGCTTTCTCCAAGTCCACAAAGACCCAATGCAACTCCTTCTGGCCTTCTCTAAACTTCTCCATCAACATCCTCAGAGCAAACATTGTATCTGTGGTGCTCTTTTTTGCCATGAAACCATACTGCTGCTCACTAATCATCACCTCACTTCTTAACCTAGCTTCTACTACTCTTTTCCATAACTTCATACTGTGGCTCATCAATTTTATCCCCCTGTAGTTACTACAGTCCTGCACATCCCCCTTATTCTTAAATATCAGCACCAGTACACTTCTTCTCCACTCCTCAGGCACCCTCTCACTTTCCAAGATTCCATTAAACAATTTGGTTAAAAACTCCACTGCCATCTCTCCTAAACACCTCCATGCTTCCATAGGTATGTCATCTGGACCAACGGCCTTTCCATTTTTCATCCTCTTCATAGCTGTCCTTGCTTCCTCCTTGGTAATCCGTTACACTTTCTGATTCACTATCTCCACATCATCCAACCTCTTCTCTCTCTCTCGTTCTCTTCATTCATCAGCCTCTCGAAGTACTCTTTCCATCTACTCAACACACTCTCCTCGCTTGTGAGTACTTTTCCATCTTTATTCTTTGTCACCCTAACCTGCTGCACATCTTTCCCAGCTCAGTCCCTCTGTCTAGCCAATCGGTACAGGTCCTCTTCTCCCTCCTTAGTGCCCAGCCTCTCATATAACTCATCATATGCCTTTTCTTTAGCCTTCGCCACCTCTCTCTTCACCTTGTGCCTTATCTCCTTGTACTCGTCAACTTTCTGCATCTCTGACTATCCCACTTCTTCTTTGCCATCCTCTTCCTCTGTTTACTCTCCTGTATTTCCTTATTCCACCAGCAGGTTTCCTTTTCCTCCTTCCTCTTTCCAGATGTCACGCCAAGCACCCTTCTTGCTGTCACCCTTACTACATCTGCTGTAGTTTCCCAGCTGTCTGGTAACTCTTCACTGCCACCCAGTGCCTGTTTTACCTCCTCCCTAAAATCAACCTTGTAGTCTTCCTTTTTCAACTTCCACCATTTGATCCTCACTCTCTTCCTCTTCTTGATCTCCAACATCATCCTACAGACCACCACCCTATGCTGCTTAACTACACTTTCCCTTGCCACCACTTTGCAGTCTTCAATCTCCTTCAGATTGACTCTTCTGCATAGGATGTAATCTACCTGTGTGCATCTTCCTCCACTCTTGTACGTAACCCTATGTTCCTCCCTCTTCTTAAAATACGTATTCACCACAGCCATGTCGATCCTTTTGGCAAAATCCACTATCCTCTGACCTTCTTCATTCCTCTCCTTGACACCAGACCTACCCACCACCTCCTTGTCTCCTCTGTTCCCTTCACCAACATGCCCATTGAAATCCGCTCCAATCACCACTTTCTGTCCCTTGGGTACACTGTTCATCACATCATTCAACTCACTCCAAAAATCTTCTCTCTCACCCATTGACACCCACCTTGCGGGGCATATGTACTAACAACATTCATCATCACACCTCCAATTTCCAGCTTCATAATCATTACTCTGCCTGACTCCCTTTTCACCTCCAAATCACTCTTGACATATTGTTCCTTCAGAATAACTCCTACTCCATTTCTCCTCCCATCCACACCATGATAGAACAACTTGAATCCACCTCCGATCCACCTGGCCTTACTCCCCTTCCATTTAGTCTCTTGCATGCACAATATACCATCCTTCCTTCTCTCCATCATATCTGCTAACTCTCTCCCCTTATCAGTCATACTGCCAACATTCAAAGTTCCTACCCTCAGTTCCACTCACTTTACTTTCCTCCTCTCCTCTTGCCTCCGGACACGTCTCCCCCCCTCTTCATCTCCTTCTTCGGCCTACAGTAGCCCAATTTCTGCCAGCACCCTGTTGGCTAATAGTACTGGTGGCGGTCGTTGTTAACCCGGGGCTCGATCAATCAGGTATGAAAATTTTTATTGTTGTCCGCATATTGATTTGGCAACATTTTACACCGGAAGCCCTTTCTGATGTAACCCTCCGCATTTATCCGGGCTTGGGACCGGTACGAAGAAACACACTGGTTTGTGCATCCCCTGGCTGGGTTAACTCACTTGATTATGTTAATAATTTATTGGACTACTGTTGTGCTGAAAGAAAGAGAGAAAGAAAGAAAGAAATAAAGAAAGAAAGTTTTCACCTTAGTAACCTTATAGTGAAGCCGCTTGTATACAGTAGTTCGGAGTTCTGAGGAGTTCTTTTATTTTGACACACGGCGTCGCGTCTTCAGACCGGAAGAACTTCTTTTCTGTTGTTTGTTGTCGCTTTAAACCACAGCGCGAACGAGGAACTGAGGAAGTTGATGGTGGTGTTGATATCAGTTCAATGGGTTTACCGGAGGAGGAAGTCGATGAAAAAAAGAAGCACATGTACGTATGTGACTAATGTTTGACAGATAGAGACACACAAGGTAAAATAAATGACGAAACAACAGGGCCCAGTGCACCGTCGTCGCCGAGCATCTGCGCGCGAACGTAGAAGAGCTCGGGGCTTATCACTGTATGGATGTGCTGTAGGAGGTTTTGGAGTTGTCAAGTGGGACAGCTCATCTTTACGTTCACGTGCATTCGCGGTCGATTTAAACATAAACTATAATATAGATAGATATATACACACACACACCCATCTATCTATCTGTCAGTGTGTCGAAATGAATTTCAAACCAAACTCCCCAAAAGTGCATCGCGATGCTACTTGTACAAATCGACCGCAAAAATGCAACGTCGAACTGATCATTTGTGTATGCGAAGAAAAAGTCAGAGATATTTCACAACTAAGTATTCGTGCCTTCTGCAAACTGGCCAAGTCGGAGCTCCCAAATGTTAAAGCTGGCAACAGGTTTCCGTTTAGCGTGAAATAAATGCATAAAATTAATAAAAGCAAGCTCCAGTTTTCAATAACAGACTTCAATAACAAGGCAGGTGGCAGACTCTTTTAAACAGCACTTTTAGGTGACAATTCGCTTTAGCTTTTAAAAGCATATTACAGGCGCGAGAATAAATATTTAAACCAGTAAATTAATTCAATTCAGCTATTCATTTTCTTGCCCGATTGTCTAGTTTAGTGATAAGCCCACAAATTTGTAAGCTTGACAGTTTGCTGTAACTTCACCTAAAGAATCCTTTTAGTTGTTGCAGCAGCTTAAAACTGTTTATTTCCCTTAAATCCGCATGTGATTACATCTTACCTGAAGAAGGGGCCTGAGTTGCCTCGAAAGCTTGCATATTGTAATCTTTTTAGTTAGCCAATAAAAGGTGTCATTTTGCTTGGCTTTTCCCTACTTTCATAATGGCTAACACGGTACAACACTCTAGTACTATGTCTACAACACTAATATATATATATATATATATATATATATGTTATGTCTGTCCATTTTGATCTGCTCAAGTGCATTTCCGCTTCACTGTTGAAAGAAATGTGACACTTGCTGTGTTGCTATTTAGATCATTCAACATGTAGTTTACTTTCTTTTGTTTGTTTTCATTACATCAGTCCACATATGAGAAAGGATGGCAGTAGAGGTGGCATGGTGATCCAATGGTTAGTGCAACTGCTTCACTAATCCAGTGCTCCAGGTTTGAATTCTGTGTCTGGTGGTTGTCTGTGTGGAGTTTGCTTGTTCCCCCCATGTTGGGGTGCAGTTCCCTCACACATCTCTAAAGACATGCGGGCGAGGCTGACTGGTGATTCCAAGTTGGACCACGTTTGGGAGTGGGAGTGTGTGTGCCTGAGTGGGATCGGACTGACTGCCTTTCCCAGCTGTTTTCTGTGTTCTGCCCAGAGGTCCCAGTATGGGCCCTGACCCCACATGACTGTAAATTGGATTATGCAGGTTTGAGAATACCATGAGGTGTCAGAATTTGATCACAATTAGCACCATTATCTTCATAATCTCTCATTGTTAGAAGTACATACAGTATATAGTTTATGTTGTTCCCAAATCATAATATTTAACATTTGGAAATTTTCATTGTATTTTTTTTTCTTAGTTTGTATCTTTAATTATTGCAGATCTCTTTGTGAGCTTTCAAGTATGCATGTTTCTCATAAGTAATAAAGTTTTATTTTGGGTATTAGAACAATCTAGACGAGAACATGCCATTCAGACTAACAAAGCTTGCCAGTCCTATCCACTTATTCTAAAAAAACATCAAGTCGAGTTTTGAAAGTCCCTAAAGTCCTACTGTCTACCACACTACTTGGTATCTTATTCCAAGTTTCTGTGGTTGTTTGTATAAAGAAAAACTTCCTCAAGTTTTCAACTGTGTCCACGTGTTCTTGTTGAACTCATTTTAGAGTGACAGTCTCCATCCACTGGGCTAATTCCCTTCATAATTTTAAACACTTCAGTCAGGTCTCCTCTTAATCTCCTGTAAAGGTTCAGCTCTTTTGATCTTTCCTCCTAACCCATCCCCTGATCCCCTGGAATCAGCCTAATCTAGGGCTCTCCAACTCCAGTCCTGGAGAGCTGTGGCTGCAAGTTTTCATTCAAACTCTTTTCTTAATTAGTGACCAGATTTTGCTGCTAATTAACTATTTCCCTTTGTGTTGATTGACTTTTCTTGAGACTCTGACTGCTGAATTGATTCTTTTTTCCTTAAACGGCACCTAAACATAAATTTGATTCGAAGTGAGCCAACAGATGACCAACTAAGTTGGGGCCTCAAACTCCAACCTTCATTCAATTTCTTAACTTGAAGCCAATTCTCGTTGCTAATTAAACCCATTATTTAATTCCATGGCGCTCATTCTGCCATGGCAGACATTTCCAAAACTGTTGATTTTCTTTTTTAAGAGCAGTAAAAAAAAAAAAAAATTGTGGACCCGAGCAGATCAGCATTACTGAGGCCTTCACCTTTCTTTATTTTCAGTTATTGTGTGATGGACGCAGGTTGTTGTTTATGTGTTGGTTCATTTTGTGTCTTAATAGTGTTTGGTTGCTAATTAAGGAAAAAAGAAATAATTAAGGGGCCTGAGTCTTAAGTTGTGCATCAATTAAAATTAAAGCAAAGAGTTAATTAGCAGCAAAATCTGGACATTAATTAAGAAAAGGGTTAAAATGAAAACCTGCAACCACAGTGGCTCTCCAGTGAGTTGGAGAACGCTGGCCTAGTCGCTCTTCTCTGGACCTTTTCTAGCGCTGCTATGTCCCTTTTGTAGCCTGGAGACCAAAACTGCACACAGTACTCCAGATGAGGCCTAACCAGTGTGTTATAAAGCTTGAGCAGAACCTGCTTGGCCTTGGACTCCACACATCAAGGTGCTATATAACGTGATATTCTGTTAGCTTTCTTAATGGCGGCTGAACACTGTCTGGAAGTCGATAGCTTAGAGTCCACTACGACTCCTAAATCCTTCTCATAAGGTGTACTCTTGATTTTCTGACCGCCCATTGTGTATTCAAACCTAACATTTTATTTCTTAAGTGTATTACTTTACATTGACATTAAATTGAGCTTGCTTTAAATGTTTTGAATGACCATGAATGTACCATATGATGGTCATGGGGCAGTTTTGCTGGTAATTTTTACTGTTCATCTTAGTTTCATTTTCATTCACTCTTCCTCTTCTGTATTTTTGCATTTCAGAGACTCTGAGGTTAGTGCCTGTTTGGGCATCACTCAGGGCAAGTCAGGAACTGATCCTGGAGAGGGTGCCAGTCTAGCTTGGAGCACTGCTGTACATGCAGCCCCATTCAGTCATACCAGGTACATTTATTATCAGTTATTTTGCATGCACATCTTTGGGATATTGGAGTTAAACTGGAGGACCTGAAGCAGCTATTACACAGATATGGGGAGAACATGCACATTCTACACAGATATATGCCACTAAATTAGGTGGATTAGCAAACATCCTAGTATCTTCAGACACAACTGGGCAACATTTCAGATTTAGGCTTCTATGTCGAAATTGAAGTTATTTATAAAATCTTAGAAATAAGATGTAAAAACATATGACAGAATCACACAAGTGATCTGAAGTTCACCTTAGAAGAAAAATTTGTTGCCACAACCCAAGTGTATATGGAGACCATTAAAAAGCTTAATAGGATGATAATGCTATGTGAAGTACAAATCAGAAGATTAGAAACTTATGAAACCTCCCATGGAATAAAGTGTCCATAATATGAAATGCATATTCAAGTAGTAGCAAAATTCAAAAGAAGAGAGGCTAGCTGATTTAGATGACAGCAGGCAATGAGGTAAGAGGAGCCGACTCAATAACATGCAGTGCTTTTCGGTGCCACTCTGAATGTGTTGTATTCTGCTTTGCTTTCAGTAACCTAGTAACACTATGGAGGAGGTAAAACCAGCTGTCCAGGAGCCCCTTAAAATGAAATTTAAATTCAGAGAGCCAAGTTAAGCAGGCATGTGGAATGATGATTAAGGGTTGGATTCAACACTATTGAGGGGGGCCTTGTTTTCAAGTGTTTCATGGAGAAAAGAGGTGTAAACATTAAGGAAGAGGAATGTAAATGGGAATCGGTGCACTGCAAGCAGAACAGGGAGATTATTAAGAAGGAAGAATATGAAGAGGTGTCAGTAGACACTGAAGGAGAATCTGAACTTGCATCTGAAGAGACTGACCAGGATACAAGTGTAGTTGTAAATCATGTCAAGGAAGAAGATGTTACATTGGCCTTCAAACGCAGAGGAGCACACTTGCTACAGAATCGTTCTGTCTACAAGAAGTCTGAATCTTTGCACAAGGAGATGAATATGACCAAGAAAGCATTCTGGCCAAGTTGTAATGGAGAAGGTAGGCAGTAACATAAAATACCAACGTAAGGCTTGGGGCAGATGTAATTTACTTGAAATGTCTTCTCTTGCTCTTTCACCAAACTTGAAAATGAAGGGTTTGGTTGATTTGCAATTTTGGCTCCAGTAGTTCAGAAACAATTACATGTTGTGAATTGAACAGGAGTATTTTTTTTTTCCCTCTTATTCCACTAAAATGCTAACGCATTGAATGCAGTGCCGCATAATCAATAAAGTGTAACTGATAGCATACAGATATTAAAACCGCACAGAGGAGCTTGTTGCTGATTGTATGTAATCTACAGGATGTGTAAAGATTTAGAGTTCTTACTTACAATTCTTCACAGTTGGTGACATACAGCTAGCTGTGTGTGTCGCTACAGGAGGCGTATAGACACAATTGTTGGAAATGGTACCCCAGTCTCCTCATTCTACGCACCTCTTCACTCATTGGAAGAGTTTGTGTTTTCAGTCATCGGTTCACAGAGTGCTTCACTACATTTCAGTAGCCTTATTGATGAGAAAACATGTATTTATTTCATGGACCAAAACATAATTAATCAGCAAGAAACCTTATAATGTGTATTTTCTACACTTTAAAAAATGTTTAGATGTTGAAGACATTAAAACTAAAAAGAGGTATTAAGAGTGATTTTCTTTGTAAGTCAATCCATGTCAATCGGCAGATATTCCAAAAGGTTGCTGACTGACCAAGATAGCTGAACATAATATTGTACCCAAAAATTAGCGTGCAAAATTAGATGAGAGTAGCTGTGTAAGCCACACAGGGTCCTAGCAACTATTGAAACAGTCAGAAAAAAAAAAAACAAAAATAAAATGTCGAGATGTCAGGTAATTGAAAGTTTCTTCAGAGGTTTAGTTTTGCTGACGTGCTGGCCTTTCTTCTGTATTAGTGGCTAAGCGACTTTGTCTTTCTTCAGAGGTTTCACTTTGGCGACGTGCTGGTCTCGCTTGTGCTATTACCGGCGAGAGAAAAAGTAAAAGGTATACTATTTTGCCGATGTTAGCTGCTAAGTGACTGTCTTTCTTTGGAGGTTTCCTTTTGCCAGCATGCTAGCCTTGCTTCTGTATTAGCAACTAAGCAAATGAGTCTTTCTTCTTGGGTTTCGTTTTGTCGATGTGCTCGCCTCACTTCTGTATTAGCAGCTAAGCGACTTTGTTTTTCTTCTGAGTTTTAGTTTTACCGATGTGCTCTCCTCGCTTCTGTATTACAATCTATATATATAATTCACTAAGTCCATGGCAAGCAAGACGCACGCGAGACATGGCAAGCAAGACGCACGCG
>JANRMT010062791.1:226479460-226502147 GCA_026402145.1 Polypterus bichir lapradei
CGCGAGACATGGCAAGCAAGACGCACGCGAGACATGGCAAGCAAGACAGAGCCACGCCCGCCAACTCGCAGAAACCCGCCCACCAATGCTAAGACCATGGGATACGACGACAACTCACAGAGCCCCGCCCACCAACAATTCACTAAGCAGCCGACCATGGCACACGCATGACAGAGCCACGCCTGCCAACAACTCGAACGAGAGCGAAAGCATTTGCCAAGAATGTTTTCATTAATCAAGAACGATAGTCAGAGGTTCAAAGACGGTCACATACCGTCGTAGTTCCGACCATAAACGATGCAGACTGGCGATCCATTCCCATGACCCGCCGGGCAGCCAACCGGGTAACCAAAGTCTTTGGGTTCAGGGGGGAGTATGGTTGCAAAGCTGAAACTTAAAGGAACTGACGGAAGGGCACCACCAGGTGTGGAGCCTTTTGCTTAATTTGACTCAACACGGGAAACCTCACCTGGCCCGGACACAGAGAGGATTGACAGATTGATAGCTCTTTCTCGATTCTGTGGGTAGTGGTGCATGGCCGTTCTTAGTTGGTGGAGCGATTTGGCTGGTTAATTCCGAAAACGAACGAGACTCCCGCCTGCTAAATAGTTACGCGACCCAAGAACGGTGGGTGTCCAAATTCATTGAGGGATAAGTGACTTTCAGCCACGTGAGATTGAGCATTAACAGGTCTGTGATGCCCTTGTATGTCCGTACTGCACGTGCGCTACACTGAATGGATCAACGTGTGTCTACCCGGCGCGAGAGGCGTGGGTAAGCCGTTGAACCCCATTCGTGATGGAGACCGGGGCTTGCAATTGTTCCCCACGAACGAGGAATTCCCAGTTCGTGCGAGTCACTGATTACGTCCCTTCCCTTTGTACACACCCCCCCCCCCTCGCTACTACCATGGTCAGGTGATTTGGTGGATTATATATAGAAAAGCAGCCGGAACCGCAAAGAACAATGAAAAGTCAATGTGGCTTAGAGGTGCATGTGGACTGTACCACAGACAAAAGCGACTGAGGCGGTGTTTAGAAAATGAACAGTCAACGTGACTCACAGGTGCATGTGGACTGTACACAGACGAAATCAACTCCGGTAAGGAGTTGGGGGCGGGCACATGAGCAGGCAGTGTGTACTGAACGAGCACTGTCCAGCCCCGTCCCTCGCTTTGGGACAGCACTTCCCGATTCATTTTACCCTCGCACCCACTGTGATGGATGAGGCCGATTTCGCACCCCCTTGGTTTGAGAAGAAGTATGAAAAATTATGAGGTTAACGCAGAAAAACAGATCACCAATTGAAGCTTTATGAATAATGGATGCTTTATTCTCCATCAATAATTGTTTTGGTAAAGCCATACTCAGTGTAATCCTCCTTCCATTTTCTAATTTTTTCGCGACTAGCCATGATTAAATGAACGGTAAAAAAGTAAGAGCGAAGCGACGGTGACTTATTGAGGCAGGCAGGCGAGAGCACAATAGCACGGGGCTCGATGTAGTGTGCGTTAAGTCGATCTAAAATGCGCGCTCAGATTCGAAAAAATATATCTTTTCAAGTTCTATTTGGATATAAGTAGGTTCTATTTAGTCGACAGAAATATCTTTGGTAGGAATGTAAGTTGAATTTAGTCTTTAAATTTCTATGGTGAAGAAAAATTTATGCAATGAAGACTAAATTTAACTTGCATTCCTATCAAAGATATTTCTGTCGACTAAATAAAACTTACTTATATTTAAAATTTAAATAGAGCTTGAACAGATACGTTCTCAGTTCTGTTCAGTAGCCTCCTGTAAATGTCACTGCCTTGCATCTTCTTAGCTGCTTAAACTGTGAAGATTTGGGAGTTAAAATTGTGAGGTTAATATTGTGAGGCTGTGTCTTTGTATGACTGTTTATCTGTTGCTGGGGAAACTGCAGGCTCCTAATGCTGTAGCAGCTCACCACGAAAGCAAATCCAAACCGACCATGGTCACACTATAAGTGCCGTCGTCGATGGGTGGTGCAAGGAGCATTTATAACTGCAGAGAACAGGATTACTTGGCCACAAATTTGCCAGATTGCTGTGTCTGTGTATAGGAGAGTGGTAGATCCCACTACAATAAATAACCATGCTGTTGCTGTTTCAAGCTGAATAAAGCTGGTTTTGCTAAAGTACTGACACTCTGCTTCGTGTTTTGGGGTGCAAGACAGGGACACACATGTTATGAAAATAATGAGTTATAATTTTGAATTTAATCATATGCATTGATTGTTTGACTGTCCATATAGACTAAAAGGTTAAAGGTTATTTCCATGCTAAAAGGAAAGAAGATTAAAGACCTAATGCTTCATTTGATAGCCTTCATCATGCATGCCACTGAACAAACAGCAAAGTTCAGCCCTAGACGGCATACCAGTTTATTGCCAAGCACACTACTACACACTTCCAAACTCACTCCACGTGGGTGCATTTAGAGCTGCCGATTTCATCTAACCTGCGTGCCTTTAGAATGTGGGTGGAGAACTAGAGAAATGGGTAAAACTGTTACAGGTATCACACAGATGGCATCCATGTTGACATTTCTGTTAAGGACTGGAGAGGTGTGAGGCAGCTGAGCTAAATCCTTCACCATTGTACATTGGAGTAAGCATAAACATTCTCAAACCTTCTTAATCTATAGGGTGGTCCAGATCTAATTATGCAATTTTCATTACGCTATAACTTATTAAGTTTATTACATAGAAAATCACCCAAAAAATCCCGGACCATCAAGAAGTGTGCAAAATGACGTCATGAAGAATCGTCTTCACGCTGAACTGGAATCGTCCTCGCATCAATCAAAGTCATCCAAACGATCTGGATCTGCATAATTAGATCTGTACCACCCTGTAATTCAGGGTCTGGGGAAAGAGCCTTGGACAGAGTCAAATGGACCGTAATGGTGCCTACTCGTGCATACATTCTAATTCACACAGGAGCAAATTTGAAATCCTCCAGTAAACTGTGGCACATCTTTGGGTATGTGGGAGGAAGCCTGATATAGACACCGGGAGAATGTGCAAACTCCACATGGATGACCGGGCAAAGAATTTGTCACCAGGATTCTGAATCCGTGATTAAGTGGTGCTAACCGCTGCAATACCATGCTACCCACAGTAAAAAAAAAAAAAAAAAATTCTAAATTTTGAATAAAACAAAAAAATGAGAAACTGGCAGAAAACTAAAAAGCTAAAACACGTATTACCTTCAGTATTTTAGTGTTTTCTAAATTCTTTTTCAGATAGCGATCAAGCCAATATGTTAAGTAGAGAAACAGTTATTCTGTACAAATAGAAATGAAAACGCTGGGGTTGGCATGTTGTGAGCTGAATTTATTTCAACAGCAATAAGCTGTCCTAAAAGAAATAATCACCTTCCGTCAGTTTCATAATGTTTATTTAATATTGTGCATATGTGTTGTGTATTTGTGCAGATGTACAAGAGAGTGGCAGCTCCTCATCCTCTTTTCAACTGACCCTGCTTGACTGCAGGCCACAGCAGAATGAAAATGTAAGGACCTTGAAATCAGAGATGTTGACTCCCACCATTTTGCGGTTTACTTATTTGCCTGTTGGTAAACTAACAAGGATAGGCAAAAAGAACACGTCTGTGTACCAAGAGCAGAAGAATAAGTTAAAACAGAAATCCTGCTGTGATAAATGGAGTCGTCTAAGACAAAGGCAATATTGTTGTTCCGAATGTGGCAAACAATTTTTTAGAAATAGCCATCTCCAGATTCACACAAGAATTCACACTGGAGAAAAGCCTTTTTGCTGTTCTGTATGTGGCAAACGATTTTCTCAATCATGTAATCTTCGTATCCACCAACGATTCCACACTGGAGAGAGGCCGTACTGCTGTTCTGAATGTGGCAGACGATACTTCAGTAGAAGTGATCTTCAGAAACACTTGAGAGTTCATACAGGAGAGAAGCCATTTTGCTGTCCTGAATGCGGCAAACAATTCTCCCGCAGTTATCATCTTCAGATTCACAAAAGAATCCACACTGGAGAGAAGCCGTATTGCTGTAGTGCCTGTGGCAAAAGTTTCAACACCGTGACTGCTTTTAAGGTCCATAACAGAGTTCATTCTGGAGAAAAGCCATACTGCTGTACTGAATGTGGCAAAGAATTTGGTAACTGTGGCAATCTTAAAAAACATTCAAGAGTCCACACTGGAGAGAAGCCATATCGCTGTAGTGAGTGTGGCAAACAATTCACCTCTAGTAGCAGTCTTCAAAGACACCGAAGAATTCACACTGGAGAAAAACCATTCAGCTGTTCTGTGTGTGGTAAACAGTTTGCCGCCTGTAGTGATCTTCACAGACACACAAGAATTCACATGGAGAGAATTCAAACTTGGAAGGACTGAAGAAAGACGGAATGGAGGAAGAAGTGTTAACGACTTGAGTACAACTGAATGCCTTCTCCTAGTGGTTATGTTGTGTAAGAACCACACCAACATTTTATCAGGGCAAAATTATTTTGAAAGTGTGATAAGGATGCAGAAATTCACAATGGCTGTACAGCTCCAAAAAATAATAAAAACGTGCCCAGGCCGTTATGATAGCATCAATAGCTAAACTGACTAAAATGAAGAAAACTTGCATAATTAACAGCACATTCAGAAGTAAACAAAATATGAATGGAAAAAAATATCTTGGAAGTGGAATGTCCTCAAAAGCAACTGATTCTTAAATGGTGATATGCAAGCAATAGATAGGGAAGTCTTGAATGAACCAAGGAGGGAAGGGTTACAAGCACATCAGAGTGAAAGTGACAGTAAACACTAGTGTGCAAACTCAAACTGCCTAAAGGCCACCAACAAAAGTTGGCTCTAAATGTTCAGGAAGTAGAATGACCAGAAAAAAAAAAATCAATAACATTATCAGAAACATAGTGGCCAAATTCAAAAAGGAATAAGGCAACTAAAGCAGGTACCCTGAGAAAAACAGAAAAGACCCCATCAACAGAGGACAAAGAAATCAAAGAAGATCTCCAGGGACTGATTGATAAAGAAAAGAATGCAGAAATCCATAGACGAGAGAAGCTGCAAAGAATATCATTTAACACCACCATCGGTGAAAAAATAGTAATTAACCTATTTTGGAGAAAATAATATATATGAGGATGTTCAGAAACATAGTAACGATTTAGATGGGTTGAATAAACTACAGACAGACATGCAGCCATGGCCAAAAGTTTTGAGAATGACACAAGTGTTAGTTTTCACAAAGTTTGCTGCTTCAGTGTTCTTAGATTTTTTTTGTCAGATGTTCCCATGATATGCTGAAGTAGAATTACAAGCATTTCATAAGTTTCAAAGGCTTTTATTGGCAATTACATTACGTTTATGCACATATTTGCATATTTGCAGTGTTGGTCCTTCTTTCTTTTTCAAGACTTCTGCAATTCACCCTGGCAGGCTGTCAGTCAACTTCTGGGCCAAATCCTGACTGATGGCATCCCATTCTTGCATAATCAATGCTTGGAGTTTGTCAGAATTTGGGGTTTTTTGTTTGTCCACCTGCCTCTTGAGGATTGGCCACAAGTTCTCAGTGGGGATTTTCCTGGCCATGGACTCCAAATTTCGATGTTTTGTTCCCCAAGCTTCTTAGTCATCACTTTTGCCTTATGGCCCGGTGCTCCATCATGCTGGAAATGACATTGTGTGTCACCAAACTGTTCTTGGATGGTTGGGAGACATTGCTCTCGAAGGATGTTTTGGTCCAATTCTTTATTCATGGCTGTGTTCTTAGGCCAAATTGTGAGTGAGCCCACTGCCTTGGCTGAGAAGCAACCCCACACATGAATGGTCTCAAGATGATTTACTGTTGGCCTGATACAGGACTGATGGTAGCACTGCTCACCTTTTCTTTTTTCCGGATTCCCCAAACAATCTGAAAGGGGATTCATCAAAGAAAATGACTTTACCCCAGCAGTCCAATCCCTGTACCTTTTGCAGAATATCAGTCTGTTCCTGATGTTTTTCTTGGCCTCTTTGCTGCCCTTCTTGACACCAGGCCATCCGCCAAAAGTCTTCACCTCCATCACTGTACGTGCAGATGTACTCACACCTGCCTGCTGCCATTCCTGACCAAGCTCTGTACTGGTGGTGCCTAAGAACACAGCTGTAAATAAAGAATGGGACCAAAACATCCTCCGAGAGCAACGTCTCCCAACCATCCAAGGACAGTTTGGTGATACACAATGCCTTTTCCAGCATAATGGAGCACCTGGCCATAAGGCAAAAATGATAACTAAGAGGCTCGGGGAACAAAACAGTGAAATTTTGGGTCCATGGCCAGGAAACTCCCCAGACCTTAATCCCATAAGAACTTGTGGTCAATTCTCAAGAGGCGGGTGGACAAACAAAAACCCCCCAAATTCTGACAAACTTCAAGCATTGATTATGCAAGAATGGGCTGCCATCAGTCAGGATTTGGCCCAGAAGTTGACTGACAGCCTGCCTGGGCAAATTGCAGAGGTCTTGAAAAAGAAAGAAGGGCCAACACTGCAAACATTGACTCTTTGAGTAAACTTAATGTGGGACTGGCTCCAGCAGACCCCCGTGACCCTATGGTTAGGGTATAGCGGGTTGGATAATGGATGGATGGATGATTGTCAATAAAAGCCTTTGAAACTTATGAAATGCTTGTAATTCTACTTCAGTATACCATAGAAACATCTGACAAAAAGAACTAAAAACACTGAAGCATCAAACTTTGAAAACTAACACTTGTGTCATTCTCAAAACCTTTGGCTACGGCTGTATAGAAAACATAAATTAAGGAAATGGAATTTCTTGCAATAAAATTAGAAGAAATAGAAATCCGGCTTAGAACTATAACAAATTAGAAGGTCACTGGTCAAGTATATTACCCCATTTTTTGGTTTAAGCAACTAACGGTGCTGCACTGAGGTAAGTCAGAGTGCAAAAATGTGTTAATGCAGCATCTGCAGATGACATCACCGAGGTTCAGCACAGAAAATCCAAAATCGGAGCAAAGCAAAAACTACCACCCAATAACTTACCTCTCCACTGTCTATAAGCTCTTCCTAACAGTAGATGCTGAAAGAATTTAAAATCAGCTGGATCAAAATAAGATAACAGTGAAACAAAAGGAATACTAAACATTGTCATACTGTACAAAAAAAAAAACCAACAACTGTGCTGCTGAGGGATGTGTTGACTGTAAAGAACTGACATTCTGTATGAGAATCAATGCATCCAAAGACTCCACATCCAGTGAGTCGCAGGAGACATGTGCCTCACTAGAGCTGACTGCACGTTCACACCAACACCCCTAGCACTACAGATGTGCTTAATGTACTCACAAGGCCAACATGTGCAGAACATGCTTTAGTCGGCCACCTCGTGCTCAGACAGCAGCAGTATCACTGGCTTGACTCGCAGAAAAGGAAGAACTGAGAAGATGTCAGTGTCAATGAAAAGCATGTCGAGCTCCTGTTCCAATCTCCTGTGGACCTGCCACCGGAACCAATGGATGGTTTAGCAGAGAGTAACTAAGATCAAACGGCGAAACACCTAGTCGTGGCCACACAGAAGGAGTAGCAGCCTGTGCATGAAGTGGTTCAGGGCAACAATGAACAGAAAAAGATTACCAAATGTATTTTGCCAGTGTAAAATCATCTGTCAGTGATCAAGAGAACTGCATCAATATAATCTGTATATAATGTTCAAACATTTAATGAAGTGTTTTTTTTTGTTTTTTATTTTGGTGGGGGGACTTGGTGTTAAGGTTTACTTACCTTGGCAGTAACATTCATGTCTCTGTTGACTCTTCCTATGAAGTCAGTAGACAGACTGGGAGAGCATGGGGAGGTCATGAGGTTGCTGGAAAGAGTTGTGTGGCGCTCCCAATATCTATATAAAACGATGAAGGTCCAAGCCTTTAGAGTCCTGGTGCTTCTTGTCTTGCTGTATGGTTGTGAGACATGGTTGCTATCCAGTGACCTGAGGCGAAGAGTGGACTCCTTTGGTACTGTGTCACTCCAGAAAATCCTTGAGTACCGTTGGTTTGACCTTGTCGAATGAGCAGTTACTCATGGAGTCCCGAATGAGGCACATTGCCTGCATTGTGAGGGAGCGTCCGTTACGGCATTACGGCCATGTGGCGCGACTCCCCAAGGGTGATCCAGCTTGTAAGATCCTCATTGTTGGGGACCTGAGTGGCTGGACCAGGCCAAGGGGTCACCCACGTAACACCTGGCTGTGGCAGATAGAGGGTCATTTCCGGAGACTGGACCCCGTGTCTGCCTGGGGGGGGTTGCCAACCAGGATCCCGAGTTGTTTCGTCATGTGGTGGGTGCAGCAACACTCTGTACCAGTGCATACTCCTCAACTTGACTTGACTTGGTGTTAAGAAGGTTCCAGGTTAGGATTACTCAATGTTTTACTACTTCAGTTTGTTATGTTTACTTCAGTACATGTTGACACCTGCGTAAGAAGTGTGTTTGGTTTGTAGTTGCCGCTTTTTCTTCTCTTTTTGAAAGAGGGGGAAAAAACGAGATCTGACCAATCGGATGTCTTGTGATTGTGGTGCTTGCACCTTGCCAAAGATCACTTCAAGTGAAAATTCAGAGCTGAAAGATGGGGAACGGAGCAGCCTGTTCAATCCAGCAGCAAAGGTAATAGGTTTAAATCCTGCTTTAATAACTTCTAACACAACCGCCAGTGACATCAGAGTAACACTGATGATTGGTTCTGACGAACCGTTTAACAGTTTGATGTTAGTGGATGGCAGTCTGTGAGTTGGTCTGCTTTTTTATTTATTTTTGGGTTGCTGTGCCTGTCGGATTGTCTGTAGTGCACCGATTACATAACGACTATCATTGTTGTGGCTGTGTGGCACCATGGACTTAACTTATGTGAATTTACAGTATGTGTGTGCAAGCTTATAAAATGTAACACAGCCTTAAATGACATTATTAATAACACTGCTGGCTGTTTTATTTTTTTACAGTTTGGGGTTAGTGGATGGTAGCCTGTGAGTTTGTTTGCATATTTATTTATCGATTGATATTGTTGGTTTGCAGTGTAGAATGGCTTGTCTACAGATCACTAATTACATAACGTGTACCAGTGGCTGGTGGGGGTTGGTGGTACCGTGGAGGTGACTGTATGAGGGGGTGACAATAACATTCATATACCGGCTTATCCCTGCATTATATCAAAATTCAAAACTATTCAATATTGCACATACCAATCAGTAGCAGACCAAGTACATAATAAATCATGCACTGTTGGTCTAGTACTTCAATCCAAGCGTGGAAGCATCAGCTAATTGAAAAGAAGTCAACAGAGTGGAACCGCACTCCACCATAACCTACGACGTCACTTGCGACATGCTTCTTGACACTCTGTTCCAAGAGGTTTGTTGCATGTACTAAGAACATGCATTGTGTTTGCCATTCCAACAGATGGCCTATACAACCAAGAGTATAACCTAATAAAGGAAATTTTAAGTAAAATAATCAGAAATGAAAAGGCTAATAGAAGAAGTGCCAATCCCAGACTTTTAGCACTGATGGTCTGACTGTGGGGCTCTCGAGCTTGGATCCTTAGAACTTGGCACACCTTCTTTATAGATTTAAATGGAATTTGTTATTTATTTACACAATTAATTCCTGTGTCCATTTTGATGTGCTAATTACGTAGATCACTTGAATCCTTAATGAACTCAAATTGGTTTATGATTCAATTTTATTTTCTGTATTTTGTATTTGTATTTCCCTTTATTAAGTTTTACTGTCAGTTTGTTGCATTAATTATTCAGGATTTCCTATAGGACTTTCTCAACACCATGGCGTCCTGTCCAGGGGCTGGTCCTGCCTTGTGCCTTATGTACTCCAGCTGCCCCATGAATCTGCCCTGGATAACTGTGGTAAGATGGTAAATGAATGGTGGAGGATGCTGTCTCGCTTGGCTAAAGCCTTGCGTTCACCTTCCTGCATGTCTAATGTCGATGTGGAAGTTTCCATATCATGGCAACCCAAGTTAGGCCGACTGTCCAGAACGGCTCATTGCGAGTGACTGTAGGTGTGTGTGTGCTGGCAAAGGGTCAGCTAGGCTTTCTCCACCAGGATTGCATATTTTCTTTTGACCAATACTTTCAGAAAAGCTTTCAGCTCAGATAAGCAAGGTTACCAAAGGAATAAATGGTTAAAAATATTAAGTACTGGCACACTCCCATTTTTAACTTCAAACGAATAAGCGTGAGCAATTTTGATAATTGTTTTTTGAAGTACAGCAACGTAACCTCAGAGTAGACAGAACTTTATTTGCTTATGTGCAACAATAAAATGTAGTGATCTTTCTACTTAAAAATTAAGCTACGAGTTGTAAAATATCTGATTTTTAGAAAGAAGAGAATAGATGTTATATTTACCAAACTTCTGTTAACAGAGGCAATGCCAGAAAGCTGGGGTCCCCATGTCGGGCTCTGGAGGACCACCGTGGCTGAAGGTTTTCATTCTAACCCTTTTCTCAATGAGTGGCCAGCTTGTCCTGCTAATTAAGTTCTTGTGAATTGTTTTAAATTGATTTTAAAATTTGTTCCCCTGAATTTCTTCATTGTCCCTCTCAATTGCTTCATTTCTTTCCTTAAATGGCACCCAAACAGAAATGAAATGTGAAGTGAGTGAGCCAACAGAAGACCAACTAAGTCAGGGCCTCAAACTCCAGCCAGTTGCTTAATGAGGCGCTGAGTCTTCTTGTTATTTAAACCTGTTCTTTAATTCCATGGCTTGTTGCTGCTCTCGTTGTACAATAGCAAATATTTCTGAACTTGTTGATTTTTCTCCTTTCTAAGAGCTCTGTTAAAATGTTTAGGGGACCTGAGCAGATCGACATTCCTGAAACCTACATCATTCTTTATTTTCTGATATTGTATGATGGACACAAGTTGTTTTGGCTCATTTTGTATCTCCTTATTGTTTGCCTGCTAATTAAGGAAAAAGAAACAATTAAGGGGTCTGAGTCTTCAAGAGCAAGTCAATTCAAATTAGCTCAAAAGAAGTTAATTAGCAGCAAAAACAGGCCACTAATTAAGAAAAGGGTTAGAATGAAAACCTGCAGCCACAGTGATCCTCCAGGACCGGAGTTGGCGACCCCTGCCGTAAAGGACAGCGCAGCTCTTTCTTTTCAGGGTTGTGATAAAAAGTGCCTTGAACGTATTGACCAATGGCTTAAATTACATTTTCTTAAACCTAGAAATGTGCTTTAACATGATCAAGCTCTTGCAGCCATTAGCCTACTTCAAATTGGATTGTTAAGTTTTGATTTATTACTAATGTTTGCTGCAGCAGCATGCTCTGTTTTAATACTGCAAAGTGCGTACTCATTTGTCATAAATTTCCATATACTTAGGGTGTTTTCTTTAAAACTCACTTTATAACCCTTCCACAGATTTTATATTATATAAACTCTAAATTTGGCATATCATTTAAGACATCTACAGGTGCATCTCAATAAATTAGAATAACATCGACAAGTTATTTTATTTCAGTAATTCAATTCAAAAAGTGAAACTCCTATATAGATTCATTACACACAGTGATATATTCCAAGGTTTACTTCCTTTCATTTTGCTGATTATGGCTTATAGCTAATGAAAACCCAAAATTCAGTATCTCAGCAAATTAGAATATTGTGAAAAGGTTCAATATTGTACACTCCTGGTGTCACACTCCACTCGGCTAATTAACCTAAAAACACCTCAAAGGTGTCCTGAGACTTGAAATGGTCTCGCAGTCTGGTTCAGTACGTCACACAAGGAGGGTAAGCCACAAAAGGTCATTGCTAAAGAAGCTGGCTGTTCACAGAGTGTTGTATCCAAACATATTAATGGAAAGAAAAACTGTGAGAGCAGAAAAAGGTGCACAAGCAACAGGGATAACCGCAGCCTTGAGAGGATTGTGAAGCACAGCCCATTCAAGAATTTGGGGGAGATTCCCAAGGAGTGGACTGCAGCTGGAGTCAGTGCTTCAAGAGCCACCACACACAGACATATCTGGGACGTGGACTACAACTGTCACATTCCTTGTGTCCAGCCACTCCTGAACCAGAGACAACATCAGAAGTGTCTTACCTGGGCTAAGGAGAAAACGGACTGGACTTTTAACAGCTCAGTGGTCCAAAGTTATCTTTTCAGATGAAAGTCCATTTTGCATTTCATTTGGAAATCAAGGTCCCAGAGTCTGGAGGAAGAGTGGAGAGGCACAGAATCCAAGTTGCTTGAGGGTCCAGTGTGACGTTTCCACAGTGATGATTTGGGGAGCCATGTCATCTGCTGGTGTTGGTCCACTGTGTTTTATCAAGTCCAAAGTCAGCACAGCCGTCTACCAGGAAAGTTTAGAGCACTTCATGCTTCCCTCTGCTGACAAGCTTTATGGAGATGCTGATTTCATTTTCCAGCAGGACTTGGCACCTGCCCACACTGCCGAAAGTACCAATACCTGGTTTAATGACCATGGTATCACTGTGCTTGACTGGCCAGCAAACTCGCCTGACTTAAACCTCATAGAGAATCTATCTAGAGGATGATGAGAGACACCACACCATAGCTAACTATGCAGACAAGCTGAAGGCCGCGATCAAAGCATCCTGGTCTTCCATAACACCTCAGCAGTGCCACAGGCCGATCACCTCCATGCCACATCGCATTGATGCAGTAATTCATGCAGAAGGAGCCCCGACAAAGTATTGAGTGCATACATGGACATACTTTTCAGTAGGCCAACATTTCTGTATTAAAAATCTTTTTTTTTTTAATTGGTCTTATGTAATATTCTAATTTGCTGAGATACTAAATTTTGAGTTTCCATGAGCTGTAAGCCATAATCTGCAAAATAAAAAGAAATAGAGTGATATATTTCAAGCATATGTATGTAATGAATCTATATAAAATGAGTTTCACTTTTTGAATTACTGAAATAAATTAACTTTTCGATGATATTCTAATTTATTGAGATGTAACTGTAATTTGTGCAGGGCAAATGACTTTTTTCCACCAATGTTCACAGACCTCGGAGTATTTCACTTTTTGTTGTCTATCACAATTCTATGGCTCACAAGTTTACATACTCTTTCTTAACTGTGCCTTTTAAACTGCTTGGGAAATTCCAGAAAATGATGACAAATCATTAGACAATTAGCTTTTGCTAGCCAGTTAGCCTACATGGAGTCAGCATGTGAATGTATGTTAAGACCTACCATCAAACTCGCTGCCTCTCTGCTTGACATAATGGGATAATCAACAGAAGTCATTCAATACCAATGAAAAAAAAACCAAAATGTGGACCTCCACAAATCTGGTTCGTCTTTGTAAACAATGTCCAAACGCCTGAAGGTTCCACATTCATCTGTACAAACAGTAATACGCAAGTAAAAACACGATGGGACCACTCAGCCGTCATACCACTTAGGAAGGAGAGACGCATTCCATCTAGAGAAGAATGGACTTTGGCATGAAAAGTGCAAATCAATCCCAGAACAACAGCAAAGCACCGTGTGGAGATGGGGCAATCATGGGGGCACATGGCAGGAAACATCTGGACATGGTGCCAGTCCATCACACACACACACACACACACACACACACACACACAGAGGCCAATTTAGCACAGCCTATCCACCTAACCTGCATTGTTTTGTACTGCAGGAAGAAGCCAACATGGACACAGGGAAAACATGCAAACTCCATGAAGTGCTCATGACTTGAAACTCCTTTGCCTTGTTTTCATGCTGCAGCACTACCACTGTACCACAATGTTACCATACTCTTTCATTAGTCACTAACTGTCTTAATGCTACCCACTGCTAAAGTGCAGTGTTGCCAGCCGACAAGAGTAAAGTGGATACAATGAGTAGTGAAAATTAAGAATTGGAGACCCATGTTGGATGTTAGTTGGTTGTTAAGTACACAGGCAATGTATACCTCTTAAAATCAGAATCTTTGAAGTGGGGGAAGAAAAACATTCAGTCCAGCTACACCAATTCAAGTACAGAAAAGAAAAAATCTTGGGGGCCAAACCATTCCATAAACTGTGAAATGTATCAATATATTACAAAAGCAGAGTCTGTTTTGAGAAATTGCATCTTATTTATATATTGTGGTCAAGTGGTGAAAAGCAAGTCTGGTCTATAAATGTTGGGGCACCAACCCAATCGTCTCGGTTTCCCTGAAACTGAAAATCCTGCAAGAAGTACAAGCGCTCAGTGGGACGGAAGCAGTGAAAATTAAACAGAAAATAAAATGTAGCCAAAAGTGGGCTTCAAGATTTGGTTCCTTCAGGAAGGTCAGTCATGCAGGAGCTCTGCTCATAAAGTGACGCCTCCTTCCATCGTCCCCGTCATTTGTAGGCGGGATACTGGAAGAGGCGGAGTCAGGTACCCTCACTGTGCATCTTCTCAGTGCTGTGGAGGGAATAGGAGAGGACCTGAATAGCACCAGGGCCCCCTCTTGGCCTGGGGTGGTGTCACATACCTTAAAGGAGCCTTGAGGGTGATCCAACAGGCATGTGTGACAATATAATACCAGGGTGTTAGTACGATGGTGTTGTACTTAATTAGTGGCTGAATTATCGTAGTATTTCCCTCTACTTAACCTTTACCTGTTTTCTCTCAAGGGTAAGTGTACTCTTCAATTTCGTTATCAGGTTGGTCTACTGTTGCCCTTTAAGATGAACATACACATTACATAGATGTACGCGTACACACAGACCCTAACCGCAACAGTGCCCCATGAATGACACACACACGTTGATTAGCCTTTAGCACTTTAAACCACACAAGTGCTTTTAGGAATAACACAGCCTATTCACTCAGCACTTCAAGAGACTTACTTATTATCGGCACCAACAACATGCAATGTTTTAACGATTTCTCAGACATAGATATTACTCTTGGTCTGCAAGAATACATTTAAACATACAAGACTCAGCACTCTAGATTATAGGCCATGTATCAGCCAAGAATACCTTCTTTACGTACTATTCCTAACTATTGAGTTGAGCTCTCACTCTCAGGCAAAATAAACCTCGGAGCACAGAGGTAATGGCAAAACTCCGGCTGCACCAGGTGCTCAAAGAAATCTAACTTATTACTTCAATCACTCTAGACATTAAGACAAAGCATAGAAAGTTAAAAGCAGCATGGTATTTATTACAAGAATAATATCATCACTGGAACAAAGAATAATAGAAAATAGGTACTGATAGGAAAGTCTGAATATATATAGTCTTTAGTAAAAGCTTACGAAAAAGTTACAGATGACAAGGATGAATGTCCCAGGGAGGCGTTTGATTTAGCAATTCATGTTCATGATGCTTTTCTGATGACCAGTGATGTCTTCGTCCATTCTTCTTCTTCCTTACTTCCTTACTTTCTTCTCTTCTTTTTTTTCTTCTCAGACGAGGCATATTTATTCTAAAATTGTACCAGCGGGTTTTGCAAGATGTGATTGATAGATATTCTGATTGGCTGGCTGTCAATATGAAAAATTAATTCACTGTCCGTTTTCCCAAACAATAAAACCTTTTATGTTCTCCGAGGTGTCTGTAGATCTTCCTTTCCCAGGCTGTAAAATAATAAGGCATCGGCTCAGTCTTCCTTTCCCAGGTTATAAA
Organism: Polypterus bichir lapradei; assembly: GCA_026402145.1. NCBI lineage: Eukaryota > Metazoa > Chordata > Cladistia > Polypteriformes > Polypteridae > Polypterus > Polypterus bichir. Next base: position 226,495,136 of record JANRMT010062791.1, read on the forward strand.
GTAATTAAGCCACCAGCATGTCTTCCTTTCAATGTTGAAACAGCTGTTTTAAAAGTGAGGTGTAAGGGAAGAAAACCTGCTTTGATTTGTCTTAAATGTAGTTCATCTGTTGTCTTGTCTCGAACAAAATATAATGGAAAATCAAAGCAAAATGTACAGATTTTATACACCATAACATTGGCCAACTAAAAAGATTACAATATGCAAGCTTTTGAGTAAACTCAGGCTACTTCTTCCCCGAGTTGCCTCGAAAGCTTGCATATTGTAATCTTTTTAGTTGGCCAATAAAAGGTGTCATTTGGTTTGACTTCTCACTACATACCAGGTTAGGAAAGGTAAATGCTAAATAAGAAAGCAAGAAAAGTATCTAGAGCTGCCCATGCAGTAAGGGACCACAGTTCTAATAATACAAAAATGTTAAGAGCACAGAGAGTGACACGCTGATAAACGCTTTCCTTTGATGCAGAGGAGCACAAAGAGTTTGAGGTTGGCCAAATGTACACCTCATGATGATGCACTAGAATGAATGGTTTAGTATCTGTCAAAATCGAAATCGGCGCCATCACTCTAAAGATGTTGGCTCCAGATGAGGCCTGGTGGGGGAAAGCAATTCAGGTGGCTTGGTTAAGGATGCTAATATCATTAGGATGTCGGGTTTTACTGGTATTAATTATATTCTTACACGTTGTACCTTTTGTTTTTGATAAATGCATTTTAAATTTGGTTGTTTAACAGAAGCCTGATTTTAAAAAGTAATCCAGGGACATTGTCTTGCATATAACCAAGGACATTGCATTCTTATGGTTTATATTTCTTGTCACTGGTTATGCCATTGATTGATTCCACTATTAATGCTGTCAAACTCCAATGTTTTGACAGTTGTAATCTTTTTAATACTCCTAGACAGCCTGGACTCATTAGTCTTTGTGTTGATAGCATGCTGCATTGTCGGCCCTGAGTTTTGCTGAACTAAATATATTGCAGTATTTAAACACTAGGGGGCTTTGCTCTCCAACCCCCCAGCCTGCAATATGCAGTAGCCACTTCACGTCTCTGATGCTCATATATATGGATTTCACTGACACCAAACAACAAATCTTTTAATTCTCACGGATACACCTCTTCATTGTGAAGAAACACTACTTTTCCCTGATGGCAACATGAATTAGACGATCTACAAGTCTCCGACCTAAAGTTTAAATCCGAACAATATATTTGATCTCTTTTCACTGTTCCGTTATTTTACCGAGTAATAATTTCCATTTGTTTGCGCTAATGCGATCTTTACTATCATTTTTATTTGAGACTTTCGAATTTTAGTACTTCTGTTATCTCTTAACTGCATCACGCCAACATTTTTGAATTCTTTAGATAGATAGATAGATACTTTATTAATCCCAAGGGGAAATTCACATAATCCAGCAACAGTATACTGATACAAAAACAAAACAAAAAAAAACAAAACAATATTAAATTACATAGTAATACAAATGCATGTAAAAGCAGACAACAGCTTTATAACTTTGAGTAATAAAGCAGACAATAACTTTGAGTAATGTTAGCACTTTATGATGTTCTACTTTGTCATCTACTCTTTGTCTTTTATTCCGCGCTCCGGGCGTGGTTAAATCTTTTGACATAAAGTCTCGTCTTGCGGGACGTGAAAGTGTCTCTCTGAAAAAGTCATGTCTCATCCCAGGATTTTTTTATATAATAGAGAGAAATGTCCGAGTTGCTTATAATTCTATTTGCTTATCAATTCTATTATTATTTTTTAAGGATGCATCAGTTTGCTTGGCTTGATACTATCAGTGTTAGTGTTTCTTATTTGTAATATTTACCATATCTCTCTATTATAAAAAAAATCTTGGAAGGAGACGTGATTGTCTCAGAGACACTTTAATGTCCCGCGAGACGAGCCTTGGTGCCAAGAGATGTAACCACGCCCGGGGCTGGAAGCCCCACGAGACAAGAGTTTATGCAAAGAGATTTGGAAAAGTCCTGCATGGTTATGTCAGACACATTGCTTGTACAGAAAAAGAAACGATATTCACTCACAGGCAGTTATACGTTGCATTTCAATGATATAATTCCAAACACGGAATCAAAATTCAATGTGATATTGATGAAAGGTAAAAGTGAGAAGAGATCAAATATATGGACATAAATGATATGCCAGCACGAAATGCAGATCACGCGGCACAGCAGCAGCAGCAACCCAGCAGCTGATCGAGCAAAGAGGAGGTAATAAAAAAAAAAAACCAAAAAAAACTGTGTTTCCCATTGTGTCACCGTTTAAGAGGGGGTGTCAGGGGAGCGATCGCGTCTCCTTGGGGTGCGTTCAGCCCCCCACTTCGCAACACAAGCGGCAGAGATGCAAAGTGGTTGGCATATAGCACAGGCAGGGGTGGGCGAGCAAAGCCTGCTAGTATTGTCATATAGATTTCTTAGAAGTGTTTACATAAAAATGACCTTAGGTTCATTTTTAAGAACTGTACTGATATAACTTTAACACCCCACATATTTTATTTTTATTTAGGTGCTGGTTGTGTTTTCTTTTCCCAGGAAATGGGCAGTACATTTTGTTTTTTATTTTTCCCTGATATATTTATTTAAAATGTAATTATCCTCAAGCTAATGTTTGTTAATTTTCACAAACTTTAGCATCTCATCCTCTGACTTAAACTGAAGAAAGATGAGCCTACAGACCAGTAACACTGACGTTCTGCTCGGGATTTCTCTCATGCCGTGGTGTACATTTGAGGGGTACCAGCTGCCTGTCAAGGATCACTTATACCTTAATGACGGATTCACACTTTGTGACTGTTGTGATTTTTCATTACTTGCTGAATCATTTGAATGCTGCATTTGTAAGGTACTAGCTGTGCACGGGGTCCTAGGAAGTATTGAAATCATCAGAAATAAAATATTGAAATGTAGAGACATCAGGTAATTGGAAGGAACTACTCTGGGCATCTTTCTCCTAGGAGGTTTCGTGTTGCCAATGTGCTCGCATCGTTTGTGCATTAACGGCTAAGCGACTTTGTCTCTCTTCAGAGGTTTCCTTTTGCCGGCGTGCTCACCTCATAATACTGTTCATAAATCGGTTGTTGAGGAGGTACTGGTGCCTTATTTTGCCGATCATAATGCGGTTGCTGAGGATTTTTTTACTTTCATTTTTACATGGAAAGTTACAAATGCTTGTATCATGTGGCTTTACATTTTTCATATCTGGTTTCTGAGGAACATTATAGGGATTTGGTTTACCTGGACTGCATCCTTTAAGAGCTCTCAATTTTGCATTGGATTCTGCTATACCTGCTTCCAATGCCAATTGATCTCTTTTAGCCTTCAACTGTGCTTCTTCAAATTCCCTTTTGGCTTTCAACCGTGCTTCTTCCATATCTAGAGCCTGTTGCCTTTTTTGGTTCTGTGCTTTAGCCAACTGTGCTGCCTCTTGAGATCTGACACAAACTGATGTAGCCACTGAACTTGCACGACTTTTAGGTTTTGCAGAGATTTGGGAGACATTAACTGAAGTATCCACTGTACTTGCTCGACTTTTAGTTTTATCGGAGATCTGAGAGACACTGTCTTCAGAGGTAATATCATCTTTTATTCTGTAATCCCTGAATTGGTTACCAGAAAAATCATGTTGTTGATGGTTGAGGATTTTATTTTGGCATACTTCCATAACCCAATCCATTATATTTCCCAAAAATGTGCGTATAGTTTTCGTTTTAGCATTAATGCCCTTTTGTATCATCTTCCGTGTATCTTCATTGCTCTGAATGGATAAAAGTTCATTGCTTAACCTTTCATTTCCCTCTAGCAAAATACCCGCGCTTCGCAGCGGTGAAGTACTGCCTTAAAATTTTTATTAAGAAGTAAAGTAAACCTTTTTAAACTGAGGGAAAATATACCAATAATTATTTGTTACGGATCTCTTTGTATACCACATTGTGAGTTCGGCCCTCCGGTTGTAATATGACCAAGCTGTGCGCTAAGCTTACTCTTGAGCATGCAACGTACAGTTGACCATGTGAAAAGTAATCTTGCCTCAAATCTCACAGCTTGGATTGCTGCTGTCATAATCGGTTTGAGTTTCATGGTTTGTTTCAATTACGTTAGTATTTGCTGGACTTGTGTTGAAGTGATAATCGACATCTGTCAAGCGTTGTAAGCATACAACCGGTTTCATCGATAACTTCACATCCAGCTTTTGAGAGTTTAAACATTCATAAACATCAAAGTGTCCACTACTGAAATTGTCACCTGTCAATCTAAGATGTTTAAGAGGCATTGGCGGTTGTCCAAAGGTGTAAAATATTTGGCCATTTCGGTACACTTGAAAGCGACAACCGAACAATTCAGCAGCAGCCATCAACTCGCATGCAGAAGCATAGGTGAAGGGCTTAAGCATTTCATTCTTATAGTGCTCCTGTGTAGTATAATTATCTCCTGTACTGTCATCAGTCCACACCTTGAACCTGTCCCAGTCATTCAATACATAAGACACAATGTTCCTCTGGATATCAAGATTGAGCCTGATATGGCTGTGCAATATGTAACAAAGAGAATGGAAAAGGCAGGTGCCATCTCCGGTCATGAAAACCACTCGGTAAGTGACAGTTCTTTGATCGATGGTGATCACCTTGATAGACAGCTCACCACCCAAATCGCTACTCATGAATCTAAGATGTTTAACAGGCATTCCCGGTATTAACTTGTGGATTTGCCTGCGAATATTTAGCGGCAGCGTGTCTATGAACTTGTGGATTTTCCTGCGAGTATTTAGCAACAGAGTCTCTATGAACTTGTGGATTAGTCCGTGAGTATTTAGCAGCAGCGTCTCTATGAACTTGTGGATTTGCCTGTGAGTATTTAACGACAGCGTGTCTACTAACTTGTGGATTTTTCTGTGAGTATTTGGCGGCAGCATCACGAAGTTGTTTCCGTCTAGCTGCATCAGAAAATGTACCACGATGTCTGACACGCCTCCTTTTTACTGTTTTCTCACAGCTTGGATTGCTGCTGCCTTATATGGGCAGACAGTCAATTACGTGGGAGGTGTGGTGACGGGGAACGCAACTCCGCCTCACATGGCGACCAAGCTGCAGGCTATGGACGTATATATGTACGTAAGTAGGATTCAGTTATGACCGTTACGCGTAGAATTTCAAAATTAAACCTGTTTAACTTTTGTAAGTAACCTGTAGGGAATGAGCCTGCCAAATTTCAGCTTTCTATCTACACGGAAAGTTGGAGAATTAGTGATGAGTGAGTGAGTGAGTGAGTGAGTGAGTGAGTCAGTCAGTCAGTCATTCAGTAAGGGCTTTGCCTTTTATTAGTATAGATTCTCAAGTTGAAGAACTCATTCTTGATAATTGTTTCTATATGTTCACAGTTTAATTCATTTTGTTGTAAATCCTTTACGTACTTCATCAGACTAGATAATCAATCATATCTGTCGTCTGTTTCCAACTGAAAATCAGTTGTTGCTGAAGTTGTTACCAAGCTTTCAAAGTGAAGCTCTTCCATCTCTGGTAAATTGAATGGCTTTCTGTCATCTTGGAGATGGTCCTCCTTTATGATGTCATAATCATCACGGCTTCCACGCACCACTCAGACTTTAATTCAAAGTTTGGTATTTCCTTGGGCTTCCAGATTCAGATGTCATGATGATCTTGCAACCAGGACAGGGTCTCTTTAAGGTATTTAAGCCCCTTTATCTAATTTATAGAGTCTTGTGAGGAGCGCTAGCAATTCTCTCAATGTTCAACTCCGATCAAAGACAAAGATTAAAAGTACCTGTCAAGTCTTTTCAATTTGTCATCGTATTCTTCCATCACAATCTGACGTCAGGTTTAAAACACACAGGTTTCTTTCTTTTAATGCAAGGCAGTTTTCAAACTTTCTATTTTAGGATGGTTTTAAACTTTAGTGTAGCCGCAGGAGTGTAAGCCGAGTTCAAGAACGGGTAAAACGCACGCCGAAAGAAATCTCTCAGTCCAAAAGTTCATTTGAAAATATTTAGTGAAAATTCAAAGCAAACAATCCACACAAGAATAAAGAAAAAAAAGCTGTTACACGCGTAGAACAAAAGGAAAAATGTATCTTCTCTAAACTTAGTTTTTCTTGTAAAACTTTAGTTGTTTCTATACTTAGAGTCTTAACTTCTTCTTCTGTATGCTTTAAACATACGGCGTGGCAAATACAATTAAGGGCTTTGTCTTACATGTTACTTGACACACAAAACATGCACACAAGGTGCGCAAGGCTCGAAAGACACGGTTTAAAGCCATGTGCCCTCTACACCTTACACATGGCAAGGCTGATCACTAACTGAGAATAATGTTTAGTCAGAGAAGATAGAAATAGCTAGAATTTATCAATTCAATTCAACTTATGGGGATTATAGAATCCTCCCATAGATTATTCAGTGTCATTTAGTAAACCATTTATGAATCTAATATAACTAGGAAATGGCTCTTACACCCGGTGTTGCCCGGGAGGAAAATAAAGTGCTTTTTTTTTGTAATTGTTTGAGAAAAATATCTTTAAAAAAACACAACTTTTAAAATAAAAATAAATTAAAAAACAATGAAGACTCACTAATGTGCTTGTCTTGCGGTCTTGTATGTATGTTATCATCCAGATGACGCTCTGAACTGGCCAACTCTATTTCATTTCAAAAGCAACAGGAGCGCGGTGGTGCTCGAACATAAAGAATGCTGGCAGTCACCTGCAGTTCACCCTTTGGTGGTCGTTCTGAGTGTCAACAAGACCGCAAGATCACCCCCCACCGTACCCAGACGGGGGTGGGTTAGGGTTGATTTCACCCTATAGTGTTTTTAGTGTACCAGGTTTCATGAAAATTGCTCCAGCCATTCGGAAGTGATGGTGGAACATGCATACATACACACACATACATTGACTTATCTATCTATCTATTTATATATATATATATATATATATATATATATATATATATAAACCAAATACCACTGAC